>OY728120.1:1807309424-1808559424 GCA_963277665.1 Viscum album
ACTGTGGAATCGAATACCGTTTAACCCATCACAAGTTTGTGATTTTCTTATGGTTAACTTTCTCCTAGACATTTTTACTATCACTCTCCCTCAGAACATGAACCTTTGTTTTATCCTCCATATCCATGTTTTCCTACATTGAATCCTAGTATGGGTTAACTCAGGTGACCTTTCTACTTCTCTTTCTTTATTTTAAAGTGATTGTTTTACTAACTCTTGTTCCGATATGGATTTTTCAATGAAGTTTCCAAGCCCAATTTTAATATTGCGAGGACGCAATTCCAAAAATGGGGGAAGGATGTAACACCCCAGGTAAATAAATAATATGAAATTTTCACATTTATCTATATTTTTGAATAAAATATTAATATAACTTTAAAGGGAGCACTATGCTCAATGGCGTACCCAATACACAACAACGAGTTTCTTGGGAATTCTATGTTTCACTCTAATAATAAAATAATATTATTTTAATGTGTAGTTAATGACTAGCCGTTGTAATGGCGGGAATGAACAGAACTAACTAAATAATGATTATATATGATTGTAAAATATTTTTACTTTTTACAATAAATTTTAGAGGATTAAAAATGCGAATGAATCCAATTTTAAGCGTAAACATTTAATATTCTTTAAAAGGTCGATTAACCGCCTTTTGATGACAAACCTCTTTTAAATCCACTTTTGACAATTTTATCTGTTATATTTGACAAAATAAAATTCTTATTTAGAAATGGGACATCAAAATTTACTTTGTGTAAATTTTTGGTATTTTTCCGATAAAGTTCATTTTTTCATGAATAGTGAAAAATGTTGTATTTTAATTCAAAACCACTTTTTAGTCTAATTTTTTATATAATTAGATTATCTTTTTAATTGGTTTCAAAGTGAAATTAGAATATATTTTTACCATTTAATCGAATAGCAGTCTTTGGAATTAATTTCATCTTGAAATTGGACTTAAACTAATGTCAATCTTTTGATACTTATTGTTTCATAAAAACACGCTATTTGCTCTGACAGCGGGAATTAATTTTTAAATTAATTAATGTATATTATATGTTTTTAATTTTGTAAAATATATATCATTTTTTAATTCGGAATATCAAATATAGCTTAGGGTGAAGTTTTGGTATTTTTCTGGAAAACTTCAATTTTTGATGAATAGTGAAACCACTAAGTGGTACTTAAAAAACTGATTTTTCGTTTAAATGAAATTTTACCACCTCTGTGTTTTGAATTTAAAAAATCTGACATACGTGTTTGTTATTATGATGTGAAATGTGGTTCAAGGGGATTAAAATAATTTTTTGGTGAATAGTAACTTTTAAGTTTTAATCGCAATTAGAGGAAATTAGTGTAGTTTAAGGTAAAAATAATGTTTTAATAATATTAAATGACCTAGAAATATTTCCTACCCTCATTGGATGAGTCATGGCCGACCACGAAAATCCATGGGTCAACTTGGGGACCCCCTGGAGCCACTTAGGTTGGAAAATGACAGTAATGCCTTTTTATTTAAAGTTAAAATTAAAATGTCACAAACTTGTGTTGTTTTACTAAAACAATTTTTAGTTGGGGTTATAAAAGTCATAGATTTGACTATAAATATTCATTAGAAATCTAAAAATATTTCCTACATCATGATATTTATTTTATACTTTTTAGATATTAAATAAATTAATTTGTTTATGACACTGTGATGATGCAGTGATTACCTCTTAAATGAACGATTTAAATAAAATGATAAGATAGGGTGAAATCCAATTCATCAACTTTTCAAAAACCTATTGGATGGGTGGATTTCAAAACATTATCACCGTATCCTAGAAATATATCCTTTTGGGACCTTTTAAATCCGAAAATCATTTTATAGTAATGTAATATTTTATAACTTTCCAAGAGTGCCCCTCCTCTCCTCTTATAAAAGACCCCCACCTCTACCACCTTACACACACCTCTCAAGCCTTTGGCTCTTCAAAACCTTGCCCATTTCATCTCTCCACATCCCTCTATTCATCATTTTATCCTCACTTTGTGTATAATCCTTTCCATGGAATCCTTTGAGCTCAAATCAAAGAGAGTTACCTAATTTAAAGGTAGTGTCCTCTCTTGTGTTCTTGTGTTTTATTTTGCTTCTCCAACCCTCTAAACTATTTTTATTCCTTTATTTTGTAACAAAAACTGTATCTTCAATATACTAGGTTGTTTTAATGGGATGTATTCGAGCTAAACATACACACACCTTTGTCTAATGGTTAAAGAACATACTGTTTCTGTGGATGGTGAATTACTGCCTCACGAAACAATGATTGTTCAATATTAATTTAACACCGTAAAAGGTGGCCATTAAGATGTCAATATATTTATATATGATATATAATAGGTTTATGTTTTCCTTAAGATTATGTATTTTTCATTTATGGCATACCTTTATGGTTTCCATTATGGGTAAACGCGATATCTTCATTTGAGGAAGTGCGGACTACCGCCCCCTCAAAGTGATTTGATTCGTTAATGCCATATGTGGGACGCATAGAGGATGTAATTAATGGTATTACATATGATATAATACTGAAATTATAATATACCTTTATTTAATTATTATTTAATTCCATTGAATACAAAAAAAATGAAAGTAGCGTTCATGCGTACGTACGGCTTATCGTCTCCACGAACGGTACATTTCATTTCTTATCTCCAAATGTTATGTACTATTATAAGTACATATATATAATGGATATATATGTAATATATTACATCTAAATTATTGATATAATTATGGAATTATAATATATATATCTCTCATTTTATTTTAATTCCATTAATATGACAAAAATTGAATGTAGCGTTCATGCGTACGTACGGCCTACCGTCTCCATGAACGGTGATTTTAATTTTTTATCTCCAAATTATATGGAATAGTATAAAATGAATATATACTGGATATATATGATATTTAAAACATTAATACTATTCTGGATATGATGTACCTATAACTACATGGAAAATTCTTTTCCAACAAGTTCGATTTTTACTCATGTACTGAACTTCGACAAAAACGTCTAATATGAACTCACTTTATTAACCAATTATTATAAAATTATAATATGTGATATTAACTGAATAATAATATGTAAATTAGGTCCTTATGAAATTATAAATTGACCAAATTTTATTATTCAGGAAATTAAATAACGATCGAGCCATGTCGGACACGAGGTAAGGGATCCTACTCCTCTCTTTCTTTTTAAGTACACTCTTTTATGTCATTCCTTTAAAGCTCATATTTCTTATGATTGGGATGTTCGTTTATATTATTACTACTGTACATTTTATGTTCATATGATGAGAGACCCTATTTTCTCTCATCAATCCATTTTGGACGTTTTGTGTGGCACTGTTAGGCTGCCGAATTTTCATAAGAGATCTAACCTCTCTCTTTCTTTTTAAGTACTCTCCTTTATGTCACTTCTTTTAAGCTTCTATTTTTTATGATGGGAGATTTTATATTATATTCCTCTTGATTTAAATTTTATTGTAATATGATGAGAGACCCTATTTTATCTCATCAATCCATTTTTGGAAGTTTTAAGTGGCGCCGTTAGGCTGCCGAGTTTTCATAAGGGATTTTTCATCTCACTTTTAGTCCTGTGAGATTTATGCTACATTTTCCACCATTTCCTTTGAGTAGTGTATTTAATTCCCATTATTATACTCTTTGTGTAATATAATTACATTTATGGGTATTTTCATATTCATTTTATGACCCTTCTTCAATGGGGTGTATGTTTCGAAAGTTACCCAAGTCGGTAAGGGAACCTTTCACCCTCCTCTTTTAAAAGACTTATTTTGTTATGTATTTTAATTCACATACTATTATGTTGGGATATTTTCTTCTATATCCTTATTAATGTAAATTTTATGTCCAAGTGATGAGATACCTTTTTTATCTCTCATCAACTCTTTTTCTGAATTTTTATGTGACGCCGTTAGGCTGTCAAATTTTTGCAAGGGAACTTCTTAACCCAATTTTGATTCTTTGGGATAAACTTTTACTCCTTGAATATGCCATTCTATGAATATGTGTGAATGTCCTCAGATTTTTTTCCCTTAATATCCACTTATATTTGGTGTATTCATTTGTCACACATAATTATGTAATTGATTTATCCTTAATCCAAGGATACCGTCTTTGTATGGGACTTCATCTCAATCTCCTTTCATTGAGGCATATTTTGTTTTATACACAACCTAATTTTATCCGGTGTATAAAACCCTTTGAATTTTACATTTATCAAAAAGGAATCTTTTTATACAAAGAGTTTTACTAAACGACAAAAGGGAATGTTTTTGTCGTACATATGCAGCGACAACGACTTCTCCGCCACCGTGACCATTATTTGAGTTTCAGATTCCTATACAAGCCATACCTTTTTTTAATGAAAAATAACTACCAAGATTTAATTTTATTTTATTTTGGTATTGAAAATGGTTTTCATAATGTTTTTATATCAATGTGTTGTATTTTTATCTTGTTATTGAAAAGTGGAAATGTTATGTTTCCTTTATGCATGTTTTATGTGATACGATTATGTTATGGTTCTTGGAAATTATTATGAGGACAGGTGGTTTCGTGATAAACTAAGGGCGGGTGAGCCCGATATAGCTCTCCAATGCATTGGGTAACGTGAAGGAGTTAAACGTTAAGGTTTCTCCAAAGAGATTTAGGGGATATACTATGATGGGTATTCCAAACTTAACCAAGAGGGTTACTCCTTACGTAAGAATGTTATGAATGCCTCAAGTTACCTTTATCCCTTATGATTTCTATGATTTATTTGATGAGGTATGTTAAAATTCTTTTGTTTTATGAGTAATGTATGTTTTCATACATGGACTAATGTTTTCTTTTCATACTTATATATCTGTTACTGAGCTTTTTAGGATCATCCCAAGTTTTTGAAATGTTTTTCACAAGTCAAGGGAATGGTGCATGATATGATGATAGTATCAAGGATGTGTCAAGAAATAATCCATGTTTTATTTTAAATATGTTTCCGTTGATGGAAAAAAACGACTACTATATTTTATGTAACCACTTTGTTTAAATGTGGAATGTAATTCATGATATATGATCTAATTCTCTCAAACTCTAAACCTAAAAGGATCCTCAATGTGAATTATTCATTTAATTAAATTTTACGTAAGGTTTAAGGCCGAGGCCTTATACTTAGCCAATGCATTACCTCTCCCAAGCATGTAGGAAAGCTCAATGTCAACAGACTGAAGGTACTCAAACCACCTTCACTGTCTCAGATTTAGGTCGTCCTGAGTGACGATATATGTGAGACTTTTTTGGTTAGTGAAAACCAAAAAATTATCTCCCAAAAGATAATGTCTCTAACAGCATAAAGCATGAACAACTGCAGCCAGCTCGAGGTCATGAATCAGGTAATTCCTTTCATGTGGCCTCAATAGTCGAGACTCGGGCACAACAAATCATTTTCCATGCATAAGAACTACTCCTATACTGATACTTGATGCATCATAGTAAAGATTATATCTCTTGTTCATATATGATAGTACTAGTATTAGTGCTGTAGTCAACCTCCCTTTCAGCTCCTGAAAGGCTAACATGCAAGATTCTGACCAAAAGTGCTACACACCATTCTTAGTTAGGCCCATCAGTGGTGCTGATATGTTTCAAAAGTCTTGTATGAAACATATGTAGTAACCATCCATACCTATAAAACGTTTCAAATCAAATACGTTCTTCGACTGCTCCCATGAAACTAATTCTCTCTCTTTCTACGGGTCTACCGATACACCATCCCCTGTGATAACATGACCTAAGAAGTGAATCTAGTCCATCCAAAAGTGGAATTTGGAGAACATTGCATATAACTGATGCTCTCTTAGTGTACTCAAAACTATCTCATGATGTGTGGAGTTTTCATGTTGAGGGTGAGAATACACCAAGATATCATGCACAAATACTACCATGAAAGAATCCAAGTATGGAGGAAACACTCCATTAACCAGTCACATGAAAACTGTAGGTGTGTTTCTGAGACTGAACAGCATAACCACATACTCGTATAGACCATACCTAATCAGGAATGTTGTAAGAGGTATATCTGATTGTCTAACGTGCTACTGATGGTAACCAGACCTCAAGACAATATTCATGAACACCCGAGCTCCTCAAATCTGATCAAAGAGATCCTCAATACTCGACAAGGTATATCGGGTCTTGATGGTCAACTGTTTCAACTACCAATAATCCACACAATGACATAGGGTACCATCCGCCTTTTTTACAAACAGGACCGAAGAACCCCAAGGAGAAGTACGGGGTCAGATGAAACCCTTTGCCTGCAAATCTTCCAACTACTTCTTGTTCTCCTGTAACTCTGTTGTAACCATACTATGAAAAGGAATGTAAATCGGTGCCACTCCTGGCACATGCTCTATAGAAAATTGCACCTCTCATTCTAGAGGAAAACATGGGAATTCCTCTAGAAATACAGCCCTAAAACGATCCGCCACGGAAGGAAAGTCCATCTGTCTTGTCCACTATCCATCCAGATATAGACTATAAATCTAGGCTCTAACTCCTCCCAACCCACGATTCTTAGGTCTTGATCTTATCACCTGGACATCCCACTCACCCTTTTTCAAAAACATAATGCCCTCTAGTGACGTAAAAATTACCCTATGGTGATAGCAATCAACAACTGCCTAGAAGGGAACAAACCAATCCATTTCGAGACTGACATCATATCCTGTCATCTCTAGGACATAAAGGTCCCATAAGAAGTGAAATACACCAACTTTTAGAGGGAACTCCTTGCACTAACATACAATAGTCATTCTAGTCCCCAACGGTGTGTCCAGTGTCCAGATATCTGCAGAAGAAAATATACAGATCCTAAGACTCTCCACCACAACAACATAAATATTTCTATGGGAATCCCCAGTATTGAAAATACCCGAAGCTAAAACTTAGTCAATTAATATCATACCATGAAATGTAGAGGGTATGGGATCCTACTCCTACTGGGTCTACTCCACTGAAAATGTATGTCCTACACCGCAACCCTGTGACCCTACCTGACCAACCTATGATGATCCACCTTGCTGTCGTTGAAAGCCTGGTGACTAACTACCACAGTTGTGACCTCCACCACAACCTGGATAGCCGGAAGAAGTATAGTTCCCCGACATATGAGAAATTGGTGGTGCTTCTCCCAAACAAGGAGTCATAGATAAAACCATGTCACCAGCTACTGGTGAGAATATCTGACAGAAGCGCTGAAGATGTCCCATCTTTCCACAAGACAGGAACTCCGCTGAGTCACTCGGGAAATGTGTTCCATATGCAGGCTCTTCCCACCCTAGTATCATATCATCTGATGACCATAAGAACTATCATGCCTCCTAGGATCACTGCACCTAGACTCCCTGTGGCGCTTCCTGCTGTCAGTAGGAGGGATACCAACTCCAGATATCGAGCCACCCTGGCTCACAACACTAGAATCCCTCAGGTTGTGCACCGTGATTAACAACTAAATGACTATAGATGTTATGGAAGTCAATTTAAAGATGTTCACATGAGATCAGATGTCATTCCTGAGACCATCATCAAAATTCCTTGCAAGAAATAACTCATCACCTCATGGAATAGGCATGATGAGCAGAATCTCAGTGATGCGAGTAGAATAATGTATAACAGAAAGAGTACCCTACTATAGACTCATGATCTATCGTGCTCGATATGCCCTCAAAGTATCTGTGTTTAAGTAGTTATAAACGGAATGTTGTAACTCATCCCAAGTCATAATATTCTGGAATCCCACCTGGGAGATCACATCCAACAATCTCATGGCGGAATCCTAAATTATATTAATATAGAGCTTCACCCTCCTCTCTGGAGGTGTCTCGAGATGCGCGAAGATAGAGAGTACTGCTTCTAACCATGATGTTGCAGGTTGAGGTCCTACATCCCCTATGAAGGTGGTAGGATACAACTGCTGGAAAACCCACGTCAACTCTGCCATAGAAAGGGCATGATGTGGTATTCCTCATAAGGTCTACATAATGCTCATAAATCCTTCTCAGAACTTTGAGTCAGCACATGTGTCAATAAGGAATGTTGGTGGCATGACTGGAAAAGTGAAAGGATCTGCTGGTAGTCCTTGATCAGCCATATCCGGTGTCTGATCACTACCCTATAACTGGCGGATAACCAGATGATGTCTTATTGGCATGACACTACAAGGTCAAGAGCACACCTTAGATCAAGATTATCAAGGACTGAAACTTGTAAGTGTAAGAAGGGAACATGAGAAAGAATTCATTCATGTTTTCCAAAACATGGAAACTACTACATGACAAGTTTCTCTAAGCCTTCACATGGGCATGTACTTCTGCCAACCCAGGTTGTGTAACACCCCATACACACAACGTGTTGTCCTAACACACTGTGTCTACACGAATACACTTTCCCTGCCCGATTTCTTCATCATGGCTTGGCCACACAGTTTTCCTAGAATAAGACTACATGTTTTGTTAGTGTCCGACATGGCGTGTACTAGAGGAACTTCAATGACCCATTTTGTTCATCACATGGCTGCCAAAATGGATCACTCTACATTGCGTGTTCTAGACGGACACGATGTGTACTGCTCTAGTTTCAACTGCATGTGTTGTTAGTCGCACGGGTGAACACATGGATGACTATACAAGGTGGGTTTATCCCAGACACGATGTGTTTAAGAAGGATTTCACCGACCCGTGTTGTTTTCTACATGACTAGATATATGGGTTACACTACACGACAAGTTGAATATTGACACAATGTGTATAACTTATGTTTTATCTATCTGTGTCTTTAGTCATGTGGATGGATAAAAGGTCTACACAACATGGTGTGTACACTAGGTACACGACATGTCCCCCAAAAGATGTTCCAACCCCGTGTCAAAGCCCACAAAGTAAGTGACATGGTTAGAGACTACATGACATGTACTTAAGAAAAATAGTTACATCCCGAAAAGAAGGTCAGACGACATGTATTCATCATCACACGCCATGTATTCTGGGTTCTATCGGTCAGTAAGCCTCAGAAACTACTCTGGAACCCATAAAATAGTGAAACAAACATTAAACTACCAAATTCCGATCCGTGAGGGCCCATAATCCCCGCGAATCAAAGCCTGGCATATTATAAATGTCATTTTCAATCATAACAATGTAATGATCCTCCAAATTCTGATCCACGAGGGCCCATAAAACCTCAACAACCAAAGTTTTTCTCTCATTCAAATGAAACCTTGAAAAATTCAATACCTATCAAAATTAGGTATTCTATCAAGGAATCTATCACAACATCATCCATATTTAGTACAACATCAATCACAACAACATTCAATCACCAATGCACCCTAAATGGAATGGTAGGAATGAATGACATGTGATTTATAAGAAGTGTATATATGATTCATGAGATGGCATACCCTAATATAATCTGGTTGAAATAGAAATAAAAATGTACTAATATCAACAATAACAACACAAAACATGTCAATCACCCAATGGTGAAATCAAAACAACTGTAAAATTGCAAAACCAGGAAAAATTTCAATAATGAGGTAAACTAGCTTTTCCCGGTTCATGGGTTGCCTACTCCTGGGAACAGCTTATTATCAATTAGTAATTACTTCCTATCCCGACCTATAGGATCAAAATAGTAAATCAAGAAGAATAGAATCCTTTGATACCACATTGAAACATCCAGATTATAGTAGCCACCAAGAGGTGCCCCGTACCCAGTTGGTCACATGGCCTCAAGCGCATTTCCCTAAATGCCAGAGGCTTATGACTTGCAGTGAGGGGAATGGGTGTGATAGTGGGGAAACTATACCCTCTTTGGGAGTGTAACACAATGAAAGTAAAATATATCGAAATAGTAGATGCATTAAAATATGAATTAGGTAAACAATGGAAGTAATAAAAAAATTGAGCATACATATATATATGATGCCTGATACATATGTATAGGAAAGCATCCAAACAATTCCCAGTGCTAGAATACAATACTTAACCAATGTACAAAAGAAAATAGATAAACTAGTGCACAGCATTGTAAGACTAAACTTGGTCCCACACTGCCACCATCAGAGCAATCAAGTACCTGAAGTCGAAGGGTGTTTTCCCTTTTCTATACCTAAAACAATATAATCTGTTTGGGCCCCAAAGCATGACCCAAATAGGGGTTGAGACTAATACCTATAGGAAACCACCGAAATATCTATGCCTGTCTATCAGGGAATATATATGGATGGCAATAAACAAAATGAAGCAATAAATACTGAAGTACATATAGTAACATTCCTACAAATTCAATTGCATTCATTTTTAAATATCAAGTATGCATCTCATCCAAAGTAGGTAACCCTATGGGAATTACTCATAGCCTAACCACTCTGGTTCAACCAAAACAAAAAGAAGCAACCCTCGTGGATTTACACACAGTCTAACCCCTATGGTTCAGATTAAGCAAAGAAACTCTGAGGAAGCACTCAGTGTCAATTTCCCCTATGGTCTCGTATATATAACTAATAGGCACTCTGAGGAAGCACTCAACGTCCAATTAACCTTGTGGCCCATATCGATGAAACTACAGACACCCTGAGGAAGCACAAATTCCTCCCCCTATGGTTTCACAACGTAACAGTAAAACATACACTTTGGAGAAGCCCTCAACGTACATTCTCTCTATGGTCCACTACACCAGGTTCTCACAGCCCTATGTGTGTTAGTCATGAATAACAATAAATGACAGCCAAAGTAAACTTCAAGAACTACTTGGCTCAAAAAATATATATCATATCATAAATTTTCATATAAATAATCACTCCACCCAAACAATAAAAGGCAAGGAAAACAAAGTAGCCTAATAGGATAGGTAGACCAAAAGGTTAAAACAAGAAAACACGGGTAAAACCTCCATTTAATGGAATAATAACCCATATTCATAAACAATTAACCTCTATCTAAAAAAATAGTGCATAACAGACAGTAATAGGGATGAAAACCATAAACACACAATACCCTGTTCCTGGGTATTGCTCACTTTTTCACATAAAATTCAAAGACTATCTATGGAAAGGCACAAACCACCTACCTTGGTGTCATGAGATCTATATATGTGAACCTAAGGAATTTAATCTCCATAGAATGATGTAGATCTTAAAATATGAGAAAAACGTTCAACTGAGGATATCTTATGAAAGTGGAGAAATCGAGAGATGACGTTCAAGAAGAAATGAAAACTCACCGATGTGATTCTAACGCAATCGATGGAAATCGATTCAGAGAATGGATGATGAGTCAGGGTCTCAGATAAGATCCATGTCCGTACAGATGCTCTCATCTGAGATATATATAGAAGAAGAACATTCTGTCATTTAGACACGACATCGGCCCGTTTAATGAAAAAAAGAAAGTACACAACGTTTTCATTAAAATTACACAGTGTGTACTTGCATTTTGATGCCTCTGCTTTAGGTGGTATCTAGGTCACCACACATGGAAATGTACTCACCCATTACCCGACCAGTACATGGACACCCGCGACAACTGAGTACACAATATGTACTTAAATTACATGCCGTGTATTCCTCAAATTTCCAGAAACTCCCATTTTTTCTAAAAAACAACTAGAAAAGAAAAATGTATATGAGAAGAAGAGCCGATTTCTTACAAATAATACACTTGGTGTTGTAGGAGTGATCCACATTTATAAAGGAATGAATTTAAAACCTTAAAAAAAATATTTTTTGGAGGTGTCAATAAGGGTTTATGAAATTAGTCTAATGAAATCATAAACACATTATTTTAATCGGGATACACAATTTTCATTTTGGAAATTCTTTATTGTATTTATTAAATTAATTTTAGTATTTTATGATGTTATAAAACATATCACATAAATATACCATATTAAATTTCTTCAAAAAAAAAAAGATTATCTAAAAAAATTATTACAAATTCCCCATTGGATAATTTTGAAACACTGATATCAAAAATAATAATTTTTTTCAAAATAATTCTTGAATTGTGATAATTTACATTTTTCATTCAAAAATAACTATTTATTGAAAAAAACTATATTTTATTTTGAAAATATTTGTTTTATCATACTTTTAAAAACTATAGTTGAATTCATAAAATAATATTATCATTTATATATAATAAATATTATCTTATGTAAGTATATATTCTTTCCAAAATTACTTGATTTATCACATGTATTGTGCTGATTGAAACTATAAATTTCCCAAAAATATCAATTTTGGTTTTATCATATCGAAATATAATTATTTTTGAAATTTAAATTTAATAATTATAATGTATGAATAAAAAATAAAAAATAAAAAATTAATAATTATTTTATTAAAAATGAAAATATAAAAATGCATATTTTTTGGGTATTGATGAAAAAACTCTTATTACACTAGTGTATTCTCTAAGAGCATGGGGTGTGATGGAAAGATTTTATTTGGGTTGTTCTGTGTACCTATTTTTTTCCATCATCTCAAAGAGTTTCAAATTCTCACTCAAATAGTTTTTCTCATGATTTTGTCATTTAATATTTTCTTTGTCCTGGTGAAGGTAAAATCTAAGTGATTCCATCTCCATTGGAAGCATTGATAAATTGGATTCATAGGGTAAGATGCTAATATTAGGGGATATCAATTCCTTTTATAATTCCAATTAGACTTTATCATAAACCTTAATATGTACGAATCATATGATAACTATATAATGACTATAATATCAATGGTTATAATGATTAATATTTTTTTAAATATATATATATATTATAAAGGTCCAAAATAACAAAAGTAGTGCATTATTTTTATATAATTTTGTTTCTTAGGATGGAATTCACTTTTTTATAAAGGGAATTTCAGTTATAAAACATTGGGCCATACCAATTATTCTTCTAAAATATATGTGTAACTATTAATTCACATCCAATGAGGCTGAAATTTAAATTAAATATCTAAAACGTCATAAAAAAATTTATTAATATAGAAATAAAGATAAATCTATATTTTTTTAGGAGATCTTGGTGGCCCAATTTGGAGTCTAAATTCAAGTACAAATTTCATATCTCAAAAAGTATTTTCTCAATTTCAAAAAGAAGATCAAAATTAAAATTAACATTGTGATAGAATTTTTCCATCGATTAGATGAAATTTTTGGAATCATTTTTTCTCATATGCATCCCATCCTAATTCTCTCTGAATTTAGTTTAGTCAAGCACATCAATTGGGGTAAAAATTCTATATCCGATATTTTTTTTGTCAATGTTGAAATTTATAATTTGAATTTTATTTGAACAAACTAAGATGACCAATTTGGGATATACCTAACACTGATAGGGGTGGTGAATCAGTATTGGGGAATTTTGAAACCAATTCCATCAATTTATCTATATACCTCTTGATCTGTTAGGATATTGATTCTCCTATTCTATTTTCCCTATCACATGTAATAATAGAAAGATGTAAAATATGCACATAGTACTTTGTACAAGGTTTACTACCCAATAAGAGTAGCTAAATCCTTTACATGCATTGGAATGACTAGTTCATGGATTATCCAATGTAATGGGATAACTATTAAAATGTTTTGACTATAAAAACAATAATCATGTCAGTGATAGTCCCTACACTTTAAAGGGGAAGGGAAACAATCCTCTTCCTGAACTGGTGATGACCTAGTTCAACATGCAGCCTCTAGCTGGTTCTATATACTGCCTATGGAGACAGTATTCTTCCGTCATCAAAAGGTGGGTTCTATTCTTGATCTTCTTTAGTGCTCTTCACTTTATTATATTCAATGCTGGATTCAGGTAACCATTTTCATCTACTAACTTATTCATTGTGAAAAACCAATTGCACTACTTCTTCTTCTTTCTTCTTCTTTAGTTCAACGACCAACTACATATGGACTTTTTCTTCATTCTTGGTAAGAATCACATGAATCTATGACATTATTCAATCATTTAGGATCAAATCACTGGGTATCATCATAATTAATTCTTTGTTTCTCTTTTCATATAAAAATGAGATCATTCTTGTTCCATTTATGTTGAACTCTTCTTTTCATACTTCTTCTTGATTTATTTAATATGTATTTACATGAATTGAAATTTTTTTGTGCATGCATGAAAGCATGAATATATTCTTCATTTCGCCCCTCATATGTTCTTATCTTTCACATGGTATGTTTGTTCTCAATTTATGCACATGAGTGCATGCATGATGGGTTCTCAACCAAACCGAAATCACACACTTCCCATCTTCTCTGTTGCTTGTCAGATAACCCTAAAGGTTACAAATCTTTATGCACACACACTGCCTCCTCTCCTATCATTATATTCTATATATATCATATATTTAGGGTATTTCATTAAGGATATATATGTCATTATTCAATCCAAGATGGGTGAAACCATTTCCTCCCGTTAACTCCTTCTTCACACAACCACACATGAACTCAGTCTCCTTCAAAAAATACACATGCGTACATGCATGTATGGACTAACCTTAATCATTATACCTCCTTATATATTAAGAAACAAATCACTACAAAATAGTAGGATGTGTCATCTATACAATATGGAGTTCCTCTTCAATTCAATAACCCAATTGGTTTACTGTTCTTCTTCGTGCAAGGGATGTACAGTTCGACTATTCTCAAAGTTCCATGACTGGATGAGGCTCAACCACTAGGGTATGATGGTGAATCCTTTACATATAATAATGGGGGTTTTAGAAATACAATGAAATGTTCATGAGAATGGGTGCTTTATAAATTTGTTTGAGAGTGCGAAGAACTTGTCAAACACTTCCAGGATCTCTTCATCGTAGAGTAGAAGTCTCGTGGGTCCTCTACTGGATTTTTGCAAAGTGGATGCACATAGTGCTCTATTTTTTGAAACAAGTGCTCTATGCAAAGTGAGAGAAGCACCCTTCCCAAGGATTTTTTCCTTCTCCTTTTATAGGAGAGAGCCACTCTAGCTTTTGATATCAAAATCTTTGTGAAATTCTGTAGAGATTGTAGCTTTAAATGCTCGGGAAATTTGGCATTATGAAATCATCAAATCCTTGTTTTTAACATACTGAGATCCTTAGATTGTCTCTTATTCCAAATGTAGGATCCTATATTCATGCATGGATTCATGATATCATGTACCTTATTTTAAATCCCATCTCGAGTCCACATGGCCTTGGTAACTTTGTATGCATCAACCAAACTGAGTTGTTCTTCTTTGAGTCATATGCATGCATGAAAGAGATAGGATGCATTCATGGTTTTGGTTGAATCTAATTATCCCATGATGTCGACATGATCCACCTTTTATAGAAAAAATTTATTATCATGGTTTGGTCTTTATCGCCGTTGAGTAATAGTGGCTCAAGTGAGTTCTGGAGATAGAAGATGATGTATGGGGCTCGTTCGAATGTTATGAGAATTAGAAAACTCAGGTTCATACTCACATGGTGCGGGATGGATGGATGGTCTGGATTAGACGAAGGTACACAAGATTATGCGAGTGACCACAATATCACACGGTGTTATATGAAATATTGATATCTCTCGGTTAATTAAAAACATCATCCCACGTCAAAATGCAGACGCGGCATTGTCGCAGTTTATCAATCAACTCACCCCAACAACGACTGAAAATTTTCCTCCCCTCTCCACGGTACCACCCCGTACTATGTTCACTTCCGGCACACCCTGCACCCAGCCTATGCATCCTTGAATCTATGCCACCACACATTGTGGTGTGTGCTCTGAGGGAATACTATGCATCCACTATGCTTCTCTTGGGTAGGCCTTTGATGGCATCCCCACTGGTGTGTCTGTCCCCAGTGGTCCCGTACATGCCTCAGGATGATGCTGGCTAGCTAGCTCTTGGGCAGGCATAATTTTTTAAGTATTACACAAATAAATTCTTCTCTGGGAAAATTCATGGATACCTTAAAACATATGCATCGCCACCTCAATGATCATACATATTCATTAACCTTCTTCTTCCCCATTTCTTTTTCGATTATATATTCCAAATAACATCAATAATCCTTAAAAAGAAGATACTTCAATTTTGTAATCAATGTCTCAATTTTGACACAAGTTCATTGAGCATAGGAATAGTGCATTAATAATCTAAATTATAACTTCATGGTGAATTACCCAAATGTGGAATCCAATTATGTGAATCCATAACAATTCTCCAGAAATCTTTATATAAACCAATACCCAATCACTTTGGAGTTCCTTCTTTATTTTAACCATTACTAACAACTGTTAACATCAAATACAAATTATACACCAAGTGGTCCCAACAATCTCCCCCTATTTATTTCTTGTAAATACTTCAATGTTATCTCAAATTAATGTGAAAATATCAAAATGGAAATATTCTCTATCCCCTTCACTCTTGTTTCTCTCACTTTTGAACTTTCATTTTAATTTCTCTCCCCCTTATTGATAAGAAATGCAATTTTCATGATAGACTGGGTATCAGTCCATACATAAGAAATGTGAAATCAATAATTTCACCTTATGTCTAATTGATAAATTTTTGGTGTAGAAAATAATAGGATTTGATTTATACAAAAAATCTCTCCATTATCCCCTGATCATGATACTGCATGAGATGAGAACTCATATACATATCTTTAAGGGGTTTCCACTTTTATTTCAGTCCGAGGATAAAAAATGTTATATGAAATAGTCTACCTAAAACTCCTACACTCACATCACTAAATGGATCAAAAACATTCAAGTGAAAT
The DNA here is from genome assembly GCA_963277665.1 of Viscum album. Classification (NCBI taxonomy): domain Eukaryota; kingdom Viridiplantae; phylum Streptophyta; class Magnoliopsida; order Santalales; family Viscaceae; genus Viscum; species Viscum album. The sequence goes on from OY728120.1 coordinate 1,807,326,308, forward strand.
AGGCAGGATGACTAACCTTGGGGCACTTCCATTCTTCTTGTGTCATTGATTAATTCAGTTACACCCATTTTTAGAATGATCTTCATTATGAGTAACCAAGCATAAGAGATTGAGAAATGAAATTCCTTTTATAATGACATGGCCATCAAACAATGTTTAGAGTTCTTGAATTTGATACCAACTGAAGTTGATACTAATTGAAATAACCAATTTGGTAGATTCTTCATGTGTCTTCCGCTCAAGGGAACACTCCTCATCACTGACTCTCAGGTTCTCCACTTGAGAGCATACTTTACCATCAATTCCCTCTATTATAAGAACAAATAAAATACACAATTACATAAGGGAATAAGTTTAATTCTCCTTGATTCATTAAAGTGATCATAAATATTGAGATGACATTCTCAACCAAGATGTTCCATTCTACACACATTCACATTTAATCATCAATTTTGGTTGTGATTGTGTGGATCTCAGTACATCTATAATTTCATTGTATGTGATCCTTATTCCTTCACTTTCTTTTAGAGCACTAGAATTTCATAGTGAAACTTCCATATTTTTAGGAAATTCTTCTTCAAATGGATTAAATGTAATGCAATTTCTAACAGGATTACCATCCTTGTTGAACCACACACACATGAATTATTTATCTTCATGTGAAATTTTATTTTTTTATTTTTTTTCACTTTCCTTAGATTGTTCATATTCCATTTCCCTTATTATTTCCAAATCTTCTATCTATATAATAAGTTGGTCATTAGAGTTTCAGGCATCAAGATTGGATTTTCCACATGGATTATTTTGAGTGACATCCTTATTTGGATTTCTTTTCGATGCACCACCCTTCACCTTCATTGATTTAGAATCCAATGACTTCTCACCCATCCTTATTGTAATATTCTTTGGAGAATTTGTTTTTACAACATTTTCTTATCTACTTCCCAAGGATGATTCAACTTTCTTAGATAGCTTCTAGGATCATCTTTTCTTATCATATTTGTATACCTGTTGAGATCAAAATGTACCAACATTATGGACACTCCTATTACATACATCATTGATGTTATCAAGAATTCAAAATCATTTTGTAGTAAAAATATTCTTCTAGAAATATGTATTTTTCTTCTTATTTTTTGGATTTATCCCCCTTAATATAGGATTTCTATGTTCTTTTTCATTTAAGATGTTGTACCAACAGTCTAATGCCTAATGAAAAAATCTATTACACCACCATCATTAACCAATACACCTTTTTTTTGTTGATATATTCCGTTTGGGGATTCTAATACTTCTCTTGATTTTTTTTGAAATATCTATGGGGAATTATCTTCTAAATTCTTCTTCCTATCCATCATAGCCATGGTTGTAGATATCATCTGAATTTTCTTCATCGATACTTATTTAGATTTTTCTTACACCCTGCAGTTTTGGTAGAAACATACATAGAAACACTAATACAAGATGGTATGGGTGGTACCTATTCTTTCTTAACTACTTGTAATAGATCATTGAGTGAATTCATGATCTTCTAATCACATGTTGGTGTTATTTCACCCTTAGAATCCTCCAATTTACACTAAATACCAGAATAAACTATCAAATTCATTTATGTGGGATCAATATGTATCTTTTTTAGATTGGTCAAATAATCATCCTATTTTAGACAATCCATATTGAAGATTATCTTCTGGTCATCCATCATGATCATCTTCTCTTCACTTTTCATCATTAATCTTTCAAGTTACACATTATGCATCTCAACATTGATTTGTTACAATGATTCATGTGCCTTGATCTTCTATGAATATTCATCATAATATAAACCCTTGACATCAGTTCTCTTCATCATCTCATTTTCAAGTGCATGGATCTTCTCTTCCAGAGTATTATTTACTCCTCATTTCTCCTAAAAGCCTTAGATTTCTTTTGAGAAACTCATTTCATGTTCCCAATTTGTTTCATCAAAGGATCCAACTTCTATGGTGAGATTTAGACATTGAACAATTTCTTTTCTTTTGAGACATTCAAAAAATTATCATTTTATCAATCCATATCGATGGTATATTCTTGAATTCATTGAAATATTCCACAAACAAGAGATGAACTATCTTTAGGAATATAATGCATAATATATCTTAATCTATCAACTGATTACTCTGGATAATTTGTCGATTGATCATCACCACTTGGGCTAGAATTTTCATCATGAGTAAAATTTCCAAATGTACTAACACATATGTCCTGATCATTTTATGTAGGAATTTTTTCCATCATGTTGGTGGACAATTGAGCCACCTTTTCATAAAATCCCATGCCAAATGTGTCTTCATTGTCTACATGATATGGACAGATATATACCTTGTCTTTTTTAGAAAATAGGGACTTCTTCTTTAACATTCTCTTCTCCTCCTTTTTCAAGGTCATCATGGAATTTGTAGATATGGTCCACTACTTCAAGAAAACTAAATATTCAATGAAACTACACTTCAATGATTAATTTGGAAAGAAAATCACTCATTAAAAGAGAAAAAACCATTTTAGAGAATCTAATAAAGGTGACCTTGACCCTCTAATACCAATTGAGAGGTCTACTTTTGGATATAACTAACATTGAGATGGGGGGAATCAGTGGTTGGGACTTCTGAACCCAATTACAACATTTTATTCCTATAACTGTTGACCGGTTAGGATCCTTATTATGTTATTACCTTTTCCCTATCTCACAAAATAATAAAAAGATATAAAAATATGAACATGATATTCTTATAGGGATCACTACTCAATAAGAGAACCTACATCATTTCCATGCGTGGGAATGAACAGTGCATGGATTATTTACTATAATGAGATAAATATTACTATGGTTTGACATGGAAAACAATCTGATAGTTAGTGCGAGTACCAACACTTTAGAGGGGGAAGGGAAACAATCCTCTTCCTGAACTGGTTACGAACTAGTACAACTTACAACCTCTAGCTGGTTCTTTATAATTCCTCTGGGGACAATATTATTCCTTCTTCAAATGATGGGTTCTTCACTTTATCTTATTTAGAGATCATCACTTGGTTACTTTCAAAGTATTAGGAAAGAAACTATTTTCATCTTCTCACTACATCTTAGTGCAAAACCAACTACACTGTTAGTTCTTATTTCTTTTTCGTTAGTGAAACAACCAACTGAACTAGGAATTATTCATCTTTCATGCCTTGAATCATATTCAACTATGTGATTATTAAATAATTGAAGATCATCTCACTTGGCATCATCAGAATTAATTTTTTCTTTATCTTTTCATTTATGCATGAGATAATGCATGTTCCATTTTGGATGAAATCTTGTTTTCCATCTTCTTCATGGTGTAGTTAATATGTATTTTTCTGAATTAAACCCTCTTTAAATATTCATGAAAGAATGCATATTTTCTTAACTTATTTACTCTTCTTTTCATCTATATCACTTGGTTTGGGTGTTATTAATTTATGAACAAGAGTTCATGCATGATGTGTTCTCAAAATACCAAATTCACACTCTTCGCTTCTTATATCTTTCTTGTGTGACAACCCTAAAGTGTATATATATTTATGCACAACCACACACACTCACACTTCCTCCTCTATTCTCTTTCTATACTTTTTATTTAACTTATATTGGGTGTTTCTTAAGGTTTATATACGTTTTTCATCTTACACGAATGGGTGAAACCCTTTCCTTGGGAAAACTCCTTCTTCACACAACCACACATGACTTCCAAATCCTTCAAAAAATACACAACTGCACATGCATATCTTCACTATCCTTCTTCATTCAATATTTTAATTCAACAAGAAACGAGCTCTGAAAAAATAGTCGGATATGTCATGCATACTTGATGGAGTTCTCCATCACCTTGGGAACTCGAGAGGTTCACTATTCTTATCCGTGAAATGGATGTACCATTCTTCTTCTTCACAATGCTCAGTTAGTGGCGGAGGCTCAACCACTATATTATGATGGTATGACCTTTTTCTAGGCACATTGAGGGTATAAGAATACCTACCATGTTTTCATGGGAACTGAGGCTTCACAAAGTGGTTTGAGATTGCAAAACACTTTCCAAACTCTTGAGGGATCAATTCTTCATTGAGCATAAAGCTCGTGTCTCCTCTTCATTCTATTCTCAATGTGAAAGAATAGAGTGCTATATTTTTCAAAAAAGAGAACAAAAGAATGCAGGAGAATTTCCATTCAATTGGATGGGGCCTTCTCCTTTTATATGCAAGAGCCACAACTCCTTCTTTGATGAAAATCCATGTGCATTTTCCTGAAGATCACAACATTGAGTGCTTGTTACATTTTCCATTCTGAAATAATCAAATACACATTTGAGATATGCTGGTATCCTCAATTTGTTTCATTTTTCGAACGCGGGATGCGCTCTTCGTGCATGTAATCAATATTTAACGTATCTTATTTAAAATCCCTGCATGAATGCACATGGGCTTCTAATCTTCATCTTCGTTGGCCAAATAAAATTCTCCCACTATAATTTACCAGCATGCATGAAATATGAACATTGAATGAGTGATTTCTATTTGATCGAATGACCCTCATAATTTTGGCATGATCGTCCTTTGATATATAGAATATGATCTTCATGGTTTTGTCTTCTTCACTGGTGAGTATTAGTGGCTCCAGTGAGCTCAAGAAAATGAAGAGATGGCATGAGATGGATTGAACGTCGGACAAATCAGATGTCTAAGGTTTATACTCACATGGCATGATATGGATAGGTGGCTAGGATTAGATGATGGAATGCGAGATTAGGTGAGAAACAACAATATCATGTAGGATCACATGAATAGGTGAGATCGCTTTTTTCATTAAAACATCATTCCACATTGAAATAGAGATGTGGTACTGTCACATTTTATTAATCAACTCATCCAAATAGTGGATCAAAACTCTACTTCCTTCTCAAAAGTACCACCCCATACTTTGTTCACTATGGGAACGCTCTGCGTCCAACCTATGCATCCTTGCATCCGTGCCACTTAGCACGGTGGTACATGCTTTTCAGGCACACTTCGCGTCCACTATGCTGCTCTCGGGCTAGCCTTGGATGGAATGCTCATGGACACACTTGAACCCAATGGTACCACACATGCATTGGGTTGTTTCTAGATGGGTAGCTCTTGGGCTAACCCCATTTTTTATGTAATCCCAAAATAAATTCTTCTATGTGAAAATGCATGGGTACCTTAAAAAATATTCATGGCCACCTCAATGTACATTAATATTAATTAACATTATTATTCCTATTTTATTTTTTCATGATCAATTCCAAATAACATCAGTCGTCCTTAAAATTATGCTACATCAATGTTGTAAACAATGTGTCACATTTGACACAGGTTCTTTGAACTTAGAAACGGTGCATCAATTGTCGGAATTATAACAACCTGAAGAATTTCCCATGCTTGGAATCCAATGTCATGAATCCATAAAAATATCCATGTATATTTACATCAACAAATATCCTATAAAATTGGATTTATCTCTTAATTTTTAACATTACTAACACCTATTGACAACAAATAAAACTTATACACAATTTTTTCCAAACACCAACCATTTTCTACCGTAATTAATTGGGATAAATTTTATAGAAAAGTTATTAAACTAAGTCAATCAAAATTCAAATTTAAGGATGTCTAGGTGAAGGAATATAGGGTTTCTTTATTGTTCAATTATAATATCATGTGGAAATTTGTCTTTGAAATCATTTCCATTTCTCAGAAATTCTTATAGAATCAATTTTAATTTTCCATAAAATTCACTCTTCAACTTATATTTTATAATTATTGATTCCATGGTGATATCATTTCTTCATGTTTTTAATTTATTCACACCTTTTTTTGAATTATTTACATGATGATGGTGTGTTTTTTAATTTTTTTTATTTTATTTCAGTCCCATTTAATTTAGTCAACTTCCATCTTCCATTGATATATTCAAATTAATGGATGTATAACCCTCTTTTTTTTATCATAAGTAGTTTTAAGGGGATGTATTAGGTTTCATTTGATATTTTAAAACTGAAAATTTGTTTATTTATTTGATAGTTTTATTCAGTGAGTAATTTTCTTCATCATGGTCAACATTTTTTAAAACAATATATTTTCAGTGACCGTTCTATCCAATTCATTGTAGTGATCATAATGTTGATCCTATAAGTGAATTGGACATTAAACTATAAATTGTCTTTGGGGTCAAATTTTTGAATGATGTTGGGGACATATCTGATTTATTTAATACTACTTAATTTAATGAGTTTAAATTTTATATGAAAAAATACATTCAATATACCCCTAACGATATCCTAGGGAAGACCCATCAATTTTAATTTTTTCAAATAATTGTGTGTTTTTATTCAATTTAACTCATTTTTATAGTTTGGTTAATTATATCCAATATAATTAAAAATATATGGGTTTATCAATACTTTATTTTGTGGTCTTTGTGGGTTTGACCTGTACCTATACTACATGTGAATGTTTCTACAAGTAGGGTAAATTAGGGTGACATGAATGCACCCTAACCTCTTAAAAATACATTAGGTCAATCAACAATTGACATTTAGTCACATGGGACCTAACAATTGGTATATCCGAATTTATCCTCTTTTATGGGATGATGTAGTGATGGGATAACTACTATCGATCAAAGATATGCCACATATCTCTCTTATAGTAAAGATATCTATATCAAGACCATAATCTCAAACACCACCCAATAATTGATTATTGGATTTCTTGAAAATGTTACATATAACGACCCATACTTTACATACATTGTTAATACTTCAAAATTGAAGTACACTTATTACAACATATAACAAAACCATAAAAGGACTGTACATGTATAGTGTCTTTAGAAATAGGGAAACACAAACAACCGGTTCATAATGCGTCTACACTATCTCCCAATTATTTCATCATATCTATATTCCCTTTTGGTATATCAAACTTAATAACCTTCTTCCTGACCAGGGGAAAGATAACATACAAAAGGGTGAGCTCAAATGCTCAGTAAGGGTAAAAAAAATATCAATCACATCATATTCCTAAGAACATAACATTTGGAAATCTTACCCTGCAAAAGAGATCATAATTTCATAACATGGGATAAATCATGGTAGTGAAATGTAATCAAAATAATCATAACATAAAACAAGAAGCTTTTTTTCATACACAAATAATCATAGAGAATCATTTCTTATTAGTCAAGACTCATTTCCAAGACTATCTTAGTGGACAATGTCCATTTCTGAACCGAGTTCATTCCTATTTTCAGTCCTGTTTCAGAGAACCGGTTTAACCTGCCATTCTATCCATGTCTATCACATGAGATATAAAATATTTACCCAATGCATTGGAGGGAGATATAGGTCCCACCCATCTCATAATGATACCATTTTTATGTGTGCCACAAAATCATAAACCATACATCATAGCATAACACATGTAATAAAAATGGGAATCTTAAACATCATGACATCATAAAACAATTCATATAAGATAAAGGAATTCATAAAAATAATTCCATCACAACATAATAAAATCAATGTAATAATATGGATAGAAAAAAAAACTCTTTATTATAATAGATGGAAAATAATTTTGATAAAACACTTGAACTCCATTCTTGAGGAAAATATCCATTCTACTTATAAAACAATTTTTCTTTCTTAACATGTCATACAATTCTAAACTAAAAGAAGTTGTTTAAAAATAAAAATGAAAACTTGTAAAGGTAGCTTCTTGGAAATAATGTTCTAGAAATCCATTCATGTCGTATATGTTAGAAAAACATTCTTCTCATACTTTTGTCGGAAAAGTCAAAAAGTACTTCGTACGAAAAACGACAAAAGATTTCTTTCATATCTTTTACTAAAAACTCACCGAAGGGTAAAATTAGATTTAAAAAATTATAGGTGGATGAAAATAATATTACATATTGAGGAAACATGGATTTCGATGATAAAATACACCCCAGTAAATTCCAAAGTATATACAATCTCGTATAAAAATAAGATTATGATATTTTCCCTTACCTTAGGTACAATTTGCTTCGTAAGTGTCCAAACCTCCTGTATAATGATTTAAATAATGTTATTGACTTATTACAGAATCATAAAAAAATTTATGATATCATATATGGCCATATTCTTATCTTCTTATTAATAATATTTCATTACTATTTGTTATTCGGGTGTTTATTAATTTTTGTTCTTATGCGTGTTTTGTCGAATAAATTCTTATTCTTCTTTTTGGGTTATAGATACCTCATTTCCAGAATGGTATTAGTGTAATATATATCATATTAATTCATTCAATTCATTTATATAATCATTATGCAATGAAGATCATGTAGAACAAGTCGCATCACATTGTGGAGACGGTATTCCGTACGCACGTACGAGAGATGATATCGTTCCCATGACCGTGAAATTGTAATGGATTGTATGTATACTATTTCAGAATAAATATCACTTTAAAATAATAATTTAGTTTTATTATTTACACCATTATCCCCATCCATGTAATGTGGTGGTGGAAAATAGATTACACCACGGCGTGGAGACGGTATTCCGTACGTACGCACGCGCGGTGATTTCCTTTTCCGAAGGATGGATAGATGGTGAAATAGGGTTGTTTAATACTTATAATAACATATCAGTATATGAATGATACTGATGTTATTAATTTATAATGAAAAAACTAAACAATAATAAGTGTAAGAATAAATAAAGTTGAAAGAATCGGTAACATACATTACCTTTTCTTTGAAGCGCTTCTTTCAGACCTCCTTTTAGGGCACTAAAATTGGTCTTTGAAGAAGACCAGGACCTCTATGATGTTTCTTGGGAGGTGGAGAGGATATATTGGCAGGGTTTGGCCGAGCATGAAGGCTCAAAGTGGTGTGAGGAAGAGAGGGAGGAGGTTCCCTTTTATAAGGGGGGAGAGGGGCACCTTTGAAAAAACTAAAACTATTATTTTATTATAAAGAAATATTCAGTTTTAAAGAGATCCAAATTGATTTATTTCGAAGATAAGGTGGGGCTGGGTCAAAATCCTCTCATCCAATATAATTTGGACAAGTTTAGTTTACTATTTAAACCTTATCATTTAGATTTAACTTTAAGTTAGATAATTTTACTTTTACCTTGTCTTTTTGTGTTCTTACACTATAAGGTTAATAAACATACTATAACAAACCAAACGAACCCCGAGTTATTTATTATTAATATATATAACCTTATCTAAGTCATTTGGCCGAGCCTTAGATTTTTAGGAATAAAATAACAATTAATAATAAAATTTGTTTTAAAAACTATTTTATGTCAATTTTGACACTCTTTAGTAATTGATTTTTTTGAAAATCATAACAGAATGATTTGTTCGAAAAAAGTTAATTAAATCAATAGTAACATGTCATATTAACCTTGAAAATTAGTGGAATTCAAAAAAAGTCTCAAATTAAATTTATTTGGGTACTTATAACATCAATTATGTCAATATTTCATTAATAAGATAATTACTGCATCATCTTTGTGTCATAAATAAATTAAATTATTTAATGTCTAAAAATTACAAATAAAGTTCCATTCTAAAGTAAATCCTTTTATCTTTCAAATGAATATTTATAGTACAATTTATCTTATGTATAACCCTATATAAAAAATTATTTACTTATTAAACATTGATTTTAACTATTTTAACCCTTCTTTAAATAAATTAATAATAAATGTCCTAATCTAATCCATGTGGGCCTAAATTGTCATATTTTATTCCAAAGGTTGTTTTTGGTCGAATTATACTTATCCAATAGAATTAGGACATGAGTTAGGGTAATAATAATATCATTTTTACCCTTAATTACCCTATTTACTTTTAACCGTGATAAAAAAGTAAAAAGTTACTATTCACCAAATATTATTTTCATCTCATTGAACCACATTTTACTTACTGACATCAACCGTGTTTCTCAGATTTTTTAAATTCCACTCACAGAAGCGGTAAAATTATGTTTTATGTAAATTTGCAAATTCTCCTAGGAGGTGGGTAAAAGACAGTGAAAAGATCAATAAAATTTTTATATATCTAAAATTATTATAAAATTAATCCAATGAATTACATTGAACTTATATAGGTTTTAAGTATCAATTTTGACCTAAAATAAATTTAAATAAAATAAATAATTATTTAAATAAAAAGTCGGTTTTTAAAAAGTAACCTAGTGTTTTCACTATTCATCTAAAATTGAAAGTATCCAGAAAAATACCACAATTTCACCCTAGGCTAATTTTGATATTACGAATCCAAAAACGAAGTCCATTTTGAAAAATAAAATTTAGAAAGTTTCAAAAAGTGGTTATTACTATTCATAATGGCTAGTTTTAACAATATTTTAATAGCATATCATTGTCTAGTAAAACTCGGTATTACGTAAGACACAAGCTGTCAAGGAAGGTCGTGATTGCGTGTAAAGAAAGCCAAGATAGTGTTGTGTGTAGTGAAAGATTCCTTTCATGATTTATATAAAATAAAATCAAAATATTTCTTATAAAAGTCTCGGGTGTTACATTCTACCCCCCTTAAAATGAATTTCGCCCTCAAAATTCGTCACTTGTAACAAACCGATGAGGATACCTATCCCTCATCATATCCTAAAGATCCCATGTAGCTTTTTCTAATTGGTGGTTCCTACATAAAACTTTCACCAAGAGAGTGGTCTTGTTCTGTTAGACTTTTTCTCTACGATCAAGAATCTCTATCGGCTGTTCTTCATAAGAAACATCGTGTTCTAGTGGTACAACTTCTGAGCTGAGTACATGTGAAGGATCAGGTATGTACTTTATCAAGAGAGATACATGGAACACATCGTGAACTTGAGAGAGATTCGGTAGAAGTGCCAATCAGTAAGAAACCTTCCCAAAATGATCCAGTATTTCGAAAGCACCGATAACCTAGGGCTCAGCATTCCCTTCTTTCCAAATCTCATTAATCTCTTACAGGGAGATATTCATAAGAACACTCTATCACCCACTTCAAACTCTAGGTCTTTTCTTTTGTTGTTGGCATAAATTTTTTATCGACTCTGAGCTGCTCTTATGTGTTGTTGAATAGATCGGACCTTTTCTGCCGTCTCATCAACAATATCTAGTCCTAATAGCTTTCATTCCCCAACTTTATCCCAGCAAGTTGGAGTTCTGTATTTCTTTCCATAGAGAGATTCATAAGGAGCCATCTGAATACTGGAGTGAAAGCTATTATTATAAGAAAATTCCACCAAATGTAGGTGTTGATCCCAACCACCTTTGAAATCCATATAGGAAGCTCTTAACATATCTTATAGAGTTTGAATTGTCCTCTCATACTGACCATATGTCTGAGGATGAAAAGGAGTGATGAAACACAACTATGTATCCAGAGTATACTGAAGACTTCACCAGAACTTTGAGGTAAATCTCGGATCCCGATAATATATAATGGAAAGTAGTACCGCATTCAATCTTACCACTTCCTTTACATATATCCTGGAAAGATGATCTAGAGAGAAATCCTCTCTAATAGCAATGAAGTGTGCATACTTTGTAAGAGGATCAACTATGACCCAAATAGTATTATTGCCTTTGGATGTTTTAGGAAGTCCGGTAACAATGTCTATAGTGATGTTTTCCCATTTCTATTCAGGTATGGGTAGTGGTTGTAACATCCCCTTAGACTTCTGCCTCTTAGATTTAACTTGCTGACAAACCAAGCATCAAGAGACATATTCAGCAACATCTCTTTTCATGACATCCCACTAGAAGTACTCTATCAGGTCACTATACATCTTCGTGCTTCCAGGATGAATAGATAACGAAGAACTATGAGCCTCATCGAGCAGCTCCTTCTTTAATTCAGGGATGGGAGGAACACAAACCTGATTCTTGAACCTTATTATTCCATCACAATCAATGTTGAGTTCATGAACCTTTCTCACCTTCTTTTGTAACTCGACATCTTCTTTCTGTGCCTCTTTAATATTTACATGTATAGATGGTTGAACATTAATTTTAGAAAGATACGATTTTACCCTTAAATTATAATTCCAAGATCCATCATTTTTAAATCCATAAATATTGGATCTTTTGTGATCTTCATCATGGATAAACTGGCATGGTCTTGTCGACTTAATGCATCTGCCACCTTGTTTGCTTTCCCAGGGTGGTAATGAATTGAGCAGTCGTAATATTTAATCAGCTCCAACCATCTTCTTTGGCGCATATTCATCTTTTTTTGTGAGAAAATATACATTAAAATTTTATGATCAGTATAAATGTCACACCATTCTCCATAAAGATAATGCCTCCAAATCTTTAATGCAAAGATTACCACAGCTAACTCCAAATCATGAGTTGGGTAATTTTGCTCATGGATTTTCAACTGTCGTGAGGCGTAAGCTATCACCATATCATTTTTCATAAGAACACACCTCAATCCCTTCTTGGATGCATCACTGTAGATCACAAACCGTTCTCCACTACAAGGCAGTGTGAGCACAGGTGCACTAGATAACCTTCTTTTCAACTCCTTGAAATTCTCTTCACATTCCTCCGTCCAAACAAACTTAACTCCTTTTCGAGTCCACCTGGTGAGTGGATTAGATAATCGTGAAAAATCATTCACAAAACGTCGATAATATCTAGCCAAACCAAGAAAACTTTGGATCTCAGTTACTATTGTTGGTCTCGACCATCGTTTGATAACCTCTGTTTTTGCTAGATCCATAGATATCCCCTCTTTTGAGATTATGTGACCCAAAAATGAAACTTTTTGAAGCCAAAATTCACACTTGGTAAATTTTTCATAAAGCTTCTCCCTTCTTAGGGACTTTAATAAAATTCTCAAGTGATCTTCATGTTCTTCCTTGCTCTTTGAATAGACAAGAATATCATATATAAAGACTACCACAAACTGATCAAGATAGTCTCTAAATACTCTATTCATCGGATCCATGAAGATAGCAGGGGCATTAGTAAGACCAAATGGCATCACTATAAATTCATAGATTCCATACCTTGTATGGAATGTCGTCTATGGTATATCCTCCCTTTTGGACCTTAATTGATGATACCCTGAATGAAGATCAATCTTAGAAAAGTATTGAGCTCCGCATAGTTGGTCAAATAAGTCATCAATGCGTGGGAGATGATATTTGTTCTTGATAGTGATCTTGTTAAGTTCTTGATAATCAATGCAGGGTCTCATTGATCCATCTTTCTTTATAAAAAACAGAACATGTGATCCCCAAGGTGACACACTAGGGCGTATGAACCCCTTATCATGATTCTCTTGGAGTTTATTCTTCAATTCCTGCAACTCAATTGGGGCCATTCTATAAGGTGTCTTTGAAATAGGAAAATCACCCGGTACGAGTTCTATTGAAAACTCAACTTCACGATTTGGTGGAAGACCTGTCAATTCCTCCGGAAACACATCATAAAACTCCCGTACAATGGGAATATTCTTAATCATGAGTTTCTCATCAACCATTTGAGATAAATAACCCTAATTTAGTGGAATAAAGAGCCATATGATGGATGAAATTTCCACTGGAAGGTTATGTTCATCCTTGCATCGATAGACGATCAAAGATTGATCTGTAATATGAAATGTGACTTCCCTTCTTTGGAAATTGATATGTGCTCCATATAGAGAAACCCAATCCATGCCAAGAATCACATCAAATTCCACTATAAGGAGGATCACAAGATTTGCAGGAAGCACTTTCCCTCAAACTTCAATCGGAGAAGAATTATAAACTTTTGATGCGACTATTGTGCCATTAGGGGTTGTCACAGCTAACTCAACATCTAATTGTTGAGGTAATACGGTTATAACCCTAGAAAATTCTTCAAAAATAAAGGAGTTGGTGGATCCAGAATCAAATAAAACATTTGCTACTTTAGAGTGGATGGTAATTGTACCTTTCACCACTTCTTTATCGTACTCCACATCGCTGATAGAAATTGCATGTGACTTTCCTTTACCTTTAGCCTTAAGGGTGTGTTGATGTCGATAATCATCAACAACCCTTGGATTAGGGCATTTATTAGCATAATGCCCCATCTCCTTGCACTTGAAACATTGAAGTGTAGTAGGTTCATTCTGCGTATCCCTTCCTTTGTTTGCATCATTAGACATATTCTTCTCATCATTGCGGAATTCAAATGCCCGATTACCTTCATTTCCACATTTGAAACATTTACTGGTCCCTTTAAGACAACTCCCTCCATTTTTCTTTCCAAACATTGAGCATAAGGGAAAACTCTTCTTCTTTTTAGTGTGCTCTATAGATTTTCCTTTGAATTCCATTTTCATCTTCTTATCAAACCCATATGACTGATGGGTTACTCCAATATCTATCTCAACTTTGAGATCAAATCGAACGATTTCCTCTTAGCTATTGAAGTCCCTTATGTATAACGCCCTTCGAAGACTTGGTTTTATGCCACCAAAGAATCGATCGATCTTACTCTCAGGTTGGATAAGAATACCAGAAGCGTACCTTGCATGTCTTGTAAAATTTGCTTCATAGGTACCAACAGATTCATCATCCTTTTTCTTTAGTTCAAGAAACTCCTTCTCCATCTTTGTTTGGAGAATACGAGGGAAGTACTTATTGAAAAATATGTTCTTGAACTTTTCCCATTCCATGGACTCAATTTCATCTCTTGGCCTCGTATTCTTGATAAGATTACACCATTGAATAGTATCACCTTCCAAACGATACAATACTAAGATAAATTTATCATGTTCAAAACATTGAAGTACCGAAAATATCTTTTCAGCAGTACTGATCCATTGTTCAGCAACTAATGGATCAGTAGACCCGCTGAATGAAGGTTGACACTGTCTCATGAAGGATTTAACAGAATGTTGCTCCTTCCTTTGATCGTTTGGAAGTCCTGCATGATTCATAGCTTGAGAAAGTTGTGTGAGCATGGCTACAAGATTTTTCATTCCAGCTCCCATAATGTTTGGTTGCTCAGGGGGACAATCATTGCATTGCCCGTCACATTCCGCATTAACACGGTTCCTTCGGGTTCCATCCATTGACTAAAACCAAGATGAATAGTGTGAGAAACACTAATTATAATAGGAAAACCACGTAATCAAGAATAAAATTTCACACTTAAGGTCATATCCTAGGATATTAATGGCCATTTCTAAAACACTAAGATTATGTTCTATGCTTATACTTATCCTTAGGATTCTTACTAAGGCTTTCACATCCTAGTTTCCAAAGGATGACTATAACATCCCTCTGATTCCAACTATAATGACCCATAAATTACATACATTGTTAGTACATCAAAATTAACGCACACTTATTACAACATATAACAAAACCATGAAAGGACCGTATAGGTATAGTGTCTTTAGAAACTGGGAAACATAAACAACTGGTACATAAAGCATCTACACTATCTTCAATTTATTTCATCATATCTATAGTCCCTTTTGGTATATCTTACTTAATAACATTCTTCCTGACCTGGGGAAAGAAAACATACAAAAGGGTGATCTCAAATGCTCAGTAAGGGTAAAAAAAACAAATATCAATCACATCATATTCATAAGAAAATAACATTTTGGAAATCTTACCCTGCAAAAGAGATCATAATTTCATAACATCGGATAAATCATGGTAGTGAAATGTAATCACAATAATCATAACATAAATCATGAAGCTTTGTGGAATACATACATAATCATAGAGAATCATTTCTTATTACTCAAGACTCATTTCCAAGACTATCTTAGTGGACAAGGTCCATTTCTGGACCGAGTTAATCCCTCATTTCAGTCCTGTTTCACTGAACCGGTTTAACTTGCTGTTCCAGGCATGTCTATCTCATGAGATATAAAATCTTTACCCAATGCATGGGAGGGAGATATATGTCCCACCCATCTCATAATGATACCATTCTTATTATGCCACAAAATCATAAACCATACATCATAGCATAACCCATGAAATAAAAATGGGAATCTTAAACATTGTGATATCATAAAACAATTCATATAAGATAAAGGAATTCATAAAAATAATTCCACAACAACATAATCAAATCAATGTAATAATAGGGATAGAAATATAACCATTTATTATCTCAGATGGAATTTTTTTTTGATAAAACACTTGAACTCCATTCTTGAGGAAAATATCCTTTCTACTTCAAAAACACTTTTCCTTTTTTAAGATGTCTTACGATTATAAACTAAAAGAAGATGATTCAAAATAAACTTGAAAACTTTTAAAGGAAGATTGTTGTAAATAATTTTTTAAAAATACATCCATGCCGTATAAGTTAAAAAACATCCTTCTCGTACTTTTTTCAGAAAAGTCAAAAAGTACCTCATACGAAAAACGACAAAAGATTCCTTTCATATCATTTACTAAAAACTCACCAAAGGGTAAAATTGGATTTAAACAATTGTAGGTGGATGGAAATAATATTAAATATTTAGGAAACATAGATTTGGATGATAAAATACACCCCAGGAAATTCCAAAGTATAAACAATCTCAGATAAAAATGAGATTGTGATATTTTCCCTTACCATAGGTCCAATTTTATTTGTAAGTGTCCGAACCTCTAGTATAATGATTTAAATAATGTTATTGAATTATTCCAGAATCACACTTATTTTTATGATATCATATATTGTCATATTCATAGCTTCTTATTAGTAATATTTCATTACTACTTGTTATTCGGGTGTTTATTACTTTTTGTTCTTATGCGTGTTTTGTCGAATAAATTCTTATTATTCTTTTTGGTTTATAGATACCCCATTTCCAGAATGGTATTAGTGTAATATATATCAAATTAATTCATTCAATTCATTTATATAATCATTATTCAATGAAGATCATGTAGAACGAGTCGCATCACATCGTGGAGACGGTATTCCGTACGTACGCAGGAGCGATGATATCGTTCCCATGATCGTGAAATTGTAATGGAGTGTATGTATACAATTTCAGAATCAATATCACTTTAAAATAATAATTTATAGTTATTATTTACACCATTATACCCATCCAAGTAAGGTGGTGGTGGAAAATATATTACACCACGGCGTGGAGATGGTATTCCGTACGTACGCACACACGGTGATTTCGTTTTCCGTAGGATGGATAGATGGTGAAATAGGGGTTTTTCATACATATAATAAAATATTAGTATATGAGTGATACTGATGTTATTAATTCATAATGAAACAACTAAAGAATAAGAAGTGGAAGATGAAATAAAGTTGAATGAATCGGTAACAGAAATTACCTTTTCTTTGAAGCGGTTCTTTGAGACCTCCTTTTAGTGCACTAAAATTGGTCTTTGAAGAAAATAAGGACCTCTAGGATGTTTCTAGGGAAGTGGAGAGGAGAAATTGGTATGGGTTGGCCGATCATGAAGGCTCAATGTGGTGTGAGGAAGAGAGGTAGGAGGTGCCCTTTTATAAGGGAGGAGAGGGGCACCTTTGGAAAAACTAAAAATATTATTTTATTATAAAGCCATATTCGGTTTTAAATAGCTCCAAATTGATTTATTTAGAAGATAAGGTGGGGATGGGTATAAATCATCTCATAAAATATAATTTGGAAAATTTTAGTTTACTATTTTAACCCTATCATTTAGATTTAACTTTAAGTTAGATAAATTTACTGTTACCGTGTCTTTTTGTGTTCTTACACTATAAGGTTAATAAACATACTATAACAAGCCAAACGAACCCCAAGTTGCTTATTATCAAAATATATAACCCTATCTAAGTGAATTTTTCTAACCTTATATTTTTAGGAATAAAATAACAATTAATAATATAATATTTGTTTTAAAAACTATTTTATGTGAATTTTGACTCTATTTAGTAATTGATTTTTGTGAAAATCATAACAGAATTATTAGTTCTAAAAAAGTTAATTAAATCAATACTAACATTTAATATTAACCTATAAAATTAGTTTAATTCATAAATAGTCTAAAATTAAATTTATTTGGGTATTTATAACATCAATTATGTCAATATTTCATTAATAACATAATTACTGCATCATCTTTGTGTCATACATAAATTAAATTATATAATGTCTAAAAATTAAAAATAAAATACCATTATATAGGAAATATTTTTATATTTCTAATGAATATTTATATTCGAATTTATCTAATGTATAACACTATATTAAAAATTATTTACATATTAAACTTTGATTTTAACTATTTTAACCCTTCTTTAGATAAATTAATAATAAATATCCTAATCTAATCCATGTGGGCCTAAATGGTCATATTTTATTCCTAAGGTGGTTTGTGGTTGGATAACTCTTATCCAATAAAATTAATACATGTGTAAGAGTAATAATAATATCATTTTTACCCTTCATTACCCTATTTACTTTTAACCGTGGTAAAAAAAGTAAAAAGTTACTATTCACCAAAAATTATTTTCATCTCATTGAACCAAATTTTACATACTGACATCAACCGTGTCTCTCGGATTTTTGAAATTCCAATCACAGAAGCCGTAAAATTAAGTTTTATGTAAATTTGCAAATTCTCCTAGGAGTTAGGTAAAAGACGGTGAAAAGTTCAATAAACTTTTTATATATCTAAAATTATTATAAAATTACTCCAATGAATTAAATTGAACTTATATAGGTATTATGTATCAATTTTGACCTAAAATAAATTTAAATAAAATAAATAATTATTTAAATAAAAAGTTGGTTTTTAAATAGTAACCCAGTGTTTTGACTATTCATCAAAAATTGAAAGTTTCCATAAAAATTTCAAAATTTCACCCTAGGATAATTTCGATATTCCGAATCCAAAAACGAAGCCCATTTTGAAAAATAATATTTACAAAATTTCAAAAAGTGATTATTACTATTCATAACAGCTAGTTTTAAAAATATTTTAATAGCATATCGTTGTTTAGTGAAACTCGGTATTGCGTACGACGCAAGCTATCAAGGATGGTCGCCATTGCATGTAAATCAAGCCAAGCTAGTGTTGTGTGTAGTGAAAGATTCCTTTAATGATTTATATAAAATAAAAACAAAATATTTCTTATAAAAGTCTCGGGTGATACATTACTGGTCACCATATTTACCTTCCCAAGAATATATAAAATCAAAATATTCTTATCCTATATTAATTCTAACTAATACATCTACCTTAGGCTAAAATGTATGTAGGTGAATATGTAAATGAGAATATTGATGTATGTGTATACTATGAATCAATTGTCATGAAGATAAAATATCCATATATTCAAAGATAACAAAACCACTGTGATTTCAAAAATTTCATACATTCATTTCCTTACCTCAATTCTCAACTACTAATACCCATAATAAGTAACCATGTAACTATTAAAAAGCATGAAACCATGATGGCCCCCAAAGTCATAATTGGTCACCATGTACGTAAGTTCTTCCATTGGAAACCATAATATATGAATACCTATAAATGTATATTTCAACCGCTAAATATTTCTCTAGAATATATTATACTAAATTATGGGATTCTCCTTTTGGGTAAGTGATGTTAGGGGTGTTTCATTCCTAGAGAAGTAAACCATGAATCTCTTTTAGAGTCTTAAATATCCAAGGAACCCCTAAACCTCAAAAAAACTCATGGATTGATCCAGACAATTCAGTAAATTGATCTTTTATGTCTCTATATAATCAACACAAAATGAGATGAAATCCCCCAAGAAGTGTTCCACTGAAATCCTAAACTGTAACTTTGAGTATTTAAGATAAAACTAGTTCTCTTGAAGAATGTCAATAAAAATACATATATTATGAATGTGATCATATGTAAATAATGATTTGATGATGATTTTATCAATTAACTACACCATCAATAAATAAATTAAATTATAGAATATAGATTTTATAAGGCCCATGAATATAGGAATTTAATTGATCACACCAAATAGAATCTCTAGAAACTAGTGATTTCTATAGAGGTAAAAATTATGCCTTTGGGACATTCTAAACATGTTAAAATTTTCATTTATCTTCTTAAGAGGGGTTTTTTATTTACTATCACCAAATTTAGTAAGTGATAGTCAATATAAAACCACAAGAATCTTCTTGACTTCTTATAAAAAAAGTTTGGGCTCCCAAGTTAGATAAACTGGATCTAAATAAATATTTCCCCATAAGGTCCTATGCATTGAAATTTCACACCCTGTTATTAGATATGAAAATATGATAAACTAAAGAATATATCAGGGTGGTCCTATGATATAGATCAATATAATAGTCAGTCTCCCAAAGAAGGGGTTATCATGGAATATCCTCAAGAAAGAAATCAATATATTACTCTACCCCCGTAGGAAGATTATCATCTGAAGAATCCTCTATTGGGAAATTAAATCTCATTAATTTAGTGGGGATCAGATCCAAATTCCAATTTATAGGTACTACTCTCCTTGACAGAACCAACTTAGACATAATGGAAAATATCAATATTCATACTTGAAAACAAACCCATCGATGAATGTAGAAATATATACAATGAATTAATATAGGATAGAGATTATATATTGATAGTAACATCATAAAGATTCATCCCAACTAATATAAGGTTTTATTAAATTCTATATTTAGTAATTGGACGATTGAACCATCATTTGATGTGGGTGAGTTTGTAAGAACTACATTTAGGAGTCTTTATTTTCATCAAATTGTGTTGGGGTTCCATAAAGGATTATATATCTAAGACTAGGTATTCATTTAAAAAGGAATATATCATTCCAATATTTTTGATTAACGGTGATTGTATAGAGAAGATATAAATTGTAACATGAACCATATTTGGTGTATCCTGTTCATATCCCTCCATCAACTGGATGTGGTCTTCTCCCTAGATACTTGTTCTCTAAGCATGGTATGTAACTCATGGTGTTGGAAGCGGTGGATGTTTATGACAGAGAATCCCACCTCAATATCCTATTCATGGTGAAATATAATATCTTATGTCATAGCTACCATACATTGTGCCACCCTATTTTCCATGATTCTTTCCCCAATAATTTAGTTAGAACTAATTTGAAGGTCTATCTACCATTCCATTCTAACCTCTATCTACTATATATCAGGTCAGAAAATCTTCACACATATGACCCCATCAAGAACTAGTGTAGAAAATACTATCTACTAGATGGATACACCATTTATTAATTTCCAAATATGTTGTAACTAAATACAAGGATTACACGCTCATATACCTCTGACATCATGATCCTTACTCCTATAAAATTCCTAAAGCTGATGACTCTACTCCTAGGTAACCTCCATTGGCTACTGATACCCACAAAACCTCCACCAGGGAGTTGTCGATCACTATAAACCAATCCAATAATCCAATATATGTATAGATTCAAAGGGGAATACAACTATCTCAAATATCTATATAGAGGTCATTCTATAAGAGCCTTTCCCAAAATATTTTTTCATAAATCATTTTTAGAGGTTACCTCATATAGTTAGTGAATCTCAATGTGTACGCTATGAATAAAATTCTACACTTCAATAGATCTGACAATTTTATATAGTGTACAATAATCAATGTAGATGGATTATACTCCCCAGAGTACAGAAACTAAAAAACTAATCTTGGTAGAGTATGCACAATATGTGTTTGGATGATTATGTTCCACTAGTAAATCACCCTGCAGTATATGAAACTAGATTCTTACCCCAAAATATTGTCTGTTGTTTTTGGGACCAAGAACAACAATTGATTCACTAAAACAAAATTTTCTTAAACACCATGAGGGTTTGTCTCACCTTAGTACCTGGTCAGTCTATTTGGATAATACTCATGAAGCACAATTAGCCTACATGCATACTCATCATATTCCACTAGAATTATCCACAACACAAAAGTTAGAGGAAAAAATTCCTAAATTAGGGGAGGTTGTTTTTTCATTATTCACTATTGAAGGAGGAAGTACTCTACAATCTCATAATAGAGAAATTTGAGAGTTATATAACTCTATAGAATCTTTATCAATCAATTATTTGAAAATAGGAGGCTTAATCAGTGATTGTGGAACATAATGACCAATCCTCAGGATAAGAGAAAGATGTATAGATCTAGGAACCCAATAATTATCAAAGTGAACGACATTTATTAAATAATTTATTATGATATAACTAAAGATGTATTTTGAAATCAATGACCAAATCATATATTATTCATGTACCATTAACTTGTTTCTAGAAACTTGTGGCATAAAGATCTTGATCAGAATTTTGGTTATTAGACTCATGGTGAATTGATTTTTTGTTTTTCAAACCAACACTGGGTTCCATGAACTGAAAGATAAAATCAATACCCTTGAATCCATTACAATATGTTTATAAAGAAATTCCATTCAGGACTCCTAACTCCAATCATCATCCCAAAACCAAATATCCCTGATACTACACTGATATGACCAAACACACTATGACCTTTTCGAGGATGAAAAAAATGTTGAGTGTACCACTCCAGGACCATATTTAATAGGCCACGTACTGCTGAATAATACTGAGTAGGAATATCTCACACGATGGGATCCCTTATCCAAATAAACAATCATATTTCCACATACATTCACACTTGATATAAAAATTTAGACTATATGGTAATACCAATTCAAATATATAAAATACATGGGACATGTTTATATGATCTCAATGGAATATGGACAACACTGGGGGTTGAATCCAGGTGGATTTTTTTTTCAAATTTCATACCTAATAAATTGTTACCTACTAACCTATTCAATGAATTTATTTATCTAAATTTCCCTTTATCTCAACCTTGGTGTAACATCCCGGTTCAAGAAGCCACATCGAGGCACTCCGTACCCGGTTGGTTACATGGACTCAAGCGCATTTCCCCGAATTCCAGAGGATTCCGACTTGAAGTGAGGGCCTTGGTTGTGAGAGTGGGGAAACTATGCCCTCATTGGTATGGTACACAATGGATTTTAAAAAATACATACAACAACTGAAGTAGTAATAATGACATACAATAGAAATAATAGAAAACATAAAGTATAAACAGGAGAACATATATAAAATGATGCATGATGCATATGTCTAGGAAAAATCCAAAAAAGTCACAATGATGTAATTCAATAGTGCCAATCCAAAGTGCAAAAGAAAGAAGATAAACTCCTTAGCATCGCAAGCTGTAGCTTTGTCCCCTTCTCTCCAGCTCCACATCAAATTAAGTACCTCAAGTAGAAGGGCGCTTTCCCTTATCTATACCTGAAACAATATAACTTTTTTGGGACCAAAAGAATGACCCAAACAGGGTGTGAGTCTAAATCCCAGTTGGCTACCACCCAATTATTTGTGCCTAACTGTCAGTTAATATATGTATGGTAACGTATAATAAGCCGTAAACATGAAAGTACTCAGTAGTAAACATTCCACAGTTTCAACATCAAGTAACAACTAGTCAAACAACTAAACACAAACAGGAAACCCTCTGGGAAGTACTCATGGTCATCCCCTCTGGTCCTACATAACAAGTACAAGAAACCATCTGGTGAGTGAACTAAACCAAACCCCTATGGCTCAGTATATAAAGGCTCTTTGGGGATGTACTCATATTCAAATCACCTCATTGTATAAGGTATTCAAGAACACTTTAAGGATGCTCACATGGTATATTCCACTTATATCCCCAAGGACAAGGAATCTCCAAGGAAGCTTACTTAGTCAATTCCCCTTATATCCCAGGTCAGTCATAGACTCTCTAAGGATGCACTCACTGTGAATTCCCCTTATAGTCTAAAGATTTCAGGAATAAAAATTTAAGACTCTTGGAGGAAGCTCACTTGGTCAATTCCCCCCATTGTATAAAGCAGACAACATATCTCTAAGGAAGATCACTCGTTCAATTCCCCTTATAGCTCCATGTGGTTCTAGGAACTCTGAGGATTCTCAGTCGGTCATGTCCCCTTATAGCCTAAGTGCTCAAAGACACTCTGAGGAAGCTCACTCGGTCAATTCCCCTTATAATCTACTACACCAGGTTTTCATGGCCCTATGTAGGTCAATGAGGATAGAAGCGTAATATGGCCAAAGTAAACCTACATAACTACTTGGGTAAATGGTCTACAGAAAAACAAGTATGTCAGAATACATCCTCTGCATCCTACAACAACAGGTGTGGAAAACATGCATGGTAGCCAAATTGGTAAACAGGACCAAACAGTCATAAACAGAACATGCGAGGGAAATACATCCAAATCATTGAAATTATCCCTATTCATGTCCAATATACCTTTACACATGCATAAATGCATGGTAGGAAAAAAAATGGTAAATGGTGAACACGCAATACAATGCTCAAGGGTATTGGTGGAATTTGCACATAATACTCAAAGACATCAAACAGAAAGGCACAAACCACCTACCTTGACGTTAAAAGATCGATATATGTGAACCTCGAATCTTGAATCACCATAAAACGTTTATGATCTACAAAAATGTCTAAAAAGTTCAACCTATGATATCCCATAATAGAATAGAAATTACGAAACGAGGCTATAGTAGAAGAGATAACTCACCGATGTGATTCCAATTAAACAAATGGTGTTCGATTTGAAGGATGGGTGAAGGATCGGGGAATTGTCAAATATCTACTGCCTTATAGAGCTCTTGGACGAATGAGACCTAAAAGAAGAGAATTCTGGTGATTAGAAGCGACCCTGGTGTGTTTAATGAAAAATAATGAAAGTTCACAACATGTGCTTTTGAACTACATGGCATGTACTCGCCTTTTCTGTACTCCGATTTAAGCGGCCTCCAAGTCACTCCCACAAGGTCAAGTGTTTGGAGACTACACAACGGACAAATGACCTCCTATGGAAAGGAAGTACACGGGGTGTACTCCTAAAGTACATGGCA
Organism: Viscum album; assembly: GCA_963277665.1. Taxonomy (NCBI): domain Eukaryota; kingdom Viridiplantae; phylum Streptophyta; class Magnoliopsida; order Santalales; family Viscaceae; genus Viscum; species Viscum album. The sequence continues at coordinate 1,807,351,337 of OY728120.1, forward strand.
TGTACTTAGAAAATTTTCAAAATTGCATGTTTCCTAAAAAAACGACCAAAAAGGAAAAAAATACATGAAAAGAAGATTTGGGGTTCTTAAAAACATCCATCATTAACGAAATTTATCCCCGAAGTTCTATATCATGGCATAGAAGAAGACACCATGAACAGTTCCGGCCACTGTGATTGTACATCTGCCTAACTCTCCCATGTCTCGTCCTATACCCGCCCATGCTGCCAAAGCACCTGTACTAGAGGAACAGACCGGCCACATAGAACCTTCGTATTATGATCCATGATCCTGATAGGATGATCTTCAATGGATGCATCCACTTATAACTCATCCTCCTCTTGTTGGAAGACGTGAGATGGGTCTGAGAAGCAATGTCGAAGATGAGAAACATGGAATACGTAGTGCATAGCTCGGTACCTCTGAGGTAATTACAACTGGTAGGAAACCGTACCAACTCTCTCTAACACCTCAAATGGCCCGACGTACATTGACGAATGATTATACTATCTCCTAATCGTCTCATGTCCCATCCTCAGTGTGACACACAAGAAAACCTGATCCTTGACCTCAAACTCCAGTGGTCATCTCAGCTGATCATAATAAGACTTCTGTCGAGACTGTGTAGTAGCTATCCTCTACCGAATCAACTCTATCTTCTCTATGGTCTCCTGAACAAGACGAGGTCCCAATAATGTTACCTCTCCTACCTCTAGCCATCATAATGTTTATCGACATGGCCTATCATACAAAGCCTCATAATGTGCCATCTAAATAGAAGATTGAAAACTATTATTATAATAAAACAACACAAGAGGTATATGCTTCTCCCAAGAACCTCCAAAATCTAAGATGCATGCTCAATTTATGTCCTCAACCACTTTAATCGTACGTTCAGACTAGCCATCTTTTTGGAGGTGTATGCTGTACAAAAAAGTACCTGTGTACCCAGAGCCTTCAAAAGCCCCTACCGGACCCAAGAAGTGAAACATGAAACCCTATCTGAAACAATAGAGTGTGGAACTCTATGAAGATGCACAATCTCTGAGATGTACAATCGCCCCAGAGCATCAACACTTAAGGTCTCCTTGATCGGAAAGAAGTGAGCGACCTTCATGAGTCTATCAATGATAACCCATACTGCATCATTCCCTTGAGGCGACATCAGAAAACTGGTCATGAAGTTCATCGCGTCATTATTCCACCTCCACTAGGGAATGGGTAACTACTGTAAAATCCATTCTAGTCGCTGATGCTCCACCTTCACCTACTGACAAGTGGAACATATCATGATGAAACCAACAACATCCCTCTTCAAACCTAGCCAAAAATACTGACTGTGTAGATCACGATACATCTTGATGACACTAGTATGAACTGCCCAAACTGAGGAATTAAAATCCTATATCATCTCCTCGCATCTATCCATAGGAACCCATACAGGCACCTAGAAACACAAGATCTCATCCTCCCCTATGGTCCATCCATGAATATGCTCCTATCCCAACACACTCTCCATTAGGACTATACCTTGACAATCTGATAGCTACCTCATTCAAACTCGACCAGGAAGAGTAGAGGTAACAACTACAGAAAAAAGAAACGTCGTCCACTAACTGCCATGAACCTCCAAATGCATCTCAAAGAATAGAGCCATAAGCTGCCACTCCCTGATAGCCTCCTGAACTGCCTGAATCTGTGTCCTCCTGCTCAATGCATAAGCCACTACATTTCCCATCCCAAGCGTATTTTCAAGCTCAATGTTAATGGACAATAGGTTCTCAACCCACCCGCGTTGTCTCAAATTCAGATCATACTGAGTGAATATGTACTTGAGACTCTTGTGGTTAGTGAAAACCACAAAATTCTCTACCAGACGATATTATATCCAATATCGTACGGAATAAATAACAGCTGCCAACTCTAGATCATGCATCATGTAATTCCTCTCAAGTGGCCTCAACTGCTGAGAACCATACGCAACTACTCCATCTCCCTGCAAAAGCACAGCTCCCAGACCGATACCTGATGCATCTCAATAAATTGTACAGCTCTTTCCCGACTTTGGAAAAACTAGTATTGGTGAAAAATTCAACCTCCCTTTCTTCTTTTGAAAGGCTGAATCACAGGAATCTGACCATAAGAACGTTGCACCCTTCTTATTTAGACCTGTCAGCAGTGCTTCTAAGCGTGAAACATCTTGTATGAAACATCTGTAGTATCCATCCATCCCTAGAAAGCTCCGCACCTCAAATAAGTTCTTTGGTTGCTCTGAGGAGGCTAAAACAATCACTTTCTCTGGGTTTACTAATACTTCTGCCTCTGAGATAATATGACCCAGGAAGTGAATCTGATCCATCCAAAAGTGGTACATTGATATCTTAGCATATAAATAATATTCTCTCAGTGTACTAAAAACGATCTCAAGATGGGAAGCATGGTCATGTTGAGTGTGAGAGTACACCAAGATATCATCCACAAAAACAACCACAAAGGAATCCACGTATGGATGGAACACTCGGTTCATGAGTGCCATATAAACTGTACGCACGTTCATGAGACCAAACGACATAACCACATACTCGTATAGACCATTCCTGCTTTGGAAGACAGTAAGAGGTATATCAGATGGTATAGCACACAACTAATGATAACTAGACCTCATTTCATTCTTCGAGAACACCGGGGCTCCTCGGTGTAGATCAAAGAGTTCATAAATCCTAGGAAAGGGATGTCAGTTCTTGACCATCAACTGGTTCATCTCCTGATAATCCACACAAATCCTAAGGGTACTGTCTTCCTTCTTGACAAACAGGAAAGGCGAACCCTATGGGGAAGTACTAGGTCGGATGAAACCCTATTCCTGCAACTTCTCTAACTGTTTCCTGAGCTCCTAAAACTTCAGAGTAGCCATCCTATAAGGAGTAATAGACACTGGTGTCACTCCTAGTATAAGCTCAATATAAAATTCTACCTCATGCTCTGGAGGAAAACCTGAAAAGTCATCTAGAAAGACATATCTGAAATGATCCACCACTTGAGGAAAATCTAACTGTGAATTCCCCTGGTCATCCAGATATAGACTAGAAAACTAGGCTTTAACTCCTCCCAACCCATGATGCTATGGACATTCTCTGCTCGTCTGGACATCCCACTCACCCCTATGAATAAAGGATCCGCCCTATGGTGATATGAAAATCACCCTATGGAGATAACAATCGATGAATGTATAAAAGGGAACTAGCCAGTCCCTTCCAAGAATGGTATCATAGCCTGTCATCACTAGGACATAGAGGTCTCATAAAAAGTAAAACCCACCAACCAATAGAGGGAACTCTCTACACTTATATAAAACATCCATTCTAGTCCCCAATGGTGTGTCCAATGTCAAAATATTAACAGAGGAAAAGATACAAAGCCCAAGGCTCTCCACAACAGCAACATATATAATGCTATGGGAAGCCCCTATATCGAAAAGAGAAGAAGCTAAAACTGAGACTACTAAGATCGTACCTCGAACAGTAGAAGGTTCGGGTTACTGCTCCTTGTGGGTCTACTCCACTACAAATGTCTAGCCCGTTCCATGGCCCTGTGACCCTACCTGACCACTCTGAGCAGATCTGCCCTGATGTTACTGAAGAAATGGCAATGTACTACCACAACCACGACCTCCACCTCGGCCCAAACAGCCAAAAGAACTCTAGTTCCCATACTGGTGAAAACCTGGTGGCACTTCTCTTCAATGAGGAGTCATAGAACACCCCTGGTCACCAGCTACTAGTGAGAAGAACTAAAAAAAGCACTGAAAGATACCCATCATTCCGTAATACCGGCACTCCACTAGGTCTCTCGGGAAACATGGCCTCATATTCCCACTTCTCCCACACTGGTAGCACACCACCTGGCTACCAGAAGATGCACCCTGCCTACTTTTATATCCTCATGTAGTCTCCCTATGGCACTTTTTGCAATCAGCTGGCAGAGCACTAAATCTGGATGCCAAACCGCCCTAGCTCACAGCTCAAGAATCCCTCATATTATTCTCTGTAATCAGTGCCTGGTTGACTATAGAGGATATCGAAGTCAACCTAAATATTTTCACTTGAGATCAGATGTCGTGCTTCAGATAATCATCAAACAACCGTGCAAGGAACAAATCATCACCTCCTAGAATAGGTGTGAAATGCTACAACTCTATGATTTGAGAGGAATAATCCAAAATAGTAAGAGTACACTGCTCCAGACTCATGAACTCTTAGGATCGATCGGCCCTCAAGGTCTCCGGATAGAAGTAATCATAGAAGATCTGCTGTAAGGGTTCCCAAGACATATTCTCTTGGTGGCCCAAATGTGAGATCAAATACCATCACCTCTTGGCGGGGCATTAAAGAATGTAGTTATCAAGCATAACCCTCTTCTCTAGAGGTATCTCTAGATGCTTGAAATCTTAAGTGTGACTTCTAGCCATGACTTTTCATCCTGATGTCATCCATCCCCTATGAAAGTAAGATGATGTTTCTAACACCCTGACCCCCTAGACCAGAGCCGATGCATTACTTGTTATATTGTCATGGTTAGAAGGAATGAAAATCCTGAAGGAATGATCATTTTAGTAGTATTGATGAAACTAGATACATAGATGTAGCTCAAATTACATTATAAATGGTTACAAAATACAATGCATAGAAAAAACTAAAAACTGCAACCACAGGAACTCAATAAACGATCACCTATTAATCACCTGTTGATGGAAAACAATGAAAGGGGTGATCTCAAATGATCATTAAGGGTTAAAAATAGCGGAATCATGAATAAAATAATAATTTAATCGTACACAATCTGACATAATCAATGTGGAATGGTGAATAAATGAAATACTAATTCCATTAATAAACTGAGAATGTAACTGCATCCATATATTTTGTCATAGGGAAAACCTCATGAATAATAATAGCTGATAATGAATAAAGAGAATGATTATTAATTGGAAATCATGTATCTGGCACATGGAACCAAAATACCTTTAAAACGGTTTAGTTATATGGGTAGAAACCCGACTGATTTTTTAAAACAAACTCAAAGGGTTTGTCAACAACTGATTTGTCTCATGAGACCTATAAATGCATCGTGGGGATATAGCGGGACACACCTACCACTACATGTCCCAATAATTATTTATAAATTGATTCAAAATAAGAGAAATACACATTTTCAATATCTTTATAGAGTAGAGTATACATATTCTCCAATATTTCATTAACTAAAATAACCTTCCAAATAAAACACCATATGTATAACGGTATAAAAATAAGAAAAAAACATATCCATGATATGAGATTATGGATATTTAATATAAATATAACTTCAAATTAAAATTGATCTCAAATGGTTAGTAGGTACAAAACATCAGGATTATTAGGTGCCCAATAAAAAGTTAGTCACAACTAAATAAGAGGTGAGACAAAGTCCCTTACAACAATGTAATTGGTCGAATCATATGACTAGTAATTAATAAACCTGAAATGAATCATTGAATAACATGAATATAAAAATAATCATGTTATTATAAATTATATTGCAGTACACATATAACACATACAAGAAATAAGTGGCGAACAATGAAAATCTCACAGAAATGAAAGTGAGATGAGAAACCCTTTACAAACATTTCGGCATGGAAACGAGTGTTATTGTGGGGGCTTAATGAGAGGTAAAGGGGAATTACATTATTTATACGTTACAAGGGAATTATGGGGGAGGTGAAAAAACATAACCCATCATTAGGAATTGAAAATAAAAGCGCACAACATAGGGGAGATTCTTGAACAAAAGTGAGAGAGAGGATCCCTTACACAGATTGTGTCATTAGAGTGACGATAAATCAAAGAAATATTTATGTGTGACAAATCAAAATCCACAAAATATAAGTGGATATACAATATAAAACAATCATAGGTAATTCACACATATTCTTGAAAAAATGTAACCAATGAAATCGACGTTTAACTCAATGAATGAAGATCGATTTAAGTAATTCCTTACCTTAATCTTGAAGGTGTTATTGACTTGTTATTAAAGACCTAAATAAAAAAATTAGCCTTATTAATTCATAATTCCATAACCTCTAATATATGTTAATGATTTATTATAACCCTTTTCAGTTCATTCATGCCCTTTTTGATTAGTTATAATGTTCAATTTCATTGTTCGAGCTTATTTGATTACTTATTTTTAAAAGATCGGTTCACTTATATTTATGTTCGGATAAATAGAAAATATGGATGTGGTTATCCAGAAATGAAGTTATATTCTACTAGTGAACCTCCAGATGATTAAATTGGTTTAAATTTAATTTGGTTACTTAGATTTATGTTAAATTATTATATATATAAACTTAGTGACAATCGTTTTGGCTAAACGGTGGGTTTGATTACAATGAAAAAGTTTCACTTTATAACTTAAAACCACTTGTACAAAAGGATTAAAAAAATAAAAATATGATATATTACATATATATTAATCTTGTTCAACCATAACACAATTGGTTTCCTGACAAGAATTAAATATTATAATAGAAATTGATAAAATGTTTTCCTTGAATGTGCTAAATTAGCACATCTCAAACAGTGCTTTCATTTCTTTAAAATAAGTGGCGGGGAATGGAGATAAGGTAATGAAATATACCATTATCATGATGACATTCCAATACATCTATGTTACTAGATCTTTCATAACATTATGGGGTTGAAAGAATCAAAAAGAAAAGAACTAAGTAATTGGAAAGAGGAATTTACCTCTTGAGACTTCCTCCTTTGAAAAACTCTTAAGGGGAGAGGTATTGGTATTTTGAAAAGGCTAATAGATTTTTGAATTGGGGGGGGATATTGGGAAGAGACTTGGGCAGAAATTTGAGGAGCTTCAAGGCTTAGGGGAGTGAAGAGAAGAGGGAGTGATGAGGGATTTTTATAGTGAATGAGATGGGTTAAATTTTGAATATTTAATTCATTATTTTATTATTTCCTACAAGACAACAAATAGTGTTGTTTCATGGGTCATATAATAGAAATAAGTTCATGTGAGTTCTAACCATGTGAACTTACATCACTTATGATGTCATAAATAGTGTATTTAACTGATAATTTGTATATAAGGTATTTTATCATATTTCACTATTCATTAAAAATTCTAGAGTTTCAGAAAAATCCCAAAAATTTACCCTAACTATTTTTAGATGTCTAGAAATGAAAAATGAACTCCATTTTTCAAAATTAATTTTCTAAATATTATTAATTTAATTTTTAAATAAGGTCATTGTTTATTCGAAAAATAACAACCTTAAATGTGCAGTTAGTTTAATTTCTCATTGAAAAACTAATTAAGATCTCATTGTCTTATTGCCTTAAGAGAATAAAATAATTTTCATTTTTATTATTCATAAGGGTTATATTACTATTCATACGGGTATGTTACTATTCACCAAAAATCTAGTTTGTTCTATCAGACTCCAAATGACTTACTGATGACAACTCTAGATGACCATTTTTTGAAATTCAAAACATAGAAGTGGAAAATTTATAAATAATGGCTATGTTTGGACTATCTCCTAAAGAACCTAGTGTTGTTTCAAAGAAAAACAGTGATGAATAGAATGTATGGAGACATATAATAAAATTTTAGGGTTGTTACATTATTCCCTCATTCGAAAAATTGCGTTCTTGAAATTCATTTTATAAACACAAAAGAACACTTTGTGATATTCTTACCGCATCTCCCGTCATAGAGGATCCTCTGGTGCGTTCAGTGGAAAAACCAAATTGATGCTCAACTCCTCTTATTCACTAACCTAGACACACCATGGATAGAAGGGGTTGAAATCTTGCATCGAACACTTGGGCTTCCAGAGGGAGTCTTGAATGATAGAATGCTTGGAAATGTCCGAATGCACCAACACACGAAGAACTCGCCGAACAATCTCTCGACTGAGAACATCTATGTCATAGAAATTGTTATAGAGGGTAAAAATGATGAGTTTGTGCATGTAGGCCACACTAAGGTTTCCCTCCAAAGTAGCCTCCTAAAAACATATCCTAGCCGAGTAGTTCTGGCCTAGGGTGAATCATAAGAAAAGCCCTTCGTGGTATTTTACACTTCACCTATACTCAGCCAACTGTGTCGCGGTTATGTAGTAGTAAATGGACGCATTCCCTTGACAATTTCAGAGAATGTCCGGACTTTTTTTCACATCATATAGTTTTTTACACAATTTTCACAAGTTTGCAAGAGGTAGGTACTCCTCTTCACAGTTTTTTATCACAATAAACACCAGTACCACCACAAGAAGAGATAACATATGGGTTTGTCCTTCCATCTCAAAATTTGTTATAAAAGTTCACTTAGTGATACTCATTCAAAATTAATACTGATGAAATGATAATAAAAATAAGAGATAACACGTTATATTCATATATATCCACTCGTTCAAAAAGTAAAACATGGCTAATTGTTTCCCCTATCCCCCAATACACAAATACCCCAAACTAGTTCAAAGATTTCCATCTCCTAGTACCATATGCAACACTAGACACACGTCACTATTAAAGTCACATTACCGGGAACAAAACCGATGCTAGGGTACTGAAGAGCTTAGGTGGATTCCTAAGGTAGTATTCAGCTGCTTGATTTCTTTATCCCAGACACACTACAAACAACTAGGGTCGAATCTATGCCTAAAGGAATCAGGCTTCAATAGAGAGGCCCGAGAAGTGTGGAGGTCAGAAATTTTAGTGTGGACTAAATCCATAAAATTCCCACGCACCACATCATTCTGGAAGATATTTATTTCATAATGTTCTCTGTACAAACTAAAACTCGGGACCTGGAATAGGTAGGCTGCTAATTGGTCACTATCCAAAGCAGCTTCAAGAAATTTACCCACAGCTCAGTAGATATCAGTCAAAGTGAAACATATAAAAAGAGCTTCATGAAGCACACCTCTTTTTCTATATGCAGCAAATTGTGCATATGCAATAAAATAATATACTAGATTTCTCCCTTGGTAAATATGGAGAATGATTTGATGATTCGATACCTGATGGAGTAGTTTACAAGTCAGACGTAAGTTGGTATATGGCTTGTCCTCTTGAGAGCATGTCTTGGAAATTATAATCGCTAACATCTCGGTAGGTAGTGATAAAATAAATGTTGGTTGACTCATATATTCTATTTTAATTTTTTTAGTAAATCAACATTTAGTATGGAAAATCCATTTCAATCAAAGGTATTTGTTTTTATATAAAAACATATCAAAACAGAGAATACAACATCATTCATTTAGGTCGGATTTATAAAACTCATGAAATTACGCAATCTCCTACTCCCTTTCCCAAAACACTTATATAGACTTCCTGACGTCCTCTAAGATGACTCCCCATAGATTTCACCAATTTTAGGGATTTCCCCAGTTTTTAGACAAATGGATCTGCAAAGCTATTCCAAATTCCACTTTCTCTTTGGTCCAGATTCAAGGTGTGCAACTAGGGTCAACCACTTGTGGTAATCTAGAATTCAGATTGAGAGAAGAATGTCGAGTATCATGTTGAGCGACATCAGTATGAAATAGATGCCAATAATGCAAATGGGTAGTACCGTTCTCAAGGGCTTCAAAGTCCACAACTCGACCATGGAGTTCGTAGGTCAAAATCTGACATAGATATGCTCCCCAGAGGTCGCCCCCTTGTGAATCCTCTTCAAAGTCCTCAAGGGAAAATAAATTACTATCTTGGGTAAAAAATTTAAATATCCCCTTAAAGTATTTCCCTTGTCGTACATAGAATGAGAATTTTGTGCTCATCTTGTAGTAATAGACAGAACCTGCTCCATGGTGAAGTTGGAGTACCCAAGGAGAGTTTGATACTCGGTAGAGGGTTTTTCATGATAAATGAATGTTTTCAAAAGTCTATTAGTTTTCTACACATGATTTTCCCACTATGGTCTCTAATACCTTTATTGGAAGAGATAAAAGAAAAGTACTTTTGTTTTCCATCTAAAAATTAAGAAAACAATGCTCATAGTATTGTGTTAGTAATTTTTTCATTGTTCAATTCTGGATTCCGGAGTTATCCGAACCAAATACTCCAAGGAAAATTTACATTAAAATCCCTCACAATGGCTTGTAAAGAAAATGTGAATTATCCTAAGCATATCCCCTAGTAGTGCCATAACTAAGATTGTAGCAAGGCCGATTGTCGTGTACCAGTTTCCGTTTGAGTGTAGCTCAAAACAGTGTTTTTGGGTTTTACCCTTAGATACATTTGTGCCAGAGCTGCCTCGTCCTACTCATATCGAAACATGGATTCATTGCTTGAACGATCCTTGTAATCTATTCCTTACCAAAATACCAGGATTTTCTTATATGTTTATACTCAAAGTCTTATCTTAGGGATTCTTCCCTAATCTACATTTTCTAAATATAGTTCCCTTGTTTCCTACTAAACTTCCTCTGATACCAACTGTAACACCCCTACCCCCTAGACCAAAGCTAGTGCGTTACTTGTGATATTGGAATGGTTATAAGGAATAAAAATCTCGAAGGAACAATCAGTTTAGTAGTCTTAATGAAACTGGATACAAAGATGTAACTCAAATTACATTGGAAATGGTTAATAAATACAATACATAGAAAAAAATAAAACTGCAACCACATGAACTCATTAAATGAACACCTCTTCATAACCTATTAATGGAAAACAATAAAAGGGGAGAGATCAAATGCTCAATAAGGGTTACAAATATCAGAAGCATGAATACAATAATAAGTGAATCATAGACAGTCTGACATAATCAATATGGCATGGTGAATAAATGAAATACTAATTCCATTATCAAACTGAGAATGTAACTGCATCCATAGATATTTTAATAGTGAAAAACTCATGGATAATAATAGCAGATAATGAATAAAGAGAATGATTGTTAATTAGACATCATGTATCTACCAGAAAATATCATAATACCATTAAAATAGTTTAGTTATATGGGTAGAAACCCGTCTGATTTTTGGAAATAAACTCCATGGGTTTGTCGCCAACTGATTTGTATCACAAGACATGTCAATGCATCGAGGGGCTATAGATGGCCCCACCTGCCACTTCATGTCCAAATCATTCTTTATACTTTTATTCAATACAAGAGAAAAATTCCCCTTCAATATTCGTATAGAGTAGAGTATACATATTGATCAATATTTCCTTATCTAAAATAACATTCCAAATAAAACATTGTATGTAAATTGGTATACGGTTTAGACAAAAAACATATCCATGATATGTGATTATGGATAACTAATATAAATATAATTTCAAATGAAAAGAGATCTCAAATGGGAAGTAGATACACCACATAATGATTATTAGGTGCACAATACAAAGTTAGTCACAACCAAATAGAAGTTGAGACAAAGTCCCTTACAACAATGTAATTGGTCGAATCATATGACCAAAAATAGTAAACCTCAATAGAATCATTGAATAAAATGAATATAAAGTGAATCACATTATTATATATCAAATGGTAGTACACATATACCACATACAGGAAATAAGTGGAGAAAATGAAAATCTCATGATGATGAAAGTTAGATGAGAAACCCCTTACAAAATTTTCGGTATGGTAACGAGTGTTATTGCGAGGGCTTAATGAGAGGTAAAGGGGTATTCCATTATTAATATGTTATAAGGGAATTATGGGGGTTGTGTGAAAACATACCCCATCATTAGGATTTAAAAATAAAAGGGAACAACATAGGGGAGATTCTTGAACCAATGTGAGAGAGAGGATCCCTTACAAAGATTGTGTCATTAGAGTGATGATAAATAAATTAAATATAAATGTGTGACAAATAAAAATCCAAAAAATATAATTGGATATAATTTATAAAACAATAATAGGTCATTCACACATATTATTGGAAAAATATATCCATTAAAATCGACATTTAACTCCAATAATGAATATTGAGTTAAGAAATCCCTTACCTTATGCTTGAAGGTGTTCTTGACTTGTTATTAAAGACTTGAAAAAAACAAATTTGGATTATTAATTCATAATTCCATAACCTATAATATATGTTAATTATTTATTTTGACCCTTTTCAGTTCATTCACTCCCTTTTTGATTAGTTATAATGTTCAATTTCATTGTTCGGTATTGTTTGATTACTTGTTTTTAAAAGATCGGTTCACTTATATTCATGTTCTGATAAATATATAAGATGGATGTGGTTGAAAAGAAATGAAGTTATATTCAATTAGTGAACCTCCAGAAGATTAAATTGTTTTAAATTTAATTTGGATACTTAGAGTGATGTAGAATTATTATATATATAACCTTTATGACAATCGTTTTGGATAAACTATGGGTTTGATTACAATGAACATGTTTTGATTTATAAATTAACACCATTTGTACCAAAGGATTATAGAACTAAAAATAGGATATATTACATATATAATAATATGGTTCAACAAAGCACAAATGTTTTCACGACCAATATTAAATATTAAAATACAAATTGATAAACAGTTGTCCTTGAATGTACTATATTAGCACATCTCAAACGGTGCTTTCATTTATTTCAAATAAATGGTGGGGAAATGAGAGAAGGTAATGAAATTTACCATTAGCATGAAAACATTCCATTACATGTTTGTTACTGGATATTCTATACCATTATGGTGTAGAATGAATCAAAAATAAAAGAACATAAAAGAATTAAAGGAATTAGAACTAGGAATTTACCACTTGAGACTTTATCCTTTGAGAACCTCTTAATGGGAGAGGTTTTGGTATTTTGACGAGGCTAGGATATTTTAGATGTGAGGGGGGGGGGGATCTTGGGAAAAGACTTTGGCAGAACTTTGAGGACCTTCAATTCATAGAGGAGTGAAGAGAAGAGGGGGTGGTGAGGGGTTTTTATAGTGGTGGAGAGTGGTTAAATTATGAATATTTTATTCATTATTTTATTATTTCTCTCAATACATCCAATAGTGTTGTTTCATGTGACCCCTAATAGTAATAATTTCATGTGAGTTTGATCCAAGTTGCCTTACATGAATTATGATGTCATAAATATTGTATTTAACTGATAATTTGTATATATGGTATTTTATCGTATTTCAGTATGCATGAATAATTCTACAATTTTAGAAAAATCCCAAAAATTTACCCTATCAATTTTTCAACGTGCAGAATTCAAAAATGAACTCGATTTTTCAAAATTAATTTTCTAAATATTATTAATTTAATTTTTAAATAAAGTCATAGTTAATTTGAAATATAACAATCTTAAAGGTGCAGTTCGTTTTATTTCTCATTGAAAAACTAATTTAGATCTCATTATCTTATATCCTTAAGAAAATAAAATAATTTTATTATTTAATTTTCATAAGGTCCATATTACTTTTCATAAGGGTATGTTACTATTCACCAAAAATCATGTTTGTTCTATCAAACACCGAATGACTTACTGATCAGAACTCTGGATGACCATTTTTCGAAATTCAAAACATAGAAGTGGAAAATTTATACTTAATGGATAGGTTTGGACAATATCATAATTAACCTAGTGTTGTTTCAAAGGAACATAATGATGAATATAATATAGAGAAACAGAACATAAAATGTTTGGGGTGTTACAATGTTGTTACTGGAAGACCCGTGTCAAATAAGCCATTGACAGGGTAGGAGGCGATGCTCCCAGAAAGGTCTACATCATCCTCAAAAAGCCCTCCTTGAACTGTTCATCAACACATATTTCATGTACAATGGTTGGTGCGAAGGCTTCCACAACTAGGGGATCCACTGGGAGTCCCTGATCGGCCATGACCGGTGTCTGATCACCACCTGGTAACTGGCGTACAACCATAGGACATTTCTGTGGCATGAATCTGCAAGGTCAAACACACACCTTAGAGCAATATTATAAAGAAATGAAAACTAGATGCATAATAAGGGAACAGGAGAATGAAATAATTCATGTTTTACAAAACATCACTACACATTGTGTAGATTTCTTACATTGCATGTTCCCTTAAGTCATTTACATGGGTGTGTACACCTGTGCAAACTAGTCTTATGACACCCGAAACACATGGCGTGTTGTCTTAACTCACATCATGTACTTGAATCCCCTTTCCATTCCCGTGTTCTTATACACAGTTAAGCCACATGGCTCTCCTAAGAAATGACTAAACAGTGTGTTCAATGTAGACACAATGTGTACTACAAAAGCTTCAAATGGCCAGTGATTATAGTGACACGACCTGACACACGACTCTCACTACATGGTGTCTTCCAAAAGGATAGGTACTGTACACGAATGGATAACCCCGAACCGTGTTGTTCGTGACACGGTCGGGTACCTGGGTAAGACTACATGGTGTGTTCAATCCTGGAATGATGTGTATAGCTTAACGTGTATCCATCCGTGTTTTTACTTGCATGGGTGGACATATGGTGAACACTACACTACATGTTAGATGGATACACTGAATGTTCCCACCAGACTTTCCCCATCTCGTGTCTTTGCCGACAAGGCCTAAGACATGGTTAGAGACTACACAGCGTGTACATAAAGTACATGATGTGTAATTAAGAAAAATAGTTTATTCCTGAAAATAAGAACAGACGACATGTATTCAAAACTACATGGCGTGTATTCTAGGTTTTTCTGGGCAATAAGCCTCAAAAACTACTCTAAAACCCAAAAAAACACTGAAAAAAACATTAAAGGTGCCAAATTCCGATCCGTGAGGGCTCATAACACCTCAAAAACCAATGTTTGGAATCCATTCATGAAAAAACATACACAAAACAATACCCTATAAAAACAGAAGGTATTCATATCAAGGAATCTATCACAACAACATGAATATTCTACACAACATCAATCATAACAACATTATATCACTAATGCATCCTAGATGACACGACAAGAATGCATGACATGTGATTTATAGAAAGTGCCTATATGATGTTTGATATGGCATACCATTATCTCATCATGTTGTGACAGAAATATAACCATAATAACATCAACAGTAGTAACACAAAACATTGAGTCACCAAATGGTGAAAATCAGATCAACCGTAAACTTGCAAAATCAGAAGAAATTGCAAAAAATGAGGTAGATTGCCTTTTCCCTATACATGGGTTAGCTACTCCCGGGGAAAAATTATTACCAGGTACCTATTCCTTCATATACCCGGTTAAAGGATCCAAAATGTAAATCAAGAGAACATAATGCCTCTGATACCATTTTGTAACGTCCTGGGTCTGGAAGCCACCTAGAGGCCCCCCGTACTGGGATGGTCACATGACCTCAAGCACATTTCCCCCAACACCAGAGGCTACCAACTAGCAGCGAGGGACTTGGGTGTGATAGTGGGGAAACTATTCTCTCATTGGTAGATTACACAATAGAAGTAAACAAATATATACAAGAGCGGAAGTAGTAATAATGACATACAACAGCAACAAAAGAAAACTGAAATTATAAACTGGAGAAATTATATAAAATGATGTATGATTCATATGTCTAGGAAACAACCAAAGAAGTCACAATGATGGAATGCAACAGTTCTAAACCAAAGTTCAAAAGAAATAAGACAAACTCCTCAACATTACAAGCCATACATTGGTCCCATGCTCTCTAGCTCCACATCTAATCAAGTACCTGAAGTAGAAGGGCGCTTTCCCTTATCTATAACCGCAACAATATAACCAGTTTGGGCCAAAAAGAATGTCCCAAAAAGGGTGTGAGTCTAAATCCCAGTAGGCAACCACCTAAAGATCAGTGCCAAATATTCAATGAATATATGGTAGGTAAAGTACAGAAATCAGTAAATAAGAAAGTACTCGGTAGTAAATAGTCCACATTTTCAACATCAAGAAATAGCTAATCAAATAGCTAAACAGAAACATGTAACCCTCTAGAATGTACTCACGTCCATCCCCTCTAGTCCTACCTAACATGTTCAAGAAACCCTCTGGGTAGTGCACTTTGCCTAACCCCTCTGGTTAAGTATTGAAAGACTCTCTGAGGAAGCACTCACAATCAATTCCACTTATAGTCTAAGTTAGTCAGGAACTCTATGAGGAAGCTCACATGGTAAATTCCTATTATAGCGCTAATGTCAAGGAATCTATGAGGAATATCACTTGGTCAATTACCCTTATATCCCAGGTCATTCATAGACTCTCTGAGGAATCACTCACCATCAATTCCCCTTATGGTCTAAACAAATCAGGAATAAAAATCCAAGACTCTCTGAGGAAGATCACTTGGTCAATTCCTTTTATATTATATAGAAGATAATCACTATCTGAGGATGCTCACTCAGTCAATTCCTTTTATATCCCCATGTGGTTCTCAACTCACTGAGGATGCTCACTTGGTCAATCCCCCTTTATAGCATAAGTGCTCAAAGACTCTCTGAGGAAGCTCACCTGGTCAATTCCCCTTATAGTCTACTACACCATGTTCTCAAAGCCCTGTGCAGGTCAACGAGCATATCAGTGTAATATGGACCAAGTAAATCTTCATTACTACTTGAATAAATGGTCTATAACATAACAATCATGTCAAAATACAGCTTTTCCATCCCACAACAATAGGCATGGAAAACATTCAAGGCAACATAACTGGTAAACATGACCAAACAGTTGTAAACAGAACATTCAAGGGCAATACATCCAAAGAATAGCAATTATATTTATTAATATCCAGTTTACCTATACACAAACATACTTTCATGGTAGGTAAACAATAGCAGTAAAATGGTGAACACACAATACCCCGTTCAGGGGTATTGGTGGAATTTGAACATAATACTCAAAGACATCGAATATAAAGGTACAAACCACCTAACATGACATTAGGATATCGCTATTGGTGAACCTGAAATCATGAATCAACTTAGAACATCAAAGATCTACAAAACATCGAAAAGGTTCAACTGATGATATCCCACGAGATAAGAAAAATCATGAAACGACACTCAAGCATAAGAGAGAACTCACCGATGTGATTACAATGCAACCAATGGTGTTCGATTAGAAGTACAGACAATGGATCAGGTGTTTATCGAAGATCTATGGCCATACAGAGCTCTTGGTCTGACGTGGCCTAAAAGAAGAGCATTCTGGTGATTAGACGCGACCCGAGTGCATTTAATGAAAAAAAAGAAAGTACACGGTGTGTACTTTTGAAGTACATATTATGTACTAACACTTTTCATACTCAACTTCAAGGGTCCTTCAAGTCATTCCCACATGACCATGTGTATGCCTACTACACATCCAACACAAGGCCTTCAACGGAAAGTATGTAAATGGAATATACTCATAAAGTACATGATGTGTACTTAGAACATTTCCAGAATTTCCTTTTTCCTCATAAAACGACCCGAAAAGGAAAAACATACCTGAAAAGAAGATCTAGGTTCTTACACATGATTGGTAGGAATATTATGTATGTAGAGAAGCACATAAAATGAAACCATATTTTGTTAACTAGTTTCGACTCCCCAGGGATGATTATGTCTGTTGTGTACTAGGGTTTTTAACCAATTATTACACAACTTCCTATTAATCTTCATAAGAATATCATGAAATCATATAACATTTGGAACTATATAAAAAATGTCACCATTTAGTTACACAATTAGCTTTATCTTACTTTTATGAATATAAGAATAGGCTTGTATCACATTGAAGTATGTTAGTATTATATGTGAGTGTATATCCTCTAAAAATTGTCATTTTCCCTCAAATAGTTGAAACCAAAAATGATACCTCATCCAAATTCAGATAAAGAAATATATTAATAACACAAGTTGGAAACACTCACCTTATTATTTGAATTGTTTGAATGTATAATAAAATTAAGCCACTCTCATTAACATCATCTTATTTATTCTTTTTCAACTAATATAAATCACCCCATGACTCTCATGATATAATTTATACAAAGGATCTACAATTGATATCTATATCAGTTCTTACTCACAATTTTCTATAATACCCAAGCAATCTCCATGAACCCTATATCGAGATCTCACACTTATTATTCACCTTCACTAGATATATATTCACTACACTATACCAATATAATTACCATTCTATTGGAATTTTTAATGTCCAGGAATATCTACCTTTCAACATCTTTTTTTATTTTCCCACATTCTAATAGGTATAAATAGTTATCTTCCACCAAATTAACCAGTTCTCATTTTTTGAATGATTTTAGGGTAGGTTGTGGATTATAATATGATAAATTACATCCAAAATGCCAAATATAATTTAAATCATTGAAACATTATTGGAGAAACTTGTAAAATTGAAAAATTTAGGTTTCTACTTATGTATTATTGAATTATTATTTATCATTATATAGTTTTTACTTAAGATCCTCTAAAGTATATTTTTCAAACACAACTTTTATTGAATTATGACTATTTTAAATCCTCATGGCATTTAACCTATGATCAAACAATTTTATTTTATGCATCTCATAATGTAGAATTCCCATATGTTTCACTAATTCAATTTCAACATCCCCATTTCCCATATTGATTCTCCCTAGACACCACACCAAGTAAAATCACGTGGTTATACCAATTCTAACCTATTATTCAACCAATCCTCCATTTTATACTCTCAAGAGTTCCAACATTCTCGTTCAGATATTCATAGTCTTTTAAATTCTTTTAATGCTATAATGATGATGTGACATACCAAACCCACATGCCATTTTATAGGCTCCTAAATCCCTATGGGAAACATGGCCTCAAGCGCATCTCCACAAATTCTAGTGGCTTTCAACTAGATGAGATGGCCTAGAGTGTCTATATAGGGATAATAAACACTCATTACTATAGTGTAGCATAATATATAAATTTTAAAAAAGGTAAATAGTATAAGAAATATAAGTAAACAAAAGAATGATGAAAATAGATTAATGGGATAAATAGACAAAGATAACAATATTAAGATAAGCTAGAATTACTAATGATGATATTTCTTGTCACTAGAAAACTAAAAAACATGGATAAAATATATTAGGCATAACATGTTCCCCAATATTATAAAGTTAATCAAAGACTATCCCAAGAATCCTAAGCTCTAGCTCAGTCATCTACTATCCTGATCTATCATAAATAGTAAGAAATCAAGTGATTGAAGTTGCATGCTTCCCTTTGTCAACACATGAATTCATGTTATCTACCCATGTACCAAATGCAACCTAGTAGGGTGTGCGATAAATCTCAGTGGGTCACCACCAGTGTTTTCTATAACATCTGTCCAGTGTAATTGAAATGTAACAGTGTGAAATAATTCATATATAAAGTAAACCAGTAAAATTCAACTAAATACCCAAGTAACTTCTTTATCCCTCCACTGATATCTGAACATGTAACCAGTTCATTAATTTATTGTTACTAGTTTATAATAAGTGACATGATATCCATAGTAATGGTTGTGAGATATAATAAGGCAACCTGTAATGATATTTAATAGTTATGTTTTAAGGTAACTACCATGGAAATGTAGACCTCAAGGGTCACCAACTCAGTAATGAATATAACCTGGTTGAAGGGTTAGAGTGTAATCCAATGATCATATTCCCATGTATTCCACAAGAAGAGGCCTACCAAGTCCATGGAGTTAATCCAAGGTAAGATGAGGCTAAGGAATGACTGGTCATGATAGGCTTTGACCATTGAACCTGCATGTCAATCCAGGATCCATTGAGTGTAATGAAGGCATATTGTAAAAATATTAAAGGGATACTACGACATTATATAGGGAATTCAATGTTAGAAAATGATCGGGATCTAGGTGGGTCTCTACCATAGCAAGCCACATTCTTGAATCAGAATGGGGCTCTAAAGTAAACATGGAATTTCCTATGGAATCTTTGTATATATCAAGTTAGGACAATCATCTTTTATAATGATGTCATATAATAATTCATAAGGTTCTAGATATTACCTTTTATTAGTGTGACAATGCTAATTGAGGATGAAACCATTTAATCATGTCTTAATTAATCCATAAGTCCTTTTGAATGAAGCCATTCCTTTCATTATAATGGAAAATAATACTAGCATGAAACAATTCATTTACTCCATTTAAGGTATTTTTAAGAGTCAAGGTTCACTCTTTTACCTTGAAACAACATTGTAAGGGGTGAAGTGGAAATGTAACATATTATTCAATTTAATTTAAAAAGATGCTGTCATATTATAAGTACTCTTTCCAATTTAAATTTCACATTTTATTATCAAAATGAGAAACTTACATTAGGTGGGTTAAGTAGTTAGAAGATGTGTTACTTACCATTATGAAATTAAAAATTATAATCAAGCCATATAATATAGAAAATCTTACCCTTATAATGTTCATGCCAAGGCACACCCGAATGATAGATCAAATGTGTTTAAAAACTAAAATTAAAATAATAGAAAAACATCCTACATGTGATGGATAGAGCTGTGGGAATAACCACTAAAAACTAATCACTTATTTGGAAATATATTAAATCTACAATTCAAATTATTATAATAATGAAATATAAATACAATAAATGACCCCCAATAAAATCGGTGGGCCCCACATGATAATTGAAAAAACAATGAACTTGAGGGATGAGTTATAGGCCTTCCCCTCTAGGCTTTTAAGACCCTCCTCCTCTTGTACTATACTCTAATTCATCTTGTAATGAAGTAGATATGAGAAAAAGGAAAATTAAATCACACAACGATTACTAGTTTGAGAGAGAGAGAGATGAAGAATGGCTCAAATGGACTCACATACAAACTGTTGCACATCAAACATGAAAAATAAAATCTTGAATATTTCTCGAATGAAGGAGATATATTGATCCCTAGGTTTGGCCTTCTAAAAGCTCCAGAATTGGAGAAAATCGAGGTTCTATCTGCTGGAAATCGTATTAGGGATGGAGGAAGTATTAATTAGATCATTAAGGGATAAAATTTTAAATTACTCTAAATTTATCCAGAGCATGGTTTTTCAAACTGTGGAAAAGCCATGCACGAGTACCTGGAAAAAAATGAATACCACACATTTATATTCCATGGTTAGGGAAATAGTCTGAAAACTATGTGGAAGGGATCAATCTTAAAATGATGACCATTAGCATAGTCAGATCTAACTGTGCACCTTATCTGTATGGATTTCTCTAACCATGCGGCATTGCAATTCCTCCCAAATATTTGGGTTCTAGGTTCCAAAAAAACCTCTGACACCCCTGAGACCGTCAATAATTCATTAGGAATCCATGTTAGGTCATAAATATTGAATTAGACAAAAATTTATAGTATCCATACATGAGTAAAATAATTTGGGTTCTTACAGTCTTCCTCATTAAAATAAATCATCCATGGGATCACCATTCAAGGGTGGTGAAATACTTTCGATGAAAAAATCCGGCCAATAGGAATATCTATCGGACTCCCACTCCCAGGTGTCATCTTGCACATGCTCGTGCTTCCACAACACCTATTCTTGGGGGATCAACAAACATCAGATAACCTTTGTTCTCTGTTCAATGATGTGTGCTATATATTCATAAAAGGTATCCTCAGTATCTAACTCAACATCCTTGGGGTAAAAATTATTATATGAGTCATAATGATATTGGATACGTTGTACAACATGGAATATTTCATTCATGACATGGAACTTATGAGATAATAGAAACCGATAGGATTCTGGATGAACTCCCTCCAGAATTTCAAAAGACCCTACATAATGAGGCAAAAAATTCCCTTGCATATGTAACTAGCTATGACCTAGCCTGGGTGATTCCCAGAAGCAAACATAATCCCTGGCATCTAACTCTAGAGGTCATCAATGAAGATTGAAGTAATATTTCTGTCTAGACCATGCAGTAGTCATATACTTGTTGATTAGCTGAACCAACCATGAAGTCCCTTGTATGAGACAATGACCTAGTAGGTATGCATCACCTACCACCAACCATCACATTGGTGAATGGAAAATCCTACCATATAAAGCATCAAAATGATCCATCTGAATTTTTTCATGAAATATATTATTATAGGAAAACTCAATTAGAGGGATACACTTATCCAAATAACCACAATAATCATGGACACATTCTCAGAGTATATCCTCTTGAACTTATATTGTTTATTCCAATTTTATATCAGTCTATGTGTGAAAATCTATTCTTCAAACCACCTATTCTTTCAGAGCCTTCATAAATACGTTTAAAACCATGTTTTGAATCAAGAATACCTACCCAAAATGATAGTGTGAGGGACCCCATTTTTTCATATGATTTCATGAACCTACTGTGTTCCCATATCATCAACAAAGAAAGTCTCTCAAATAGGAATTAAGTGATCCAATTTTTTCATTGTGTCAATGACAACCCTTACAATATTTCTACCATTAGGTGACCTATGTAACCTAAATATGAAATCTATAAAAAATTCATCCCATTTCAATTCCATGTTTAGAAATAACTTTAACAATCACACAGTCTATGGTTCTCCTCCTTCATCTACCATTAGGTGGAACACCTGTTGATAAAAACTTTTATCTGATAATTCATCCCATGCCACCAATACTGGAATTTCATATAGGGATACATTTTGGAAATTACAGGATGAAATATCTAGTATGAATTGTGGGATTCACAAATCAACTCTTATATCAGATTTGTAGGAACCCAAACATACCCATGCATATGACAGATATTTTCCTTATCCGTAGACCAATATAAAGGTGGTTTATCTCCTGAAATATTATCATAAATAACGATGCCCTCTTGATCTAAAAATTATCTACCCTTCACCTTCTCAAGGAGGGAAGATGTAACTATCAGAGATGATAGGTAAGACATATTGTAACTATAATAATACTCCAGATTCATCTGAGTGTAGAGGTTCATTAATTTAAATTCATCACTAGCTTACAGTATAGCATTTTCATGTGTTTTCGGACTCAGTGCATCAGTGATTACATTGTCCTTCCCATGTGTATATGTACGATAAAAATTGAAGGACTAATGATATTTGAAACATCTTCACTTTTATTGATTCAATTCATGATGTGAAAAGATATATTTTAAGATCTTTTGTATTTTTTAAACCAAAAATAATTCACCCAATATATAGTGTCTCCAGCAACATTAGGCATGGAAAAATACTGCTATCTTAATGTCATGTGTTGGGTAGTTTCTCTCATGAGGTATCAACTACCAAGATCCATATGAAACAACTATGTCCTTATACATTTTCACTACTCCAAGGATGAATCCTAATGCATCATAGAAGACAATATATCATCTACTGGGATCTATAAGGATAATAATAGGTTCTTAGAAGAGCCTTCCTTTCATCTCTTGAAATGATATCTCAGACAATTCTGACCTCAATAAATATACCATTCTAATTTTGATATGATATTACTAAGCAGTGACTTTTTTATCTAAAATGGGAACGTAATTTTCATTGCATGGAGATGATTCTCTCTCACTTTAATCATAATTATATCAAGATGATTTTAGTGGTTTCTATGAGATTGAGAATACACCAATAAATCATTCAAAAAATACCATAACAAAACAATCATGATAGGGATGGAAAATCCTATTAATTAGATCCATGAAAGTTGAGGGCATGTTCGTAACACCAAACGACATAACCATGAACTCATAAAGAACATACCTACTATGGAATGCTATATGAGATATGTTTGAAGGCCTTACTTTCACTTGGAAATATCCTAACCATAGATTGATCTTAGAGAAGACCCCATCTCCTCATATTTGGTCGAGGAGATCATTTATTCGAGGTAGTGGATAACAGTTCATGACTGTAACCTAGTGCAACTTTCTTTAATACATGAATAGACATATGGTTCCATCATCCATCATGGAGAAATCAATAAGAGATCTATAATATGATTCAATTATCCATATAAAACCTTTGAGATCAAAATCCTATAACTAAAATTTTATCTCATGGAGATCTATATGTTCCATCCTGTATGGAGGAATGTGAACTAGAGATGCTCCTGGGACAAGCATGATTATAAACTCAACCTATCTCTGAGGATCTAAAATGGAAAATTCATTAGAAAAAACTTCCCTAAAACAATCTAATACTATCAATAATTCACCCTATCATATGTCATGATTCTCTATGAAGATATTTTCAATCTTTGCAGTCACTCCTTCAAGCCCATGATGCTCTAGTACTACTTTACCAGCATAGATATTCCATTCAGCATTATGAAGAGAACTGCTGCACTATGGGGATGTAAATGATACCCTATAGTGATATAATTTTACAATATCATGATTCTTAACCAACCAATCCATCCCAAGAATGACATCGAATCCTATCATCCAGAGAACAAAGAGTTTCTATAAGAATGAGTAACTTCCTACCTTAATGGTATAGTCTCTACATTGGCATATGCCCTCCGACAACACTCTTAATAGCATATATAGGGTCATTACACTAAAATAATACTATACCTCCATTTTATGAATTTCCATGATCTATTAATAGATATAATATTTCCATGAACATATATCAAATTATGTAGAAACAATGGAAGATTCCACTATAATAGTTCCCCGTATTGTGGATGGTCTTATATCCCAATCCCCTGGTATCGATTATAGTGCATGAAATTGGCATGATCCAAGGCCCTATGAAACAACTGGACTACCATGATCATAAATTATATATTGGCACTAAAATTGATCAGGAGCCCGACTACTGCAACCCTGACTCCCTCCTAGACCAAACCTACTAGGTCTATTCCAACTCCCAGTATTACATGGCACAAATTAACCAGCTCTTGATGGAGGAGGTAGAGCAGATCATTTTCTAATAAAATTTTGTGTAAAGGTATAGAAGAATCACTAAGGATTCCCCATATGGTTTCATGCCTAGAACTTCATTGGGTCTCTATCATAATGATGATTCAGTTTCCCCTGTCATCCACACTGATGAGACACCGTGGAGTTGTCAATATGAATACTCTAGTTGCTAGTGGCCTAATGAGAAACCTTGAGGGTATGTGTTCCAGCCACTGAGATAACTACTATTCTACCATGTTACCGATCCTTTATAATTAGTTCTACTTCTTTCACTTATGTTGTGCTCAGTAATATGATCCTAATTTAATATATAAGTAAAAGTGGGCAGGCGGAAGGAATTAAATTATGTATGGATAGCATACTGAATTTTCCTAAAACGTCTACCACACAAAAGCTTATCATTGGCTATAAGAGTTAAAAATTTATGTATCATAGTTAAATGCATTGAATATTATATAACTGAAAGATAACTCTACTAAAGATGAAATAACTCTCTGTCTCTCAGCTCTCAGCATATGAGGAAATAACTGATCATAGAAGTCACTTTGGAAATCATCCCATAACATTCCCTGATGATGACTATCCTGGTAATCACATCCCAACAGTGCTTGGATGAATAAGTAGAAATATTGACTCTCTTATCTAGGGTTGTCTCCATATTCTGAACGATATATAGGCTGGCCTCTATCCAAGACTCAATAGCATGTAGACCGCCATCCCCCAAGAAGTTAGGTTGATGATGCTACTAAAAAATTTATGTTAGATCATCCATTGTAGGTGCAACTAATGGATCACCCTGCATGGACCACATCAAAAATAAGAACAGTCATGAAATTAGAAATCAACACCCATATTAGGTTTATTATCTTGTTCCTCATGTGGAACTCCTAGAGGTAAGACTATCAGCTCCAGGACAGCCACATCTAGAGCATGGTCATCACCACCATCTGAGAGTACAATACGAGGATGTTGTAGCATAATGGATTTAAAAATTTCTAAGAACACTCCTTAGAATAACATTTAAGAATATATATAGAAAAATTTATGGATTATAAGTGTAAGAAAACTCACTACCCATGGTATACTACCCAAACTACCAATATAGACTACTATGTATCGGTAAGTGCTCAAGTATTAGTTTCATTTCATATTTACATTAATTTACTAGGTTCACTCCATTTCCTTCCATAAACATGATTAATTGGGATAGGGATAATTTTTTTTTAATTTAGATGTCATATATCATATTATAATGGAAAATTAGTCCCAATGAATCAGTTCCCATTAAACTTATCACTAAATCTGAAACATATTTATTGATAGCATAAGGGATTGACTCGATAAATTACTTATCCCAAAACATGAGGTCCCATACATTTCATGAACTGGGAGAGGATATCAATCAATCCCAACCAATATTAATATAGGCATAATCAAAAATTTATTGTACCACTCATTAATCATAAGCAAATCAAGCAATGAAATTTGGGAAACGAACTTATATGACATGAAAATATGAATGACATGTGAAATATAGGTTCCTATAATGATTCATGTAACAATTATCTTTTTCCTCATATCATTTGGATAAGGATAAAATATAATATCAATCATTATTATATTGAAAAACACCCCATAACATGTGAGTCACCCAATGGTTAAAATATATAAACTGTAATAGGAAAAAGAAAAATAATAATTATGTTTCTGAAAACTAGGATTTTACCACGAAAATGAGTTTGTGAAGCCCAATCATGGCTTATGAACAAGTTGCAAGTGTTCATAATATCTAATATATTATCTCGAAATAGTAAATCAAGATAGTAATACCTACTCTGATTCAATGTTGAGATGTCCTAGACCGAGATCAAACTTAATAGGTGCCCTGAGCCTGGTGGGACACATGGACTCGATTATATCTCCCAAAACACCAGAGGCTTTTGACTAAAATATTGGGTATAGAGTTTGTTTGTGGGGATACTATTCACTAATTACCAATGTACAACACAATAGATAAATATAAATTGTGGTAAATAGTTGAAGAAATATAAGTAAACATAAAGCACCCAAGAAATTGAAAAATGTGATAAATAGAAAATGATAATAATAACTACACCAACTGGAATAACATATGATGATTTTTTTGGTCACTATAAAACTAGAAAACATGGATACATGAAAATAGTCATAACATGTTTCACAATATTATAAATTTAATCAAAGACTGTTCCATGCATCTTGGGCTCTGGCTTGGTCATCTACAATCAATGTCTATCATAAATAGTAATCAATCAAGTGTTTGAAGCTATATACTTTCCTTTAAAAAAATTACAAAATAAAAGTTTACCTACTTTATCCCTTGGAAGGTATTTAAACATGTAACCATATCATTATTTGATTATTACTAGTTTATAATGAGTCATGTGATCCCTATAGTGAAGGTTCCAGGATGTAACAAGGTAACCTGTAATGATATTTAATAATGATGGTTGAATGTAATAACCAAGGTAGCATAGACCTCAAGGGTTTCCTACTCAGTAATGGCATTATCTTGGCTAAGGGGTAAGAGTTTTATACAAGAATCACAGTCCCCTAAAATTTCACAAAAAGATGACAACTGAGTCCAAGATGTTCATCCACAGTAAAACGGGGCAAAGCAATGACTGTGCCCGATAGGATTTAACCTTGGTACCTACTTTTCAATGTTGGATACAAGGAGTGTATCCAAGGAATCCTATAATAATATTGAAGGTATCATGTGGTGTAATACTAGGGATTAAAATTTAAACATGGATCGGGATCCTGGTGGGTCTCAACAAAATCAAGCTGCATCCTTGACTCAGAATGGGGTTCCCGAGTGCTCAATCCATTCCCTATAGAATACAAGGAGAGCTCGAGTTTTTAATCTCCTAAATAATAATGATGTCATATAATATTTTATAAGGTTCTATACATTAACATTCTTTAGTGTGAAAATTCTAATCGATCATTAAACCATTTTATCTTGTGTTAATTAATCAATAAGTCCATTTGAATCAACCCTTTCGTTTCACTAGTATGACAAGGCCATGTATCATAAAACTGTTCGTTGAATGAATTTATGGCATTTTCAAGATCCAAGGATCACTCATATACCTTACATTAACATGGTAATGGGTGATATTGAAACACAAACAATTATTATATTACATTTAAAAATGTCATGTCATATACATAGTACACTTTCAAATTTAAATTTTACATTTAATAATAAAATTGAAGAAATTACCTTATGTTACTCAATTGGTGAGAATAAATGGTATGTGAAATTAGGATATTAAAAATTTAAATAAATTATTTTAACATAGAAAAGAATACCCTTATAAATTTCA
The DNA here is from genome assembly GCA_963277665.1 of Viscum album. NCBI lineage: Eukaryota > Viridiplantae > Streptophyta > Magnoliopsida > Santalales > Viscaceae > Viscum > Viscum album. The sequence continues at coordinate 1,807,379,652 of OY728120.1, forward strand.
AGCCAGGTAACACCCAAAAAACATCTCAAATGTGTCAAAAAACTCAAATGAAAATTATGGAAAACATTCTAAATGGGATTGAAGGATTTATGGGCATAACCAAAAAAATAACATATTTGGCAATAGAATAACCCAATGGTTATAATGATTATAATCAAAGAAAATAAATTTAATAAATGAACTCTGATGTGATCAGCAGGACCCACACAATAATTCAAAAAACCAATGAACATGAGGGTTGAGTTATAGACCACCCACCACAGGCTTTCACAACTCTGATCCTACAATAGTAGCCCCTAATTTATCTTGTTATGGATTATAAATGATGAAATTTTAAAAATTATCAAAACTTGATATCTATTTTTAGAGCATGAGAGATGAAGAATTGATCAAATGGACTTGAGTACATATAGTTTCACATCCAATGTGAGGAACATAAGCTCGAACAGATCCTAGATGACCGATATCTCTTGATCCCTAGTTTAGGCCTTAAAAGATCCAAAATTGGAGAAAATGGTGGTTTTGTTTGCTAGAAATCGTATTAGAGAATAATTAAGGCGTAATTAGATCATTAAGGATACAAATGTAAAATTATACAAAATTTGGCATGTGGATGGTTTTTCCACACAGTTTGTCAAACTGTGTGAAAACCATGCACATATACCTAGAGAAAAGGGAATAAAACATGGTTATGTTGCATAGTTAGGGAAACCATGAACAAACAATTTGTTGAGGCTTTGTCCAAAAATGAAGACCATCTACACAGTTAGATCTAACCATGCGCTCTACCTACATAGTTCTCTCTAAACATGCAAGAGGGCCATTTTTTCCAAAACGTATGGTTCTGGGCACTGTAAAAGACCTACACACCATTTATACCATCACTAACCCAATACATATCCATATTTGGTCAAAAATATTGAATTAGTCCATATTTTAAAGTATCTATACATGTGTGAAAAAATCGATTTTTACAGATGACATTCAAAGACAACTACATATTCATTATTTCAATTTATTTATACCCTTTAGGAATGTATAAACATATGGATATTACTATTTCATAATATTCATTACCACAATGATTTTATATTTTGTTTTGAGTTACTATTTAATGGAATTATATTTTAAAATCACTGTGTGGATCTAAATTTTCTTGAGGTTGAGGATAAAAGAAGTTTATTGTGATATCATCTCATTTGAAGTCTCACGCCTGACCATATTTTAAATGGATGTACAATGAACTCTAAATTATGCTTCCCAAATTTAATAATATGTTCAGTTTCACTTAATTTTTAATGATTTATTTGGATTCTGAATTTTAAAAAAATACCTTATCGCCCCAAAAGAGTGGTTTGTCATGTGCCATCACACAAATGAATTCACTGTAACTTAATCTAGCATCACCCCATGGTCCATTTATCCTATTCCAATCCATAAAGTCATTAATGAAATCCTTAAACCTCTCTTAGATAACTATATACATTACACTCAACCAACCATCTTTACTTTTTTACTTTGATGGCTAGTTAATTGGATGATAGTAGGCCAAATTTTTGGAAAACATTTCCTTTCTATTCCATTTGAATGTTTAAAATCACATATAAAATCAAATAATAACAATCTAGAGGGTAATGTATCATCCATTTTACAATTTATAAATCCCTAAATTCATCCTCTGTGTTTTACTAAATCATGTTATAAAAATATATGACTTTAATACTAAAAACTCTTCATTGAATAATCATTGACATCAATCAAGGATTTCATGTTATTCTCAACATACAAGGGAAATCTTAGTAACTTCAATTCAACTAAACCACTATACAATGAACTAAAAATCACTTAACAACAACTCAACCTTAATATAATTTTATTATGAATCACTTCTTCTTATTCATTAAATATTAATGATAAAAATATCAACAAAAATCAATGTGGGTTTGATACTATCGTTATTTTTATTTTTTCAGTACCCATAATAGAAAATGGGTTATTAATATGTTATAAACTTCTTATTTAATACTTTTTTTCAATCCATATTTCTCATTTTAATGCTAATATTATACAGTCTCTCCATTATTGATAGAAAATAAAATATGTGCAAGAGAGTATAATATCCCTTCACAATAATACAATGTTCCATAAATCATTCCACTCTATATATAATTTAGCCATGTTTGGTATAAAAAACAAAAGGGTCTAACTTATATATCAATGGTGACCACTGTTAAATATAATATATTACCAAATAATTATCAGTATCTAAACACATTCAGAATAGGTGTATATATATTTTGTCTTTAACTAAGTAATTACTATTGATAAATTATTTCCTTTTGTAATGGTAACTTGATATCCCACACTCATCTCGACACACAGATTAAAAACATATAGGAAAATATAGAAAATTTTAAAAATAAACCCTAAGATATTATCTATTTTTTCACATAATCTTTGAATATATTAATGGAATTATTTCCCCCTTGTCATTATGATATTATTTCATTTAACCAAGGATATGAAATTAAGAAATCACACCTTTTATAGTGACATACCTTTGACAAAAATTTAAGAATTCTTGTATTAACAAATTAATAATTATTTAGCATATTTCTAACATTCTTCATATGTCTTACCCACAATGTGATTATCATAACCCCCCCATTATAATTTTACCCCTCATAGGGAATTAATAAAGAATAGATATAATGACCCATGAAGACCACATTATTATACCAAATGTTAGCGACTAGCACCTTGGGTATTGATATCACAAATATGAAAGGAATTAATATTAATAATATTATTAAAATTGGAACATATAGTAAAAAACTCGTTAAAAACCACATTAGATTATATAAAAAGAATAAACAATAATTAAAAAAATACATGAAAATTATAGAATATAAAAATAAAAGTTTCTATGTAATGTACCATAATAGAAATCCTACGGTCGCAATATAACAACACCTATACCACCCAATCTATTAATGTCGTGCATGGTCCCTGATATCCACTTTGAAAACTAAAAAATAGTTTATAATGTTTTTTGGTGAGAATAAAATATATACTTTTTTGGATCATATACAATTCCAATTCTATAAATTTCAATAGGGAATACTAAGACATAGGTGAATAAAAATAAGAACCAATAGTAACTGAAATAAGTCAACTATAAATTCGAACCTCAATAAGATAAACTCACCAAATTGATAATCTAATTATAAAAAAATAATTGAATGAAGAATAATTAAAGGGTCTCTAATACCACCTCTACATAGACTTTTTACTCTGAAACTTTATCTTCAAATGTCATGTTCTCCCATCCGTTCTATATCATCACTTCGCATGTCCACCCATCTATGATATGGGTCAGGATATATCCCTACCTACACCAACCTTTTATGGCATAACATCCCATGAATTAAACATTAAATATACACATATCACCACCACATCATGTTACTAGGACTATTGGGTATCTTAAATATGAATAATATCAGACTCTTTCCATCCTCATTTGATTCATTTACCCCAACACATATCATATACCCTTCAACACCAAGAATCTCCAATATTGGATATTATCACAAGGAATAACCACCAAATGATCCTTACTCTCATACCACTACCGAAGGAAGAGTGATGAAAAGGGGTAATCCCACTACCCATTCCACCACAAACTATAATGTTTTAGAAAACAATTAGAACAAAAAACATTTAGGTGTTAGTATGTTTTTCCAACATGGGTGTGTTTTATATGTAAATAAAAATAAAATAATTTTATATATAGTCTCACAAAAACACAAAAAATGGGTTCACTTCAACCACAACTAGTGTATCCCCCAACACTACCACAACATCTAATGATATCTATCACTAACTGCTGCCACCCCTAAATGAAACAAAACTCGGAAAAAATCCACCCACAGGTTACAATTTATCTTCAAATTAATAAGTAATGATTTTATAGATTTAACAGTTAGCATAAAACTTCAATTTATTAATCCATTTCATTTTTCATTCACATATATCCACTTTAACTTTTACCCACAAAAATTTTTATTTTACATCAACCTATAAATTCAATTACCATATATTGATTTGAGCCAACTGCCATTTCCACATATCATTAGATGTTAATTCCATAACATCCAAGAAACTGCATCAACACAAATCATTACAAACCATCTACCTGAATCCATTAATAATGGCATCAAAACCCACCCCATTAACACAACCCCACCATCTCACCTCAGAAACAACCCTAAAACTCCCACTATAGAATAATTAAACATCCAAAATCACTACAATTTCTTATTTATAGAAGGATATTCATCACATTACTTCATTAATTTCATGGTTATTCTCACACAATTCTCAAATTTCTTGGGAAAACCATTTTTTGTCCAAATTTAAATTCATAAACCTTTATATAGGGAATGTTAAATGAACCAAAACAATAAGGATTTCCAAAATCAAAATCAAAACAACACATTCAAGGCACTTAATAGCCATGATTTTCAGAACTATTGTTGAACCTGGATAAACTCCTATGAAATGCCACAAAACAAGTAAACACATGTGATAATTCCCATAAAAATTCCATTTTAGGGTAATACAATTAACAATCAGATTATATCGTACAATACAGTCTAGATTATGGAATATTAAAGCATGAAATTCTTATAGTTTCATATAAAATGTATAGAATAAGGATCTCGTAGCTTGATAAATGCTTTATAAATAACTATACATGATTACAAGGATGAATGAAACTTTAGGATCAAAATAGATAAATTGGAACTATGGATGAACTTAGATCACACCAATATCTTATAAAAACATAAGCCAAACATAACCTGATCAAATCACCGCCATTGATGAGAATTCTGTGGAGATTAATGGGAATAAATCAATGTGGTAAAGAGGATAACTAATCACAGATTGTCAATAAAAAACATCTAGAAGCTAGGGAAATAATATAAATAATAATGTTTAAATGGTCTCCCAATGATGCTCTGGTTTCACCCAAAATCTAGTGAAATAACGAGAAATTGGAGGGTATTTATAATTTTTAAACAAGATGGAAACAACATGTAACTAGCATGAAACACTAATTCACACCACATATAATAAATATGTAAACAAATTATAGAATTGAAATAATTTTACAACATTAATTTATTTAAACCAATATTAATAAAAAATTCAGGATATTTCAAGCTTCCTAATGTTGAAATTCATTCAATTAATGAATCAACCCTTCACTTCATGATCCACCTCAACCCAAAAAACATCAGATCAGACTATAAATAGAAGGAGCCAACATTATTACATTACATAATCTCGAATATATTAAGGAAATAATTTCATTCAAAATTGAGGATCACTTAAGGTATATAGTTTTAGAGTGTATTGATATCATACATACATATCATTTCATATTTATATAGAGCTGATAACACAACACAATATTCATATCTTCCAAAATATAAATTTTTTTAAATAAAACATGATTTCATTGAAATATATTCATAAAACTTATATTGTATTCCTTATTTGTCTTAAACACCTTTATAACCAATGAAAATAATTTAAAAACTTATGATGAGAACAAAAATCTCAGTAAGGGATAAAAAAAGGAAAGAACACATTAGTCCATGAATACTTTTAACATATGAAATCATTTTAGAAAGAAATACTTGTCACCTATACATACTTAAATTGTGAAACATGATATTTAAACAAGATTACAACAAAAAATAAGTACAAAAATAGAACCAAAAAGGTATCTTGGGGAATTACATACAAAATCATGTGACCCTCTCGACTACCTTTTAATTTGTAACCCTCATGGGTACCTTACAATTTCTATAACCATCATAGTTACACTTAGAGTAACCATATGCCCGACCTCCAAAATACACATACCCAATGAACTGGAGGGATATATATTTCAAAAAGTTAATCATAAACAATTACCATGAACCAGATCACAATCATACAATATGAATAATTGTATAAAAACATTTCTTTTGAATTTTTTTAAAACAGAATTTAAAAATAGGTTTTTAATAGAAAAGTCCCTTATAAATATCATATAATTGAATAGAGACATAATTGAGTTTATGAAATATGAATATTCCATGTAAATACACACAATTAATCATAATAAAAACAATTTTCATCAAACAAAAAATTTTAATTCCACATGAACAATGAAGAAGAAGGTAAACCCAAATAATGGAAATTTGGTTATGAATTCCCCTATATTGGGTTTGTCTTACATAAAACTCATTTAAACCCACTGTATAGTGTTTAAAAAGGATTTATTAATATATTAATGAAAAATATTAATTTTATAATACCATATATGATCATTTATTTACATTATTTCACCCTTTAATTGTTAGTATTTATTTCCTTTCATTATTTTGGGTGCGTTCTTTACATGTTTTCCAGGGGAAGGTTGTATTTGATTTTCTTATTGTATGGAAATGAAATTCTAGAATATGAATGAAATTTTATTAATATGTTTCTAGAATCATATATTATACCATTTAAAAATTTTAATTCAAACATGAAGATGATTCATATGTTAAAACATTATTGATTTTTATGTCATTTTGCCGATTCTTCGATTGTACAAAACACATTTTGTTTTATAAATTAATAACATGTGTAAAAAATGATTCAATAACCTTATATAAGTTATAATAAATAAATTATAACCTGTATAAAACATAAAATTGGCTTCATTAATAGTATTTAATGAAGATAATGAAATTGAAATCACATCATCCAACTTGTTTGTAAATAGACACATCACAGCCGATGTTTTAATTTCATGAATAAGTGTGAGAGGAGAAGAAATATAATGAAGGGTATTCAATAAACCTGATGAAATAAATAATATGTAAGATAATAGATCACTCAATCCTCTCAGATAATGGGAGGTTAGGAAGGAAGAAGAATAGTAAAGAAAATGAAAAGAAAAGAAATAAAACAAAAATGGATGTTTACCTCTTGATCTCTACTCATTGATATACATCTTAAGGCATTTGGTTTTGGAATTTTGGTGTGAACCAAAGATCTAGGACATGGGGAAGAGACATGGAATGAGTATTGGAATGAAATTGGGTAACTATCAAGGCTTTAGTGTTGTGGGAAGAAGAGGGCAATGAGGGTGGTATTTATAATGGAGGAGAGGGGGTATTTTTCATTAATTTAATCATTACTCTAATATTTTTTCTCAAGAATATGAATAATCTTAATTAATGTTACCCCAAATAGTAATAATGTTATGTGTGTTCAACCAATGTTGTATTACCTCACTTATTATGTCATAAATAGTGTATCTAACTCAAAATTTGAATATATGGTATTTTACCATATTTCACAATTCATCAAAAATTAATGAATATTAGAAAAATCCCAAAAATTCCCCACAAACATTCTTTAATGTATAGAATTTCAAAATTAAGTCAATTTTTTGGAAATAATTTTTTAATATTATTAATTTGTATTTTTTAATAAATTGTTAATTTATTCCAATACAATAATTTTAAATTAATAACTTATTTTTCTAAAACCTTGAAAATAATAATCAAGTTTACATTATCTTAAATATTTAATAAAATAAAATAATAACAAAATTTACTAATCATTAGGTTTATATTACAATTGATAATGGTATGATACTATTAAACAAAAAAACAAGTTAATCCTATGAGACATCAAAAAAATTACTGATCACAATTATAGATGACTCTTTCCTGATATTTGAAACATAAAAGTGGAAACATAATGTTAAAAAGTCTAGTAATATCTATTTATTTTAAAAAAAAATTCATGCAGTTCAATTTTATTTTAAAAACATGTGGAGTTACATTACCCCCACTTTCAAGAAATTACTTCCCCACAATTTTCATTACTTACTCAACAAGTAATGGTACCTTTCCCTCATAAAATTTTGAGACTCCCATGTTTATTCTTCATCCAAGTGTATTCTCCATAAAAAACTGTTACCTGGTGGATTACCTTATTCTGCAATAATTGTTCCCTTCGGTCAAGAATTTGAACTGGTATCTCTACATAAAAAATGTTTTCTTCCACCTGAATAACTTCTAGTCTCAATACATGAGTTGAATCTGGCACATACTTTCTCAATAACAAAACATAGACAACACTATATACCAGAGAAAAATTTATAGGAAAACATACACATTATGGGACTGGTCCAACTTTCTCTAGAATTTGATGTCCAATGAACCATGGAATTATCTTTCCTTTCTTAAAAAAATCCATAAACCCTTTCCCTAGAGATATTCTATGTAAAACATGATCACTTACCTTAAATGAAAAAGTCTTTCCTCCTGTTGTCTGTATAACTTTTATGTCTTCTCTAAGCTATTCTCATGTGTGGCTGGATCATCTTCCCTTTCTCAGCCAATTCCTCTACTAATTATAGTCTCATCAACTACCATTCCCTAACATCATCCCTACAATACGTAGATCTACAACACTTCCCAAACAATGCCTTGAAAGGTTCCATCTGTATAGTGTAATGAAACATTAATTATAAGAATACTCAACTAAAAAAGGATTCAAACCCAAATTTCCATGTTAGTCCATTGAAAAAATGAGAATAATATCCTCCAAAGTATGAATCGTTCATTATGACTTCCCATCAGATTGAAATAGAAAAGATATAATCAAATTTAATTCTATTCCCATTGAATTTTAAAGGCCATTCCAGAAATTAGAAGTGAACATGGGATCCCAGTCAAATGCAATGGAAACAGAAACATCATGTAACCAGACAATCTCTTTAAGATAAAGTCTAGAAAGCAGATCTAGAGACATTGTGTGTCCAATAGAAGGAAAATGAGCATATTTTGCCAGTCGAGCAACAACAACCCATATTGCATTGTACCAGAAGTCTTAGGTAGTCCCACCACAATGTCCATGGATACATTCTCCAATTTCGACTTTGGAACTAGATATGGTTGATGCATAACCTTCAGTAACTGTCTCTCTTCTCTAACCTATTTACATGTCAAAACTTTCATGGTAAAATCAACAATAACTTTTTTCATTCCATCCCACCAATAATACTCTCATAGGTCTCTGTACATATTAACACTAATAGGATCAAATGAAAATGGAGATCTATATGCTTCACGCAACAATTCATTCTCCAATAAAGAATCAAAAGGCCAATACAACCTTTTTACCAATCATAAAACAAATTCTATATAAAGGATAAATTCTACAAACATACCCATTTTAACCAATTCTATCAATTTTTGTAGTTCACAGTTTTCCTTCTGTGGTTTCTTAATTTTGTCTAATAATGATGTCTGCAATGAAACCTAAAACCAATAAGAGGTACTTCATATACTAACAACTTCTAAACAAAAATTCATCAAATCATTAATTAAGAGATCATGTCAAAATTCAACATGGATTTTGATTCATGATGTTTTCCTCTCAAGTAAACCACAACATTGTTTTCTTTTCGTGGATGGTGATTGGTTGGGAAATCATAATCCTTTCTCTGTTCTAGCCATCTTCCCAACCCATATTTAATTCCTTCTGAGTGAATATATGTACATCATAATTTTATGGTCAGTATATATTTGACATTTGGCTCTGTATAAATTATGACTCCAAATTTTAAATGTAAAAACGACCACTGCCAATTAAAAATCATGTGTGAGAAAATTTAACTCATGAGGTTTTAGTTGTCCTAAAGCAGAAGCAATTACCTAATCATTATACATTAGAAAAAAACCAATTCAATTCATTGATTCATTACTGTAGTTGACAATATATCCATTTAGGGATGGCAAGGCTAAAACTTATATATTCACCAATCTATTCTTCAGTTCCTGAAAAAAAACATCACAATCATCAATCCAAATAAATTTAACCACTTTTCGTGTTAACTTAGTTAGTAGACTAGATAACTGTGCAATGTTTTTAACAAACCATTGGTAATATCATACTAATCCAATAATACTACAAATCTCCGTAACATTTGTGGGACCTAGACATTCATCAAAAAGTTTTGTTTTGTTATGATCGACTATTATTTCATTATTATTAACAATGTTCCCCTGAAAAGGAATCTAATTAAACCAAAAACCAAAAATTATGAATTTTACAGACATTCTCTTTTCCCTTATGGTTTGTAAAACAACCTTTAGTTTTTTTAATGCTCCTCTTTATTCCTAGAAAACAATAGAATGTAATTGATGAACACAACCAAAAACTTATCCAAGTACACATGAAATATTCGTTTCATAAGATTCTTGAATACAATAGGTTCAATAGTTATCCCAAACAACATAACAAAAAAAAATTAATGCTCATATCTAGTATGAACAACTATATTCAGGATGTCATCCTACTTTACCTTCTGATGATGGTATTTGAATATCAAGTCAATCTTGTAAAAGTGAAAATCTCCCTAGAGCCGATCAAAAAAGTACTTGATATGAGGAAAATGATACTTTTTTTTAACAATGATGTTATTCAAATCTCTATAATCAATGAATATTCTCATTGAACCATCATTCGTTTTAAATAAAAAAATTGGGGCACCCCATGGTGACGTGCTGGGACCAATGAATCCTTTATCATGAAAATCATGGAACTAATTTTTCAACTCCAAAATTTATATTTCATCCATTTGGTAAGGATGTTTTGAAATTGGATTAGCCTGAGGAACTATGTAAATTAGGAATTTGTATTCTCATTCAGGTATGACACAAGGTAACTCATCTAGAAAAACATCAACGTATTCACTTACCAGGGGCCTATCATTAATCAAAATAGTTCCATTATTACCAATAATATGAGAAATATAACATTAATTTCCATATTTCAATAGTTTCATAGCTTCCTTTTATTTTATCAACATGATGGGTTCGTTCTTGAATAAAAACAAAAAATCGTTCTAAAAAAATTCTTTAGCTCTACAGTCAATCATAGCATGATAAAAAGAATGCCAATACATTCCCAAAATTAAATCAAACTCTACTAAGGGAAAAAAAGTTTTGTAGGTAATGTTTTTCCAAATACCATAATAGAATGATCTTTAAAATCACTCTTAATGATAATATTTCACTTAGGTGTTTTAATAATGCGTTCGAGTCTCGTTTTTTGAGGTGATATTTTTAATTTACTAGAAAATTCCTCAGAAATAATGGAATGTATAGACCCTCTATCAAACAAAACTATAGAAAACCTTGAGTAAACACAAAAGGTACTTAATAAAACTTCATTGGATGGCCTGATGTCTACAAATATAGTTACAAAGGATCTCAACACACCTTTCTTCTTATATTATGGATTCTTTTTATCATTATGATCTCTCTTTTGGAAGGTTTTCCCATAATGACCCATCTCACCACATTAAAAAAAGTTTATAGTTTTCTTAACTGGATTATTCATAGGATCATTTTCATTACAATATCAGTCCTTATGTCCAATCTTAATACATCCAAAACACTTCCCATCTTTGATAAGGCATTCCCTAGGGTGCTTCTTGCCACACTTTTCAAAAATGTGGAGCTGGATTTTCTTACCATCATATTTATTTGGGTGATTATTACCCATCACTTACAAAATGGACCAATTCATCTTATTGTTTTCAAATTTCATTTGATCATCAGAAAAATACATCTCTACCCTCTCAGCATATTAGAAAAGTTTCTCATAATTCCTGAATTCATGAGAGGCCAACGCCCTTTGATTCCTGGTGTTCAATCCTAAGTAAAAGAAGTTGATGTTGTTATCAAGATTCAGAGTTAGATTTGGTGGATACCTCTCTTGTTGGGTAAATTTTGCTTCTTAAACAACCGTTTAATCTTCACATGCTTTCTTCAATTAATAGGATTGATTCTCGTTCCTAAGACACAACACATTAGGAAAATATTTTTCAAGGAAAAGGATTTTAAATTCATCCCACACTAAGGCATCAATATCATATACATCCAAGATATTCTTTACCATTTACTACCACTAGTCATATTAATCTTCCAAAAAATAAATGGAAATTCTTATCTTTTTATTTTCTAAACCTCCCATAACATCAAATATCTTTTCTAGGGATTTAATCCATCCTCCATCCACTACTGGTTCATAAGATTCATCGAATGTAAGAGGGTGGTATCTCATAAAATGTTCCAATATTGTCATGTTCTATTGTGGTACCTGTAGTTTTTCACTTTAATTGATTCCACCACCATTTATTTCTGGTGTTAGCTGATCCATTACTTTTAAAAACAGCTTAGTTCTAATACCAACCATTCTTGCCTGTAGATTCGGAAGGATATTGTTCTGTTACGACCATTACTCTTCAGCATTACAGTTTTTTCTTTGGATAACCATTATAAAAAACATATCATAGTCAAAGAAACATAGAAATCTTTAAATACTATAAAATTTAAAATTAATCATAGAGTAAAAATCATTTATGGTATTCTATTAATATCATCCTAACTACTAAAGTTAACTAAACCATCCTCTGATACCAACTACACAGACCCAAAATTTTTACATAATAAAATCCTGAATTTTAGCAAAGAAATCATTTCCATTCAAATTAAAGTTCCTTTAATGTTTAGAGATTTCGATAATTGGGATACAATACATACATAATAATCCACCTTCATGTGGAGTATATACCACAAAAACATTATCTATTTCTTCCAAATTAAAAAACTTTTTAAATAAAACATGATTTGTTTTAAAAAAACCTAGATAACATTTATCATGGATTACTTCTTTATCAGACACATCCTTATAACCTATGAAAATCATTTAAAATGTTCTATGATCACAAAAATCTCATTAAGGGATATAAAAATAATGAAAGAACACAGTAGTCCTTAAATACTTGTAATAGATAAAATCATTTTCAACAGACATACTTGTCACCCATATATACTTAATTTGAGAAACATGAGATTTAGACAAGATTACCACAAAACATATGAACATAAATAAAACCTTAAAGGTATATTGGATAATTACATACATAATATTCTAACCCACTCAGCTACCTTATAATTTGTGACCCTCACGGCTTCCATACCATTTGCGTAACCATCGCATTTACACATGGAGTAACCATATGGCCAACCTCCAACATACACATACCCAATGAATTAGAGTGATATATAGTTCCTGAAATTCAGAATAAACAATTCCCAATAACCATAAAATAGTAATAAAACATGAATAATTTCAAACAAACAATGCTTTTGAATTTCATAAAACAGAATTTAATAAGAGGTTTTTAAAAGAAAAGTCTCATATAAATATCATATAATAGAAGAAGAAAATAACAGAGTGGATGAAAAATGTATATACACTATAAATAAAAATAATTAATCACAATATAAACAATGTTCATAAATTTTTTTAATAGCATGTGAACAATGAAGTAGTAGGTTAACCCAAGAATGGAAATTTGGTAAAGAATTCCCATTCCTCAGTTTTTATTTCATTAAAATCATTTGAAACCCCAATATAATTGTTAAAATAGTGTTATTATTATCTTAAAAGCATATTAATATTTATAATACCTTATATGATAATTTCATTACATCTTTTCTCCTTCTAATGGATTGTATTATGTTTGTTGCATTGTTTTTGGTGCATTCTTTACATGATTTCCATGGCTGGTTGGTATTTGATTTTCTTGTGGTATGGAAATGAAATTCAAGATGTGGAATGAAATTTATTCATATTTTTCCAGAATAATAAAATAGAGAATTTATTATTTTGAATTCATACTTTAGGATGATTCACAAGTTCAAACATTATTGATATTTTTAGGGCATTTTGTCGATTCTTCGATCTTAATGAACTCATTTTGTTTTATAATTTAATAAAATGTGTCAAAAATTAATCCAGAACCATATATAAGATATAATACATTATTATAATCTGGTTTAACCATAAAAATGGTTTCATGACCAGCCATGAAGGAATTAAAAGAAATCAAAATCACATCGTCCACAATGTCGGTAAATCGACACATCAAAGACGATTTTAATATCTTGAATAAATTGGAGAAGAGAAGAAGTATAATGGTGAGTTATCCATAAACATGATGAAATCCAGAATTTGTATGATGCAAGATCATTCATGCCCCTGGGATAAAGTGAGGATAGGGAAGAAGAAGAATATAAAATAAAACGAAAATAAAAGAGTGAAAACAAAATAGGATGTTTACCTCTGGATATCTTCTCTTTGGGATCCTTATTAAGGCCATTTGTTCTGGAATTTTGGTGAGACTAGAAGTTCTAAGAAGTGGGGGAAATACATGGCATGATTATTAGGTATAACATAGGTAAGGGTCAGGTCTTGTGAGGTTTGGGAGGAAGAGGGGATCGAGGGTGGTATATTTAGTGGAGTAGAAGATGTATTTTACATTAATTTGATCATTATTATAATATTTATTATCAAGACTCTGAATAGTATTAATTCATGGGACCAAAAATATTAATAATGTAATGTGCGTTTGAACCAAAGGGCTTATATAATTTAGGATGCCAAAAATAGTGTATTTTATAGATAATTTGAATATGTGGTATTTTACAGTATTTCTCTATTCATCAAAATTTAATAAAATTTAGAAAAATCCATACAATTTACCATTACCATTTATCGAAATATATAATTCAAATATGTACTCCATTTTTTGAAAATAAGTTTCTAAATATTACTAATTTAATTTTCTACTAAAATCATTATTTATTCAAAAATAACAATTTTAAATATATCACTCATTTTTTTAAAACATTGAAAAAATAATTATATTGATATTATCAAAAAGGCTTTTGAAAATAAAAAAATACAACTTATTATTCATTAGCGTCATATTACTATTCATATTAAAATTCATAAGAGTGTGTTTGCATTCTACATAAAACATGTTGGACCTATCAACCTCTTAATAACTTACTGATCAACATTGTAGATGACTGTTTTTTTGAAATTCAAAACGTAGAATAAAAAAATAAGGTTTAAAGGATAGTTAAAACTATCTACTTAAAAAAATGTTTCATGAAATTCAATTTTTTTTTTAAAAATGGGGTGTTATAATAAACAGACATGTACAAATATCAAGCCTTGAATGAACTTTCTATATGTTAATCAAACATATTCATTTCATGAATAGTAATTCAAATTGAGAACAACCGATACAACATAATTATTGCTTCATATAGACCCCTTCCTACTTGAACCATTCCATGAACATCTTCACCACGTGAATCATCATAAACTAATGAATTACAAGGTTTAAAACATTAAATTAGATACATTAAAAATTATTCTCATTCACTAGAATTAAAAAATCTAGAAAGGAATGGTAACAGAAAAGGTCTAAAAACCCATCCTATGAGATACATCTCAGAGATCTCATTACAACCGAAATGAATACTCCACCAAAATGCAACTAGTCAGATGAAAAAAATTAAAATTTCATATACTAGAACTAATAAAATCATTACATCATCAAATGCTAAAATAATACCATACCAAAACTCAAAAAAAACTCAACATACTCATTATGAATATTTGTCGCAAACTCTTAGGTAGAATCCTCAATGACACGAGGACTCTATAACACACAAAAAAAGAAAATATATCATCTATGAAACCCAGTATCCTATTGATCTTGGATCTCAATTGGTCACTAGAAGAACATCATGTTTTCCTTAATATCTGACTCTACCAACTCGATGATGTGGGAGTCAGAATAATGTTACCGATAGAGTTGAGGCATTTCGAAGACATTATAGATACTATCAATCTATAGTAGGTTCACTAACTAATATTACACCTCACTATAAGACTCCATAACCTAGAATGGATGAATTAACTGTGGATAACTATTACTCCCTGAACAATCCTCTACATCCTTGATGAGGGGAAACCCTCAATAACACATGGTCTTCAACCCCAAACTCTAGGGTCCTCCACATGTGTTTCATGAAATCTTTTTGAATGTCTTGAAATGCATTTATACATACATGAACCACAAATATATTTATTTTTAGGATTTATAACACATCAGTATCAATAACTATTGAATCTCCAACCTTGACTGAGAACAATGGAGAAGGACTAATTATCCAAACAAAATCCTAAAATAATTCCAATATTTTAGGCAAGTGATATAGATTATTTCTAAAAAACTAATCCAACGGTATGTTATTAACTCATGATCCTCATAAATACATGATACATCTTAGAAAATGACATCATGAATCTGAATATCCAAACATAGCTACCCATATGGCTACGAATGAAAAGTAGTGCTAAGGTGAAGGCTTGTGAAAAAATAATACTACAATTCTCAGTATACTGAAAATTTAAAATGAGGGTCCAAATAATAATTTATGGTCCACAGAATCCCATTCTACCACCAAATCAATTTCACATACCACCTTGCATGAAAATAACCACAATTCAACTCCCTAACTACCATAAAATGAGAAGACATATTCAGTTCAACCTTGATCACCAACATCAAATGAGATCCTCATTACAAAGAAGGTAAAAAGATTATTAATCCTCTTAAATTTCATACCAATTGCACTCATGGAAATCCAAAGGCTTCAAAAAACCTATTGGAACATTCTTATTATCCTTCACCTACAAGATGACCATACACCTCCCCATGAACTTCACCACAAATTAAAGCATCCCATGCACCCAAAAAGGCCTCCTTGTACTGAGACTTACTATAAAGACACAAAAATTCATCAATATGGGTAAAATATGAAACTAAAAAATAAATTACAGACACTTAATACACAAAACAATCATTATTTTTCTAAAACCACATCTAGTTATAACAATCCTCTATGGAACCCTCTAGAGCATCACCTTTAATCACATGGTCTCATTTCACCTCCAATATTGAGTATCCCCAGTAATAATTATACACATTCCACATAAACTATGATTCCATATTCCTATAATCAGTAATATTTCTACCACTAACTTCCTTGAAATTGATATTTATTGTTGCGAGTTATTATGTCCCGCTATATGAATCATTAAACACTTGAGTTACATCAACTTATAGATTCCAAATTAGTGCATCAACTGTATTATCTATATTCAGTATGGTATTAAAGATCTCCAAACAACAATATTTTAGAAATTCCATCCACCTCTACTTCCATAGATTAAAATCCAATAAAACTTATACATACCTTAGACTATTTTGGTCAATGAATACCAAAAATAACTCACCAATGAGTTAATGTTTCCAATAATTTTGGTAAAACACTACTTCTACAAACTCTAGATCATGGGTTCCATAGTTACACTTAGTCGCATGAAACTACCTAGATTGATAAGAGATTATGTCTATTTGATACATCATTATATATTCTAAATCTAGATAAGAATCAATCAAAATACCTCTAACATCCCCAATTTCCTTTGAAACTAAAGAACTAGGTCACTAATCAACAAATTTATTAGGTAGTCCAAAGATTCATAAAACTATCTTGTCTTCCAGAATGAATGATCCTTCCTGTTCACTTCTATTAGGGGGATTTAATATGAGAGAAATCATACAAAAATTCACAATAATATACCCTAGGATTTAGGAAAGTGTGAAACTCATCTTTGTTCTTGGGTGATTTTCAAGAAATAAATACCCTTAACATTGATTATTATACAACTATTCCATGTTGAGACATTAAATGCCAAAAAACAAATTCATTTACCACATCCAAAACAAACACTTAAACAATTTTCAATTGAGTTTATGGAGTCAAAGAACCTACATGATATCAGTGAGATGCATTAATTGATCTTCCTCTAAATATGTGTATATAAGGAACTAATTTATGATAAGTTCTATGAACTAGTCTCTAATTTCATTAATCACAATGTTTATATTATCGATAAACACTATTGGTTTATTTGGGAAACCAAATGAGAAGACCAAATACTTGATGTGCCTAAAACATTTCAAAAAAGTCATTGATATATAAAAATATTTGAACGTCATCAGGTGATATCAATATTGTAGTTCAATCTTAAAAAGCTATCATTATCCCTTAATTTGAGAAAGCAATCATGTATTTTCAAAAGGGGTTAGTGGTTGTTGACAATTACTATACTCAAGAATTGATAGTCTATATAGAACCTTAGTGTACCATTATCCTTCACAGAGAAGAAAACTAAATCACCCAAGGTGATTAACTGGTCCAAATGAACTGCTATTGCATAAGATCATCAATATGTAGTACAGAATCCCAAATATACTTGTATGACATCATAATTAGAGAGGTTATTGGTTGAAACTCTATCAAAAACATGACATTACACAAAGGGGTATTTTCA
The DNA here is from genome assembly GCA_963277665.1 of Viscum album. NCBI lineage: Eukaryota > Viridiplantae > Streptophyta > Magnoliopsida > Santalales > Viscaceae > Viscum > Viscum album. The sequence continues at coordinate 1,807,398,048 of OY728120.1, forward strand.
AAACCTCATCTGGGATGGAATCTAGAAACTCCTTGATGGACCAAGGAACCACTATTTCTTAATCATTCACTATAAAAATCACCACTGGAGAAAAAATAGTCTCCATTAACCAAATTAAAATTTGGTATGTTAAATCTCCAATGAACACCACTCTCTATCATTGTAATGAATGTGGGTTTTTGTAGTTTGATAATTTTAATATTTGTATATATATCTTTTAATTTTTCCATTGATTTAATGCTATATTTGGGTGTTTCTGAACCAAAAAATTAGTATATCTTAAATATCAATATATATTAAATCTCACAGACACATATTTTGAGAATAAATGTTTTCCCAATTGATTAGATCCTCAACTGGGAAATCTGAGACCACATTTGCTTATAAAACATGGGGCTTACCCAAAGAGTGACATAAATTTGGTTAGTTCCATGAATTTAATTGATAGAGAACATTAGTGGGTGGATTAAGTAATTTATTAATTTTCTAAAATTAATTAAAAATATAATCACTATCTTTATAAGATTTGTTACAAAAAATTTACAGGGCCGTCCACATAACTGTTGGAGATTTAAGAGGTGTAGGTGAGTATTGAGGTTTGAAACTAAGGAAGATTGATCAACAATGAATGATTGAGGATAATTTTGAGAGAGACCAATGTAATGAGAACATTTAATTCTTCACTAGAGAATACATTATACACCAATGATCGATCCATTATCCAAGTAGGGAATTGGTTATGTTTGGTTTAAATAATTTATTAGTTTATTTTATGTCGAGTGTTAATATTCCCTATGAAAAATGGATTTTCAGGATAAATGTTTTTTTATGGTTGATGACTTTATATATCATTAAAATTAGGATTTGTTGATCATTTCTTACTACTTTTAATTTATCTCCCATAAATATGGATTTAGGCCTACCCTAAAAATTGATGAGGTTAATTATTCATGATGTAGTTTTGTGCATTTCTCTGATTATTCTGTACATGTTCTCCATTGGTGTCCCCTTTGGAATGTGGTTCAATTAATAACTAGTAAAGGATCATTTCACAATCGTTCTTTGGCAAAATATACCCTTACCATGGGTACGTGTCTAGGATCGATGAGTTGGTTATAGTTCATGATGATGATTGAGGATTTCGAATCAGATCAGAAGTTCCCACATCACGAGATTGGGAATTTAGATAATGTGTTGTTATGAGGATTATTCAAAAGAATATTGGTGGTTATAATTAAGCTATCGATGATGATCATAGTCTTGTAGACTCATATCCATGGTTTTCGGTTGAGATTTGTGGTTGGAATATCAGAGAGGGTGGAATGATCAAAACTGCATAAAGACCGGAAGGTTCTTGAAAATCCTATCTTACACTACATATACATTTGATAACATAGTTCATATAGTCCCATTATTTTAGTGAGTTTGATTTTAAGTATAATTAAGTTTCAAAAACTGTATGTTCAATCCAAATTCTATGTTTCCTAGTTGAAGTGGATCAGAATGTAACCTAAGAAACCATAGGCATAGAGACATCTAGGTATAGGGGCATGACCAAAATACATGGTCACCAAGATTAATAGAGTATCCAAAACTAGAGAGAGATCCTAATCAAGACTATATTACATGGACATGAACATAGTACATGGGAATAGTCTAGAGTAAAGGATAATGGTCCATAGAGAACTATAATACCAAAGATAGCCAATACATTTCATTCATTCCATTTATATACCATGTGCTTCATTCCAGGAACATCCATCATATGTATCCCCTTATTCATGACATATATTTGGTCCTATGACTATTCTATCATATGTAGTTTTCCATATAGGATGTGATGGTTTCCTTTATTTTGGAATAATATATACAACATGGGGTGTTATGTGTGGGATTCATCCATCAACAATGTCTAAATGACAAAAGTGGAATGTTTGGATCATAAGAGAGGTCTTCGTGTTGGTATTCCCATATTGAACAAGGGAATAGGTTCCACATTCTCTTTACCTAGATAGTGTTTGTACCCCATAATATAACAGGGCATGATTCCTCTATGAATATTGTTGTACTCTCCCATATTCTAGCTCTAGCAGTGATGTTTTCCTCCATTTGAGTTATAAATCACCCGTCTATAGAGGGAAGTTAAGAGGATTGGTCCTTCCCCTCATATTCTAGTGATATTGCATGTGATACTGGGCACCCAAGATTTACCTTTCAATACGTAGTTAAACTTATTATTCTTAGTTCACTATGTATATGGAGACACCCTTCCTCATTATTTATTCTATTTATGAGCATATATAATGTTGGGTTTATTTAACCTCTTACTTTATAGGTTGATCTAACTCTTTCAATTTTGATGCACCCTTATTTTTTTTAGGTCATCTAGCGGGGTAGATATATTCTTACCCATTAATGTAATTCTCCCACACAACTTTTGTGTTATAAATATATGAAATAATGATTGGTACTGATCACGGTGGACCTATAATTGGTTTAGTTTTGATGTTATTGGTGGCGAACTTTTTCAATGGTTGAAATTAGAGATCGTGAGAGAAGCCCTCTTTAGATTTTCCCTCATTAAAATTTTTATCATGTTTGGGACTCATTTCTTATTTAGAGTGTGTTTTTTCATTTTAAATATTTCATACTACTCAGATGTACACCGTTTTGTTCCTTGATATTTTTTTATGCATGGTTTTCACTCTAGATGTTTCTATCATTTATTATATCTCTTCACTATTTCATTGATCTAGTTCTGTATGTGTATAAAATTACATTATGGCAAGACCATCCGTTTTAATATAATTTGTACTCAGTAATAATAGTCATCCCCTAGTCTTCTAGAGGTAAGATTGGGGTGTATCATGTGGATTATCACCAGTTTGACCACCCCCATGGGTCGGGTCTTAATAATGTAGTATTAGAAGTGGTATTTCTCTTTGGATTGTGTTTAGAGTTGGGACTTATTTTTTATATTGGTTTGGGATCTTTGAGAAATTATGTAAGAGTATCTTGAGATAGAATATCCAGAAAATGGAAACAATTTTAGTGATATGAATGATGTATCTATAGACCAAGAGTCCAACTATCTACTTGTCAACTTGGCAAGATGGGTAATTGGTTATATAGAATTGATTTCACAAGGATATTATTGGATTGAATTTCATTTTCTTATTGTTTTATCCCAAAATATATTATTATCTAATCATGATACATCCTATTATCATTAAATATTCATTCATGATGAAATCCATCTAGGATATTGATACAGGATCATGATAATTATTTGTTGAGTGATGAGGCCTCTATTTAGTGACCTAATCACGAGGTTCATCGGCATGGAAGAAATAATGTAGTGCTACCACCCATTGAGTAACACAAACATCCTCTGTAATTGGTTTCGATGATTGACCAGTGATGTATGGGATAACCGATAACATCAGTTTTAATAGACGATGATGTGAATATTATATAAAAAATTACATGAATTATCGTGTTAGTGGCTGATATGGTTTTAGGGTGAGCCAGATCCTTAGGCTATTGATGATTGGATCAAGGAATTGGTTTGAGTTATCAAACCTATTTTGACCATATCTGATCAGATATTATCCATTGTGGATAATATTATTCATAGAGTAGTACGATACTTGTCAATTTTGATTACCTAGACTCATTTTGAGGCGACACTAACTTGGTCAGTCATCCAACATTTATTCCACAATAGGAATTACCCGTTGATATTTTAATCTATGTTGATTAATGAGTCTCCCAAGCTATAAATGAAATATATGTTAGTTGATGATTTTTTCATGTAGTTTATTGAATATAAATGTTAATCTATTGATATTGGGTATAATAGATGCTTATGAGTGTGTATGTTTAACCAATTTCATCTCATGGACAACCAATCCAATGTCTTATCCTTGTTCATTATTAATTATGCTAGGGTTCTAGAGATGGATGTTGTTATAGTGAGCATTAATGTAGTGGTATGCCATGTGACTGGAGATCGTAGTGGACATTAGATGGATAATTAATCTATAGTATCATGTAAGCATCATTTAGAAGGGACATGAAGTAATATGAATACTCATGACTTGAATCAAACTAATATATCTATGTCATATGGTTTATGTAGTGGATTCAGCTATCATAGGAAGAGTTAATCATATTCTAGTGGTGGGAGAGGTCACATGTATCATTATTTCCAGATCAGACATGATAAAGAATGTACGAAGTTGTATGAAACTCCACGATAGTAGAAAAATCATGATCAAGGATATTATAGGTGTGGTTAGTATCCCCTCAAGGATGAGGTGTTGATAGTTTAGTAGGTAGATTTATAGAGGGAGGTTTTATAGATGGAAGAAGACACTATGACCTACTTCCACCACCACCACCTGATGGACCATTCCAAGCTCAAAGAAATAGTTATTGAGGGAAATAGTGGTTTTAGGCTATAGAGGGATACGATCAGGAAGATCATAATATTATTCAAGGTGTGATCTATGTCTTTTATACACTATCTGTAGCACCAATAGAGACATGCATGAGTTATTATGGTACCTCAAGATCATTGTTGCAAGAACTAGATCATCTAATTGAAACTTTGGCATAGTATTTGTGGATATATGTTTATATATATGGATATTTTTTCATATCTACCATCCTAAAATACTGAGAGTTGGGGTAATGTGGAGAGAGATTCTTGTGGGACCTTTGAGTCATTACGATGAGGCATTATGATCCCATCATTGCTATAGACTGGTTTCCTGCGGGGAAAACCCAAATATATTCCTTCATAGGATAGTTAGATTCCTTTGAAAAGATTTAATGAGAATCTAATCCATTGGATAGAGAGATATTATGGTTATGTGTGTGGACCATGAATGCATTGAACTACAACCAATCACCCATCAGTTTATGAGTTTATCCCTTCATACAATAGGCTCTTCAGGAATCCAGATTCCAATAGAAGTGGAGGATTATATGGATGGATTCAAAAAAGATTCTACAGACTACATATAATTTAGAATATTGAATAATGAAAATAATTATAATCTAATACCACAGTAATATTTTATATAAAATATCATATGGCCCAACAAGCACAAAAATCATAGGTTGTATTTTTACATCCTTCGAGAGATTGGTTTTGTTATACCTCGTGATTCCACCTCGGCACCTCCAGTTTCATTCATGAAAATGAATGATGGGAATTTTTGGGTTTCCATGGACTATTATTGCCTTTTTAAGGTGAAAATAAAGCACACATAACCCATTTTGGGAATTGATGTCTTTTTCAACATGTTGAAAGGTGAGAGTTGGTTCTCAAAGATCAATATCTGGTCATTCTACCATCAGTTTAGGGTCTGTGAGGAGGATATTTCGAAGAAGAAATCATAATGTCATTATTAAATCTATTAGTTCCTTGTCATCTCATTATGTGTGACTAATACACCTACTTTATTTGTGTCCCTAATGAAAGGAATATTCTAGATATAATTTTACTGATTCATAGTTACCTTCATTGATGACGTTCTCATGAACTCTGTAAGAGGAGGATCATAAAGAATATTTGAGGATAGTCTGAGAATTTCTCTAAGAGGACCTATATTATTTAAAGATCTCGTTGTGTCAATTTTGAATTTTTATGGTCCACTATTTAGGCTATGTCCTCAGTGAGAATAGAGTTTTCTATGGATCCAGTAATGATTGTGGAAGATATTTGATGATAACCACCGAATAACATGTCATTGGTTCAGTGTTTTTTTAGTTTTTGGTGTATTACTAGGGGTTTGTGGAATAATTTTCCAAGATAGCAGCCCTTATAACTTCATTGATGTAGAATAAGAATCAATTTTCCTAGACTGATGAATTTCCAAGAGCCTTTGATGATTTGAGGATGAGGTTCACCAGTGCACCTATTCTGAGACTATATGAGGAGGATGTTGAGTATACAATGTTTTGAGATAGCTCTAGAGCTGTGATAAATTTCATGTGGATACAAAGGTAGATGATGATCACTTATGGGTTGAGGTAGTTGATACCCCATTAAAATAATTATTTGACCCATGACATGGAGTTGGTAGTGATAGTATTTTTCCTGTATATATAGAGAAATTATATTCTAAGAAATACATTTTTTATTTACATATATCAATAGTGTATTAGGTGAATCTTCACCAAAAGTGATATCAAAATGTGACATAGGTTTTAGTTGGAGATACTATAGTCATATTACCTTGATATAGTCAACAATATAGAGAAGGGAAACATGGAGGTAGATTCCCTTAGTAGGAAATCAGGTTCTTGTTTGGTGGAGGAGGAATTAGATCTTTTGGATTCATAGCAATTGAAACTAATAGAGGAGAGTTGAGAAAATTATCTCTAGATGACAATAGTGACTCAAACACTTATTAAACTTTTTAGGGAGTCCAAATTGGAAATCATATACTCTGAGGTTCTACATTTCCGGATATCCTCAAAAGATACAGAAGATCGATTTTCTAAAGGTGGGGATCATGTCATGCTTTGATTACAATGAACTATGGATATGGAACAATTATATAAGGAGGTGTTGAGGGATTTTCATATATCTCTATTGGATGTACATGTAGTCCTGAAAAATATGTAAAATTACCTTTAATGAAAATTTTGGCTATCTTTCATGAGGTTGGGTGTTGCTGAGTTAATCTCTCTATGTCTCACATGTTAGTAGGTAAAGGATGAACATTAGGTTCCAGTAGGTTTGAATCAAACACTTGAGATACCACACTAGAATTGGGATGGAATATAATTGGAATTTAAAATGGTGATTACATGAGAAATGAGTGCCCTTGATTCTCTCTAGGTTATTTTTGACCTAAGGAGCATGTCTACACACATTCTTACAATTTTGGAGTAGATTTTGGTCAACAGTTAGGGGAATTTTTACATGAGTGAGATCATTTGGATTCATGGGTTACTCATTAAGATCATATATAGAGATGATTCTCAGTTCACACTATTGTTGTGGTAGGGTTATCAGGAGACTTTTTGTACCCAGTTAGGAATGAGAACAATTTCTATTCGCTATATGGACATACAGGATGAGTGGACTGTCCAGGTTTTAGAGGATTTATTGTGATCCAATTTTTTAGAAAGTCAACTGGAGAATGGAGGATCAATTTACACTAGTAGAGGTTTCCAATTTTAACACCCATAACTCTAATACTGCCATGAGAACTTTGAGGAACTTTACGGGAGATTGTTCTAGTCACTATTGTGCTAGAGAGAGACTAATGGGTAATCTATTGATAGTCCTACGATGGTGAATGAAATAATATATAAAGTTCCAGTGATTTGTGAGTGTGTGAGTAAAACAGAGATACAACATAAGGCTTACAAGGATCAACATCATAGGACTTTGGAGTTTGGTAGGGAAACCATGTTTTAATGATTTTTTCCAAATGGAGAGGATTTCATACATCTTTCCAAGGATGAAAATTATCATTGCGGTATATTAGAACATTATATTTATTTTTTTAGGCTTGGGTAGTTTACTTCATATTAAGAAATTTACCCATATTTAGAATATTTGTATTACTTCTACCATATGTCACAGATGGGGGGATACGTACAAGACTCAGTACACATTATTGACTTGGGTGAGCTAGACATTGCGTACAAAGTCATATTTTTATAGTACTTAGTGGTGACCAAGGACTGAAAAGTGAGGATCGTTCATAGATAGAAAATTAAAATATTTTGATGTCATTGGAATCATAATAGCATATATGAGATCTCTAGGAAATATACGAGTAAAATTCACAAATATAACCCCTATATTTTTGTGTAAATTGTTCTTTTTAAGGGTGAAAATAATTGATGGACCAGATAATGTTACCACTATAGTTCTTTTAGTTTAATAATTTGAATATTTTTTATATATGTATTTTTATTTTTTTTTGGAGTTGGAACTATGACCATGTGTTATAAGACCATAAAATAAATATGTAAAAAATATTAATATATATTAAATAATAACTAATCATCTTTTTAGTGTAAATGGTTTTCCCATTGACCATGACCATAAATGAGAAATTCAAGAATACAGTTATTTCGGGAATATGAGGATTACCCTATGAGTGATAGAATGTCGGTCAGAGTCAGATGCTCTATTGGTGGAGACCATCGCTAGGATTATTACATAATTAATTAATTTAATTAAAAAACATAAAACCTTTAGTAAACCATTCATAATCCTCATTGTAGAATGTACCTTGGGTTAACTACCTAACCTTGGGAGATTAGATAGTTGGAAGTGAGAATTGAAATTGGAAACCCGAAAACGTGAATTCAAAATGAATGATCATGGATGATCATGAGATGTAAGAATATATAAGGATAATCACCTTATTCATTGGTGAACACGTTCACTAAGAATGATAGATCCATTATCAATATATGAGTTTTTTTAAATAATTTTTTTATTTCATGTCAAATGCGCATAAATATATATGAAACATTTATTCACATGTTGAATGTTGATTTATGGTTGAAATTTTTTTATCCATGAAACTATGTTTTTTTGATTATTACTTATTACATTTTGTTCGTCACCTCCCAAAAAATGGATGAAGTCCTACCTAAATAATGACCAAGGTTTATTCCTTATTTTTAGTTTTTTTTAATTTTTTTAGTCATTGTTCTCATGTTCATAATCAATTTCCTCTTTGACCAACTATTCTAAAAAAGCATTGTAAATGATCATTGAATAATAATTACATGGTGAAATAGATCCTAAACTATAGTTCGGGATTGAGATCAATGACACATTTGTGGTGTGTGATGATAACAGAGGATTTGGAATTAGACTAGGATTTACTAATTTTTAGGATTAGACGTTTGAAAAACGTGGTGGTAAAAGGATGATTCACAAGGAGATTGGGGTTTTGTATTTAGATACTGGTGATGATCGTAGTTTGATCAACTAAAATCCATATATCTTGGGTGAGACTTGTTGTTAGAGTGAAGGAGAATTAGAAATTAGAAGAACATTTTAGAGACCATTGGTTTCTAGAAAATCATGACATGTATGAAATTTACCTCAGAGAACACATACTATACAGTCTCCTTACTATTATTTCTTGGGTTTTCTGTATAATTAAACATCTTTAACAAACACTATTTTTCATACATATATATTACATATTAATAGATTTATATTCACTAGTTTACTTTTTGATCCATAATAGAATAATTTAGGTCTAGTATCTTTGGAAACATGGAAACAAAAATAAATGGTTCATAATATATCAACATAATATCCAACATAATATCCAACATACTAATTCATAACAAGAAACCGTCTTAGACATTTCATACATAATAAATATATTCATAACTATGTGAAAGGAAACCTAAGAGAGGGATTACTTTATTTATTAGTAAGGGTACTAAAGAGAGATATCCATGATAATATAATCATACCATGAGGAAAAAGGTTTGAGAACAAGATTGTAACATTTTAAAAACAAACCTTTCATATAAAAAACCATAATCATGAGTAATGGAATAATGAATGAAATTTCATAAGACATTAATCATAAAGTAATTAAAGAACATTATCCATGGGAGCATAACATTGACATAATATATGGAATTGTGGCTTACACATAAGCATAGAAAATCACTTCATTAGAATTCAAGGATATTTTAAAAAAATATCAGAGTGGAATGGGTTCAAACTCAAAACCATTATAGAAGTTTATGTTCAATATAGAGTCTATCATAGGGGATAAAGTCTCTTAAAAAACTAGGTTCACTCCATATTACAATCCTATTTATCTCATGAGATATATTTATTTAACCAATGAATTGGAGGGAGATATATGATCCACTCATCAAATAATTAAAATTATAAATATATTTGAAACAAGATCATAGATCATTCATCATATAAGTACCAATGAATAGAAATTGGTTTCATAGATATTTCATGATAGTATAACCCATACACAAGATATGGGTTTCATAAACATTTCATTATTAAATTATAGTATAACCCATGGAAAATAAATGGGTTTAATAAATATAAATTAATAATACACACAAACAATCTAGAGAAATAATAAGGATGGTATCAGTAGATAATTTTCCCAGTTAACCTAAATTATCGTCAAAGAATACCAATTTATATTGAAAATTATTTTAGAAGACCAATTAAAATAATTCTTCAGGAAAATAACCCATCCATTTTAAAATAACATATTTATAAGAGAACACTCAATTATAATGTAAAAAAATTTCTTTGGAAAGAAACATTTCATATTTTAAAATAATCTTTAATGTACTGATTTTTCTTGATGGCAGTAAAATAAATTCACGCCATATGATTTTAAAAATTATTCATTCCATAAATTTGATAGAAATGTCTGCATATACCTCATTTTGAAGGAACAAAAGGTTAACTGAATAATATTTTTAGAACATAAAAAATGGGTAATAATAACTTTATGAAATAATAGTAGAACTATAAAATCCTTATTTAAAACATTTTTATATTAAAAATGTAAATAGATGAAAATATTTTTTGATTGAAGATAAAATGATGTTGATTTTCTATAAAAATTTATTTTTAGTATTTTGATTACATAAGTTCATGAAAATGAATGGGAAAATATGATTTTCAAGATATAACTAGGGGAAATGAAACTATATAAGTTTTCATCAGTGTCATATTATAATATTTCATCATTGGAGTCATAGTCATAATCAATCCCTACACATGAAGATATTTTGACATGAAACCCTTACCTCAAGTTTACATTGATTCAAAAGCACTATAGCATTCAGTATATGATATTTAATTTTTTTTAAATTCTATAATAGAATCATTTTGATGAATATAAATATATATATTACCTTTTTATAACATGTAAACATCCCATTTATTAGTAATTCCATAATAAAATCGTTATTTTTATGAGTTAACTATTTTATTTATCATGAGTATTTAATATATATCATTCCAGTCATTGTATATTTATCATGGTTAAATAATCTCTAGAATATTAATCCTGATGTTAACATAAAATATATTCATTATATCAATATTTATATTCATACATAAAATTTAAAGATTGAAAAATTAATTACACCTCTCCCAGAGACGGTATTCTATATGTATGCATCAATAATGTTTTCATTTATCAACAGATGGAATAAAATAGAGGTAAATATTAATTCATAATTATAGGATAAATATTATATCATTTATATCATATAAAATCAAAAAATACTTTCTCACTACTTACATTTTAAAAAATAAATGAAAAATGAATCGTATCACTTGATGGAGGTTGTTGTCCACTTGTACGCACAAATGACATTTTTATTTCCCAATGAATTGGATGGTAAATAGTTATATATGATAGTATAATTTTTGAAGAATAATTTTCTCATAAATATGATATATAAACATTAAATGCATCAAAATTCTCATCCATAACTGTTGGTGATGAAAAATGAATTGTATTGATGTGTGGAGATTGTAAGTCGTACATACACAAGAGTGATACATTCACTTCTTGTTTGATGTAGAAGAGTTTTTATAAATGTATATTAATAATGATAACAATATTTAATAATATTTAATATATTTTATTAATTATTTTATTATAATTAACATATATTTATAAACGGTAAATAATGGTTGAAAATAAATTAACCGGTTAAAGGGATTACATCTTATTTTGAATGAATCATTTAGATCTCAAATAAATAACTCCAGGGTTGGTAATTTGGGAAGAATAAAATATATATGTTATGTATAGGGAATTTTATATAATAAAATTCTATATTTTAAATGATCTATAATGCTCAATGGGGTGTAAATAAGTGGGAGAGTGGGTTCCCTTTTATAAATATTATGAGGGATGGTTTTTGTATTTATCATGATAATAGATTATAATAAATTCATTTTCAAGACATAATTTACAAAATTGAAATATAATTGAATATAATAATGTATTTGGTTTTAAAAACATCAACTAATATAATTTAGAAATGCTTTTGTGTCATTTTAAATATTGTCATTTTGATTATCCCTATGATAACCAATTTTAATTTCAGCCATGATAAAAACATTTTAATGTTAAGGGTCATAATTTTTAAATATAAGGGTACAATTATCACATATCTAGAAAATTTAGGAAATTTTAGAAAATTTCATATCAATATTATCTTATTTAAATATTTTTATTTTCCCATATATTTTAATAAAAAATCATTTTTATAAAATATATTTAGGCTCAATTTTGACAATATTCATTTAATTTATTATTAAATACATCAGGAAAAGGGGAAATTAAAATATTTTTATATTTATCCAATTAATATTTTCATATATATATATATATATTATTCCTGGGTGACAAGAAATCATTAAAATTAAATAAATTTTAATATTTTTGTAATAATTTACTATATGTTTTATTAGTTGGAGAAATATTCCAAAATTGTTTCCTAAGAAGTTAAGTTCCTTATATGACTACTAAAAACATAAAATAAATTTCTATAATAAAATAATTTTAATAATCCACAAATTTATACTTATATTCCTTCAAAACTCATTTTTGTATAGATGTGGACACACAAGAGTTATTCAAAACAAGGAGACTAACATTTTTTAACTTTATACGATTTAAATATTTTATAATTGATTTTATTGTAAAATCATCATTTAAAGAACTAAAATTAGAACATAAGGTGATATGTTTCAAATTATATTCATCCAATAAGAATCTGGAAGAAAAATTACAGCTTTATAAATTATATTTAATCTACATTATCTCGATTTTCCATTTTTTGAGGTCATAAATTTTACCACGGTTAATAGACATATTGATCAAAAATAAAAGGTAAATTTTTCCTAAATTTAAACCATCTAATTATAAATATATTTCATTTAGTAAAATTAAATATGTATAAATTTGAGAATCTAATTAAAAATTAAGTGTGTTAAATGAGACAAAAACTACATTTTATAAAAAACAATTTTTATTGTAAAAATAGATTTTTTATTAACTTATGCCTAGAAAAATAATTTGTGAATATTTAAAACACTTAATCTGGTAAATTAAATGTATATTTAATTAAAATAATCAAAAAATAGAGAATAATATAATTTATTAATATAAAAATACATTGTATGAATAGTTACTTGTTTTTGAAAATAGATCAGTGTTATGTAAAAATAATTTTTTAATTCAATTCATATGATAACTAATAAATTAATTTTATAAATTTGTAGATTTCATATTTTTCATAAATTAGTTATTACTATTCATAGCTACTAATCCAATGGATTATAAAAAATAGAAATATTATGTTTTAATAATGTTATGTTGTTCTTTTAAACATGTTGTTGCGTTTAACACTTCCTATTGAAGAAATAGCTTTGTTTGAGGGGAATTATTTCCTAAAAATCAATTTTTTTTCATTATGACCCCTTAAAATGAATTTATACCACAAAATTCTTGAATTTTATATAATGAAATGGGGATAATTTTTCCTCATGACATCATCAGCTTCCCAATAATATTTCCCAAATTAGTGGATTATTCCTAAAAGATTTACCTGTAGAGTGGTACTGTTTCATAATACATTATATTTATGATTCATATTTTATCAAAGTTTTTATTAATAATAAATATATTTGTACAGTAGTATGACCTTTGAGGTCAATAAATATGAATGATTTAGTATGTACATCCTAATGATACATCTTTAGAACACATCAAGAACTAGAATGATATTCAGAGGAAGCGCTAATATAAGCCCCCAGCATTAAACCTTACTTAATCTTGAGTTAATACAAGATTACACATTGAGGATCTTTTCAGGTTTAGAGTTTTAGAGAATTAGATCTTAAAACATGCATTACATTCCACATTTAAACAAAATGGTTACATAAAAGACATGATTCATTCTTCCCATCAATGGAAACATATTTAAAATAAAACTTGGATTCTTTCTTGACACATCCTTGACACTATCATCACATCACGTACCTTTCCCTTGACCTGTGAAAAACATTTCAAAAACTTGGGATGATCATAAAAAGCTCAGTAAGAGATATAAAAATATGGAAAGGAAACATGAGTTCATATATACATAAGAATGAAATCATAATTTACCCATAAAACATAGGCACTTTAACATACATCATTAAATCATGAATAAATCATAGAAATCATAAGACATAAAAGGTAACATGATGCATTCATAACATTCTTACGTAGTGAGTAACCCTCTTGGTTACATTTGGAATACCCATCACAGTATATTCCCTAACTCTCTTCAGAGAAACCTTAACGTTTCACTCCTTCACGTTACCCAATGCATTGGAGAGCTATATCGGGCTCACCTACCCTTAGTTTATCACGGAACCACCCGTCTTCATAACAATGCCCAAGAACCATAACATAATCTTATCACATAAAACATGCATAAAGGAAACATAACATTTCCACCTTTAAATAACAAGATATCAATAAAAAACATTGATATAAATACATCATGAAAACCATTTTCAATACCAAAATAAAAGAATAGTAAAAAATGGTATTTATTTTTCTTTTAAAAAGATGGTATGGCTTGTAGAGGAAGCCGAAACTCAAATAATGGTCACGGCGGCAGAGAAGTCGTTGTCGCCGCATACGTACGACAAAAACATTCCCTTTTTTCATTTAATAAACACTTAGTATAAAAAATACTCCTTTTGAATAAACGTAAAAGTCAAAGGGGTTAATACACCGTATAAAAGAAGGTTGTGTATAAAACAGAATATGCCTCAATGAAAGGAGATTGAGACGAAGTCCCTTACAACGACGATATCCATGGTTTAAGGATAAATCAATTACATAATTATGTGTGGAAAATGAATACACCAAATATAATTGGATATTAAGTGTAAAATAATCAAAGGTCATTCACAAATATTCAAAGGATGACATATTCAATAACTACATGTTGAACCCAAAGAAATCGAAATTGGGTTAAGAAGTTCCCTTGACAGCCTAACGGCGTCACATCAAAATGAGTTGATGAGAGATAAAAAAGGGTATCTCATCACTTGGACATAAAATTTACATCAATAAGGATATATGATAACATATCAAAACATTAAAATATGTAAATTAAAAGACCCAAAAAAAGAAGTCTTTTAAAAAGAGGAGGGTGAAAGGTTCCCTTACCGATATGGGTATCTTTCGAAACATACACCTCGTGAAAGAAGGATAATACAACATTGATGTAAATACTAATAAAATAAAGTATATTACACAATGAGTAAAATAATGGGCAGTACATACACCACTCAAAGGAAATTGTGGCAAATGTAGCATAAATCTCACGGGAATAAAAGTGAGATTAAAAATCCTTTACGAAAACTCGGCAGCCTAACGACGCCACTTAAAACTTCCCAAAATGGATTGATGAGATCAAATAGGGTCTCTCATCGTATTAACATAAAGTTTACATAAATAGGAATATAAAATTACATCCCCTAACATAACAAAGAGGACCTTAAAAGAAGTGACCTAAAGGAGAGGACTTAAATAGAAAACGAGAGGTTAGATCTCTTACGAAAATTCGGTAGCCTAACGGCGCCACTCAAAACATCCAAAATGGATTGCTAAGAGGAAATAGGGTCTCTCATCATATGAACATAATAAGTAAAACAGGAGTAATATAAAATAAAATCCCAATCATAAGAAAGATGAGCTTAAAAGGAATGACATAAAAGAGGGTACTTAAAAAGAAAGAGAGGTGTAGGATCCCTTACCTCAAGTCCAACTTGTCTTGTTTGTTTATTTATATTCCTGAATAATAAACTTTGGTCAATTAATAATTGCCTATGTACCTCATTTAGAGATTATTATTCAGTTCATATCACATATTATAATGTTATAATAATTTTTTAATAATGTTAGTTCATATCAGACGTTTTTGCCGATGTTTGGTACATGAGTCAAAAATGAACTTGTTTGAAAAAAGATTGCCCATGTAGTTATAAGTAAATAATTTCCAGAATAGTATTAATGATTAAAATATAATATATATCCAGTAAATATTCATTTTATACTATTCCATATCATTTGGAGATAAAAAAATGAAAAGAACTGTTAATGGAGACGGTAGGCCGTACGTACGCATGAACGCTACTTTCATTTTTTTGTCATATTAATGGAATTAAAATAAAATGAGAGATATATATATATGTTATAATTACATAATGATATCCATAATTTAGATGTAATATATTACATATATATCCATTATATATATGTACATATAATATTACTTAACATTTTGAGATAAGAAAAGAAATGTACATTTCTTGGAGACGGTAAGCCGTACGTACGCATGAACGCTACTTCCATTTATATTTCATATTTAATGGAATTAAAACATAATGATACATAATAGTATTTTAATTCCAGTATGGTATCATATATAATATCATTAATGATATCTTTTATACGTACCGCATATGGTATTAACGAATCAAATCACTTTGAGGGGGCGGTAGTCCGCACTTCCTTAAATGAAGATATCGCGTTTACCCATAATGGAAACCATAAAGGTATGCCATAAATTAAAAATACATAATCTTAAGTAAAACATAAAAATATTATATATCATTTTTAAATATAGTGTCATCTTAATGGCCACCTTTGAAGGTGTTAGAGGAATGTTGAACAATCATCGTTTCGGGAGGCAGAAATTCGCTATCCACGGAAACATTATGTTCTTTAACCATCAGATGTAGTTGTGTGTAAGTGTAGATCTAATACATATTATAAAAACATCATAGTATATTGAAGATGCTGGATTTGTTACAAAATAAATTAATAAAAATATTTTAGGGTGTTGGAGAATCAAAATAAAACAAAAGGACACAAGTGAAGACATTACCTTAAAATCAGGTAACTCCCTTTGGTTTGAGCTCAAAGGGTTCCTTGGGAAGCCTTATGCCCAAAGTGAGGCTTCGAGGAGTAAGAGATGGAAGTGGAGAGACACAATGGGAAGAGGTTGGCCGAGGAAAATGCTTTGGGAGTGTGGGTAAGGAGGTAGAGGTGGGGGCCTTTTATAAGAGGAGAGGAGGGGCACTCTTGGAATGTAAGGAAATGTTACTTTATTTGAAAATTAGTTTCGGTTTTAAAAGGTCCCAAATTGATATAATACGTGGATAAGGTGATAAGGGCTAGAAATCTACTCATCCAATAGGTTTTTTACATGTTTAGGTCTTAGATATTACATTATCTTTCCATTTTATTTAAATCGTTAAATAATGAGGTCGTCGCTGGATCATCATGATGTCATAAATAATTTAATTTATTTAATGTGTTAAAATAATGAAAAAATACTAAGATGTAGGAAATATTTTTAGATTTCCAATTAATATTTATAGTCAAAAATCTGATTTGTATAACCCCATCTAAAAATTCTTTTAATCAAACATTTCATTTTTGTCTAATTTTTTACTTTAACATTAAATAAAAAGATATTTATGTCATTTCCCAACCAAAGTGGCTCCATGGGGTCCCCAAATTGACCCATGAATTGTCTTGGTAGGACATGACACATCCAATGATAGTAGGACATGTGTCTAGGTCATTACATTTTATTAACACATTATTCTTACAATAAACTACACTAATTACCTCTAATCGCGATAAAAAACTTAATAAGTTACTATTCACCAAAAAATTATTTTTATCCCATTGAACCACATTTTACTTCTTAATGACAACCATGTATGTCGGATTTTTTAAATTCAAAACAGAATGATGGAAAAATTTCATTTAAACGGAAAAATCAGTTTTTATAAGTACCACTTAGTGGTTTCACTATTCATCAAAAATTGAAGTTTTTCAGAAAAATCCCAAATATTCACCCAAAGCTATATTTGATATTCCGAATTCAAAAATGAAGCCTATTTTACAAAATTCAAAACATATAAGTCACATTAATTAATTTAATAATTAATTCCCGTTGTCAGAGCAAATAGCATGTTTTTATGAAACAATAAGTATCAAAAGATTGACACTAGTTTAAGTCTGATTTCAAAGTGAAATTAATTCCAAAGACCACTATTGGATTTAACGGTAAAAATATATTATAATTTCACTTTAAAACAAATTCAAAAGATAATATAATAATATAAATAAATTAGATTAAAAAGAGGTTTTGAATTAAAATACAACATTTTACACTATTCATTAAAAAAATGAACGTTTTCGGAAAGATACCAAAAATTTACACAAAGTAAATTTTGATGTCCCAATTCTTAAGAAGAGTTTTATTTGGTCCAATAGAATGTATAAGAGTGAACAAAAATATATTTAATGACGGTTCGCCATCAAAAGGTGATAAGTGAACTTTTAGTGAAAACTAGGGCATATACGCCTAAAATTGAATTCTTTCCGTATTTTAAGCCTTTATCTTTTATTGGATAAATTTAAAAACATTTAAAAAAATATATAATCATATTTTAGTTATTTCTATCCATTCCCACCAATACAACTACTACATTTTAACTACCATTTAAAATAATATTATTTTATTATTAGAGTGCAACGTAAGATTCCCAAGAAACTCGTTGTTGCATGTTGGGTACGCCTTCGAGCATAGCGTCCCCTTTAAAGTCATATTAATATTTTATTCACAAATATGGATAAATATGAAAATGGAATATTCTTTATTTACCTGGGGTGTTACATCCTTCCCCCCTTTTGGGAATTGCGTCCTTGCAATTTTTAAAATTGAGCTTGGAAACATCCTTGAAAGTCCCACATCAGAACAAGAGTCGGTAAAACAATCACTTTAAAATAAAGGAAGATAAGTAAAGAGGTCACCCGAGTTAAACCATACTAGGATTCCATTTAGAAAAACATGAACATGGAAGAAAAATCCAAGGGTCATGTTCTTGAGGGAGAGTGATAGTAAACATGTCTAGGAGAAAGTTAACAATAAGAAAATCACAAACTTGTGATGGGTTAAACGGTATTCGATTCCCTAGTAGGAAAAGTTAATAGACAACATTTTTGTTTTAAGTTACTTTTCATTGGGGAATTTATTCATAAGGAAACATAATCACTTATCATGTTGACTTTCAACTTTTACTAGATTCCTTAATCAAACTCATATTTTTTTCCAAAAGACGTGTATTTAGGGAGATTTGTTCGCATTAAGAGTACTATAATAAACTTCTAGAGAGTCACCTAATCCACAAAAGAGAACTATATACTTCCCATGTCTTTAGACTCTAACCAAAACCAAAACAAAAAAGTCTAGTACAGGATCAGATAATACAGAAAAGGATAACCCTTTATAAAAAGAAAATCTATTCTTAATCTCCAAAATTTGTCCAACAAAACCCAAAGTTCAACGAGGACCATTCGATAAAAAATTTTTCCTTAAAATTACTCAATTTAAACCAAACTAAGATTGAA
The DNA here is from genome assembly GCA_963277665.1 of Viscum album. NCBI lineage: Eukaryota > Viridiplantae > Streptophyta > Magnoliopsida > Santalales > Viscaceae > Viscum > Viscum album. The sequence goes on from OY728120.1 coordinate 1,807,417,556, forward strand.
ACCCAAATATTTTGAAGGATTTAGTCACATAGTCTACCAAGTTAAATCGTATCATTAATCTCCAAACCACATCATATTCTCTTAATGTCTCGTATTGAAAAGTAATTAATGCTAATCACTTATCCTCCATGATAGGTTAATAAAATTACATAGATAATGCAAAATCAACTTAATCTTAATTAATAAAATCATATAACTAAAAAAGAATTAGTCAAACTAACCAGGGACTTCACGTAGTACCGTGGTAGGCGATAAATACCAGTCGCACTTTGGTTGTGGGTTCGATTTCCGCAGCTTTGTCCGACGCGACAGGTTGTCACACGGTCTATGTGTTGTCCTTTTTCCAAAACTATATAATTCTCAAAACATTTCCCAAAACGAGATAAAATATTCAAAAATAAACATAACATATTTTAACTTCAAGTTTATCTCATTCCTTTCATTTTCCATCATATCATATAATAACCCATTATTACCTCAAAAGTAAGGATCATATAAACTCTAATGGTTACCTTTATAATTATTACCTGAACTTCCACATTGATTGGTCATCTCGTACATGATGCATTACAGAACATACCAAGGTTCAAGTGGTTGATCATGACTCCTTGATAGTTGGTTTAGAACAACCACGAGTTTCCTAATTGAATCCCCCCTTTATCTAGTATCTTAAACAGAGAACCACCACAGTTTCTTTCAAACATGTTGTCTCTTTGGTGCCTTCTAGATCCATCCATTCACTAAAAATAGAAAGTTCAGTGTGAGTATATCAACAAATCCATCATGTTCTAATGAATATGGTAAAAACTAAGATATACTTACTCATTCAATTTATCAAAAACTAGGACTCTTTCTAAAATCATAACCATTATGGCAATGTCACATATGCTTAGAGAATACCCTAACCTCTAAAGTTATCTAAATCGACCTTTGATACCAACTATAAGGCCCCAGCCTTAAATGTTACTTAATCTTGAGTTAATACAAGATTACACATTGAGGATCTTTTCAGGTTAAGAGTTTTAGAGAATTATATCATAAAACTTGCATTACATTTCACATTTAAACAAAATGGTTACATAAAAGACAGGATTCATTCTTCCCATCAACGGAAACATATTTAAAATAAAACATGGATTCTTTTTTGACACATACTTGACACTATCATCACATCACGTACCTTTCCCTTGACCTGTGAAAAACATTTCAAAAACTTGGGATGAGCATAAAAAGCTCAGTAAGGGATATAAAACTATGGAAAGGAAACACGAGTTCATATATACATAAGAATGAAATCATACTTTACCCATAAAACATAGTCACTTTAACATACATCATCAAATCATGAATAAATTATAAAAATCATAAGACATAAAAGGTAACTTGAGGCATTCATAACATTCTTACGTAAGAAGTAACCCTCTTGGTTACGTTTGGAATACCCATCACAGTATATTCCCTAAATCTCTTCGGAGAAACCTTAACGTTTCACTCCTTCACGTTACCCAATGCATTGGAGAGCGATATCAGGCTCACCTGCCCTTAGTTTATCACGGAACCCCTCGTCTTCATAACAATTCCCAAGAACCATAACATAATCTTATCACATAAAACATGCATAAAAGAAAACATAACATTTACAACTTTCAATAAAAAGATATCAAAACAACACATTGATATAAATACGTCATGAAAACCATTTTCAATACCAAAATAAAAGAAAATTAAAACATGGTATTTATTTTTCTTTTAAAAAGATGGTATGGATTGTAGAGGAAGTCGAAACTCAAATAATGGTCACGGTGGCGGAGAAGTCATTGTCGCCGCATACGTACGACAAAAATATTCCCTTTTGTCATTTAATAAACACTTCGTATAAAAAATATTCCTTTTTAATAAATGTAAAAGTCAAAGGGGTTTATACACCGTATAAAAGATGGTTTTGTATAAAAAATAATATGCCTCAATGAAAGGAGATTGAGATGAAGTCCCTTACAAAGACGATATCCTTGGTTTAAGGATAAATCAATTACATAATTAAGTGTGACAAATGAATACACCAAATATATGTGGATATTAAGTGTAAAATAATAAAAGGTCATTCACACATATTCAAAGGATTACATACTCAATAACTACATGTTGAACCCAAAGAAATCGAAATTGGGTTAAGAAGTTCCCTTGACAGCCTAATGGCGTCACATCAAAATGAGTTGATGAGAGATAAAAAAAGGGTATCTCATCACTTGGACATAAAATTTAAATCAATAAGGATATATGAGAACATATCCCAACATAAAAATATGTAAATTAAAAGACCCAACGAAATAAGTCTTTTAAAAAGAGGAGGGTGAAAGGTTCCCTTACCGATATGGGTATCTTTCGAAACATACACCTCGTGAATGAAGGACAATACAACATTGATGTAAATACTCATAAATGAAAGTATATTACACAATGAGTAATATAATGGGCAGTACATACACCACTAAAATGAAATTTTGGCAAATGTAGCATAAATCTCACGGGAATAAAAGTGAGATGAAAAATCCCTTATGAAAACTCGGCATCCAAACGACGCCACTTAAAACATCCAAAAATGGATTGATGAGATCAAATAGGGTCTCTCATCGTATTAACATTATGTTTACAAAAAAGAGGAATGTAAAATAACATCCCCCAACATAACAAATAGGAGCTTAACAGAAGTGACATAAAGGAGAGGACTTAAAAAGAAAAAGAGAGGTTAGATCTCCTACAAAAATTCGGCAGCCTAACAGCGCCACTCAAAACATCCAAAATGGATTGATGAGAGGAAATAGGGTCTCTCATCATATGAACATAATAAGTATAGTAGGAGTAATATAAAATAACATCCCAATCATAAGAAAGATGAGATTAAAAGGAATGACATAAAAGAGTGTACTTAAAAAGAAAGAGAGGTGTAGGATCCCTTACCTCAAGTCCAACTTGTCTTGTTCGTTTCTTTATATTCATGAATAATAAAATTTGGTCAATTAATAATTTCCTAATTAACTCCTTTATAGATCATTATTCAGTTAATATCACATATTATAATGTTATAATAATTGTTTAATAATGTTAGTTCATATCAGACGTTTTTGCCGATGTTTGGAACATGATTCAAAAATGAACTTGTTTGAAAAAAGATTCCCCATGTAGTTATAAGTAAATAATTTCCAGAATAGTATTAATGATTAAAATATCATATATATCCAGTAAATATTCATTTTATACTATTCCATATCATTTGGAGATAAAAAAACGAAAAGCACCGTTCATGGAGACGGTAGGCCGTACGTACGCATGAACGCTACTTTCATTTTTTTGTCATATTAATGGAATTAAAACAAAATGAGAGAGAGATATATATGTTATAATTACAGAATTATATCTATAATTTAGATGTAATATATTACATATATATACATTATATATATGTACTTATAATATTACATAACATATTGAGATAAGAAATGAAATGTACCGTTCATGGAGACGGTAAGCCGTACGTACGCATGAACGCTACTTCCATTTCTATTTCATATTTAATGGAATTAAAACATAATGATACATAATAGTATCTTAATTCCAGTATGGTATCATATATAATATCATTAAATATATCCTTTATACGTACCACATATGGTATTAACGAATCAAATCACTTTGAGGGGGCAGTTGTCCGCACTTCCTTAAATGAAGATATCACGTCTACCCATAATGGAAACCATAAAGGTATGACATAAATGAAAACTACAGAATCTTAAGTAAAACATAATCATATTAGATATCATATATAAATATATTGTCATCTTAATTTCCACCTTTGAAGGTGTTAGAATAATGTTGAACAATCATTGTTTCGGGAGGTAGAAATTCGCCATCCACGGAAACAGTATGTTCGTTAACCATTAGATGTTGGTCTGTGTAATTGTAGCTCGAATCATTCTTATAAAAACATCATATTATATTGAAGATACTGTATTTTTTACAAAATAAATGAATAAAAAGAGTTTTGGGGGTTGGAGAAGGAAAATAAAACAAAAGGACACAAGTGAAGGCATTACCTTAAAATCGGGTAACTCCCTTTGGTTTGAGCTCAAAGGATTCCTTGGGAAAACTTCTGCCCAAAGTGAGGCTTCAAGGAGTAAGATAGGTAAGTTAAGAGAAAAAATGGGCAGGGTTTGGCCGAGCCAAAGGCTTTAGGAGTGTTGGTAAGGAGGTAGAGGTGGGGGCCTTTTATAAGAGGATAGGAGGGGCACTCTTGGAAAGTAAGGAAACATTATTTTATTTGAAAATGAGTTTCGGTTTTAAAAGGTCCCACATTGATATAATTCGTGGATAAGGTTATAAGGGTTCAAAATGAACTCATCCAATATGTTTTGTACATGTGTAGGTCTTAGATATTACATTATCATTCCATTTTATTTAAATCGTTAAATAATGAGGTTATCGCTGCATCATCATGATGTCATAAATAATTTAATTTATATAATGTGTAAAAATTATAAAAAAATTCTATGATGTAGGAAATATTTTTAGGTTTCCAATGAATATTTATAGACAAAAATCTTATTTGTATAAAACCATGTAAAAATTCATTTAGTTAAACATTTCGTGTTTGTCTCATTTTTACTTTAACATTAAATAAAAAGATATTTATGTCATTTCCCAACCAAAGTGGCTCCATGGGGTCCCCAAGTTGACCCATGGATTGTTTTGGTCGGCCATGACACATCCAATGATGGTAGGACATGTTTCTAGGTCATTTCATTTATTAAAACATTATTCATACCATATATTACCCTAATTACCTCTAATCACGATTAAAAACTTAATAAGTTACTATTCACCAAAAAATTATTTTTATCCCATTGAACCAAATTTTACTTCTTAATGACAACCATGTATGTCGGATTTTTGAAATTCAAAACACAAAGATGGAAAAATTTCATTTAAATGGAAAAATCAGTTTTTATAAGTACCACTTAGTGGTTTCACTATTCATAAAAAATTGAAGTTTTTCAGAAAAATCCCAAATATTCACCCTAAGCTATATTTGATATTATGAATTCAAAAATGAAGCCTATTTTACAAAATTCAAAATATATAAGTCACATTAGTTAATTTAATAATTAATTCCCACTGTCAGAGAAAATAGCGTGTTTTTATGAAACAATAAGTATCAAAAGATTGACACTAGTTTAAGTGTGATTTCAAAGTGAAATTAATTCCAATGACCACTATTGGATTTAATGGTAAAAATATATTATAATTTCAATTTAAATCCAATTCAAAAGATAATATAATAATATAAATAAATTATATTAAAAATAGGTTTTGAATTAAAATACAACATTTTACACTATTCATTAAAAAAATGAACTTTAATCGAAAGATACCAAAAATTTACACAAAGTAAATTTTGATGTCCCAATTCATAAGAAGAGTTTTATTTGGTCCAATAGAATGTATAAGAGTGAAAAAAACAGTATTTAATGACTATTTTCCATCAAAAGGCGACAAGTGAACCTTTAGTGAAAACTAGGGCATATACGCCTAAAATTGAATTCTTTCCGTATTTTAAGCCTTTATCTTTTATTGGATAAATGTAAAAACATTTAAAAACATATATAATCATATTTTAGTTATTTCTATCCATTCCCGCCAATACAACGGCTACATGTTAACTAACATTTAAAATAATATTATTTTATTATTAGAGTGCAACGTAAGATTCCCAAGAAACTCGTTGTTGCGTGTTGGGTACACCATCGAGCATAGCATCCCCTTTAAAGTCATATTAGTATTTTATTCACAAATATGGATAAATATGAAAATGTCATATTCTTTATTTACCTGGGGTGTTACTGCTAATCGATAAGCTCTTATATTAATATGATAAAAGGATTTCAAAAGGACTAATATTCCTAGTTATATGATTCCCCTTCTTTCCAAACCACAAAACCCTCTTATAGGGTAAAATTTGTAGGGATATTGTTTACCAACTTCAAAAAATAGATTATTCCAATGATCTTCAGTATAATTTTTTATTATTATTATCTAATATTACATGATTTTGAATAGATAGAAAATTACCATGCATTTCCAAAGTCTGATTAGGCCACAATAGATTTCATTCACTATATTTATTCTATCATGTCAGATTTCTACATTTCCTACAATAGATGGATTCATAAGGATCCTTCTGAATGATGTAGTGGAAGATATTGGTCCAATAATTTTAAAACAATGGATGGTGCTAATCCTATCCATTATTGAAATACATAAAGAAATATCCCAATATATATTTGAGAGTTTGAACAATTCTCTTAGACTAACCATCATTCTATGGATGATATGCAGTGCTAAAAAGAACAATGTATCCAAGTCATGCGAACGAATTTTCCAAAACATCATGGTAAACCAACGATTCTGATCAAATACAATTGATAGGTGTGAACCTTGGAATCTTTTCAACCTTAATATATAACTGAATAATTTTACAATGAGATAAATATTTTCTGATGGTAATGAGGAGTTCCGACCTTATTAGGCAATCAACTACAACCCATTTAGAAATATTCCATTTAGATGTTTTGGGGAGTCCAACAACGAAACACATGGTGATATTTTCCAATTTACATTTTGGTATGGGTAATAGTTGTCACAACCCCTTCGAATTCTATCTATTATACTTATCTTTAGGACATACCATGAACTAAGATACATACTCTATAATATATCTCTTTGCACCTTCCCATTTAAAATACTCTTTCAAATATTTTTACATCTTCTTACTTCCATGATGAATAAGGAATTATGAACTATGACCATCATCAAATAGATCCATCTTCAAATATGGTACCGAAGGGAGACACACGTAGTTATTGAACATTATTTTTATGACATAATAATGGTTGATATTAGTAATATTTCTCACCTTATTTTTCATCTCAATATCTTCCTTTCACTACTGATCAATATTTACTTGGATTAATGGTTAAACACTCATTTAGCAATGATTTGAAATATCCCCTTCCTTCATGATTTGAAGATCAATCCTTTTAATGTCTAGAAATATTAGTTATTTTGTGATATCATCATATATAAGATGTCATGATCCTTTAGACATATATTATCCTACACCATGTTCTCATTCCTAGGGTGTCAATATATTGAGAATTCATAGCCATTAATCATCTCCAACCATCTTATTTATCATGCGTTTAGGTTATTTTGAGTGAAAATTTACATTATATTTTTTAGATTAGTATATAGGACACATATTTCACCATTAATATTATTTCTTCATATCATTAATGAAAAAAATCACAAAAGCTAACTCCAAATCAAGAGTTGAGTAATTTCTCTCACGAACCATCAATTATAGTGATAAAGAATATATAACCATATCATTCATCATGAGGGTGCAGCCTTTAATCTAATTTTATGAATAAATGTAGACTAAAAACCATTCTCTACTGATGGTAAGTGAGAGCATAGGAGTGCTGTCTCAACTTCTCTTAAATTACTTATAACATTCCTCACATTTATCCATCCGAAGGATCTTTTCTCTCTTCCAAGAAAACATATTGAGTGGTTATGCATTCATACCATGAGGAGTGGAAAAATAATATTTTAAATTAAATTAGTATAGTATAGTAGCTACCCTTAAGTGGTCTTCTAAAGAGGAGCACACAAAAACATGGTTTCCAAATTTTGATGGTTTTCTAAAAAAATTGGGTTTAATTAATTTTGAATAATGTGAGATAAATATTACATATTATTTTACTATATTTAATTGTTGATAATGGTGGTGTCCAATGTGGGTTTTGATAAAATTAGTGTTGTGCTATCATTTTTTCCATGTTTTACCCCTTTGATTACAGTAACTGGTAAAAGAGATATTCATATACTAAGTAATATATCACCCTTGGAAAGATGATTACGATGATTATATTATTATTTAAACCCTCAGGTTGGTCTGACCTCATAATGTTTATATAGCATTATAGTAAGATTTTTTAATAAATTACGACTATCCTTAACCATGGATTTGTGTTCTCTAATAAACCAATATTCTAAAAAAAATATTAGACATGTGAAAATATCCATTGAGAAATCAACATGAAATACTAATATGTTCCAACATATATAAACATTAATTTTGTGGAGGGAGATATGGATCATTGACCAAACAATTAAAAATAAAAGAATCAAAACCTAATGCAACCATATTTGGAATTCAAAACTGAATTATGAATTCAAACCAGAAATTGGAAGAGGAAGGTATATTAATAAATTTAATTACAATAACATAAAAATATAAATTATTTATATCATCCCCTTTTCATGATCATAAAATTAAACAACCCATGTAGTAATGATGAAGTCGAGTTGATGTGGGATATGGGGACATCAAAGTGTAAATAAAATAAATAAATAAAATGGAGAAATTAATATATAAGAGGTTGTCATCCACCTCTTCCCTCAATTATTAATATCTCTTAAATCCACACCTATAATCATATTTATTGGTATGTAAGAGGCTTTAGTGTGCCATAATGTCCTCATAGTGGATTTTGGGTCATAATGGGTATTCAGAAGTTGATAATTTGGATCCAAAATATTGCTCCAAACATTTTCAAAATAAACACCCTCTTTTTGAAAGAATCATAAAATGTAGTATCATAGAATTTTGTTATAAAAAATAATTGGTGTTTGAACTAAAAATATCAAGTTCATATTCCACATATAGAAAAATTTGTTTCCCAATTATTATGAAATTTTATTCTACTTGATTGCTTCCAGAATCATACATCAATGTTGAGCATTCCAATAGACCCATTTATGAGTGAATAACTAAAAAAAATTAATTAAAAATATAGAAATTAATAAACATTCAAATAAAATTGTAGGAACCACAATTGGATTTGTGTATCATAATTTAAACCTCATGCATATAGGTGAGGTTCATCCTGTCCGCCTAAATTATTTTTCAATGTGATTAATTTTTTTAGTCCTCTACCTATTCGAAACAATTCTTAAGTCAAAATAAAAGGTAGGAGGAAACAAATCATAGAATCCCAAAAAAATAAAATACATATAATTGGAGTAATATTTTAAATGTAATTCCAAAAATATCAATGTGATTAAAATAATCTTAAATACCAGAAATAATAAATATTCACATTTTAGCCCAAAATAAACCATAAATCCAAAATTATTTAAAATAAGATAAAATTGATAATTTGGGTGGGATTAAATAATATCAATGTGTATAAAAAATAGGAAAATATTAGCTCTATGAATTTTCACATACTTAAATCATGCATGTACTCAACCATAAAATATTTTCATTAAAAATTATAGGTCCCCAATGTTTTCATTATTCAACTTTTAAGGCATTAAAATGAAAAAAATATTCATTGTCAAATAAAATTATAAAATTTCACATTAAATATGAATTAAATTTCCCATTTAAAAAACAATTATTTCATTTTACTCCCCCCTTTTGAAAACTGATAAAAATACTCATTTCATTCATTTTATTTCATTAATTCATTATTATTTAACATTCCAAATGATGGCCAATATATATTTTTAAATTTTTATCTCATCCCTCATGATATAATTGTAGTTTAGTTATTCCTCTGTCATTAGAACATGGTCATTATTGATACGTTTTTTAAGGAAATACATTCCCACCTTGTAATGGAAACATTTAAATAAAATCCGGATGGATTTCAATAATGGTTCGAATGAATATTAGTATTATGGTTGGTAGGAATTGATCTTTGAAAAATAAGTCTCAAGGAAAAGGTTTATCTCTTTTTTAAAAGGCATGATATCAAAAATATTTTTTAATTAAATCCCCCCCAATATAACAACTCCCATTTCCTCAAAACACAAAGAAAATGTCATGAATAATGAAATCACAATGAATGATGAACAATTTATTTATTTTTTCTCTACATTTATATATTTTTTTCTTTTCATCAAGTATATTTTTCCATTGTTTATTCATTGAATGTTATTATTAGATTAAACCTTAGATACACTACAAAACCACATATGATAAAAATCATCTTTCTAGTAATGGTGCGTTTTGATTCTTCTAATTTTCAACCAAATTCTATTTTTTCATGTTTTTAAATTTTCAATAGAGGAAAATAATGAAGTTTTATAAATGAATCAACAATTATAATTTATTCACACCATTATCACCCCAAAAAATTTAATAAAAATTAAAAAGTAAATTAGCCCTTCCACCAGGATTCCCTTTACCCTCAGAAATCAAATTTTACATATCATTCAAATGCCAAGAGTCTTGTAGGATAATATAAAATGGATTGAAACATGGATCTTCCCTATAATTGAAATTCATGCTCTCTATAGTATAAGGAATTATTTATTTAATAAATTTATTTTAATAATAATTTTCCTATAAAAATATTCTTCAATCATTTCAAATGATTTTTGAAGTATCATACATCTAACAAGATCAAATGGATGTTTTGGTTGAGACATCTTATAAGATCACAAAATAAATCTGATCAGGAATAAATAGAAATTAAATGGACAATAAATAATATCAAGAATGGGACATATTACATGGGATAATAAATCATGGCATTATTAATAATAAAAAATTAATTCACATGTATTTCATAAATTTCGTGCAAAAAATTTTAGGAATATTTTATTTACATGAATCGAATAATTCACTCAAATCAAGAGTACCCATTTAAAATCCACGATTAACATTAATTATTAATTTATCCATTTTACTCAATAAATCATAGTACACTTGGAATCTAAAACATGGAATCACATGATTCCACATAAAATCATATATCCAAAATAAGTCAAGTAATGTATGAATTCAACTGTCGGTATGGAATTTTTATTTTATATTTCCGAAAAAAATTCAAAATAATATTGGGAATTAAAATGATATTGACTGAAAAATAAAACTCTCTTTAGAATGGAATATTTTGTTTGGTTTTTCTTGTCCTGTTCATCAGTTCTATTCTATAACACACTCACGACACGTGTTTTGTTAAGTCTATCCATTTTTTGAACATTCATAATCATCATTAATGGGTATAAAAAATAAGAATTAAATCAAGTGATAGTGTATAAATTTTCAAACTTTGTAGAATATGACCAAGGAGAAGACTAGACTAAAGGAAAAATGTGGTTTTCCTCCTAAAAGTGCTTTTGTTTAATTTTATTATCTCAACTCAATATATTTTTTTTAAAATAAAAGTCTACAAGATTCACCCCCTTAATTGATGTAGCATAGTTAATGAATTTTAATTTTTTTTTTCATGTAAGTGTATAAGAAATGTAATTTATGGTTTTAATTGTGTGTAATGGAAGGATATCACCTAATAGGTATTCATTGGTAAATACGGTAAAAGATCATGATCTCATATACTTTTCTTGAGGAATGGTCCAATGGAACTTCTTCAGCCTCTTCCCATTTATAGTGAAAGGGTATTCCCCTAATTCCTTTTCAATCTATAGTAAACTAAATGGGTATATGTGAATATCAGTAAAGGGACATTCCAACTAAGAATGATGTTTATCTAGAATTAGTTTATATCTGGATTTTAATGTAAACGCAAAATCTTTGGTGTCTAAGTTTCATTATTGAATAATATTGGAATGGGAATCCTTTTTCACTTTTACCAGATCATTGAATTTTAAAAATATTCCCTCTTGATTTCCTATATCTCCTGCAACTTCAGTATCCTCTATTTCCCAAATTTATTAATTTCCATATTTATCTCTCTTATCGCAAAATTGGATTTTAGGTCTAATTGCATAGGAAGGTGGAAATGTTTTCCATAAATCAATCTATAAGGGCTCATCCTGATTGGTTTCTTTTAGTATATTCTCTACACCCTCTTGGAATCTTCAAACCGTTGTCTCCCATGATTATTTTTGGGGTTAATAGTCTTTTTTTAGAATTTCCCTGAATACTCTACTACAGTCTTCCACTTGGCCATTTTTTTGTATAGTATGGTATTGATGTTTTATGATGTAACCTATAGTTTTTTAACAATGCCTCTATTTTACTATTGAAAAAATGAGTTCCCTAGTCACTGATGATTTCACATAGAACTCCAAACCTACAAAATATGTTATCCTTGACAGAATCACATACAAGTATAGAATAATTATTCCTAGTGGTATTTTTTCCACCCATTTTGAAACAAAGTCTTCAACTAATAGAATATATGAACTTCCAAATGACATGGTGAAATTTACCATGATGTATGTTCACCACACTTCCAGAATTTCCCAAAAAGTAATAGTGGTTTTAGGCATTTCCTATCATAATGAGATATTACATGAAAAATGGAATTTTTCACGTCTTTTAAAAAATTCACATTCATCTTGGAATAAGGTGGGCCAAAAAATTCAAGATTATAAAATTTTTTGGGCTATCATATGAAGTACCAAGGTAACCCACAATATAATTTATTACATAATTCAAACATTGATTCAATTTAACATCCTTCTAAGAATCGTCTTATTATTTGATCATTAAAATTTTTTCACATAAATGGGTCTTCCCAAATATAAACTATTGACTCATATTTAAAATTAAGCTATTGAAGAGAGTTTATATGATAGGGTTTGTAAGATGTCACCATGAAATTGTAAATTTTGGAATACTACAGTACTTCAATAGTGATGATGTAGACTTTTTCTCTAGTAATCTCATCATTATGTGGATTGTGGTTTAGAATTTATACTTTTGCGGCGTGTGGTAGTTGACAGAGATGATCGACCAACTTATATATAGTTCTATTTATTACCTTTAATATCAAAAATTAAACTCTTTTAAGAGTATAATCCATCTCAATATACCTGGATTATAATTTTTCATTTTCATTAAATACGTAAGTGATGCATGATAAAAAATTATCATTAGTTTCAAAAATATTTTTTCAGAATTTATCGAGTATAAATGTGAGTAAAATGAATTCCTTATCAGTGGTTGTGTAATTTTTTAGTGTTTTATCCAAGGTTATTGATGAATATGATATGACTTGAGGATTTCCATCAATTCTTTTTGATATAGAGGCTCCCAATTCTTGGTTGGATCCATCACTATGCTACCTGGAAGTGTACTTTGAGTTGGGAGGTTGCATTGTTGGAGTTGAGATCTACCTTTTATTTTATTCATAAAAAAATTTACTGTACACATATTCAACATTAATATAAGCATATTTTCGTAGTAATCTTGAGAGAGGGAGGTAAATCATACTAAAATCGTTGATGAATCTTTTGTGAAATCCTGTATGACCTAAAAAGTATGTAACATTTTTTTTTACCAATGATAGATTTTGAAAAGAATTTATTACATCAATTTTTTATTTATTAGGCTTAATCAATTTTTTGAAATTGTATTCCCCGAAACTCTTCCCCTTTCAACCATGAAATGATTGTTTTGAAATTTAACTCTATATTCTTTTCAATTCATGTTTTATATTTTTTTCCCAGATTTCCTAATCAATGATCAAATGAATTACCAAAACCTATGAAATAATAGAGAAATGCCACCAAGAACTGCTCAATATGATCTGATACAATACTCACCATACATTATTTAAATATACCTTGTAAATTTCATATCCATAAGGGAATTTTATTTTTGAAAAATGATCCAAAAGGACATGTAAATTCTATATTATCATGGTCTTTTGGTGTGATTGGTACTTGGAATTATCTTGATAATCCACCTAAAAAACTGTAATGAGTTCTCCCAACTAGCCACTCTAGAATCCGATTGATGAATAGAATTGGAAATTGGTATATTTGGTAACATGATTTAAATTCTTTTAACATATTCACACACTCTCCAATTGATTTTTACACTATTAGTGATCAATTTTTTTAATTGTTGTATGTACTTATTACCTTGGAGCTGCGTGAATGTGGAAGGCCAAATGAGAATCAATTATTTTGTAAATGATTTCAGATGCTATCAATTTGTTAATATTTTCCTTAAAAACCTTCATAATGGTCGGATTGAGTCTTCTTTGAGGTTGTCTAACAGGGCATGAACCAATTTCTATAAATATTGAAAGAGAACATACCTTGGGATTGATTCTGGGTATATCTTTAAACTCCATACTCTATCTTAGACATTTATATTGAGAAGTTTAATCACATTTTTATCTTTTTAATTGTCTAGGTTATTGGAAATTATTATGAGAAATTTCTCTCATTACATTAGGTGAGAATAAAAAATCACTTGTCAATGGATTATGTTCCACACATGGTGGTTGTTCAAGGGTTGATATTTTATTTAGGATTCCTACTTCGAAGACTAGTATATTCAATATCATATCATTATCTTTTAATAAATAATAAAAAAAATCATATTTTGCCTATTCCTCAGACATGAAATCTGAATTTCAAGTTCATGGGAATTTTAACATTCATATAAAAAACATTCTCTTAATGATAAGATATTATGAAGCATACATAAATCTTCAAAGATTTCAATACATTTTTTATGGGATAGAGCATAATGTGAGTTACTACTGGAAGGACGTTTCAACGTCTAAATAATGATGAAGTGTAGTATACTATCTTCAATCTCCATTGTGAGTTTATATAATTTACATTTATGATAGTCCATGGTTTTTTCTAGATGGGTCTCCCTCGGATGATGTGAGGGTGGTGTGGGGTGTGGTATTATTCCATTGTTAGGAGATAAGTATTATAGAATGATAAATCCCCTTACTCCCATGAGTACATCTTCTAACACTCTTGTTGCGAAAATAGTTGATATGTTTACCTATTGTTCCACTATTCACGTTGGCTTACGTTCTTCGATTTGCAAGGATGATAATACAATGTGTGGAATAAAATTTATTGAATCTCATATATAACATAGTGAATCATTAAAATTTAAACACTCAAAGCTGTATGGAATATAAAATGTCTCTAGATATTTATATTTTTGAGTTATCAGGGGTTGGATCACTGTTGAGATGCTTCTTCCTTAGATTATTCTCCCATATCCATCCATCTACCTTCTTTTAGTTCAGAACTCCTTAAAAGTTTTTACAAAACTAAGTATTTATTTCATTACCTCTTACAGTAGGATGCTGATCAAAACATTATGGAAGGTTTACTGAATATCCCATTGAAGTAAAAATTATTCAACCTACATTGAATCAAGTAATTTTGTTGTGGATGATGCATGGATATCCTTTTACTGAATTTTTGGTTTTTGTAAATGTGTTTATTTACTTTATTACCTAAACTGTTTCTACTTCCTTCGTTGTTATGGAATCCTTCTTTTGGAGGGATGGGTTGAGCTTCCAATGGTTTCTTAGAATCATCATTATCACCTTATTCAACTGCAATGACATGTTTTCCACTCTATTTAACAATTAATGTCATATATTCATTGGTATTATGAGCTGTTTATGCTAGAAGTTTGACATGATTGTTTTCTACAATGTACATAAGGATATCAAGATTATTGTCCAAATTATTCACTATATTTTTTAGGTCTTAAATATCCAATTCCCGGCAGTTATTCTGAGGACTTATTAAGGGATATTTATATGGATTCTTCTAATATGAGTTTTTATGGGTTTTAGAGATGCTACTTTTGGAATGGAGAATTATTTTGGTTCGGATTTTGAAAATGAGGTCATTCCAGTTTCTATTGTATTCTATATCTTGGTTGGGTTTGGGGATGATATGGTTTATTTCATTGCAATTTACTTTTCTGATATGCTAAAACACAAGAATCTTACACCCGTACTTCAGTACACAGGTTAGATTAATGATTAAAATAATAACACAAACCACATAACTACATCGAGACTTGTTGTTATTTAACTTGGTTCATAGCATGTTCTATCATCACCGTGGTCATTTCCTTCAGTGTTTCAACATTTAATGGTTAGGAAGAGTCCAAATTCCTTACCTCAATGATGCCTCTCGTTTCAGTGCTTCTAGTGGAAAATTTCTTATTGTTTTGATAAATATTCTCTGTAAGACCTTTAACATCCTTGGGTAAAATTTAAATAAAGGCTCTTGCATATGTTTTTTATAGAATGTTATGATCATTTTCAATAAGTACTTGATAAAAGAAAATAAATAAATAGACATCATCTATAGTCTGATATGGGAAGCTGGAACAATGCTCCTCACTCCTAGTACTCATAAAATGTCTCACTGTTTGATTGGAAAATATCATAGATCTATTTTTGAATGGTTATTACCCTTGATGTGGGGAAAAAGCTGGGAATGAATCATCTTTTAAGATCTTCCATATCTTATACCTCTCTTAGTTGTAAAATGTAAAACCATTACATTTCCCCTACCTCATGTGAGAAGTGGAATTCCCTCCAATTTATATATTCTTCCGCAACACCTTGAGGAATGAAACCAAAGATGATATTTGTTAATTTATTAATATTTCTATTTGGGTCTTCTCTATAAAAGAAAATGGATTTCAAGTAGAATTTTAATCATGTTAATTAACAATTAAAAACAATTCTCTAGGGTGTGGATAACTAGTTGATTTTGATAGTTAGAAAATTGTGTTGTGAGGTGATTTCAAAGAGTTTGGTTGAAATTTTTAGCCCTTAGTATAGGTTCAAAACAATCAATAAATGTGTCACTTAAATATTTGAGGTGAATTTATTCAAACTCATTTTGAAAATTTTATTTTCCCAATTGGTATTTTCATTGTTTAATTTCTGGATCAAATTCAATTAAATGGTTATTTGAACTGCGGTACAATAAAAATAGTTTTTGATCATTTTTTTGTGTATCGAGGCACTAACTCCTCAAACGAAGTTCCATTCTTTATGTACTACTTTCCTGGGGCATGGAGAAAAATTAATTGATATTATATAAGTATTTTATATTAGTTCACACAAGGTATTCTCTTGACGAGTTGTGCACACCAAAATGATTTTCATTTTCTGTTGGTTTTCTGAAATCAAGTTGTATTAATTAAAACAGAATAAGTTGAAATAAAGAATGAATTTGACTAGATGGGTTTTAAAAAATTGAGAAATAAGGTGACTCAAGATGGTTTGATTAGACAAACTTCATTGCTATCATGCTCTCCAAATTTTAACGCTTTTTCTTGTCCTAACCTTTAAGATGGAGGTTGATCTACAGAGTCCCCTATCCATACTTAGACAGATGACTATGGTTATAATATTCTTATCTATAACATCTTTTTTGTATACCCTCCTTCCTATGAGTGTAACGTTACAATAGGTTTTCTTGGTTAATTTTGAAAATCCCATACTAGGGAATATTATTCCATAAAAAACAAGTATTCTGACATATAATGTTGAACACATTCAAATATATATTTAGAACTCACCACCCAACCCTAATATTTTCCAATTTATACCAAAAATATTTTGTTGTAGGGAGATATATAGCATCGATCAATGAAATTTAAAATACCAAAATCAAAACCAAATGCAACTGCATACAGAATTTAAAGCTACATTATGAATTTAAACCAGTTGCAGAATAAAGAATGGACATTATAAAATAAAATTAAACTAAATCCCTAAAATAACATAGGTCTACCCTCCTACATTTCTTATCACTCAATTATAAATCCCCTCTATGGATTAGGAATTCGGGGTGATGTTGGATAGGGGAGACATTATAGAGTAAAGAAAATAAAAGAATAAGAAATCAGGGAAATTAATTTTTAGGAGTTCGTTGTCAACTTCTTCCCTCATTGATTGTTATCTCTTCAATCCACCCATATCATTATATTTTTAATGATTTAAGAGGATCCATGGCGTCATAATGGTCCATTAACTAGTATTGGATCATAATGGGTCATCAAAAATTGAAAATTTGGATCCAAAATGAATCTTCAAAAGATTCAAAAGGAAAGCCTCTCATTTTGGATAAATTATAGAATATATACCCAGAGAGGCTAAGCCAAGGGATAACCCCTTGACCATTTATTAAAGGAAAAGAAAAGGACAATAGTAAGATACACAATTCAAAAGAAAAAGTTACATGTCATCAAAAGCATACCCATCCCCACACCCCTAGTACCACGCTTTATCCATAGTAGTCGACTCCCATTCAATGCTGTAATAATGCTTCAGGTCCTTAGCATATTTCCAATGTAGATTCATCTATTCCAAGGCTAAGATCTCAGTGTTACCACCAGAGAACCAAGTGGCCAATGGCTTTGGCAGGTGGGAGTAGTCCTTTCTTGACCCGCGTCGCGGAGGGGTAGTCAATACTTCATGAGGCTTCGCCATCTTCATCCTCCCCCCTTGAACAACATCACTAAAAGAGTGTTTGATCATGCCGCCATAGTTCTCTTTATCACTCTAACATCAATCCCCCCATTTCCAATTGATTATCACATTTTGAAAAATATCTTCTTATCCGCTACCCATCTGGAATTGGCCATTGTTGTCAACAGCGCGACACCTTGGCTGCTACGTAGGCTCATAAATAATTAGAGTCCCATATTGGACATATTTGGATCCACTGCTACCCTCCTATATCAAATACCCATCTTGAATTTCATTCAATGGATATCCGTCCTCCACATTATGTTGCTCCAACACCTGGAGACAATCTCTAATAGCAGCCGTGAAGCCCACACCCTCATCATTCATAGCCTTCGCTTGTGCCCCATTTGCAATATCCAACTCCTCCAAGTGACCACTCACACAGCCAACTTCATCCAGCACTATTTCATCCACATTCTATGCTCCCAAGAACTAGTTATCCTTCTTTCCATTAGATATAGTTACACCCACCTCATTCTATAAGTCCTACATGACTGAATCAACACCTGTTGAGCATTCTAGTTCACCATTACCAACTACATACTCTACACTAGATTGCAACACCCCCTTACACAACTGTAGATCATGGAAAAGCCTACTGAATACTGCAAACACATTAGGATTTGCAGGTGCCTCTGCATAGATCCTCGAAGTCACTGCAGTCCGATTCTCCACACCATCATCAATTCCAGATACCACACCTTCAGCAGGCATCAACCAATCCTTTGAGACTTGCCTACTCTCTTCCTCGGATAAGAACTTCTTCGGATCATTACCTCAACATGACACTTCGAGGTTGTATGACCCAATTGGCAACAAGAATTGCAATAATCTACCCAAGATTCAAAGACCACAGACTTCCTCCCCCTGAACTATTCTCCTACTGTAATCCATATATAGTTGACCAGTGGCCTTGCAACATCTACCTCCACACATATACGAGGATTCAATGGATGGATTATAGTGGATGTTGGGACATCGGAGGAGAGATAACTCCCCACCATATTACCAATCATGCGAATAATTTCAGGAATTTGGAATGGAAGTGGGAGTTGAGGGAGAATAACCCATGCCACAACAGTTGACAGATCATGGTTCATGCATAGATCAAAAGACCAGCTAAGGAGGAAGAAGTGACATCTGTTGCATCTACGAGGGGCACTGTACCAAGTATAGATCAAAAATACTTCCTAGGAGAAACAAATCATGAGATGGAAGTTGTCGAGAAGCCCAAAAACTACTTGGTCTTGCAAATCCCACTTACCAAAGATGAATCAATCAAAGTTGTCAACCGAGGGCTTTCGATGATTGAACCGAGCCACCAGCGTAAGATCCAAATGAAACGATGCTTCAAGAAATTACGACGACATAATTGACAACTACAGATCACCATGATGAAGATCAGGAACCTTCAGGCATAAAGAAATAATCGAGAAAGCAGGGATAGAGCTAGGGCTTGAGAATGGAACAAAAGATTTCCATGGGATTTGAGGTTGTGGACATTCCTCCACCCCCTTCCACCTCTTGGAAGGGGATGGAAGTCATCCCCAAGAGCTATCTAGGGTTCCAGCGCCTCGAATCTCCATCGCCATCACCACGAGTCATCACGAGTCTCTATCACCATCGAAACCCCCAAACCTCATAGAAAGAATACTTCGAGAATGTTATTAGAAAATATGTTGGGAACATCTACTCAAAATTTCAACTTCATCCTCCACGTTTAGGAAATGTAGTCACCCAATTACTCAAAAATTTAATTCCTCCCAAATGATTCGTGAATATTTCATCTGTGTCGAGCATTCGACTAAACCCTAAATGAGTTAATAAATCCATAAAATTTAATTAAGAAATGATGAAATTAATACTATTTCAAATACACATGTGATTATCTCAATTTTATGTGTTTTCTGGATTTTTTGTTCATGTATAGAGGTAAGAACCACCTTCTCAGTCCAAATTTTTTTTCACCATGATTGATTTTTTAGGTCCTCTACATGTTCGAATAAACTCTTGTTCAAAAACTCATTGTTGTAGATAATAAATAATTTAATACTGAATAAATAACCACTAAAATTGGAATAATATTTTTACTATTTATTCCCAAAACAACAAACTCAATAAAATATGCTAAAATTCATAAATCAAATTTTTTTCCCATTTTATAAAAAAAACTCATAAATCTGAAATTGGTTCAAATAATCTCATATTTATACATTGTTAGGGAATAAATAATTGATATATAAATTGAGAATTTGGAATGTATTATCTCTATCAAGTGGATTTTAAATTCATGAATTTGTTTTTCACAAATCACTAACAATATCCATCCTAATAATGAAAACTATAGATCTCAGTCATAGTGGTTGGTTTGTGCCAATTTTTAATAAATTTTATCATTGATTTAACTACTAATATACCCTCACTTTGGATTATATGACATAATAATTAAACTATATGTTGAAACAATTCAATCATGGTAATTTTTTAAAGCTTATCCTTCCTTAGGTTCTTCAACAAAATTATAAAATTATATTCATTCTGTTAATTTCTCTTCAGATAAACTAGAACTCTATCTATATAGGCTACTAAAAAATGATCAAGGTAATCTCTAAATACACTATTCATTTAATCCATGGACATAGAGGGGGAAATACTATGACTAAATTTATTCACTATAAATAAATATTTCCTTTACCGTCTACAAAATGTTTTCTTGGATATATAATACTTCTTGATCCACAATAGTTTATATCTTTAATGAAGATAAATATTTGAAATGTTTTGATCTTCATGCAGTTGATCCAGAAATTCATCAATAAGAGGTTGTAGATATATGTTATTGAATGTGATCTAGTTATGTTCTCTGAAATCAATGAAGATTCACGTTGATCGATATTTCTTCTTAAAAAATAAAATAGTTGTACCCCAATGTGACATACATGGAAGAGTGAACTTGTATTGATGTTTCACCTAGAGTTTGTTCTTTAATTATTTTAACTCAATATGATCCATCATATATGGAATTTTGGAAATATTTGTAGTACTAGGTATAAGTTTTATTGATTATTGAAGTCCATGATTCAGTGGAAGGAAGGGGAACTCATTTGGAAAGACATCAATAAATTCTAACACAATAGGGATATATTTGATATTGAGTTTCTCACTAAACATAAGAGACAATCAACCCTTTAAAATTGGAATACTGACCATTATAATGGATTCAACTTTCAAAATATGTTAATTTTTGCAGTCACACATATATGAGATCATAGGCTGGTTCATAATATGAAACATAACATCCCAATATTAGAAATTGATTATGGATTTATATAAACCAATAATATAAATTCACAATTTAAAATAGAATTTAACTCTATAAATATTAAAAAGAATTATATGATACAAATTCCCACAAACGCTAACCTGAGAATAATAATTGACTTTTCATGTAATCCTCATACCATTAGGAATTTTTACTACTATCTCAACATATAATTTTTTTGGTGGTACTATGATACCCATTGAAAAGTATTTAGGTATAAAATAGTGGGAGGATACAAAATAAAATAAGACACTACTAGTTTTCTAGTTGATGTTACGTGTTACTTTCCCCATGTCATTCCTGTACCCCTCATAAAAATTGAAATCACCAGAGATTTCCAATTTTCTTCATTGTAAAGAGGTTATTGACATCAATTATCATCATTAAACATTGAATTTTGGAACTGATTACCATAATAATCACACTCCTTCCATTAAAAATACTTGATTATGGGTGGTGTATTCTATAGATATTTATCATTATTCAAATGATTTGATAACATTTTCCCATTATTTGGTCATTATATTTCCCAATGAACATAGTTTCCACACCTGAAACATCTATCTATTCCATTAAGACAATTTCCCCACGATTCCTTTGACACATCAAGCATAAAGTAAAGATCATCATTTTCTCTATAAGATATAGAATATTTTCATTGAAATACATTTTTCTTTTCTTATCAAAACCATGAGATTTAAGGGTAACTCCAATAACTATCTCTATATTGGTAGGACATTAAAAAATTTCATTAAAGCTATTGATATCCCTTATGATTGATTCCATTGAGATACATGGTTTTATCCTACAAAAGGATCGATAAAACTAACATTCACCTATGATGATAATACAAAAGGTAGACCTCATAAGTCTTAAAAAATATTCCTTATAGGTACCCACAAATTCATCATCTTTCTATTTATACTAATTTAATTCCTTCCCTATTTTTTATATAAATAAAATAAGGATGTTTAAAATTGAAAAATATGTTTTTAAATTCATCCAAATACATATATTAAATTTTATATTACTATTTCATGTTCATGAAAATAGTGCACCACTTATATTCTTCTCCATAAAAATCATAAACATACAAGGTAACTTTTTCATGATCCGAGGAATAGAGGAGGTAATTATTTTCAATGGTACTAGTACATTCATCAACTATAAGTGGATTATTAGAACCAATAAATGATGGTGGATGTTTAATCATGAAGGACTAAATAGAATATTGTTCCCTCTATTATTCATTTTGAATCTCAAAATGATTCAAATATTAAGATACTTTCATAATTATAGAAATAATATTTTTCATTTCAGTTACCATACAATTTTGTTGATAATGAGGAATATCAATTCATTGTACATAACATTCATCATTAAGATGATTACTTCAAGTTATATAAATTGAATAACCCCTAAAATAATAGTGTGAACAACAATAATCATAATGAGAACCCACATAATTATGAAAAATAATATATTGGATGTAAAAATCGTGAAACCATACTCTATGAAACCTTACATTTAACCTAATACATTCATTATCATTACTAAAAATTCATGAATTTAAATTAAACATTGTTTTATCCTTAGGGTTCTTACTCATCCTTGTTTCCAAAGGACAACTAAAACATTATCTAATACCAATTTTAGTGAGCCATACTTTCCATACCTAGATATTAATTCTTACTAGATAAATATTCCTTACATAATATTTCAATCGAGACCAGAATCCTTTAGGTGTTGTATCTACTAGAATCTTGAAATTATAAAATATTGGTATATAAATTATTTAAATAATCCCAAGCTTATTTCATTATAACTATAACCCTTCTTATAAATATTATACTGAATAAATTTATTAATAATCTATTAAAAGGAACCATAAAAAAGGTGAATTGTGATTCTTAGTAATGGTAAACAAGGGAGATATAAATGATCATTGAAGTATAAAATTAGAGAAATGGTATGATAATGTGATATTAACATTTGAAAGACATAGTGTGGATATCATAGATTATAATTTTGAGTCATGGGATTAAGATTGGTCGTTCATAATGCACTAATAATAGTGTAATTAAAGAACTTGATCCATGAAAGTATATCATTTCCTCAAAAATAGAATTAAGGAATACACCTAAATATAGAAAATAATTTCCTTAGTAGTCGAGATTATATTTCAAGACTATTATTGTGTAATGATTTCACTCCCCAAACCATCATAATAATCATGTGTCACTCCTAAGACTATCATAGTATACAATGAACCTTATTGATCAGGGTTGACTCACTATTCTATCCCTATTTATCTCATAAGAAATCAATATTTACCTAATTAATTCGAGTGAGAGGAAGGTCCCACCTATCAGATAATGATAACAAAAAATATGCATGTCATAAGATTATAAATCATTCATCATATTAGAACACATGAAAAAAAATGTTTTTCATAAGAAATTCATTATAGTACTTCCCAATCTAAAGAAATGGTTTTCATGACAATTATATAATTTCATCATAGCATAAACCAATGAAATGAAGCTAGTTTCATATATATATATATATATATTAATCAGAGACAGAAAACATATAGGTAAATAAAAGGGATGGTACCATTAGATAAAATTATTATTAAACCTTAAGTAACATCAATGAATGTCATCATAGATGTAAAATTATTTTTAAAGAAAAATTAACCAAATATTTATAGAAAAAAGCTCTTCCATTTTAAAATAAAATCTTTAAAAGAAACTCAACAATTATTAATGGAAAATTTTATTTTAATTAAAACATTAAACATGTAATGTACAATTCAATGAAAATATTTTCCATGATGGTGGGAAAATACTTTCGTGGTGTATAAGTTAAAAACAATTACATACATACTTTTGTCATAAAAGTCACAATGCACGTCATTTGGAAAATGACAAAAAGATTCATTTAAAATCATTTTTTAAAAAGTAAAAAGTGGTTAAAAGTAACTTCATATAGTAATAGAAAAATAGTAAAAATTTTCTATAATTTTTTTTATAAAAATTGATATAGAGAAAACTAGGTTTCTAACCGAGATGAGAAATGATGTCTATTTTCCATAAAAATATATTTTTAGTCTTTTTAGTACATAGGATCAGAAAAATGAAAGAAACCAATTATTTTCATGAAATAACTAATGAATATGAAAATAAAAAAGTTTTAATGTCTTTTATATCATAATATTTCACAATCAATGTAGTAGTCATATTTTTCGTGATAAACAATGAGATTGTGACATAAAACCCTTACCTCGAGTTCACCTTGATTTGAAAGAACTCTATCCCCATATATAGTAAATTTAAATTGATTATAATTATTTAAGTGAGCCATCTTTATAGTTATAATATCATATATCATGCCCTTATAAACTCTCAACACCCATTTTGTCAATAATTCCTTACTAAAATTGTCCTTCCCATGTGTTAATTGTTTCATTTATCATGAGTATTTCTGCTCAATAATTCTATTACATGTACATTTAT
Source organism: Viscum album (assembly GCA_963277665.1). Lineage (NCBI taxonomy): Eukaryota > Viridiplantae > Streptophyta > Magnoliopsida > Santalales > Viscaceae > Viscum > Viscum album. The sequence continues at coordinate 1,807,442,764 of OY728120.1, forward strand.
CTTGTATCCAACATATGAAAAATATTTTTCCTGATATAAATATAATATCTATTCATAATATACATATTTAATTTCATACATAAAATTGAGATATAGAAAAATGAATTACGTCATTCACGGAGAATGTTAATCGTACGCATGCATAAACACCATTTCATTTTCGAAATGATAATAAAATAATGAAAAATATCAATTATGATTTATAAGATAATTATTAAAAAATATATTTCTTATTTATTCATCAAATAATTTATCATTACTATCCATGTAAAATATAAATAAAATATGAATCACATCACTTCAGGGAGTTGGTAGTCCACACATATGCATGAACAATGTCATCATTTATAAAATAATTTGATGGTAATTAGGTAGATTTGTTTTTATAATTAAATAATAAAAATTCCATAAAAACAATATATATAAACATAAACCCATCATAACACCAATCTCTAATATATGGTGATGAAAAATTAAAAGTATTAGTATGTGGAGACAGTAAGCCGTATATACACACAGGTGACACTTTAACTTCTCCTTAAATGTGAATGAGGGTGTATAATAGTGTTTTCATAATCAGAATAAAATTTAATAACATTTATTATAATGAATTTATTATTTTATGATAAATAACACAGATTTATATGAGGTAAATAAGAGTATAAATGAAGGCAATCAGTTTAGGATATTACATATTCTTTCAAAAGAGTGTATTAGATATTATCTAAAGGGATTATAGGGTTGGTATTTTGGTAATAAAAAACAATTATGATGTGAATAAGGTAGTTTAATAAATAAATTGGTATAATTTTGTCAATCAAGACGGCTCAATGTTGTGAAAATAAGTGAGGTGTGAGAATCCCATTAATAATTGAGGTGAAGGACACATTTAGAATATTAAAAAAGATTAAATGATAATAAATTAATTATCAAATCAAATTCCTAAAAATTTCCAAATATTTTAATATAATGTAGGATATAGTTGTAATAAAATAAATAAATATAATTTAGACAAGATTTTTTTCTTTGTAATCCTTATCAATTTGGAGTGAGCCTTAGTTAACAAAGTTCAATTGTTTCTATAGTGAAAACATTTTTTTAAGATTAAATGGTTGTAATTTTTTATACGTAAGGGGAATAATCTCCCCAATTTTTTTTCAATTTTATACCATACCATATCTACCTATTGTTATATAAGGATTTTTATTTTATTTAAATAATTATGAACAATTTTATTTTGATAATATTTTATTATTATAAATTTTAACATAATTCATTTAATTTAAATTTAAATACATCCATACAAAGAGACACAATTTTATATAAATCTATATAATTCATACATTACATTAACTCATTCAAATTAATTGACTTTTAATATTATTATTATCATTAATTATATTTTTATATTAAATGGTGAAATACCACATCAATGTTTCATATCCAATTAAGGTCATTATATAATCACATGGAATTATAAATAATGTTTGACCATATACCTAATTTTATTAGCTAAAAATAGATACCCTGATTCATTAATGTCAGACCTTTTTCCCTATGTAGACTCATGCGAGATCTTAAAAAAATGGAGTGACATTTCATCACCTTATTTTATCAAAATAATTTATAAGTCATTTTCATGGACATGTGTCAATTCAAAAACTCAACATAAAAAATATGTTGTTAATAGTAGAAATATATTCATTAAATAATATTTTAAAAGAAATTTCATGGCCTTATTTCTTATTTATAATCAATATTTACTAGATTTACCCTTCATAGATATGATAAATTTTACCACAGTTACTATTTATATTGACAAAAATTAAAAAGTTTCCAATTTACCAAATTTGAACTTATCTATTTTTAATAATGAAATAATTTAATATAATTTGATTCATATATATGGAAAAAATTAATTTTAATATATTTTCAAAAAATCTGACAAAAAATCATTTAAGAAAAATAATAAAATTTCAACATTAAAAAATATTTATTCTTATCATATTCTTAATTTTTTTTATAGAATTATTAAAAAATAAGATCAAGTAAATAATATATATATTTCATTGAAATCATTCACCAATACTGAATGATTTAAATTATTAATATAAAAATAGATTGGGTGCATTAAAATAATTTTTTATAAAAATAAACAGTTTTATTTTCAAATAATTTTTTAATATTGATGTAAGTTGATAACTAATGATTTATTTATATTAAATTTTACACTATATATATCTCATAATTTAGTTTTTATTATTCATTCCCACCTATCCAATATTAAGGAGATAATAAACACATAATATTTTAATACAGTTACACAGTTTATCTAAACTCACACTTTTATTTAAGGAATGTTATAGAAAGAATATAATTATTTAAAGGGAAATATTTCATAAAATTATCAGGGAGTTACAATATCACACACCATGAATTCTATCCATATTCCACGTGACTCCGTATGAGTGGCTCAATGTGTAACCAAAGAGTACATAAGCATATGCTTGATTAGGTACATGAGTAGGACTAGGGTATATGGGTGTAGACACTGCCTGAGTACCCAAACATAGTCAAACACCCAGGCATGGATAAAGTAAATGATGATAACCAGTGTACACGATCATGGGAACATGCCCTTTTATATAGGAATACTGGTGATAACCTTGACACTCCATTTATATTTAATAAAAAATGGTTAGTTTTTATTAGGGAAATCCACCTTGTGCATCTACCATGCCTTGATGATCTAGCTTTGTGCAGGTACTCTAATAGATTTAGTGCTTTCTCTTCTATGGAGGGTTGTTTTGAGGAGAGGTCCCTCCACACATATTTCAGTGAGATGATGCATGATGATAGGAACCAGATATAAATATTGAATATGTAGGAAGAATCATAATTCATAGTTAGCTATAGAGATGGAGATCCAATTTCTATCTTTATTTTGGATTATTTATGAGAATACCTAATGTTGGGTATCTTTAACGTATTTATTTATCGGTCGAGTTAACTACTTTTTTTCTTTTTTCCTTCATGGTTTTAATGGAATCCTACTTGGTATGTATATACTCTACCCTACATGGGACTCAATGGAATACGTTATGGGTTATTCAGATGACATGAAGATTGGCAGTGTCCATGGTGGACTTAGTTTCTAGGGATCTTTGATGTTCTTTCTTCCATTCATGATTGGGGACTGACCATGGAGATTTTGACCCATGCATTTTTCTATTCTTCTTTATTTCAAATTTCAGTGACATGTGGCCTCATTTCTAGTTGGTACTATATTTTATTACTTAATATCCATTGCATTATCCTTATATACTTTGATGAATTATTAGAGGTTTTTCATTTATAGTTTAAACTCTAAATGTTTAATTATTTTTTATATTTTTTCACTCTTTTATGGAGCTAATTTCATCTGTGCATATATGTATACATTATTCTATGGACAACCATTTTAGTGTGATTCTAACTATATGCAAGTCACCTGCCACTATATTGTAGATGGTGAGCTTTGGGTGTCTTACTCAACTTACCAATAACCAAGAAGTCCATGGTGGGTTGATTCATGACATCTTTATTTGAAAATGGAACTCTCCCATAGATGTAGTCTATAAATCCATGCATGAAATGTAACCAATCCATGAAATTGTTGATATCATATAACTGAATCTACAACAAGAAGAAATTCCCCGATGAATAATGTCACCCCACCATCAAACCTATATCCCCTCCACACATCAAATAAAAAAAACTAACAACCAATTGAAATGGATAATACCATGGGAATTGGAAACCCTCCATATCTTGTCCTATAACATGGACCAAAGTTGGAGAAATGAGGGAGTGAAAAGATCCATAATGAAACACAGAATAAAATATGGAAGATTATAAACTGAAGTTACCTCAAACAACCTCTAGCTCATGTAGTACTAACATATCTATAACATACATTTTCTAATGGACATCTTATCCCCATCAATGCTATCATCATGCATATCCAAACTCCAGTCCTGGTTCTTAAAGGCAAGGACCATCATAGAGATGACATCTTCCAGACGCATCTCTATGAGGATGATTATAAGCTATAAGAAAAAGCTACTGGATAAAACATGGAAGACTCAGCTACATAGAATACCTCAAATGAAACTATTGTATCCATTTGAATGGGGCATAATTACCCATATTATTTTGACAAACTTGATTGTTCGATCATTGAGTATGGTGATATCATAACAACCACAAACGTAGAACCTAAAAGAAAGACCTTAGTGGGAATATACATGTCACTGAACCCATAGTGGAATGATATGGATTTCTGAGGTAATCTCCCCATAGGTCGAATCCTTAACAACTCTATTGTATATGACCTACTATTCGATGATCAACTCAATGAGATCCCTACATGTCTCCTTATTGTGTATCTACTCCCTATTCGTGAATCCTCTAACTAAATTCCATGTTTTTAATAGCTCCAGGTATTTATTGAGGGTAATGTGGGTGAGTTCAAAAAATATCACTGGACACAACACCTCCCCCATTCACTCTTTTCTAGGATCCTTATCATGAAAGAGGTCAAGAGGGGAATGTAAAAGAACATTAAACTGAGTCGCAATATATCACATGATCATGTACCCTTGTAGAAGGGAGAAACTATACTACATGGGTTGTTTCATCATTACAGATTGTTGGAAATCCATAAAAATATCTTTTTTGAAGTCATCCCAATAAAATCCACCACCTACCGATCATCACGATAAGATTCCTCCATTTACACTTAGCTCCTCATATCTTTCTGAATTCCAACAAAATCCAAAAAAAACTCTTGGGAATGAATCTGAATAAAATAATTCACAATATTTTCCAACTAACTCTCTCTATATATCTAAGATATTTTATCATCATACTTTTTAGAAACTACCACTAAAAGTCATACCATGAATTCTAAAATGCCTCATCATCCTCTATCATATCAATATGAAAATACACTATATCATCCCACTAAACCTCTTTTACATTAGATAAACATGTATGACTAGGATCCATTTTTGAAAGAACAAGGGAAACCCTAATCCGAGTAGCTTGAATATTTAAATATTATTTTAATTAAATTGATTTAAATTTTCCAAAAATTATATCATTCAATCAATGGTGGAAGCAATCATGATGAACATATGTATTCTATGTATCTACCCTATAAGAAACACCACTACACTTTTTACATTTATAGATTCATATTCTTATCATAAAGACATGGGTGGGTGGCATGGAATATTGTGTCCTTTTCGGTCTTATGGTACAATTTTATCCTCTACGATCTGTAGATATAATTTAAATACTAACCAATCTAATCATCACAAGTTCCAAATAACAAGACCTAGATTATCTCACAACAAAAGACTTTAATACCACTATGTTATCACCCCTCCCTCCCAAGCTACCCATCCTTGGTAAATAAGGAAGGATGTTATATAATAAACCCTGAAGCTCAACATCAGAAAACCCTATGATATCTACTAGCACCATGAGTATAGAAATAACACTTTTGGAAGCCCCTATAATTATTAATATAAATATAGGAAGAATATAAACTGAAAAACCAAAAAAATATCCATCAAAAAATATTAAAAGGAAAACCAAAACACCCCAAAATGTATGAATCGAGTAAAAAAATATTAATAATGATTTCTATATAAATTACCAAAAGAAAAATCTTATTATAGTAAATCAAATATAGATCTGACACCCAAGATTATAATGTCTATCTCAGTCATACAAGTCCACCTATAAACCTGAAATTTTATTATTGAATTATGTTGAACATATCTTTTATACTTTGTATAATCATACCAAGGGTCTCATAGGAAACATAGAGAGAGAATACTAATGATCTAGTCAAGAAGAAATATAAGCAACAAGAACCTAGTCACATCAACTATCCATTGTAAACTCAACATAGAACTCTTACCAAATAGAATATCCAATTGTAATAACATATAATAAAAATAAATATAACCAATGTTTCTCCAAAACAATTTCCTCGAAAATTTTCCATTTTCCCACCACAACTTCAAATTTCATATTATCCAATACCATCTATATTATCATGCTACATATCTGTCCACCAGTGATGTGGGTTGGGATGCATCCTTGACAACCCTAGCCTTACATGGTATAAAATCCCATGCTATCTTTAGTAAATATCCATATAACATAACATCATCACATTACTAGGGAATAAGGGTATCATAAATGTAAAAGACATCATCCCCATAACATCCTCTATAAAAACATTCCCCCCCATATATCAAATCCTCAGCACCACCAGGAATCTATAACACCATCCATTTTCAGATAGAATCGACACCAACTAAGACTTTATATCATGGAAATACCAATTGAAGACAGAGTAACAAGGAGAAACCATTCATCCATTTCACCTCCAACTTCAATTTTTGGGAAAAAACATAGAAACACTTACATTTTTGAATTGGTAATGTTATCCAACTCAGGTGGGATACATATTTAATAATAATAAAATCAATGAATATATATCCTCATTGAATCTCAACCCATTAGTTAACAACCAACACCACTAGTGTATCCCTCAAAAAATTACAAAATCTCCTAAGATCTTTCATCAATTTCATCCACCACAAATTTCAACACAACCCAAAAAAAGACACACACACAAGTTACCATTTATCATTCTATTACACAATAAAATATTCCAGATTTACTAGTTGTTAACCAACCTCAACATATTAATCAATTTAAATTCATATTCAAGGAGAACCAATTTGACCTTATTCATCCTAAATTCCTATTTCTATTCAATCCATTCATTCAATTACAAAATATTCATTCAATCAAAAATCAATTTCAACTTATAATTACATGTTTATCTCATAGAAACTAGGAAACTATACAAAAGCACCACACAACCACCAATGTACCTCAAAATAAATATCATCACATCACATGATAAGCCATAAACACAACAAAACTACCACATAGTAACAACCACACCAAAACATGAAGTTCAAAAATTAAAATTCTATTTTGAAATTAGATATAGGGTGAGCATAAAATATACACTCCGTAGGATCATTCCTAAGGTCTCCCACGAAACATTGAAAAGATCATACTAATACACCAAGAAATAAATGTTCCCATTTAAATTATTAAAAGATAAATCCAGTGGAATGAAATCGATAATAGCTCCAATGTCCAAGTTAGTAATGTATAGCTCAGTCCCTAACATACTCATAAAAATCTAAAAAACTATTTATAAAAATATTGGGTGAGAATTACATATATACATAGTAGAATCATACCAATGGTCTATAATGAAAGATTGAAAAGGCTATACTAATTCATTAGTGAATAAATAAGAGAAACAATAAGAATATAATGAGGTTCACTCCTCATCCCAATCTCACCATAACGGTTTCAAAAAATATATTATACACGTATAATAAGATATCATATAGAGAAAAAGTCCAAAGGCACCTCACACCCACTTCCCAACTAATTTTATTCTCTAATAACCCAACATCAAACATCCATTGCTCCCATACCTTCAATATCATCACATCACATATCAATCTATATTAGATCTGGTTTTGGATGAATCCTCACCTACTCCACCCATGAAAATCCTAGCATTATTTTCTGGCACCAATCAATATCCACACATCACAACCCCATCAAATAACCAATGTTGTAGGGTATCATGAATTTGAAGGATATAATCATTTTTCTGTCCTCCTACCATGCATGAAGCAAACAAAATATCATATCCACATCATCACTAAGAATTTGAAGTACTAACCATCATAACTATGATTTTGCAAAGAATGATCTTTCATCTCTTACCTCTCCAAAAGGAAGACCCAAGATGAGAGGGGATCTGACCATTCATTTCACCACGAACTTAGATGTTTGGAAAAAATCCAAAACCCAAAAAAATTTGGGTTTTAGTAAGGTTTTTTTAACTCTTGTAGGGTTAATATAACAATCATTTGTAATTGAAAGAATATATGGTTTCACAAAATCCCAAACAATGGGTTTACTTCAATCACCCATATCACTTCCCACTACACCATCAAAAAATCCCATGACATCTTCTACCAACTGTAACTACAAAAAAGTGAAGCAAAACATGAAAACATGCCACACACATGCCATAATTTATCTTTCCATTCAATTATAACAAATTTATATATTCACTAGTTTTCAACCATCTTTTACTTATTAATCCATTTCAATTTATATTGTAGGATAAAAAATATAAACACTATCCATGAAAATTCATATTTTAGTTCAAAATATTAATTCAATTTCAACATTTTGATTCCTTTGCACATTAACTTCCACAAATCACTATTTGTTCATTTTTTTTGACAGACTACATCTTTAAAACGTTATCATTATATTTATTTTGGTTAACAGGTACCATAAAAAGAAAAAAGTTATAGTGATCTAAACTAATGGATACCAAAGTGAATATACCCTAGAAAAATTACCTCATCCTTTTGAGAGAGACCCCATTCTGGAGAAAAAAAAACTTTGATCACCATTAGAAAACCTAGAATCCAAAAAGTCTGCAACCATGTCCCCATCAAGCCATGTATGAATAAGTACCACTTGATAGTAAATATTCCATTTCTATTTCTGTATGATATAGGAAATTTCTCATGAAATTTAAATATTTCGATACATATAACTTTGGATAATAGTAGAGTATGTTTCCACTAACATATTCTTAATAATGAGGGATTAGAACATCTCAATACCCTTAAAAATCCTATAAGCCAATAAGATGAGGGAATCTCGCACCACAAATCCCTCACTGAAGGACAAGACCAAAACTCATTGAGGGTTGTGACCCCCCACATAATCCCAAACACACAAGATCCATTCATATTGATTTTAAATCCACTACTCATAGGATTCAACCTTGCACATCTCCCATGATTGTCAAAATTCTGGATGTTTCTAGTGGAAGGGATACCAGCCATGAGTTTTCTCAACGATGTTGTGGCCTCATAAATTTTTCGGAGAGGGAATAGTTTGGTTCCATGAGTCCTGGTTTTAACCACAATTCCAAGGTATGAGATGACCATTCCCAAAGATAATATAGATTTATTGTTTCCAAACACTCCAACATCCCACAAAAAAACATACTTATGTCTCCATTCATTTAGGGGAATTGATTTTGGTTACTAAAATCCAAGCATAAAGGAATGAGACTTGTGTGTCTTCCCAAACTCACCACCCAAAGGCCTCACATGGATAACTCTAAACTACAAAAAATAATTCACTCTAAAAGGAGATATTAATGCACTCAATATTGTCTCCGTAAAAACATGCTTTTCCACTTTCTCATTCCGAATAATATTGTCGAAAATATTTAGTTGATGTTGAGTGAGAGTGGATAGAATGAATGGAATAAATTGATACCCTATGAAATGGAGTTCTTATGGGGTATACATATAGGGAATACATGTACCCAATAAACATATCTGTCATTACAAAAATTTATTTTTTATAACCCATTTTGAGCAGTTCTGAAGCACTGCAATATGTTTACAAATTGTGAGCTTGGGCTGATAGATAGTCCCATTTTTAATGTATAATTTTTTTTAAATATATTGCTTATAAGACTTTCCCATAGTGATTTATTATCCAAAAAAGGTCCCATAAAAGATTATCTTCCATGGATTTCATTTCCCCTTTGCGACTTCAAGTATTAATACCACCACGCCAATCCCCTAGACAAAGAGTCCCATGGAGTTTAGTGAAATATTAATTCACTATGTGAGTCCTATATGATTCCCATCAACACTATTCCAATTCTTTTCAACCACATAATTGGGACATTGATCATTGGTAACACATTCATGGGAATCAAAGACAAGATAAAATTAATATTTGTGATGCACCCCAATGAAGAGAAACCAATTATTCAAAAATTGAAATTCCAAAGTTACTATAGTTTTAGATTCATTTAATGGGATCTACCACATTACATTGTTACTTTCATGGGTTTTATAACAAAATTAAATAATTTCATGGGAATCTAGTTTATTATCCTTATATAAGTTCTTAACAATTTTTATAGGATGGGTTCAATCAATCCACACTATAAGTGTTTCAAAAATAACCATAACCATAAAACATATAATTATCCCCATACACATGATTTTTTAAAATAATAGTGGACAAGGATAATCTAATAATAAGTGTTCCAAATAAGTAAACACATTTGAGAAATCCAATTCACATTCAATATAATACTTTATTAATTAATTATTTTATTATTTTGAACCATTATTTCCACCCCAAGGAAGAAGGAAGCATGATAATCTGTCAATTTTTCATATAATGAAGAGAAAAGTGATCCACTACCTTGATTTATGCTTTTAGAATCATCATGAAATAAAATTGGGATAGAATAAAGGTGTTCGATTAAAATACACACAAAGGATTATTAAATCAACCTATATCACTCCAAACTTTCATAAGAAACATAACCCAATCTTTCCTCATAATATCACTACCATTGTTGGTAGTTTAAAGATAAGAATAAGAATAAATTAAGGAGGTAATAATGAGAACTCACCTTAGATATCTGATATATAATCTTTATAATCAATTTACTATTGACAAGGAATAAATGATAAAAGAGATTCCAAAACATCATATAGTTCATCAAAAATAATTAGAAAATAAGTTAAAATAGATGTGTTAATGTATATAATGGTTGAATAGAATGCATTAAAGGAGTGAAAAACAAAATCACTCCATGAAATAATATCCATTCATGAGTTTTGTGAACCTAACATTCATCAAATGACCACAAAAATTTATTGTTCTTGAAAATGAAAATCATTCACAACATGAATCCCCTTTAATGTCCATTAACCAATGTGACTAGAAAACCATCAAATCAATCTATAATTCCTCCTCAGAAAACCACATGATATTAATGAACATTCAAGGCGTAAATCAATAATTTTATCTCTTTGAACCATAATTTTTATCATGAACCACCTATACAATATAATTCAAGCTTTATCTTGACCGCTTCTTGCACAAACTCTTCTTCAAATATCTCTACCACCTGATTCCCAGAAAGTTATGTGATGGAGGGTCAATACAATAATAGGAATTCACTTAACACTCTAAATAATGATATTTATATTTGGAATATAGTTATCAAGAGATTAAATTAAGAAAATCCAAGAAAATTGATTACATCGTGTGGTTTTACATATTTGAAAACATTGACATCTTAGCCAAGGATGATATTCTGTAATACATAAATTTTATAAAAGGTGATGGATCATCACTGGATAGAAACATAATTATTTTTTACATAAATTTTTGATAAAATTATGGACAAATTCACAAATGAAGATTATTTTATTAAATATTATTTAAAATACCAATCAAAAAAATCATTCTAATATGGTGAATTCATTAATCGTATTTGAAGTACTAAAGGAACAACCACTATTTTTGGATTTCTATAGATACAATAAATCACCATCACGTACCAATATTGTAAGTACAAAAGTACAATATAAGTGGTAACAAAATCATATGCAATCAAATTTTCTCCCCTTTTAGAGAAATAAGGTAGTTAATTCTTCTAAATAATTCATATAAATTCATTTATTTTAATTCTTTGAAACTTTTCTTCATTAATAGTATTTTTTTCAATGAATAAATTTTATTAGTCTACATGGGAACAAATATTTTTTATCTTATATGGGATATTACTTTTATCAAGATTCATTATAGAACATTCATCATCAAGTGAAACTTTTTTCTTTTATTTGGAATTTTTATGAGTTTGGGTGATTGTAAGATAATATATTGAATTATGTTGAGAAAATATACAAACTAAAAATAAGTTTTTAACAATTCTAGGTTTTTCATTTTTTGATGTCCTCCGTGAAAATAAAAATCCTAATGGGAATGATCATATTCTACTTTTGATCTTGATTTATATTATTCACCTTAATACTTTTTTGCTTGTCCAAATTGATTTAATAATAAAGAAATAATGTTTTTTAACATTGGATGATTTTTTGGATCCACTATGTGTAATATTATGAATGATTAAAATTTATTTATTGAAATTAAATGAATAAAACATCATAAATATATTTTTTTATAACCCATGGAAATCTCATTTATGTTATTGAACAACTTCTGGGTATATTTTTATTTCATGTCCCATTTATATATTCACCACGGTTAGTACATTATTTTTATTCAAATTTTATTACCTTATTTCATTATTTTAATTTGATAAATAATAAGATATACATTCACAATATTTCTAACCGTACCCAAAAAAATGTTCACATATTTTTTCAAGCATAACAAATATATTTGAATCTAAAATATTTCTATTTTTCAACTATAGCTATTTATTTATCTCTAGAGTGATACCACTTGAAATGGGATTATGTGGATCCTAATAATTATATAGATTATATGAAAAATATAATTTATTGTTGTAAAATATATTATAAAAACGGAATTTCAAACCAAATCTTAGTCTTATTTTCTAAATTACATGTTGTTTGAAATTTTCACATTGGAAAACATAATGATTTATTCACATTTTCATCACTATTTTAGGTATCTTAGGGTTTGGTTTATTCACAAAATAATATATCCACTATATAAATTTTGATAGATTCCAATCTATTTTCCTCCCCTATTTATATTATATTTAAAATAATGATTTCTATTGAAATATATTTAGTAAAATATTTAATAATTATAAAAATGGTACCTATATCTTCAAGGATTCATGAGAACAGTCATAATATGATCTTATGCTATTTTTTCCACCACAAGGAAGCATTTCAGGATAATAACCTTCCTTGAAAACTTGTGTGGCATCTTCATTTCATCCATAAGAATATTATTAATTAATTTATTGACATAATTCAATATTTCCAATTTTGATATCATGTTCAAGGAATATCATGTTCAAAATATATTTCTCCTTCTCAATAGTCTTCAATATATCATTATACTCCTTGATTCAATAAATATTGTTATCATAAATCATTATATTTTCTTATAACAATGTGTCAATCTCTTTAATACACATAGATTTAACATCTATATGTATATTCTATACATAAATATTATATTTCATGTTTCAATCTAATGCATAGATCAAACATTTTTTATTATTTACCAGACTTATATTTGTCTTGGATTGTATTTATCCACTAATATTTAATCCTCGACATGTTTTTTTCCGTGAAGTAAATTCACAAATTATTTTGGTCCACCCTGATTATTGAGATTTAAAAAAATATAATGTTCTCTTTAAAAGACTTATCTATTCGAGAGATCTCTCCATGGTTAATTTCAAAAATATAATAAACTAATGTGAGACTTTCGGGAGGAAAAAATTTCCAATTATAATTTAATATATATGCAGTTAAATATATTTGAATATGATCCCAACCACAAGTGTTTTGATCTTCTGGAGAATAATTTGACAAAAAAATAACACATACCTCCTAATCACTTGAATCTATTAACCCTCATGAGGTAAATAGATTATCCCTAACATGACCATCTCTATTTGGATTATATCCATAATTATTATTTCTAGGAGAATCGAAACATTGTTATTCTATCAATTGGAGGGATAAATTCACCATATCCTCTATATAATTTATTCTCATAATCATAATGATATTTATAGTTATTGAAAAATTAATCTAAATATATATATATTCAAAAAACAACCCTGCAATATTAATTCAAATAAAAACACGAATATTTAAAAGAATAAAAATTAATAAATAAAAATATAATTTGAGATGAACCTGGATTTTATACCAATTTTTAGGATATCAATGTTATGTGTAAAATAATTACCAGGGTGTATGAATAATATTTGTTGTAATTTTATCTCTTTTTATACTTTTACCATAGTTATTATAATACCTCAAATTTTTATGATATGTTTTTTCATAAAAATTAATATTATATGATTTATTTCATTTTATTATACATGAAATTAAAATTTCATAATAAAATACACCGTGTTAAGCATGTGACACATTTAATAGTGGCATAACATGTGTTACACTCAACCTGGAGTTTTTTAAAAAATAATCATTTTTTATTTTAAAAAAAGAAAATTCTATCGTATACGTTAAAATTAGTAATATGAATAATGATAATATTATTTTAATATTATTTATAAATTTTTCTAAAAAATCACATTAATAATAAAATACTAAATTTCTAGAAATGTATTAATGTTTTGAAAAATACTACATTCTCACAATAACTCTTTATTATGTCCTTTTGTAAACAATAATAAAATTAATTTCTGAACCTTTTAGAAATTTATTTTGATAAAACAAACATGAATTTTGAATTTATAATTTTAATACTATCTTAGGATTATTATTTGGGATTCTTTAGAAATATTTCATTTTCTATTTGAATTGTGATTTTTTTAATTTTTATTGAAAATGATTTTTTATCTAATTTATTGATATACTTAATTTATATTTTAATATTGGTTTAATTTTTAATTTGATAAATCATCCATCCATTAATAAAATTTAGGATATTTAAAACATTTTCACATTTAAATTGTATATAAAAAAATTTCAATCTTTTGGACATTTAACTTAAAATCTCATCATCTTATACTATCTACAGGATTAATTTTCTATTTATTTATGAAAAAATATATATTTATAATTTCAAAAAATGGATTAGTTATTTTAAATAATAATAATTTAATATTTATATTAATTCCATCTTTTTTCTTTAAAAAATATAATAATGAATGTAATAAAAATTACTTCATTGATTATGACAAAAAAAATTACTTAGAGGATAACAATTAATATTAAAAGGATAAATGGCCTAAAAAATTTTAAAAAATTAATTTTTTATACATATCTCAACCATATAATCCCTTGGATAAAATATCCACCATTATTTAAGGAAAATTATGTAAGGGAGACCTCTCAATAGTGATTACAATTTCTTATTCTCAATAACGGTACTCCTCCTCCACTATAAAAGGGCACTCACACCCTCAATTATTAACCCCTATCATGCCCATTGAACCAGAAAAACTCTATTGAAATATCTTCCAAAATTATATAACTTAATCAATGAGGACACACATTGGGAATAAATTCAACCAAGGAAGCCCTTCGGTATAATCCAAAAGGAGTTATGCAAATAAAAGGTAACATCCTTCCACCAAAAATATGGATTTATTTTTTAAACACCCCTAAATTATGATTATATAAAGATTGGATAATAATTTTAGTATATTAAATATAATTATATGTGGTTATTATAAGGTTTATTCCTTGAATCAATGACACTTCAATAAAATGGGATACATAATCATTGTTCGTCTGTACGACGAACTATCACCTAGTAAACCCATGTCATTCATTCTTCTATTCCTACCTATTAAGGTTGATAATAGTGATTGAATATCTATTTTATATAATATATATGATATATTTGTTAGATTTATTCTATTTTAATTAATATATAACACACACCATCATTGTTTCAAATTTTTGAGAATTCAATAACATCAATTTTGGATGTGTGGTCTATCACTTACTCAAAGCAATGTGATTCATTCATAATTTAAATAGAATGTATAAATGGTGGTTTCAATATACTTGTGTAATTTATATTAAATAATAATTCTTTAATAATTATATTATATATATTTATATAATTATCATTTACTTTTCATTCTTTCAATATGAAAAGAAATTGAGAATATCATTCACACATATATACAACCTACCATATCAGTGAAGGGTGTATTTTATATCATATTTATATCTTTTATAGATTATTATTAATACATATGTAATTAATATATATGATATTTATGTCATGTTTTTCATTGTCGATAATATTAAATCATGATATAATTAAGAGGACAAACAATTTTATAAATAAAAAAGCATGTGAAAGACAATGCTGTTATAAACTAAAATATAACTTTAACATGGTCGTGTTAAAAAATGGGTAATAGAATGTCATCAAAAAATAATAAATGGATTCATATAATTGAATATGGATATTTAATTGTTTATAATAACTTAATATTTATTATATATTACGTTTTAAAAAGTATAAAAAGATTCAAGAGATAAGGCAATGGGATCAGTAGTCTCACTTTTATTTTTGCAAGACTTATATCTTATTCACCACTTTATAATTTGTTGTTGTGTATAAAATTCCAATGAATGTATTATATTATCATTATCTATAAATTTATGGGTATTTACATATCAATTTTAGGATATTTATTTCTTGGGGGTTTACGGTTGAATAGTTACCAAATTATTATGGTGTTTGTGTCTCAATTTTTTTTCTTTGAGACATTTGTTTTTTATGAACTTATATTCTCTTACGATGTGAATATAATAAAAGGTTACATGATATGTCATGAATCTAATTAATTTAATTATATTATATGCTTCTTATAAATTTTATCTTATAGAAGGTGTTATATTCAATGTTACTAACGTGGTTGGAATTTATTGCTACATTGTTATCATTTATTAGGATAACTAATGATTATGCTTCTAATGATGAAATATTATGATACAGATCTGAATAATTCTCATAATTTTATTATAAAATTTTTATACATAAAATATTCATGTATTGGGACCATTATTCCACTCTATGGTATTTAAGATAATAAATAAATTGTTTTTAAGAAAATATGACATTATTTCTCTCTTTGGTTGGAAAACTATTTCATTCCAAAACTATGCTTTCTAATTTGTTTTAATTTTTTTTTTAAAACGACCATTTAGGGGAAATTTTAAGGAACGATGCTTTTAAAAATTATTTATTGTTTTCAAATATTCTGTTATAATTTTTCAAATCTATATTCAATGGAAAATGTTTTTATAATGTTTTATATGTTCATTAATTTTCAAATAAGAAAAAATATTTTCCTGAATAAATGTTCTAAATGATCTTTATAATTTATTTCTATATAATATGATATCCATTGGTTTTTCTCATGGAATTTCGGGGATACGATCCAATGTCATCCATTTATTGTATTTCTAGGAATGGTTTCTGTTTTGACAACATGATGTTTATTAAACTCATTTCTCTTCCACATGTTATATTCTTGTGAAACCCACTTCTTTTCATGGGTTAGAAATTGATGAAATGATTATGAAAACTATATATTTTTATTAGGAAATGATATGATGAAATTTTTTGATACCCTTTTTATTCAATGATTTATGATATGCTGAAATGTTTATGATATAGTGGAACAGAAATGTATGATTTAATAATAAGGTGGGTGGGACCTATACCACCCACCAATTCATTAGGTAAATATTTATATCTCATGAAATAGACATGGATGGAATTGTGAGTGAATTATTTTCCATAAAATAATATCTTCTATAATATAGAAATTGGAGTGAACCATGAATACAAAGATGAGTTGGGGAGTAAACCAATCCACTAATATGGACCAGGAATTATTCCTTGACTACTATAGAAATAATTTTTATATACTTATTCTTATTAAAAAATCCATCTTCTATTCCTATGTTGTGATATAATGGATTATTTTCTTGATTCACATATTATTGATGACTTATTAACTACTAGTATTTTCACCTTGATACTTGATTATGATCTTTAATATATAGGGTATAATATTATAATGTTATGTCTTGTTATTATACCCATATTCTCATGATATTTCTTACATAACTCCCATATTGACCCATAATGTGTATATAAGATCACCCTTTCTTTTGTTTCCATTCCCTAGATTATGGAGATATGTATTATGTATGATGTGTCTATGGAAGGTACTAGTCCCAGGGAACCTATTGTGAGACAATTTATCTCAATTATATAACAATGTTTATGATTTCATTATTCCAAATGCACTAAACTAATATGATGTTTTGGTTTTTGGTTACGTAGTCTATTAAATGTTATATAAACAGGATGTAATGTTTATGTAAGATAAGTAAGGGTGTGTTTAGTCTGTATAAGAGAAAAATTATATTTAACCATTGAAAACAAGGATGATAAAACCATAGTGGGAACCCCAAGGACATGTATAGGGATATGTTTAAGAATCAGGAAAAGTATAAAAAAATTCATGGAATTTTGGTAAAGGATAAAGTGAGTGGTTTCCCAGAAATAAATCCCTATCCATACACTACAATTGGATGTGCCTCTCATAAAAATTTATATAGGGGTAACTACTATTAAAAAACCGTATTGAGCTAGACACAAACGATGACTGGTGCATAACAACAAGCCTTGCTACACACCTGGTCTGACACTCATTGGGATATTCTTTGGGAATTTACAAACCATTCACGAACCATCATCCAGTATATATGTAGAAGTGTCAGTGAATAACCAATGATAATCCTAATGTTTTATAGCTAATAAAAGGTTATATAATCTAGATATATGATTTGTAATTCAATGATTATGTGGTTCTCTAATATGATTATTGTTTCTTACTCATAGTATTTTTTGTTTCAGGAAATGGATAGAACCTAAAGAAACTATGTTTATTCTATGTGTGATGAACAATTCAATTATTTTTCTTCCAAGAATCCAAATTCATTGGGATCTAGAATGAAAAAAAACCATTTATATTGTCACACATCATTCTAAATCTATGAATCAGGATTAACTTATAAACAAGTAAAATATTTAAAAATGAACTATCGAGTCCTTTAGTAGGAGATATCCATTTTGATATAGTCGGTCTTATGATATACTTATTGCTGAATAATGGATTTTGACGCCTAAAAAGATATATTATTTTCTCTAATGTTATGATCATGAGAATACCATTATTTCTGTTTATCATTTATATAGTGATTTGGAAAAGTGGTTCACACTAATAAATAATATAAGGAAACATGATGAAATTGAATCCATGGATTGAGATGAGTTCAACAGATTATTATTCAATAAGTATATTCATCGTGTTCTTCATATGAAATTAGAGAAGGTGTTTCTCTAGTTAAACTAGAGGGACGAGGAATCTATAGGTATATATGAAGCTAATTTTATAAGACATGTGAGGTATGATTCATGTATTATCATCCAACATAAATGTAAATTTGATAGGTTCTTAAAATTCTTAAAGACAAGTCACAATAGAGAATTAGCCAGAATATAATTTAGTAGCTATGAATAGATTGTACATTATTCCATCATGTTTGAAATATAGTTTAGAGTTACATGTCAATATCATGGGTTTGACAAGAAAAGGATGATGGAGTTAAAAGGAAAATCTAATAATCTATAGGAAAAGTAGATAAGATATTCATTATGGAATACATGTTGGATGAAGAATAATATAAGTTATAATGAGGGGTTCTATAAATTTTTTATGTGTAGAATTAATGGTATGTTGGAACATGATTTCTAAAGTCATTGGAAGAAGTCAGATAAAAATGAGAATGTATAGAATGCAATAAAAAATTCCTCTCCCCCATATCATTCTACATGTGTACAAAGAATGGGAATTATGATAACCAATACCCAAACCATTAGGATAATGAGGATGATCATCATCAGTAACCTTTAAATCTACGGATAATGGGAAATCTCATCGGATCACTATTTTTGACCTGGGGTGCAATAATGCTATATTGAAAGGCACACCTTCCATCCACTCTAAAACTGTAATTTATTATTTTATTCTAGATCTACCCACTCATTAATATCTGAATAATTTTATTAGGGTACGTATATTTCAAATAAAAAATTTTATGTAGAATTATTTGTGAAAAACATTGATTATATGATGATTTCTTCACATGTCTACAATTCCACTCTGGTTAATGTTTGTGGGAATATGCTATCTTCAAACCTTGTCATTAATACTTTGGTTGAATTTTTTTCATCATAGGCATTGATAGAAATTATCTATATAAATCCCACAATAATTTTCAATTAAGGGAAGTAAAATTTTACATTTTAACCAATATATGATCACATATCAATACGATGATATATATGAACTTTTGTTGGAGATTATATCCACTGTATGTGTGTTAATTCCCATTCAGAAGGGCTTTTCATATCCAATGGTTTTGGAGATAATTTCCTTCTATTATATGACCATTTATTGATACATTTTTTATGTATTTCACAAATATTTTACTATCATTCAACCAAAACATGAATATGATTTCTTAATAAAAACTATACATGGTTCCAAAACAATTTCAAAGAATCCTTATAGAATGGTCTTATTTGAGTTGCAGGAATTGAAGAAGAGACTCCAAGGAAACATTGACATGGTTTTAATTCATCCATGTGTGTGACCATGGTTTGTATCATATATTTTTATGAGAATGAATATTGATAAATGTAACATTTCATTTATTATTGGGAGTTGAACAAGATCACAATCATGAACAATTATCCTCTTCCCTATATTGATAACTTATTTGTTTGTCATTGTGTAACTCAGTAAAATTCCAAGTTTGAAATTCATTCTGCATATCATCAATTGATTTATAGTTAGGACATACCCAATACAACATTCTGTATAGGATTTAGACACCATGAATATATAGTGATTTATTTTTTCTCTTACCAATTCCGCTATTATCTTCATTGATTCGATGAATAAAGTCTTTAGGGGTTAAAATTATAAGTTTGGGGCAATATTTATAGATGATATTCTTATCTATTCAAGGATAAAGGAAGTTAATGTATACCAGTTGAAAATTTTACTAATGAAACAAAGGAAGAAAAAACTCCACAAATTTTTTCCATGTGTAAATTATTCCTAATAAGTGTTTCATTTCTCTATCATAAAATATCAATAGATGGTATAATAGTAGATCCATCAAAGTTGACATCTATTGAATGTTGGCCTAGAAAAACCATAGTGACCAAGATCCACAACATTCATGGTTTAGCTAGATTTTATCGAAGGTTTGTGGAAATGTTTTTCAAGAATATCCAATCCAATAAAAAAGTAAACTCAGAAGCATTCCAATTTCCCCTAAAACATGAATGTGAGTAAAATTATAAGAAACTAATGATAAGGTTATGTAGTGAATCTATTATTACATTAACCTATAGTAGAGAAGGGTTTTTAATCCAAATGAAGCACAACTAATGTGAGTAAGATGTTTTCATATGAATAATAACATCATAATATCATATGCCTTATTATAATTAAACATTAATGAGAAAAAATACCAAACTCATGATTTAGATTTATCTATTGGAATTTTTTCAATAATTATAGGTAGGCATTATATTTACTAGGAAATGTGTGAAATATATACTAATCATAAATGTTTGAAGAATATATTCACATAAAAGTAGTCTAACATGATCCAGAAAAAATAGTTATATATGATAAATGCTTATTATTTTTCAATACATTACCACCATGGGAAAGCGAATAAGGTGGCCAATGCTTTGAGTTGAAAGGATCCTACTAGATTATCCTATATGAGGATAAAAAAAACCAATATTTCTGGATTGGCAAAGGACAGAACTAGAAATACTAAATTACTAGAATGATATTATCTTGCTCAATTTAATGTTAACCAATTTATCCAATTAAAAATTAATGATGTTTAGACGAAATATATAGAGCTAAATCTGAAATCAAGAGTAAATGATAAGTTTTTTCAACTGTGTATGTGTACAATCAAAACCAAATTTAAAGAAGGATCTATTATATGGTGCTAATATTCCTCTATTCTATATTCATAATGGACGTATGTATATGTTTAGTCATTTTAAAAAATTCTTCTGGTGGGATTTCATGAATAGAGTTATCAAAGTGTTTATATCTCGATGCCTAGTTTTCTATCAACATAATGTTGAAAGGAAAAAGTATAAAGGGTTTTTAAATCCATTAATCAAACTATAATAGAAATGGTACACCATAATTATAGATACATTCATTGGATTACCCAAAACCTATAAATTTCAAAATTCTATATGGGTTGTAGTCAATCCCCTTATCAAGTAAGCACAATTCATCTCCATCAAGGGTAACCTCTATCTTGGTTAACTTTTGAGGATATGCAATAATTGGTAAGATTTCATGAATTAACACATTCCATTATATTTGATTAAGATCTGATGTTTATTTCAATTTTATATAAATGTATTCATTAAGGAATTGATACATATTTGATTTTCAAAACATCTTATTATTGTCATAAGGATGGTCATTCTAAAAGAAAAATTCAAACTATGGTGGATGTGATGAGATCCTGTTATTTATAGGTTAATGGTAGTTGGGATAAATAAATTCCTATAGTTTATTTTCCATAAAATAATATCATTAAATTAATAATTTAGATGGATACATATGAATCCCTTTATGGATGAAAAATTGGAGCTCCATTTTTTTGTAATGAAGTTTGGGAAAGAAGGCTCAGAGGACCTATGATCTTTGAAAAAATAGAAAATAAATTTAGATCCATCAATTCAGTGAAAATATAGAAGAAATGATATATTGATAACTGTTGAAATGATATATAATTTGACGTTAGTGAGAAGGTGTTCCTATAAATATCTCCATTGAATAAGGTGATGAGATTCAGGAAGAAAGGGAATTTAAGCCCTTAATATACCTGTCCTTTGGAAATTATTTATCATATTGGGATTGTTTCCTATTTATTTTAACTTCAACTAAATATCTATTAATTCCATTTTGTGTAATATATTTCTCCCCTAAGGAATTGAATTCTAGAACCTTCACATGTACTCAACATAGAGGTTATACTACTAGAAAATGATCCTTCTAATGATAAACAACCAACTGAATTTTTTATGGTATAAAGATTTTTATGTGAAACAATAACAATCACATGGTCAATGTATTGTGGTGAAATAACTAGAGATTAGAAACTTCATGTTAACATGAGGATATGATGAGGTATAAGTATCATCATTTTTGGAATCAGAATGATAAATTTCAAGAGATAAATCCATTTAAAGGTTGTAGAATGTAACACCCCCTGTTTTTATGAAGATTTTAAAATAAAATAAATTTTTATTATGTCTCTAATTCTATGATACACCATGTTAAACTATCTTTATATGCCACATTATTTCAATCTGCAACTACACTCAACCTAGGCTTTTCTGGTGTTACACACAACACTGAGTTTTTAGGAAGCAATAATTAATTACTGTAAACAAGATAGTTAATACATAGACATTAAAATTTTTAGTATTAATAGTAATAACTAATTTTTAAATATTTTTTATAATTTTATTATATAAATAAAACATATTTATAAAAAAATACATAATGTTTGGTAAATTATATATGTTTTGGATGATATTGTTTTCCAAAAGGACCTTTTTTTAAAGTCCTTCTGTGAAAACTAATAAATTTATTTATAATAAATTTTATAAATTTAATTTCATTAAATATACATCATTTTTTAATTTATAATTTCAAAATTATCCTAGTGTGAATTTATAAAATTTTTCAAGTTTATTTAGGATGAATAGTGAAAAATACAAAATATTAATATAATATGCTTTTTCATCTAATGTATTTATATTTATAAATTACATTCTAATTAGGATTTAAGGTAAAATTACATCCATTATGTAGAAATTAATCCAATTTAGGTTATTGGAACCAATTTCATATAGAAATTGGACATATAAATATTTAAATATTTTGAAATTTTCACTTTAAAAACCGTTCATCTCATTCTGTATGTGTGATTAATTTTAAATTAATTTCTACCACATCTTGGTTCAGAATTTTAAAAATGTATTACCTATTTTGAATAATAATATTATTTAAATTATATTATTTTCAACTTATTTTTTTACCAAAAATATTGTTGAATGTAATTAATGTAAATTACTAAAACAATGACAATAAAATTTTACTATGTAGTTAATCATAAACCATAAATGGATAAATATCCTTTAAAAATTACAAAAATAAATTGGATGGGCATAAATATACTGTATCCTCTATTGGATCAACTATTTACAATTGTTTTAATAACATTATTCAAGGTATATCTCTCAATGTTTTTTACTTTTTATATTTACAAAAATGCCACTCCTCCTCCACTATAAAAGGGAACTCTCCCCTTACTTATTCACTCCTATAAATCGCTTTGTATTAGAAAAACATTCCAATTATCCTATAATAGTACATCCCATAATCCTAGATTCCTTACTTTGTGAATAAATCGAACCATGGAAACTGTTTGGTGCAATCTAGACGGAGTTACCCAAAGAGAAACTAATCTCCTTCCTCAAGAACTTTTGTTTTGATTCATTCAATCCCCAAAATTATTATTATATAATTATTTTATTTTAAACCAATAATAATAAATATACTTATATTATTATAAGTTTAGGACTCTAACTATATTAAAAAAAATCAATTAAATTGGATACTCAATCATCGTTCGTCTGTATGACAGACTTCCACCTTGTGAATTGATGTTGATCATTCTTCCATTACCACAATCCATGGTTGGGATTAAGCATGTAATAACTATTTTTATTTCATATATAGGATATATATGATTTATTTATCCTTATTTAATTATTATATAACATATCTGTTCCCTATTTCTTTTTTGAGAATACCATAACTTCATTTGTGGACACGTGGACTATTGCATCCTCGAACTAGTGTGATTCATTCATGCTTTATATGGAATAAATTAATGGTAATTTGAATATAAATATGTTTTTCTATTAAATAATAATTCTAATGGAATAGTAAATATAAATATATATTTATATTTATCATTTCCTTTTAATATTTTCAATATTACAAGAAAATGAAAACAATGTTAATGCATACGTACAACGTACCGTCTCCATGAACGTTGTTTTTTATTAAATATTTATGTCATTTATTGATTATTATAAATAAATTTATAACTAATATATATCATATTTATTTCATTTTTATAATTTCATAGATTATTAAATGAATATATAAGTTTGAAGAAAAAAAATATAAAAAATCAAAACACATGCGAAAGGAAAAGTCGTTATCACATGTAAAGTAACTTTTACATGGATGAGTTAATTAATGAGTAATAAAAGGTCATTTAAAAAATAATATCATTTATTATATAATTTAATATGGTTCTATATTAGATTTATAATAAACTTATACATTTTATACATGAGGATTGAACAAATATGATGGTATTTTTTCCATAAGGTAGGGGATTTTGAGTGTCACTTCTATTTCGGTAAGACATATACCTTACTCACCAGTATTTTATGTCTTGGGGTGTATATGCATAACATTAATATATTATATTATTATTATACTTAAATTTATGTGTATTTTCTAGTTTTTTTACCTCTATTTCATGGGGTTTTATGGTTCAAAAGATACCAAAGCCGTATGATAATTATGTCTCAATTTTCATTCTTTGAGACACATCTTTTTTAGGCCAATATATTTTTTTATGAGGTTTATATAATAAATAATGAATTTTATATCATTTATAAATATATTTTCATGATATTTTAGTCATCATGTAATTTTCATTTTATATGGGGAGTTTGACTCAATTTTATCAAGGTGGTAAGAGTTTATTGTGAAATCTCATTGTTTATTAGAACTGTTTAGGATTATGATTCCAATGGTGAAATATTATGATCCATATCTTAATAATTATCATTTTTTATTATCCTTGGGTTTTTTCATGATATATTCAGGTATTAGAATCATTATTTTACTATATTGTTCAAAATTTAATTAAGAATATTTTCATAGAAATTTTGTCCTAAATTTTATCTTTGTTCAGATAACATTTTCTTTCCTAAAACAAGTTTTCAAAAAAAAATTCAAATGTTTTTAAATGATCCAATAAAAATATTTTCTCGGAAAATTATATTAATATTTATTTACGGTCTTCAAATATTCTATTATATTTTTTCAAAACTATTTTTAAGGAAATATATTTTCAAAATATTTTATGTGTTATAAAAAGCTTTTAAAAACACAAATAACTCTTTTACTCAAAGAAATGTTTGAAATAATTTTTCAAAATTAATTTTCATTTAATATAAAATCATTTGGAGTTACTCATTCCTTTTTTATTATTTAATCTATGGGTAATATTCATATAATTTCCTTGAATGCTTTATGTTTTGATGACATGAAATTTATGAAATCCATTTCTCTTCCATAATATTATTCTTATGAACCAAGAGTCTTTTCACCGGTTATTCATTGATGAAATGATCATAAAAACTATATATTTTTTATAGGTTATGATACAATGAAATTTTCATGATACCCATTTCATTCCATAGATTATGATATGATGAATATTTATGAGATAATGGTAAAAATATTTATGATTATATTATGTTATTTATAGGACCTATATCTCCCTCTACTACATTGGGAATGTTGTATATATCATGAGATAAAAATGATTGGAATGGGTAGTGGAATAAATTCAGTAATGGGATATGGTCATGGGAGTGAACCTCGATAAATAATATGGTAATGAGAGTGAACCATTGACTACCAAGATGGTTTGGGAAGTGAAATCATTCCTCTATTATAGCCTTATCATTAATCCTTGACTACTATGTAAATAATTTTTCTATGCTTATGTGTCTTTTAAAATTCCATGTCTTATACCAATTTTATTCATTCATGGATTATTCTCTTGATTCCCTTATGATTCATATATTTTGAGCTACCAATATTTCTTCCATGACTATTTATTATGATCATTCAATAGTAAGGTAACATCTAAAAATGTTATGATCATGTTCTCATACCTTTATGCTCATGATGGTGCTTACATATATCCATTGTTTACCCTTACTAGGATCTAAGATTACCATTTTTTATGTTTAATTTTCCTAGAATATGAAGATATATATTATGTGTGATGTGTCAAAGAAGGGTTCTATTAAAAGAGAACTTTGTGGGAGAGAATATTCATCACTTATGTAAAATTGTTTATGTTTCCATGTTTCCAAAGGCACAAAACTAATACAGTATTTGTATGTCTATTTGTTTAATTTTTTAAATTCTCTAAAAATATTTTGTAATTTATATTTATGAGATGTGAGGATCACTATAGTTACCTCCTCACATTTTTAGTGAATATATTTCCTTGACATTTCCTTTTTCTCAACATTGGATGGAATGAAAATAACGTAAGAGGAGAAAAAATCAAAAGAATACCAATTCATTTGATAATGTTTACCATACTAATAATAAATAAATCCATGATGTGTAATGGTTTTTATTACTGTCACACACAATTTTCTATTTATTATCATATGATTCTTGGATAAGGGTATGACATTAGGACATATAAAAACACAAGAACCAATTATTTTCCATGAAAGATTAATATTTCTTCTTCAGATTGAGAAATAAGATTATAAAAACATGAAATAGATTAATAATATATGTTATTATATTACATATAAAAATATATTTCTACTCCTCAATTATTATCAACCTCAAATGCAGCCTTAATCTACTTTATAACCTATAATATCACAATATTTAATGCTCGGATAAATTTCCACATTCCTATAAAAGTTTAAAAATATAATTGAATTGACACTATATATTTCTCATATTTTATTTATTCTTATTTGGTTCATAGAAAATATCCTTGGTCTCCCATCATAAACCTGATATACAGGATCTGAAACAAGATGATGTTTACTTATCATTCATTATATTAATTAATACCCATTCAATATCCTTGATCATGGTATCATGATCTCATACTTATTATTCAAATTCATTGAATATATATCCCAATCATCATTCTAAAATAATTTATATATTATTTTCCATTTTAATCACCATGAAACTCACCCTTTGCGCAAACTATATTTTTAGTTTCCAATTTTATCAAGGTTATATTTCATTAAATTCAACCTGAATTCTTAGATATCATTTTTACTATAATTTTGAAATAGATCATTAATTACACTATCATTATATACATTAAAAAATTCACTTTATAATTTTAATATTGAAAACTACAGGTAAAATTTTAGTTTAATAAATGGAATGAGGCTCCTTCATTTGCATTTAGGATTTCATATTATTTATTATAAAGTTCTACATTAAATCCTCTCATTTAATTTTAGAAATCCTAAATGTTCTTGAAAGGTATCTATTTCTTAGGTTCATGATATTTTCTAATTGATCATAAACATTACCTTTAATTATATCATGCTCTGTTATATAGTTCCTTATATAGATAATTGGTGATCATTATCACAAACACATTCTCATCAATAGTGTGGTGAAATCATCCTCAACATATTATTTGACTGCCCAACATTATGATTTTCTAAGTTATAGATCATATTTTTCTAGATCTCCCATATATATTGAACCTTTATTGACTCCATGGTGTATCCATTGTGCTTGATTACATTTTATTTCAATGTATAATTATTTTTTTGGTGAATGTAGATGTCATTCCGATTTATTGTTATGAGTTGAGGGGTTTCAATACATGAATTGTTACATGAATAAGGGTATATTGTCAATTAAAATACATCCGTAAAGGTAACCCCAATATTATTTTTATTGTTTGTATGAAAATATGAGAGATCAAAAAGCTTCTTAAGTTTAAATTGTGTTTCCATGAATTATTCTGATGAAATTTGAATTAAACAAGATGATTCAAATATGATGATATAAATTATTTTAATATCATTATGTGATCAAAACCATTGTTATTTTTACTGAGTGAAAAAAAGTTAAATCTAAAGGTGGTTTTGTGAATAAGAATATCTCTACAGTGATGTTTGATGTGATCCACCATAGGAGTTCTGATATAAATATTCCACCACGATATATTTATTTTTCTATTTTTTTTTCACCACGGTGAGACTATAATTCATCTTTGAGAAAGTGTGTGATAAGTTCTGTCATAGAGATTCAAATTTTATCTGAAGTGTGGGATGAATGTTTTAGAATAATATGGTGAGTACTATATCATTGTCTATTAATGAAGGTCATTTTGCAATGATTTCAAATTAAGAATGGAGACATCATGATTTTATGACTTCAAGTGGAAGGAATTGATTATATGCCTCTACGATATATCATAAGTATTCAGTTTGATCAAATGTATTTGATGCATCACAATCTTTCCTATCCATTATTTGACTATAGTTTAAACCTTTTGATATGATTGAATGAATTTTTATGATTCTATAAATTTCTAAAGGCATTATTGGAATCCTCATATAATGATCATAATTCTTAAAAATTATTTATTTTAATGATGATGATACAAATTCATGATCATATGAATTTCTCAATAATTAAAATTATGATTTTTCTAAGTCGTATGAAAATACTGTTATAATTCCACACCAAAAGATGGATGTCCACATGGTAATGATAAATGATTCATTGTAAGTGATTTTTTTTAGAAAACTTTAAATAAATTGATTATGTTTAGAATAAAAATAAGGAAACACAACTGAGACTTTAAGTCATTTAAGAGGAAAATCTTGTCAAAAATTAAAATGAGTTTTAATGGAAGATAAATCATAAATTTATTATCTAATTTAAATGAGGATATTGAATAAATATTATGTTTAATGGAGTTTACAAAATTCCCTTTTTGAAATAATTATTCACTATATTATTCAATGAATATATATAGATATATATCAGTGTGTGTATGTGTGTGTATTCATGAGAAAAAATTTTATGTATATGAGACTCTAATACCTCAAAAACCCATGAGAATATTTGTTTTATATTAATGAAGAATATAGTGTAAGAATTTAGGAGATACTATGCATCAAATATAGAGTATAATAAGGAAAATATTAATGTTTATTTGTTGATGTATATAAGAGAGTGGGAAGTAAGAACTCCTTCCTACTACTTGTGACATTCCATCATTCAGATATCAGGTCACGAATGGGAAGTATTATTCAAGAATGAAGAATAATTAGACATTAATGAGGAATATTATGGATATAAAAAATTAAAGGACGCATCGAATATATCTAAAAAAGAGTTTAGTAAGATCCTTATTGAACAACTGAGAGGCTGTATAAAAATCCTCTCAGTGGTGACAATAAACTTTTCCAGATATGGCTTCTATTGGAAGGATCCCTATTTAAATAACACACAAGGAGATGGATCCATTTAACAATTTAAGAGAAGAAATTAATGGGGATTTTAAATGGGGTATTTTATAAGTTTGAACATCAATCCCTTCATGATATAGATTGTAACTTTTATTCAAGTGACTCATAGTGGTGAAAACATGACTCATAACATCCAAACTATGAATTAACTATGATTTCAATAGAAACCTTTATAAATCATTATTTATAATTACATTTACTTTATTCGTTGTCAAATATGGTTGAGAGATAATAATAAAAGACGAAAATAGGTTTAACTTAGTAAAAAAATATTAATTAATAAGGCATATTCCTAAAATAGAAAGGGATCAATCATTTACCCTCCCCCTATGAGTAATATCATCGAAACTGAGAATAATTTTTTTTTATCAAAGCCATAGGACCCTTCAAAAAATATCCATCCTTTATTTATGATTTATTATAGGTATTTTGAATTTATTTTACAATTGAGGATTTATAATTTTTAAAATAAGGAATATTTATGGATAGAAGAACAAAATTCTCCCATTTGTACATAAATAAGGTCTCATTGTAATTGATGTTATCATAATGGGATTTACTCCATGAAAATTATATTTATTGAAGAATCATAGAGATAACATAAATATATAATTTCATTGTATATCAAGGAATTCTATATCAACATACTGATCAAATAATGGTTTTCATAAGGTTATGGTAATTCAAACATCCTAAGAGATATTGGATAAATTTCAAAAAATGTAAGATTGAAATGTGAATATCAAAGAAGATATGATTTAGATATAGAGTTAATTTTTTTAGATATTAATATAAAATTTGATGAATATACTGATGATTTGTTTCTCTTGTAAAATGAGATGTTAGTAACATTAGATAATTCAGTGGTACTTTGAAATATTATACTATAATTAAAAATATGTTGGGTAATTTTAATAATAGATTTAAAATTAATATATTTAATATATAAGAGATAATAGATATATATCAGGATGAGTTTCACAACACTATTCCCAATTATTATATGGGAGAATACCCAGAGTTCCAAAATAAGATGAAATAATAAATGAAATTTATATCGATAAAAAGCCTCAAGATAAAAGGAAAAAATGCGAACCACTATCATAATCATAATATAAATGAGATGTGAAAAAAAATTGAATCAGTAGTATTATTTATAGAACATTATAAGATGAAGAAGAAAATTTATAAGAAATATCCTTATTATGTTCATTAATGATGAAGGTGTGATGGACTTTACAATTAATTTTCCAATGAAGAAATATGATTTAATTGAGTGTAATATAGAAGAAGATTTCCATTATAGATGGAGGCCTTCATAATTATGAAAGGATTATAATATGAGTAAATGTACTTATAGAAATTTCAATAGGAATTAAATTATTAAAGAAGAGTGCAAAGACTTATAATCCACACTTTAGTTAGATTATTCTGCATTTAATCTTTATATAGCCCTTTTCACAAATAATAAAGGGAATTGTCATGACCCATACCCTGGGGCCCATGCCGCGACTTCCCCAAGACCGCCTTCCATAGGCCAGGGGATGGCACCTTGCACTGAAGGCGTATTCCCTAAAATTGGGAAGGAATATCCTTTATATCCTTAAACTCACACAACCAAGAACACATCCCGATACAAACACAAGTAAACTCAATAGTTAAAAAGAGTGTGTAAAGTATATAAAAAGGGATTTAATACAATCCCAAATAGAACGTACAAGAATACTGTAAAGTACAAGTAAACAGAACAGCTCCTATGAACACCCACCAAGGATATACCTGAAGGGTAGGTACAGATCTAGAACAATCATCACTACGGTACGCCTTGACAATGGTCCTCCTCTTAGCTAGCTCCAGTCCCGGAACCCCTCTACTTAGTTAGCATTGTCTGTCGTCTGCACTAAACACAACAACGTGCAGGAAAATCCCGTGTAGGGGTGAGTATAACGATACTCAGTAGGGACCTCAAGACCCAAAATGGTCCCTCAAAAGCTACAAAGGATAAACCACAAATCCTGAATACAACTGTCATCCCTACTTAGGTATATGCCCATACATATACATAAGTTATCAATTATACCCATCTCATTCATGAGGAAACAGAAGGCCCTAATCCATATACCAATGCTCTACTGTTCCACAAAGGAAGGAATACCACGAAGGTGACACCGCAAAGGTAAGTACCATAAATGTAACACCACATAGAATAATACAACAAAGGTTCCACCACGAAGGAATGTACCACATAGGTACACCACACAGAAGAATACGACAAAGTTATCACCACGAAGGTAAGTACCACACAGGTACGCCACACAAAAGAATACCACCAAGGTATCACCACGAAGGAAATTACCACACAGATATGCCACACAGAGGAATACCACATAAGTATCACCATGAAGGTAACTACCACAAATGTCCGCCACAGAGAAGAATACCACCAAGGTATCACCATGAAGGAAAGTACCACACAGGTATGCCACCCATAATAATACCACAAAGGTATCACCACGAAGGTAAGAACCACATAGATACGCCACATAGAAGAATACCACCAAGGTATCACCACAATGGAATGTACGACACATGTACGTCACACTGAAGAATATGACAAAGGTATCACTAAGAAGTTATGAAATCAGATCACACCAGGTATAGCTTAAGTACCGAAGAACAAATGATTAGTTGAAGGCTAGATCATGTTAATATATTAAGTATCACTAATTATGACCCACACTGGATCAATAGGTAACTATCCCCCACTGACTCACACAGGATCTATCCCACACAGAATAGATATGCGCTGACCCAAATAAGATTACTGAGCACTGACCCACAAAGGATCAGACCCATACAGGATCGTTATGAACTGACCCACACAGGATTGCTGAGTGGGGACCCACATAGGATCTGACCCATAAAGGATCAGTATGCATTGACCCACACAAGATCGATTTTATTTCTTCATGTGCATCCAACTATAGGGTTCCTGCACTAAGCTCTCTTTATTTCGGGAGGGTCCGCTCCTCAAGACACATGTCGATAATCTAACTACAACAAAGTCCCATGAAGAATTATTCCAATGGTATGTCATATCAAACAAGACACAATGCTACTGACGGTGTGTCAATTGGACGCAAGATCTGTATGTTATTAACGCTTGTACTCTGAGGGCCCGGTTGGATTCGAGGTTCGATCCAACCTGGCCATACTCCAAATTTATCCAAAATTCAAGTGGAGTATATCAAAAGGACTATCTCGATACAAGGTTTCGAGTTCCATAGATGGTTAATCAAACGAATGCATGTAGCGTAGGATATGACCGAAAGAGTGAAACGGGTCGATGTCAGTCCAGGTCTGGTCTGACCCAGCCCGACCCAGGGTTTGGCACTGGGTGGAACCCAGCCCACTGCATCCGACTCAGCTTGCGGGATTCGAACCGGCCCACTGGGTCTGGCCCAGCCCACCGGTATGGCCCAACCTATGCTGGGTGGCCCTGGTTGGCCGGATGGCGAGCCTCTCCTATCTGCGGTGCATTCGCAGGCTGCACCATCTCCGGTGGCCGATATCAAGCTGGTCACCCTCCCTCCCTTTCGCGGCCTCATGCTACAGATCTTGTACATCAAGCGGCGCAGATGCGCGCTGCCACCCCATCATGCGGTCGGCCGATATCGGCCTCTACCCATGCTCTGCAGCATCCAACATGCCGCGACACTTCTCCGATGGTATGTTCGCGTCGCCGCCTTATTCGCCGTTGGACATGGTGATGGATTCCGCTCCCAAGTCCGACCATTTCCAATTGCCAGCAGCAGTCGTCGTCCTCATCCGTCATGAACCACACATCAAAACCATAAAGGTTTCTGAGTGGTCGTTTCACGTTTGTTTCACCCACACCCTCTGTGTTAGAGCAGTGGCTAGCATCATAAACGTTCTTAATTCAAGTAGGTTGTCAAGAATCTGATATGGGGGTATAAATCAGCAAAAACCCCTATAAGAAGCCCTGCAACAACCTCCCGCAATGACGGAAGAATCGTGGGAAAACCCGTAAGTTTGTTGACCCACATCCTTCGAATGAATTCAAGAATAAAGAAGGGGACATAAAAAATTCCCAAACGAAATAAAACCCAACCTTGAACGTTAGAGAATCATCTGCACTTGCCTATGGATAGTGTTATTAGTTCTCGCTACCAACTATTAAATACGCCACTCGCATGTCACCCATTGGTGGTTCCATGTCATCTATCACCTCCTGCTGGTAGGGCTTCGTCTTCTAAGGGTCGGGCGTCACGGAACTTTACAAGAGCTTCATCGATTGGTGATGCCATAAAAAATCCCCCCCCCTATGTTCCATATAAATATGATAGGGGAGGGTATGTAACGATTGTGGAATTTATGAAAGTTCATTCAATAGAAACCTTCCTAAATTTCAACAATGCTTTTACTTAACATTTATAAGTCAACCCATTTAATTTACATTGGTGCAATTAAATGGGATGGTTCCAAAGTGAGTTTCCTATATTAACAAGGGGTTCGGGGGGTACCCACCACCATAAATTCATAAATGGGAGTTTTCTAGCTCTGTCGGTCCCCACCATTAAGCATTCAATTAGGAGGGTAAAAATAAAATAAAATGTTGTTCTTTATTTTATTTCTATTTCCACAAAAAAAAGATGAAATCTAACTTTCAACCTCGACCATCTACGATCGATGTGAAAGTATCCTTATGTGAATACTAGACCTATGAGTTCAATAGTGTCCTCAGATTTCAACTCCGTGAATCGGTTCAAAAGTTGAAAAATGCCGCTAGTGCTTTTACTGAACGAACCAGAAAAATAGTTTAGTGAATTATTAACATTCACCCTCAACCCGTACCTATTGAGGGAAGTCTCTGTCGAAGTGAAAAATTCCCCAGAGAACCCAACGGTAATCTCATATTTCCAATCTGAGTTACCATTTAAAAGATCTGGATTTTACAATGAAATAATTGTCATTTAATTACTTTAGTTATGGATAAAAACTAATATTCATTAGTGGCCCGCACCGGCCAAAGTTAGTGTCTGCATACATAAAGCATGTCCTTACAATTTCAGTGGTGGTCTCAGATTTTTAATTTGAGCTACCATTTTGCGAGTTATAAGAATTTGATAAATAAAATATTTTATTAAATTTTTTTTACGGTAATGTAATTTTTGGGTTTTGTCACATGAGGCTCGTGACGAATAAAATTCAGTCGTGCCTAGGGTAAACCCGCCATATTGAGCACAACATGGCCCTTAGATTTTAATTATGATTAAAAATTTAATAGTTATTCCACTTTTTAAGGAAAATTCCTTAGGTGCACTAATTAAAGCGTCAAAAAGCATCGACAGATCATTCCGGGAAATTTGGTCCTCGGAATCGTACGCCATTAGATTTTTTAGTCTCGAATAATTTCCATATAATTAGAAAAATACACATGGAATTGTTAGGGTCTTTACATTATCCCTACCTCAGGTCTTTGCGTCCTAAAAAGCAACATTACAAAAACTAGGAAAATAAGTGGGGGTATTGAGAATGAATCTTAGTCTCTCGCTCCCATGTGCTCTCCTGGAGGTTCATGTGCTGCCAACACACACCCACCAAAGGTATCAATCACCCACTAAGGAGTCTCTGTTGTAAATCCTAAATCTCCACTAGAACCTCTAAAAATGTTGCCCCATCTTCGATATCCATCTCACCGTGGTCGATGAAGTGAGATGGATCATGCACGTATCTCTTTAGCAAGAATATGTGGAAGACGTCGTGCATCCAGTGTAACCGAGGGGGATGTGCTAGGAGGTAAGCACCTCACAAACTTGGATGGGGACTTGGAAGGGTCCAATGAACCTCAAAGATAACTTGCCACCCAGGACAAATCTACTAAATCCTCATCGAGGTGAGACCCATAGAAAGATGTGGTCACCATCCTCGAACTCCAGAGGTCTCCGTCTCCAGTCAGCATTAGAATTCTTCCGGCTCTAATAATTCTTCACTTGCTAATAATTGAGACATTGTGATCAAAAAATATTCCACTACTCTCTTCATCCCTGGCCACCAGTACAGATGTTGAAGGACCTTGCACCATTGTACATCCTTTAAAGAGGTTGATGTTATCCCCTCCTTTAGAAAATCCATCAGCTTCTTTCCTTGAGGATATCTGAACATGTCAAGCCAAAAGTTAGTGTCCCCATGTTGCGCCTCCCTGACTCACGGAAGAAGTGGGGGAGTGACTGGGAGAGACTGAAGAAAAAAAGCTCCATCTCGGTCCACAAAAGATATCTGTAAAGCAGCCAACTGCTCCAATGCCTCACCTAGAAGCGGTATACCGATCTCCTGCGGGGTGCATCTGCTACAATGGTTCCCTTCCTAAGTGTATAGACTATCTCAAAGTCATAGTCCTGGAGTATCTTGAGCCAATGACATGGTCTCAAGTTCAGGTCCTACAGAGAGAAGAAATACCTGAGACTCTTGTGGTCCGAGTAGACTATGAAACGTTCACCCATCATGTAATACCAACACACCTTCATCAAAAAGACTAGTACTGCTAACTCCAGGTCATGGGTAGTGTAGTTATACTTGTTAGTCTCTGTATCATCTCATGAAAGCTCAGCTGACACTTCTCCATCTATAGGAAAAACTCTCCCTTTTTCGTCAAAGTTGACAAGTGTGTCGGTACCCTGGGGATGTCGGGTACAAGTCTCTGGTAGTAACTAGCCAAAGCACACATCCCTTTCACTATGGGGTGGTAATCGTGGAAAAAGCTTTTGAAAAGATGTCCCCATGATCTTCCACCCCTGTTTTGAACTAAAAACTCAAAACTCCTGCTGCCACAAGGGTAACTCTAGCTGACTCATGAGTGATCAGCTACACGCTTCTATGCATGAGTCCATCCTGTGCTGCATGAGATTCCTTTTCACTGACCAAGGAAAACCCCATTCCAATGTAGTATAGAATCCACATAATTTATGCCGAATACAATCAATCTCTATATGAATAGTGGATTCCCAGTCCATTCCAAAACTAATGTCGTAATTCCTTGACACTGCCAGCAAGAGGTTTTAACCAATAATCTCGCCTGAAGTGTTAGATCACACCGTCAGAATATGTGTGATTAGTGAGTCTCCTCCCAATGTAATATGAAGACTTGAGTATCATGTCAACAATATAACTTAAAACTCTTGGTGTTAGACAAGATACATGGAGGGAAGGAAGGATTGGTACCTATGTCTTTATGTGTCCTCTACCGGTACCGCTGGTTTTAATTGCGGACCAATAAAAATTGATATAGCTAAAACACTAACCGAAGGTACTATCTCAGGTAATGGTTCACATATCGAAACATAATCACTATGCAGACCATCCTCATGGTCACTCAATGAAAATGTCTTGTAGCTATGATCACTATCTACTCTAC
Source organism: Viscum album (assembly GCA_963277665.1). Lineage (NCBI taxonomy): Eukaryota > Viridiplantae > Streptophyta > Magnoliopsida > Santalales > Viscaceae > Viscum > Viscum album. The sequence goes on from OY728120.1 coordinate 1,807,480,439, forward strand.
TAGTGTCTCTACTAGGTGGTAAACTCTTGAATCCACCTCCAGCCAGCCCTTAGCTATGTGGGATACTATCTCACCTTGAAACCTTAGATGCCGCTACAGCTGGAACTCATGAAATGCACTCAGTTGGTGTGCATAGTCTTCCAGTGAGGCTGGTGGTTTCTGCTACCCAACGGGTGGTGGTGCTGCTGGTGCACCACCCGATAGTGCCAACAAAGTAAGAGGGCCCTGCACAAAATCCCCATCATTCGGTGGGCCATCATCATGTACTCTCTCGAGAATCCTAGCTGGTTTTCTATGCAATGGAAACATGATAAGGAATAGGGGTGCGTGGTCATTTAGCTATACCTGTTGATCTGTGTTAAGAAAACATAAGAAATATTTTCAAAACACACACACAATCAATGTATTCATTCAATGAGTCAGAAATCAGAAGTCATGGTCCTGGTGTATGGATATGTCAGTCGCCGCACCAATAATGGATTCCCTTAATTGAAAACCACACTCACTACTCTTAACACTATTGCAGTTAAAATGATCAGAGTCCAATGTTCTATGGTAGAACCAACTCCTTTGATACCAATTTTTCACGACCCATCCATTGGGGGCCGTGCCGTGACAAACCCATGGCCGCCTTCCATATTCCAGAGGCTAGTGACTAGCACCGAAGGCGTATTCCCTAAAACTAGGAAGAAATTGATTTTATAACTTGTAACTCATGCAACCAAGCACACAACATGATACAAACAGAAGTAAATTAAATAGTAAAAAGTGTGTGTATAGTAAGTAAAAGGGTCCAGAATACATGCCCAATTAGAAAGTACAAGAAAACAAGAAAGTACAAGTAAAATGAACAACTCCTTTAAACACCCTCTAAGGATCCTACCTGAAGGGTAGGTACAGCTCTCGAACGTCCATCTTTGTGGTATGCCGCATCTATGGTCCACTTTTGAGCTACCTCCAGTCCTAGTACCCTCGTCCTTAGTCTGTGCTGTCTGTCGTCTGCAGCAAACACAATAAGGTGCAGGCATATCCTGTATAGGTGTGAGTATAACTATACTCAGTACGGACCCTGAGACCCCCCAATGGTCTCTCTAAATCCACAAAGGATAAACCACAAAGCATGAAAACAATTCTATTTCGTACTAAGGTATAGGTACATACATATACCTATGCTATCATGTATACCTATATCATTCACGAGGAAACACAAGGCCCAAGTCCATAGCCCAAGGCTCAACTGTTTCACAAAGGAAGGAATACCACGAAGGTAACACCACAAATGTAAGTACCACAAAGGTAACACCACACAGAAGAATACCAAAATGGATTCACCACAAACAAAAGTACTACACAGGTTCACCAAACAGAATAATACCACAATGGTTTCACTATAAACGAAAGGAATACACAGTTACGCCACATAGAAGAATACAAAAAAGTTATCACCACAAAGGTAATTACCACACATGTAGGCCACACAGAAGAATACCACCAAGGTACCCCCAAAAAGGAAACTACCACATAGGTATGCCGCATGGAAGAATACCAACAAGGTACCACCACAATGAAAAGTACCACACAAGTATGCCACACAGATGAATATCACAAATGTATCCCCACGAAGGTAAGTACCGCACTAGTACACCATATAGAAGAATACCACGAAGGAATGCACCACACAAGTACTCCACATAGAAGAATACCACAAACGTATCACCACAAAGGTATGGACTTAGCACACACTAGGTATATCTTATGTACAGAAGTATAGATGATACGTCAAAGGCTATATCATCTTATTCTGTTCAGTATCACTACTCTTGACCTACACAAGATCGATATATGATGACCCACACAGGATCGCTGAGTACTTACCCACACAGGATCGATATGCACTTACTCACACCGGATCTTTGAGTACTAACGCACATAGGATCCGACCCACAAATATCGGTATGCACTGACCCACACAGGATCGATGTTCTTTCCTTACGTACAACTAGCCACAAGGTTACTGCACTAGGTTCTCATGATTTCGGGAGGGTCCGGTCCTCCAGCCATAGGTCAATAATCCAACTACCATAAAGATACAAGAAGAAGTATTCCAATGGTCTGTCACGTCAAAAGAGACCCAAAACAACTGACAGTGCGTCAATCAGACACCCAGTTTGAATGTTATTATCGTTTCTGCTTTGAGAGCCCAGTTGGATTTGGGGTTGGATTCAACCCTTCCATACTCTAACATTATCAAAAACTCAAGTGGAGTATAGAAAAAGGAACGTCCTAATGCAAAGTTTATGGCACCATAGACTGTTCATCATATGAAATCATGTATATCATGATATGGCCGAAAAGGTGAAAAGGGTCGAAGTTGGTCTAGGTCCGGTCTGACCCTGCCTGGGCCGACCCAATCTAGTTCGATTCAACCCAGCCCAACCCAGGGTCCAGCCCTAGGTCTGAGCCAGGCTGCGGGATCTGACACAACCCACTGGGTCCGGACTGGCCCACGGAGCAGCCCGCTGGGTGGCCTGTGCTGGGCGGCCCATGGTGTGGCGGCCCGCGGTGTGGCAGCCCCAGCTGGCCGGATGCCCAGCCTCACCTTCGTGCATCACAGTTTTGTGTCGTGCCATCTACGGCTGAAAGCTGCGATCCGGACACCCTCCATCGCTCTTACGGCCTCATGTCATGACTCTTGTACGTCAGGCAGTGCGGACGCGCGCCGCCGCCCCTTTGCACGGCCGATCGATGCCGGCTTTCGCCCTTGCTCCACCGTGGACCGTCCCCAGAGGCGTGGTAGCACATCCACCTAATTCGCAGCCGGTCATGGTGTCAGATGACACTTTTAGTTCCCACCTGTGCCAATCGCAGATAACGGTCTCTGACCTCCTCCTTCATGAAGAACACATCAAAACCATAAAGGTTGCGGAGTGGTCAGTCCATATTCATTTTTCCTGCACCCTACACGTTAAAGTAGTAGCAAGTAGCATACCCATTCTTAATTCAAGAAGGATGTCAAGAATGTTATAATGGGGTATAGATCAATAACAAAACCTACAAGATACCACACAACAACCTCCCACAAAGACAGAAGAATCCAGGGACAACCCATTAGTCGGTTGACCCACGTCTTTCATATAAATTCAAAAATGGGGTAGAAGAAATCATAGACGCTCAAACAAAATTACCGCCTACCTTAATCATTATAGAACCGTTTGTGCTTGACAATGGACCATGTTCTTAGTTACTGCAACTGGCTCCCAAAGACACCACTCACACGTCCCCCATTGTTGGTTTGATGTCGTTCGTCACCTCCCTCTGGGTCGGCTTCACCTTTTATGTTTTGGGCGTCACCGCACATTATCAGAGCTCTATCACATGGTGAAGCTATTCCAAATCCCTCCCCCAAGCCCCATTTAAATAGGAGAGGGGAGGGTAAGTAAAGATTGTGGAATTTATGATAGTTCATTTAATAGGAACCTACATAAATTCCAACGACGCTATTACTTAGCATTTGAATGTGAATCCATTTAAATTATGTTAGAAAAATTAAATGGGAGGTTTCCCAAGGTACTTCCCGATATTCATGAGAGGTTTGGGTGGTACCCACCACCATGAATTCACAAATGAGAGTTTTCTATCTTGGGCGGTGCCCAACTCCAACCATTCAATTGGGAGGTTAAAAATAAAATAAAAAGTTGTTTTTTATTTTATTATTATTTCCATGAAAAACAAAAAAATCAACTTTCACCCTCGACCAACTGCATTCGAGTAGAAAGTCTCCTTAAGAGAATACGAGCGCAATGAGTTCAATAGTGTCCTCTGATTTCAATTCCAAGAACTGGTCCAAAAGTTACAAAATACCGCTTGCGCGTTTACTGATCGTACCCGAAATAAATTTCAAAAAATTATTAATAGTCACCCTTGACCCACGCCGGTTGGGGTTAGGCTCTACCCAAGTGAAAAATTATCCAAAGAACCCAATGTTACTCTCGGAATTCCAATCCTAGTTACCGTTTAAAAATTATGGATATTACAATAAAATAATTGTGATTTAATTATTTTATTTATGGACAAAAACTAGCATGCACTGGTGGCCGCACCGGCCAAAGTTAGAATCTTCTTAAATAAAGAATGCCCTCACATGTTTAGTGGTGGTGTCAGACTTTCAATCCGAGCTACCATGTGTGAGTTATATGCATTTGAAAAATAAAATAATTTATTTTATTATTTTATTTACGGTTATGCCATTTTTGGGTTTTATTACAGGAGGCCCACGTGGACTAAACATAAGTCGCACCTAGGGTAAACCCACCAGCCTGAGTGTAACAGTGTCTTAATATTTCTGATCCAAGTAACCGTTTATGAGTTATTACACTTTTTCAGAAAAATACATACGTGCACTAATTAATGTATAAAAAATATTCGACGGATCATTCCAAGCACTCCGGGCATCGGAATTTCACGTCGTTAGATTTCACTATCACGAAAAAATCCCATATAATTGAAAACAATTACATGGAATTTCTGGTTCAATACAGGAATGAAGTAATATATTTTAATGAAGAAGAATTACAACGATATTAAATGAAAATAAGTTATCTAAAAGATGATATAAAAATTTTCATGGTGAATATTTATGATGAAGTAATGATTCGGTAAGATCATAATATACTGAAGGATAAAAATAAAGAGAATCTAATTGATTCCAATTATAGATGACTTAGGTCATAAGAAACCATTATAACAATGCTATAATATTATAAGTGTATTGGCGATTTTGATAAAATAATCCATGTAAATTGAGAAAAACATCCCCAATAAAATGTAAAAATTGTTTTATAACTAATATCGCGATAACAGATATGTTTATTTGTGTAGTAAAAATGTTCAAACATAATAATTATGTGATTGAGTTGAATAAATATTTTAATAAATTCCTCTTAAAATATGAATAAGGGAAGATTAATTAAAAAGGGTACCCCCACCCAATTTCAAGGCTTAATAACATCCAACATATACCGGTAATATTTTTACAATATATTAATAGTCATATTTATATATCAAACATCAATTGATATTTCAAATGATATAGATGTTTCCCAAAAAAACCTATAACTATTAACACAACAACTCATTTTTGCTAATTTGGAATGGATGATGGAGCCATAGAACTAAAAAGAAAAATCATAGTTCTATTAGAAAATGAAATAAGCTTTGAAGGGAAATTCTTGTGGATAAAAAACTTATGAAACAAATAAATGATTGTTAAGCTTATAATAAGAAAACAATAATTATAAATTTAGGTCAATATGTCACACGGAAGATTATAGAGCTGATGGATAAAGAAAAAGATGCCTTCTACGAAGGAAGGATGAGTGTTCAAGATAAGATATAAGGGAGATGAATAGACACTGGTCATTTTCTAAAGGATTTTTCAAAATTCCTACCTAGAGAAAAATAATGGATGATGAATTATTTGCTACTAATTAAGGATGATTGTGTCATTTTTTCTCATGTATTTAATGATGTCCAACAGAAAAAGATTATTGATATAAGTAAGATCACCACGATATCTAAAATGGTAAATGATATGAAAATTGGGAAAAAATCTTAATGAGTTCCCCAATGATGAATTTGGGACGATTAGAATATCCTAATTGAGAGAAATCACTTAACATTCATCATTTAATTTAAATAGTAATATGTTTTTTTCCTTATCCCCTTTGATTTTATTTATATTGAAATGAAGAAAATTTAAGGGCCAAAATAGGGGAAATAGGATGTGTAATGTAATATTTATTTACATTATGAAATAAGTATCTATTATTAATTATATATAAAATATAATAGTACATGATAATGAAAGTTAGTTCATCCCTTAAGGGGGAGAAAACATGATATGAGCTACCTAAATTATAAACAATCATGGAATTTAAAATTTTGTTCTATAACAATAAAAATATAATTATGATGCATTAAAATATCATTTTACATTCTAGTTTTTATTGTTAATATTATTTTTACCAAGGCTATGTTTTAGTTGATGTGTTCAGCAGATAAAAAGAAGTGTAAATTTTAATAAACATGAAATTTTTTGAGGGATTTATTGAGTTGACAACAAAATATTTATTTCATGAAATATATATATTTAACCTAATATCAATAACCCATATCCAACATTATATATTTTTTACAGTGGAATAAGATACAAGGTATAAAATCCTAAAGGACCAAATAGTTTAGTAGTCTTGGAGATCAGGATATATACATGATTTCCATATGACTTTTGAATAAAAAAATTACAATATTTTTTTTCAAGAATAACTTAATTCTATCTAGAATATAATTTTATATCAATCATAGCACTCATAGAAAATTCTTGTGTGAAGGAAATAAAATAAGGATGAGCTTAAATGGTCTATATGGGATAAATCTATCCAAACAATCCATAAATGTCAATCATAATTGACATAGAAAGGTAAATATCTGAACACACATTCAATTTAATTAATTTGACCTGGAATCTCAATATGGAATGGTAAATAACTAAAAATAAATCCCACGTAATAAATAATAAGACTATCATAATTAGATATGGCATAATTAGTATGGAAAGTTAAATAATTAAAAAAACATTTCATTTAATCAATAATCTGATACCAAAACGAATCTAGAGATAATATTATTTTTATGATATATTGTATAATAACAACTAAATAATAATTGATGGAAATTATTAGTTATTAGATTTCATGATCTCAAGCTCATGATTCCTCTACTTTCAATACCTTTTACATATTATTTTATAACTGTTTGGTAGGTATACACCATAAAACCATTTAAATAAGGTTATCCAAACAATTCAACTAATGAAATTACTAATGAATCAAGGGTATATCTATAACTAGGCCCCACTAGTATCTTAATATCAATATAATTCCTCATTTAAGGAATAGTTGTTTTAATTCATGGACAATATGCCTTACCATTAAATATCTCTATTTAATAAAGAATACAAATTTTCAATAATTCCCTATAAAATCATATTATATTTAGTGTAATACACAATATCTATAAATGAGTTATGGTATATCAAATAATCATATCCATTAAAAATAATATGAGTACTTAAATGAAAATTAATTTTCAATGATAACTTGAATGTTAATATTTCAAGCGGATGTTAATGAATACCAAAAAGAATCAACTAATTGAATATCAACACTATCCTTTGTAAAAAATTCATAAACCGTCAATAGGAATAATAATAATTCTATTAATAAAACATATCCTTGGTGGATTATATTTAAAATAAAGGGATTTTTTATTGAAAAATATAGATATAATAAAATGAAATGAAAAAAAAATCTTGAGGAAAATATCATTTTGATTTTGAAAATCATCATTTAAAAATAAAAATTCATGATTTATATTGAAAAATACTTTTCTATAACCATTGAAACATACAAAGGAGGATATAAAATATTGATTTTTCATCTCGGAATGAAATTCCATACATGATGTTCACATCAAAACAATGATTCCTTTAATTGTTTATGGTAAAATCCAAATGAGAATTGTTTGGGAAATTGTATGAAGATTAATTTATTTTTTTTAAATTAAAACAATTTTAAAAACTTATTTAATAAATCATTTTTAATAGTGATAAAAAAATTGAAAACATTTTTAAAAAAAATTTGTTTGGAGGAAATTGGGTTTTTGAAAAAAGAGAAAAATCGAGTAGGATTTTACAAAAAATATTCTCAATTATTTTGACTAAAAATTGGTGGAAAATGGTAATATTACTTGTAAAATTCATGAATAACTAGAGGTTAATGAAATTAATGGTTTTGGTTTCACAATTATTGAACAATTTATTTCATTGGAAACTCAACTATAAACAATCCCGACTGAAATGAAATTTTGTCATAAACCCTTATAAAGATCACCATGTTGAAGTGAGAATTAATAAATGGATAAATTAGGTTTGTAAAATTTGAATACACCTAAAAAATGTTGAAATAAAACATAATATTATAAATTAAAATTACCAATATAATCTAATAATATCATAGTCAATGAATAAGTAATATATACAAATGAAAAGAAATTGGGTTGTGAAATTCATTACCACTTAGTAATACACTTGTAAAATAACCATTAATGAAATAATTAAAATTGAAACATAAAATAACATGACATATTAAGTAATTATTATATATATGTAAAAGGTGTATTATATACACCCTATAAAATAAATTAGGTGTATTACAGTACATTATGCCTCATTGAAGGGAAATTTAGAGGAAGTCCCACACCTCACAGTTCCTTTTAGAAGAATGAAATTTAACCTAATTTATAGTTTTTTAAACATTATATTAAATTATTAAAGAACTATATTAATATTTATAATATCATATATAATCTTTTATAAAATCTTATCACCCATTCATTAATAATCATTCATTATTTTTCTTATTATGGGTATTAATTTCCTTATTTTATCAGGAATTGTTTTATGAATGATCCTATTCATGCCCATATTATATAGTTAATTCATATTTAGAATGATATTAATGTTATAAATATTATTTATTTCTTTATCCAATATTTTTTTAAAATTAGATCATGGAGAATGGATCACGTCGATTCGTGGAGAATGTAGGTCGTAAGAATGAGTGATGTTATTATTTACATAACGGGTGATATGGTAAAGAAATGTTTGATAATTTAATATTAAAAAATATATATTATCCCATATATAACACATATATTAATTAAATTTATCCTTATATAATTAAAATAAAAAACGTACGTGAAAAATGAATCACATTACTTCATGAGGCAGTGGTTCGTGCTATACCTGAGCGACATTATCGTAGTTTAGAATGAACGGAATGTAAGAATATATATGTGAAATTATAATTAAATAAGTATTATGATATTATAAATACCATATACATGTGCTAAATCCAACATTTTATATTTCCGTGAAATGTGGCGATGAAAAAGGAATTACGTGGATTCATGAGGTCATTGTCGGCCCTACAAACGGTATATGATTTAATTTTCCATTTGATGGAGGTGGAATGGACAAATATTATAAAATCAAGATAATTACATATTATTATATGGTATATAGATGTGTTTTTATATTGGTTATTATTTGAAATAATTTAATGTTGAAAAAGAAGAAATAAAACAAAAGGTATTTGCAAAGATAATTCTATTCTATAAGAGATTCTTCCATTGGATATTTTCTTAAGGAAAAGTTAGAATTTTTGGATGATCAAAACCTCAAAAGTGTGTACAAGTATATTGGGAGGGATTTTGGTAGGGTTTGTTTGGGATAAAGGGGTTTTTTTGTACTTAATTGAGAGGAGTGAGTGTCCTTTTATAAATGGCGAATGGGAAAACCACTAAAAAGTACATTTAAATTTCACAAATAAAACAAAATTTTAAACTAATTTACTTGAAAACATATTCCAAATAACTTAATTTTATAATTTGGGATAGGATGAGCTATAAATGTGGCCATAAAATATGATTTTTTAATTATTTAAGACACTTAACCATTATATTTTTTATTTTAACCCTTAGTATACATATTTTACCTTAACCACGATAAGTATTTTTTTTCTTCATATTTCTAGTATTCATTCTGATAAAAAATTAATTTGTTCTTATTAGATAATATAAATTATTATAATTGAAAATATGGAATATATTTCCCGAATTTCAATTCATAGAGGTGGTAGAATTTAATTTAAAATTATACCCAGAGACATGATAAAAAAGAGGGTTTAAAATTGAAACATTTCATAAATATAGAACGTGTTATGATCGAAATTGAAAATTAAATTGAATAAAACGAACTAAATTAGTTACTTTGTAACAAAATATAACAGTTTTTAATTGAAAAAATCAAAATATAATATTACCTAATAAATTATTAAAATAAAAAGAAATTTTTTAATAAAAACAAATATTTTACACTTTTCACTGAGAAATTAGAATTTTTATATAAATACCATAAATTAATAAGAAGATAATTTATATATGGTTTTTTTTAAAATTAATTCTATTTTATTGAATATATTTTCCAAAATTGGAAAACATTATTTTTAAATTATATGTGCAGAGTGTGACAAAACTTTTTGTTAGGAAAAATATAATTTTCATAAATAAATTCATTTTCGTTTAAATGATTCTAATTTTATTACTAATAAATAGAAAAACCATTATTTTAAAAAAATTAAACCATTTATTATTCATTATATAGTTATTACTATCAATACCAGCCAATTTAACTGTTAGGTTATAAAGGTATACTATATTACATTTCATTTAGGGTCGAAGTTGTGTGTTCGACAAGATATCAAGGAGATTAAATATAGTAAATTATATTTCATTGGTTGTTTAGGATCATTTTTTCATGTTACATACATTATAGAATAAAATTTTCTCCTTTTATAAAATTTCGGTTTCACAAAATCCATTGAAGAACCACTATATTGCGAATTTTTGGTAGATAGTCACATATAATAATATTAATGAAAAATCTTGTCATCATGGTTAAGTCACTATTCTATTATACATTATGTTTTCCATGGTTGAACTACATTATATTAACTAAATTATCTTTTCTAAGTTTGGTTTATAAATCCATACCTCCCTCAAAAAGTGAATCTGGTCATAATTTTAATTAAAATTGGGAGAATATTAAAATTGGGAGACTATTTGTCTATTAATAATAATAATCTGGAGATGTTGATATTGGAAAAAACCCCATATTCTATTTCCATATATTATCAATAGAGGGATAATAATTCATATATTGACATATTTTTTATAAATTAATTTAAATAAAACACAATGGGGAGTTTTTTTACACAATGTGTTTGATGAAATTTGATGTTAATATGTTAATGAGTGTTTGGTATAGGTGGTATGCCTCATAACTAATTGAGAATGTCCTGAGGTGTTTTTATGTAAAAATTTTATATGTATAATGATACATTATAAATTAAAAGCCCATTGTAAATGTTAAACCAACATTTTTTATGCTATGTGAAGGTAATTATCAGAGATTATAATTAATCATAGGAATTTGTTTCACTACAAGGAATTTTTTGTGAGGGAAAATGAAGTAAATTGCATGATACTTAGAATTTTATCTTATTCGTTTTAACATCATAAGGATTTGGAAACCATTTTTAATAAATCAGAGTGAAAAACATTATGTCTATGATGATATGATGAAAAATAAGTTCTATACACCATAATAAATGGATCTCTGTCACATGGGATATGATATGAATATCCCACCACACAGAACTTATTTTTTTAATAGATGCATTAGTGACTATGGTGATACTATCAATCCTTCCAAATATTTTTTTGTCTTTTCTAATAAACACACTTTTAGGTTAAGTGAGAACCACTAATAAATAAATGAAATAGATGAAATCAAACATATAGAAAAAATAAAGGAATCACATACGGCAAAAAACAACACATTGTTCAATTCCACCAACAATAATCAATTAAAAAATAAAAACTATAACCTCAAACCACCATAATGTCTCATTTCCAACAATGACTAGGTACCAAATTGAAAATAAAAATTAAAAAATTCCAGGAACTACCATTGACTAACCATGAATCAATACATGATATCCTTCATTATCTATGAATTTTATTACACAATTACTATCATCGATATACACATTTCCATGTATCCAGACAAAAAAAAATGAAGATCCAAACCCAATCCAAGAAATAAGAACCCTTTGAAGACCAAACAAAACCACCTACAACCATTATTTCATAGTCACCAACCCCATCAAGACCAAAGAATCATAATAATAAAGTGATAGAGCCTATGCATGATGTGATACCTTGAACCCATCAATAACTCAAACAACACATCACAATGATTCCTTGAAAACCAACTACCCAAGATATCGCGGAAATGAAAGAGGGATTCTAATGTTAGGGAATAATTTCTTATAAAAGGGGCATAATTTTTCCAAGACTGTTGCTAGGACTTCTTTCAATAAAGATTCCCATCCAAATATTAGGCTATACAAAAAATCAATGTAATTTAAAATCTCCCCATTGAGTAAAAATAGTATATATGTTATTTCACAGAGATGCTTGTTCTCTTTTGAATTCAAGAATATGGACTAATATGAAAAATAGTAAGGGATATACCATGGTCTAATAATGTGTTATACTTTATAAAGTATTATTATTGATAATTGAAAAGGTATGTACATAATCCATTAATATCATGGTGACCCCCACATGGCTTTAGACGGATTGTAAGACTTCAGTTGGATTGTGTGTCTCTTCAACCTGACAAGCCTTTATATCCATCATGTGACTTTAGAATAAGAAGTCCAAGATGATTATATGACTTAATATGAATATTTAAATTGATAAATTCATGGCAATAAGCCTTTTAATGTAATAGTGAATCTTTATTTTGTATAAATTTGAAGCATATCATATTACCTGATGAGAATATTAATTCATAACATTGTAAAGTTATTAGTTTTCTATGATATCAAAAATAATGTTATTAGTTACATGATTATATAAGGAGGAACATGTGTATATTATTCAAAGTTCCAAACATGTGTATATTTTTAAGAGTTAATGATGTATATTACATAGGAAATAAAAACAATGAAACACTATCAAATTTCAATGGAAAATAAGAGGATAATCCTAGAAATTTCTTAATAAGTTTGAAAGGAATATAATCAGGAAATCTATTGATTGATTTAAATTATGATATTTACTAAATTTAATGATCATAGAGTTTCTAAAATTCACATTTTTAAAATACTATTCATGATATTATTTTATGAATATATATATATGTTGGAGAATAAAGGAGTATGTGAGATGTTAATGATTTTAAAAATCAATAGAATATGTATTGTGTAGTTACGATGAAAAACAATATATTTTTAAATAGATCTTGTAAAAGGAAGTGGAATGAAAATAAATCCAACATGAATACTTTTTTGTTGAGGATAAATTGAGATGTATGAACTCTTCCTAACTCTCTGTGATATTTCAACATCAGGATATCAAGTGAGAAATGTAATAAATTTCTTAACAAGAGAGTATACATTAATTTGATGGAAGAAAAGGTTGAATCATTACCATTAAAGGATATATAAAATACATATTAAAGGATGAGTGATAGAGGAACCTTAATAAACTATTGGGATGTATTAATAACAACCATCATGATGTGATAATAAAATATTTTGGAGAAGGAAATAACTATTCAAATTCCAGTGCAATTAATTTTTTATGAGGGAACTTCTATGAAATATTAAATAACATATACTTTTATAGATTTCCTAAATTTTATTTAATGATATTAATTAAAATTATTTTTAAGGGAAAGAATACACATTGTACTAAAATTATTCATAGTGGAAAAACAAAGAGATAGATAATATGAAAGTAGAAAAGAGTATAATTTCTCAGACAAGCCTAGTAATTCATTGTGTCTTTTGAAATTTTCATTTTTTTTGTACATGAATAAGGCTTAGATACAAAAATATAAGTGGATAAAATCTTTTATCCACTATTTTGGTTTAATTAATATGGCATATCCGTGAAACAGAAATGGAAATTCGATTTACCTTATACCCATCTCAATGATATCACATGTCCTGGGTACAACACTCCGTCATCACATAGTACTGCAATTGTGTTCATTGTAACCGTTTAGATATCCCTATATCCCACATTGATTCTCACTAAACACCATGGAATGTGATATAATATGGTTATACCTCTCTTAAAACCTTATTTTACTATTATATTATTTTATATTATTTGGATTCTCAATATTATCTTTATTATATTCACAGTCACCTACATACATGTAATGATTCATCAATTATATTTAGAAAATTTGTGTATAACGATATACCATGGGTGACTATAAAATCCTATTCCCAATACCTCTCACCAATTAACTGAGGGGAAACCTCGATTCCTCTAGGATGATGAAATGAATCATGTGAATCAAAAAAATCATTAGAGATGATATATCTATGATTAAAATATATAAATATAAATGGAATTATATATGAATTATGACCGTAACCATTTTCACATCAGATATCTACAACATATACATATATGTATGAAATAAAAAAATTGTCATAAAATATAAAAAATTATATAAATAAACTCTCAAATAACATTTAGAACATCATAACCTGTAAAAACCCCTTCAATAGTACCAAACCACAATCTCTATAATATCTATACATCTCCGCCTTTAGGAAGAAGTAAAATAACATCATGTTTGATGTGAATGGAATGCATAAAATACTAAAAAACTAGATCATATTATCTAATGGGACCCAAGGCCACTCTCTAATAAAAATATTAATTCTAAGAGATTGAAATTAATCTAATCCTGGACAGGTAAACAAGATATATATATAAACATAAAGAGGTGTGAGTTGGGTGTGGGCTCGATAGCTTAGTAGGAAATCACTATAGATTACATGATTTTATTTTCCAAAAATCTATAAATATACTATTTTGAAAAAAATTGAACATAATATCTTTTAGCGTATATTTAGGAACCCAAATTGTAAATGAATTTTTTATTTATAAAGCTCCTCATTACCTTCTTGAAGTATGATTTTGAAACTAACACTATAGATCCCTTTAAAAAGCAATGAAAACCCAGAAAATGATAACATAATATTTATATTATACATTAAAATGATTCTTTAATGTAATCTACACATTGATGAAGATATAAAATATTTGCTGGAAAAATAAATAAGTATAAATAATAAATTATGTAAAAAAATCACCATGTATAATATAAATGGAAGGAAATAAGAAACACAACATTAACCATAAAAAGTGTCAGTGGAAACCAAACAACATGAACTATCACAACCCTAAACCATGGTTCATTGAATATGCTCCGATCAATAGCTTCCAAAGGTATTTGAGACATACTCTAAGGAATACTAGGGTTTCCTACATGAAACTCCCAACCATACCTCAAGGCCTCTCAGGGGAACATCTAAAAAACACTATCTTGAATAATTAATAAGACTATCTTAGAACCTAAATAAGTACCCTTCTACCTAAGATCATCTATATTAAAACCACATAACATGAAATACGGAAATAATCTAGATCATTAACAACAACCCACAAGCAAAACCTTATTTAAAATGATACCAATTTCAAAAATCACTTTTAATGTTCAATTTAAACCAAATACTTTCTTCCATGTCTTATCACAAACATTGATATGATAAATCATATCTTAATATAGAAAATACTTTTAAAATAACTCTATGAAATATTTTGGAAAAAATTATAAAATATCAGAATGAATTTCCAAAATATCCCTTTTTGAAACATTATACACACATGAAATTTCATATATATTTATAGAAATTTATCAAAATTAATATTAACAAATTCTCATGTGACTATGAACATATTTATATATAAGTATCTATCCATAAAAATGTGTATATGAACTCGAAAAGAAATGGTGAATCCATATCATTGGGAATAAATAAATAAAATAAAGGAATCAATTAAACATGATAAAACTCCTCAAAAATGAATCCTAAATGAATTTAACCGTAAAACACATTCATTGAACAACTAAATTTTATAAAAAATTCAATAATTTGAAAAAACCAACTTGTTTACATAGATCAACTAAAATAATTTATTAACCCAAATTATAATTTATTCTTTAATGGATGATAAAAATCATGTCAAAATTATTAAAAACCATTTGAAAATCAATTGAAACTATTTTAAATCATTATTTGTATGAATAATTAAATTCAAATGAAACCAAATGAAATTTATAGTTTTAAATAAAATAATATAAACACCCATCAATATGTGGAAAATTATGTAAACCCCAAAATCATGGAAACACCTACACGTAACATGTACAGATGTGATAAAATCCCCAAACACAGAGGAAGAATACCAAAGGAAAACCTTACACTCCCATAAAATATTTAAAAAATGGATTAGATCCTAATATCACACCTAGTGTTATTCCTAAGCAGAAATAAAATAATGGATATAGGAAAACCAAGTGAAAAGAGGGTAATATAAGTTGATAAACCCATATATAAGAAAACTATCCATGAAATATAGAGGAATAATAATGCTTCAAGGTGATATGGGGTGGGGGAGGCATGAAATACTCATAATTGAGGGTGGTAATTTTTTATATTAGAGAGTTAGGATAGTGGTACGAAGAAGAGTTTTAATATATTTACATTAAGGTAGTTTTAGTGTTTTTGGGAAAAGGAACCTCAAAAACTAACATTGTTTTCTCACATGGGTTTTGAAACAATTTGGTTACAATGTGAACCACCTTAGAAAATATAAAAACCTCAAATAGTTTTTCAATGATCCCTTCTTAGTTTTAAAACCATGTTTTGATCTTGAAGTAATGTCACTATCGTGTTAGAGATGCTGATGAATGTTTTCTAATCTATTATCCAGACCATTTATCATGATAACAAATTAAAAAGTATTAAAATTTAAAATCACCAGTCCATGATCGCTAGAAAAAAAATAACGTCCATTAAATATTAAATTATAATAAAATAATTAAGGTATGTTTTCCATAATTTCCCACACAATAACACTTTCCTCCTATAAAAATACTCAATTTATAATAGAAGATCAACACAAGTATGATGTTTGATGTCCTCTTCTAAAACATGTCCAAATAAATCATGGGATAGTGAGACATTGACCACAATGAGACCCAAAGTCTAAAAATTCTATGCTTGAAAACAAAACAAGTTAATATCTCTAAAGTGGAGGTTGATCATAGTTAAAGTACCATACATTCTCCAAATATTGGAAAAAAAATACAAAAAATCTTAATCGATCCACCAAAAAGGAAGACTTCATCCCCCCCAGAATTTATGTATTGTGTTAGAATTGAAAAATCCCAGGACAACTGATCCCTCAAAATCCTCCATATGACTAAAAGGCCTAAATAATAAACTAAAAAAGGGAAAAAGGAACCAGGAGGAAAATAACTGAAACACATGAATATAGAAATAATACTACTCAAATACTCCAGAAATATCAACCATGCACGATTTTTAACAACCAATGATTTAAATATATATTATTCTCTAATATGTTTTATTGATTGTTAAAAATGAAACACCGAATTAAAAGAAACCAAGATGTGTTTTTATTGTGAAGTCATATCCATTGAATCATTTATAGTGAATTTGAGTAACAAAATAATGAAATCTATAATATATTTATATATAATTTTAATTTTAAACAAATTTACTTAGGTAATTATTGTGTTAAAGAATACATCTTTTTAAATGATGTATTTTTTATCAAATAAATTTAATTATAGTATTGTGAAATGATAAATGTAAGAAAATATAAAATTAACTTATTTAATATCTAATCAATCGTGTTTTATTCAAATTATAAATAATAACAACAATTATTTTAAATAGTTATTATCCTATAAAATATATATATTTTTATGACAATAATGTAAAATAATATTTTGATAAATTAATTGAATTTTATGACATTATTAGTTTATAAATATGAATTTTAAAATAATGAATCACTTTCATATGTAATAATAAGTATTTCATAAGTGACATTATGAATTTTGTAATGTTCCTTGGTATTTAAAAAATCATATTTGACATTTTAAAACATTAATTTTATTTTTTAAAAATTCATTTATAATACATTGTATATTTAATATTTTAATATTATGTTTCCAATTATATGAGTGAATATAATGAATATAACATTGTTTTTGGATTCATAATTTGAAAATATTCTTTAATTTAATTTTTTGATTTGTCTAAATTAACTATTTTTTTGATAAGTGATGGGAAAATAGACTTTTTCCAAATCAACGTCTTTTATAACGGTATAACTATATAAGTTAGATATAGATTTTTATTTATTGATTATTTTAAAATAAAAAATGTTACTAATTTTAAATAAATTGTTTTAAATTTATAAAACCAATTTTTATCCATATAAAATAGATGTATTTTTTTAATTCTAAAAAAAATATTTTGATATTTTAATTTATTTATACATTATTTTGGAAAAAAATGTTTTAACTTGATTTCATAGAAACAAAAAGATTAATTTTATAATAATAACTCAATTTATATCATCAAAATAAAAAAAATATAATGTTATCCTGTAGTTAAATTTTATGGTTAAAAGGATCTTATTCTATGAAACAAGTTTTATATATTATATACTCCAATAATAAACATATTTTATATATCTCAGGGGAAATTTATTTTATAAAATGATTTTAATATTTTAAATAATAATTTTTAAATTAATAAATAATTCCAATTTTAAAATTTTCCATTAAATTTATTTTCCATCGTTGAATGTGGTGTTACCACAGTACTTGTAAATTTGGGTAAAAGGGCCTTAACATTGTGAAAATGGTTAAAACCTGCAAAAACCATTTGTAATATTGGATGGTTGAATGATTATCATCCTTATTAATTTTTCCACACAATTATTTTCCCATTTTGGGCCTTTGGACATGAATAATGGATTTATATAATCTATAATTAATTAGTTTCAATATAAGTGACCTTTTCATCACTCATAAAAGGACAACACCTCCTCCCCCTTTCTCTGACCATTCCAATGATTTGGATAAACCAACAATTTATCATAGTGCTTCAACAACACCCTACCAACACAATTGAATGAATATTCTCACACAAATACAATGTTTTGGATCTATAAGGAGTTACCCGAAGTATAACATCCAATATAGTGTATGTTAAGAGTATATGAAGTGCATGTTTAGACATGAGGTAATGTTTTTAACTCAAAACTTCTTGTATTTGAGACACAAGTTATTTTATGAAAATAATTTCATTAAATGGTATGAATACTAAAAAATATATATATATAGTTCCATTAATTATCTTCATTCATGGTTTTTGAAAATCGAATTAAATCATTTTCTCTTTAAAGGGGTTTTTATTATAATTAATATTACGTTGTAAATGTATTTAATCTCCATTAATCTTTACCGAGACATTATTTAATATTATGGACCAATTTAATAATTTTATGGTGAATATAATACAAATGTATTTATTTTCTCATACTACATAATTTAATTAATGTTACTTATTGTGCAATATGATTTTCAATCATCCAATGAATTTTGATTAAAAAATTTCTAAACCCGTATGAGTTTTCTCTCAAAATTTATTTCTTAAGACACATTATATTTTCTACACCTATCTTATTTGGATTGGATTGTATACTAAAAATTTTATATATAATCCAATGATTGAGAATTATTAATAGTATTTTATCGTCAACATCCCGATTTCAATTTTTCAAGGTATTTTATTTGAATGTTTCTTAAGTAATAAGGGATCATTCATACCACCCCAATTAACATTGAGTTAAACCTTATATAAATTTCATCAATTTATTGAAATATTATTCTCATGAATATTTTTCTTTTTTTATTTATCTTCCTTTAATATATACCTAGTTAAATATACTTTACATTTTTATTGTTAATCGTGTTTTTTGTTACCATTGAAATTCCCTAATATAAGTAAACTCGATTTAGGGGAACATTCATTTTTATTATCTCATGTTAAGAGTAAATCCAATAAAACGTTTTTTGTAAAAAAAATATCAAAGAAAAATAAATATTTATTGGACAACTATCGTTATTATATTCAAATTTCATGAAAAATGTAATTCACCTTCAGTCTCTAAAGGGATCATTATTTATTTTATAAAGCATATCAAAAGTGGTTCATTTTTTTTTCTTTCTTCTCCAAAATAACTCTCATGAATTTTCTACATCGAAACTCCATGTTCAATTAATATGTAAATTATGAAATTAATAAAGTTGAAAATGATTTAATTTATTCTTGTCATGGATATCCTTAGGATATATTGATTAGTTATTCCGTAAATAAGAATTATGAAACACAATACCTTTTTATGGGTTGGTCATGCTTATAATTTATGTTTGGATTATGTTCTTCTTGTGGAACACATATGTATGATTTTAATTATGTGAAATTTGTCAAAAATTTATATATCCGTATAATTCATTGGGTGAAGATTTATATCTTATGAGTTTTCATGTATTGGATTACATAGTGAACTTATTTCACCATCGAAAAATTTCCATTATTGTATTGGGAATGAAGAGTAAACAAAATCCACCATGGGAGTATATCTAATTCATAAAGATATAACATGGAGTAAAACATGACTAATTTTTATTATTTAATGTATTATGTTGTTTCCACATGTTCCATTTTTTAATGATCTTATTATTTGATATCCTTATAACATATTTCCATGTATATGGTTATTCTATTTATGATATCATGTTATGACTCTTGGAACTCAGGTTATGATTTATTACCATGTCTATTATCAAAATATAATTTCTAGATCTCCCTTTTCTATATTTATTTTCCCTAGGGTGTCATATGAGGTTTTATATGATTTATGGGAGTGGGGGAAATATGTGATGTTTTAAATAAAGACGTTGTTTTTATGTTTATGATAAAGTATTTATATATCTAATCATACAAAGACACTAGATATATAGATACATGGCATATATTTTTGGGAAATATTGTTATAAACCATGAAATAATGATTTTTTATAGCTTGGTTCGTTATAGCTGGTAACATATGAGAGAATTGTTATTTAGAGGATAATTTTAGTTATTTTTTTATGAATTGGATAAGATAACTATAATAAAATTATCATAGATAAGTCTATGGGGAAATTATATGTATAATATTATATAATAATATTTTATAATATTATTGAGTATGTGGTTTTTACTAGAAATATATCCTTTTTTGGATACTATTTGTAGATGCATGCTCTGACATATATTTAGTTACGTGTAATAAATCAAAAAAAGGAAAGAATCAGTAACAACTTGTTAGACACTTCATTCATGAAGCTGATGTCCATCTACACAACTGGTTTGGGACTCCAGGGCTATATTCATTGGTTGGTCATATTCAATTTATGAAGCACTGTGAAGGATTTATTTTGGTTTTACATGGAGTTACTAGGTTGAAATGTATTATAGAACCTAATAGACATTAAAATGTGATGAATCAAGGATGATATTGGTTTATCCCAGGATTATATATGTTAATATATGATTGACATAGGATAAATAAAGGATGATACATATCTAACTAAAGGGATTATAGGATAACATTGGGATACTAAAAATTAATAAATATTCTGTTCGAATTTCCATTAATTCCTATAGGAAACATCTATTGTGATGATAATTTTATATCATGAATGATAATCCATTATTCGTATTATTGATGATTGGAACTAGATTGAAACAAGATAAAATTGGGTGTGAGGTACAATTTTATGATTACCTCAATAATCAAACATCTTGAATGTGAGATAGACTATGAATTATAGTGATTATGAAAAACCATGTATCACCAAATAATATTAATAGTGTGGGAATATTTTAAAGTCAGAACTCCCTAAATAAGTGAATGATGGAGTCATATGGGATCTTGGGAGATGTAGATGATTAGGGGAATAATATTATACATCCTATATATCAAAATCATGAGAATAATTTCCATGGGAATCTCCCCATGATGATTGAAAAATTCATTACTTGTGGGGGTATAGAATAATATGTTTTCAAGGGGTGTAACATAATATTCATCCTAAGGATACACTAATGATTTTATGTTTTATATATTGAGGAATTTGGACACTATGAAACCGAGTAGACCAATCTAATGATTAATGAAGAAAAATTTCACCAACCACCACTTAGATCATGAGAACAAGGAAAAGACTATGCAAGAAATGGCGTTGAGGTAGGTAATGATTTTTTCACTCAAGATTATTATTTATTTTATGTCATGTAAAATTTCACCATTTATTTATTGAGATATATTGAAAAAATATGTAATATAAATAATATATACATGCTATATAAAATATCATTATGGTTTGAGGAATGTAACAACATATACATTTATCTCTTCATCACTTATTATGATTTAATTAGGAATGGATTATCTCTTTTAACAATGATCTGAAATCAAATTTATATTAGGTAAATATCTATACATATTATAAATCTTCCAATTATCAATTACAATAATATGTTTAATTAAGATCTTTCTATTCAAATTACTACCATCATATATGTTTCAAATTTTGAAGGAGACAATTTATTTAAGGGTGTGTAGGAGAATGCAATGTTCTGATATTCTAACACATGTTTTCCTATAATCTGTTTTATAAATTTTTCCATTCACATATATGAAAAAAACAATAATACATTTATGTCATCAAAACCAATCCATTGAATTAGTAGGTATAAATATGAGTAATAGAATTAATAAATTTATCAAGAGATATATTTTTATATATAATGCAAATTTTATAAAAAAAAATTTAATTCATTATTTTTTAATGAATATATAGTTTTATGTTGTGTACATTTTATTTTATATAATTTTTTATATTGTATTTTGGCTTATAAAAACTAATAATAAGAACCACTAGTATTTCTAAAAATTTATTTTCCTTTAAAAATAGTTTCATAATGTATTATAATATTTTAGATAAATTTAAATTCCAAAATTATAAAAAGTAATGTTGTGAAAATAAAATCATTTCTTAAAATTATAATTTCATTTATTGTTTAAATTTTATTTTGCAAATTATTTTTCAAAAAAAAGAATTATTTTGAGGTGAAAAATGAAAATAGTATTCTTATAAATAACTTGACTTTTACAAAATTATTATTATATAATTAAAAATCATAAATTAAAAAAATTATAAGTCTAATGATGAATTTTAAAATAAAATTACTGATTTAAAAAATGTAATTTTTAATTGAAATGCTCATATATGACATTTTAAAACATAGTTATATTTATAAAAACATTATCTGTATCAATTTATAGATTTCATATTTTTATATTATTTTTCCTTATAATATAAGATGAATATAATAAAATTACATCGATTTTTGGATTAAACATATTAAGAAAACATAAGTACACATTTTTCTTGTTTTAATAAAATAACTAAATTTTACATGAATTGTGAAAGGATATAGTTCTTGTCAAAACATCAAATTTTATAATTTTATCACCATATAATTAAAACATTGAATTTTTATGGACAAATATTAATTGAAGGAATAATTTTATTTATTTTAAATATATTACTTAAAATTTATAAATCATAAATTTAACTTTATAAAACAATAGTAATTTTTAAATTTTAAGAAAATAGGTCTTTTAATAAAATTTATCATGATTTTGTTAAAATTCAGTTTTAATGTGATTGGAAAGCTAAAAAAAATTTCATTTGTATTGTATTTTTTTCACGAAAATAAAAAAAATATTTATAATAATACCCACACATTGAATTTAATATTAAAAATAACTTTTTATAAGAATTTATTTTCATATATTTTATGTGATAACACTACAATTATTTATCAAAAATCATAGAAAACATATATGAATAAATTATTTAAAATTTTTAAAACAACATGTTCATATTATTAAAAAATTTCCATTTTAATTTCATCCATTAAAGTTAGTTTCCATGGGAGAAGGTTGAGTTATTATGGTAAGGATAAATTTGTGTAAATATTTATTATGATATTAAAAAATGTTTGAACACGTTAAAAATGATGAGCATGTGTTGATTCAATATTTTTGTTTTTTTATGCATATTAACACACAAAATTATGTTTTGAATAAAGTAAAATGAATTGAATTTTCTTATATTAATTGATGGAATATTTATTTTTATTAAATAGCCACATTTTGTCATTAAATCATTGGAGGATAATTGTTTTGTAAGGGGAAAATTATTCTTGAAGGGTTTTATAAGTAATATTGAAACCATGTTCTGACCGTATTTTATAAAAAATTATTATTTTATAACCAATGTTTGGAATTAAAGAATTAGTCAAAGAAAATAATATTGGATGAAACCCACTATTTGGGGAAAAAGATGGTTTATCATCCCTGCATTTTTATTTAATTCTATTTTTTCAACCACACATTATTAGTTTATCTCTATTTTGTGAAACCCTATGTCTAACATGTTTAAATACTGAGTTTTGAATTATTTTTTATTTCTGTGTTTGACGAACCATTTTCTTAGGAATTTAATATATATTTAATGATGTTAAAAAATTAATTCAACGGATCATATTCAATTGATTAAATTTTTATATTTATTCAGGTACTATATACTTTCCTTAATTGTTCTGATTTCCGATATTTAAGATCTATCTTCTGATATTTATCGAGGGATTTAACATGAAAAAATTCGATCGTGATGATAAATTCTAAGATGATCATATCATATATATATATATATAATGTTCTTCTTTTAATAATTCTTATGTTAGTTTAAAAATTAAATGATTTAATGACTCTAGAGCTACACATTGGAGGCATACATGTTTTTATTCATGTTTATTGGTTCAAGTGTTTTTTCTAATGATGTATATCTCTATTAATCTATTAATATAGTTTTAGAAAAAACTAATTAGAGCTACAATTTGTGAATAATAGTTTTTATCATGCACTTGCTGTGTTATCTACTGTTGTCTAAATAATAACTGTTTAATGTTGAAGAATATTGTTTTGCCATTTTTTTCTATTAAAGATCATATAAAACTGTTAGTTACTTGTACAAATGTGTTGCTGTGCTATTTTAAAATCACCATTCTACTATATTATCTGTTAATTATATTGGTTTCTTGTACTAAATTATTGGTGGAGTGAAATCATTTCATACTAAGCTGTGCATGTTTCCTCTCCTTATAAAAGAATATTAAATCCCTATAAAATCCTTGTGGCAAGGTGTCAAATTTCGGCACCAATTTTTCAATTTCACCTATAGAAGGACATTCTAGTTAAAATACTCATGCTCATAGAGAGACTGTTTTGTAGTAGAATATATTATATTTTTCCCAAAACTACTGCACAACACTATATTCATTCCATTATTTATATTCCACTACATTCTAATCTTTAATAGAAAAGGATATAATTTCTTTAATTATAAGAGGGATGTTTAATTTTATCTTGTTTTTAATGTAAAAATCATCACCCCCTATTATGTCTTCATATTTTCTATTCCAAAAAAATGAAAAATATATTTGATATTTGATAGTGGATGGATTTTTTCCATATCTATTTCAAAAAAATAATTGATTGTACTTTTTCTGGAGACCTTATCCATAATTAGAAAATTTATATTACTATAAAATATTTAGTTTTTAAATAAGTGACATTTTCTTCAATTATAAATTGAGACAAACACCTCCCCGCGTCTCTACCCATCGAAGGCTTTGGATTAACCAAAAACTATACAATAGTCTCTCCACAAAACCCACAATATGCCTTTAATGCATTTTAATCAAAATAATACCAAGATAAGTATCTCTATATAGTATTTTAAGGGATAACAAGAAATTGATAAGAAGTTAAGCACAAGTGCAGAGAATATAAAACCCGATGTAAGGGTTTCATCTCAAAACCACCTTTATTGAGAGACAATATATTTTATACAGCTAAAATATTTTAAATGGTTTTTATGAAATGTTTTGAGTATATAATACCAGGAAGTATCATTATTCATTGTATTTCATCTTTAACATTAATATTTATCTTTTTCAATTGATTTTTATTAGAATGTATCTTACAAAATATCTGTTTTGTATCTCAATTTCACTTCTTTGAGACATGTTTCAATGCTATGGAGCAATTAAATATTTATATGATCTATATACATCCTAATAATTTATTATGGAATACTCAATGATTTAACTCGTGATATTTACATAGCCATATTTTTTTAATATACCAATGAAATTTGATTAATATAATATTGGAGATAAAAGGGGTTTTTCTCATAATTTCCCTTTTGAGACACTTTATATTTTATGAAACTATCTACATTTAAAGAGATTATATACTAGTATTTTGATATATAAAATCAGGGTGTATCTTTATTCATGGTGTTTGAATATTTTATTTAAGCTCTCTCTTTTTCGAAATGTTTTTATTTGATTGTTTTTTAATTCAAAAGGGATCTCTCAAACCACCGTCATTAACATTGAGTTAAACTATCTCTTGAATTTTTCCATTTTTTAAAATCATATTCTCAGTAACATCACCTATTGATGTATATATTTTTCTTAAATATATACATAGTTAAATATCGTTTTCATTACTGAGGAGATATAGGTTTTTAGTTCCCGTAATGATTCACACATTTATGTAAAAATGATTTAATTAAACTTTCCAATTTCTAACATAAGGTCTAGAATCAACCCCAAATACTTTTTAAAACCAATTAAATTCTAGGATCCAAAATAAATTATTTACAATCCCTCTTGGTTATGTTTTGATTTTATAGAAAATATATTTTCTTTCCTACCCTAAAAAGTACCTTAAATATTCTATAAAGCACAACCCAAGTGATTTGTTTTTATTCAATCTTTTCGTCAAAACCCATAAGTAATTTTATAAATGGGAAATAAAGATCCAATAAATATGTCCACTTATCAATTAAAAAAGTTCAAAATTATTTAATTCATTATCTTATGAGTCCTTATTATCTATATTTCATTTATTTTATAAATAAAACTTATGAAACCCACTTCTTTTTATGGGTTTGAACCTGAAAATGATTTATATATTGTTTATTTTCTTCTTGTGGAACAAATATGTATGATTTTCATTATATAAATTATGGGTAATAAATAACATATCCCTCCAATTCATTGGGTAAGGATTTATAACTCATTATATTGTATGTATGAGATTATGGAGTGAACTGATTATTCTGTAGGGCTTTTAACACTATGTTAAATGGAATAGGGACTGAACCCAGTCCACCATGGGAATATTTCCACCTTATGTTAATAGAATTTAGAGTGAACTTTTCATTATCTAAAACCCCATGTATTAAACCATCGATTTCAATCTGATGGGTCACATAACAACATTCATCCCCCCCCCCCCCCGTATGCAAGAGGCTAGCGACTAACATGAATGGTCTAGGTTCATCATTTGTGAGATTACAACATCATTATATTTTCATAGAACATATAATATAAATATTAACTATAAAGTCAATAATTAGAGAAAAATAAAAAAAAACTGTAACACGGAATACATGAAATATAATAAATAGATAAATGGGTTCATAAGGTGGCAAGCGAGTCTAATGTAGAAAAACAAAAAAAATTGAAACTACAGGGTCCATAGGAGTACATCTTGTTCTGTCACCAACACCATACTCCAATGATAAGCCCTCTTCAATGGGAACCATTACCTTACTTGGATCCATGAATATGAAGTCTACATGGACATCTACTATAAGAAAATAATGTTTTAGCGGCAGTTTTTTCCTATAGGTTTTAAAACCCACCACGAAAATACCGCCACTATTTTTTTAAAATATATTTAATTTTTTTTAAAAATCCGATAAAAAAATTCTTTTTTTAAAACTTATTTTTAAACAATCCTCTAGGAAATTGCGGTAGTTTTTTTAAAACCGTTGAAAATTTTATGAAAATTAAAAAGTTATTTATTATTTATTATTTGTTATTTTTTTATTATTTAAAATCAAATATTGTTTATTATATATAATTTAACAAATTTATAATGTGTCAATTAATTAATATTTATAATTATTAGTTTATAATATTTTATACTAAAATATAATCTTTAATAAGTATAAGTAATGTCTTTGACATAAAATGACCATAACATCTGATCTGAGAGTCCATTTAATCTCCAAAACAATTCAAATCAAAGATTATCAAATGAGAAAAAACAAAGTGAGATTTGAATCCGGCATTAATCAAAGGAAATAAATATATTCAAAATGGTTATAACATTCTATATAGGTGTCTGTTTGGCCTCTACCACATATCATATCGAAGCTCATTTCACGATTTTCGATTTTAATGGTTTTGGCACTAGAAAATGAGTATCAGATCATATTTTATGGATATTTTAGTGTTTTTAGGGTTTATGAGATTCTTAACATTTTAGGATTTTTTAATTAACTGTATTTTTAGTTATTTATTTATTTAATATCTATTTATTTATTATTTTTTTAATAATTAATTAATTTTTAATTTAATTAACTAATTATTTATTTATTTATTTATTTATTATATAGTTATTCTGTATACATTAATTATTAATTTGTATCTAATTTATGTAATAAACAATTAATAATTTTTTATTATTGGTTTTTTAATTTGTATTTATTTATTTATTCATTATTCATTATTAATTAATAAATTAATAAATTATTAATTATTAATTATTAATGGTTAGTTATTAATTATTATTAAATATTAATTAATTATTTTCTATTTATCTGTTTATTTATTAACGTATTTATTTATTATTTATTATTTATTATTTATTATTTATTATTTATTAATTAATCGTTAATAATTTTTTATTATGCTTTATTATTTATTTTTAATTTAATAAATATAAATTTCTTATTAGTCTATTAATAATTTATTATTTAATAATTATTTATATCTAATTGATTATTTATTTATTATTTATTAATTAAATATTAATTATTTATTAAAAGTTTTTCAAATAATAAATATTGAATACTGCATATTAAATATTAAAATTCAAATATTATTTATTAATTAAGAATTATTAATTTTATAATTATCAATTATAAATTATTAGTTATTAATAATTATTAATGAAATATTATTTAAATATCTATTAATTTATGTATTTATTAATTAATAAATTTTTTGTTTATTATTTATTGTTTATTCTTGGTTATTTATTATTTATTAATTATTAATTTACTTTTAATTTACTAAATATTAATGTATTATTTGTTTGTTATTGATTTATTGATTATTTATTTATTTATTCAGTATTCAGTATTTATTATTTATTTATTTATTAATTATTCATCATTTATTAATTATTCATAATTTTATGAATATAAATTTTTAATTTTTAATTATTATTTCTTAATGATCAATTATTAATTATTAATTATAATTAAATAATAATTATAAAATATTATTTTATGATGTATAATTTATAATTATTTATTATTTATAATTTCTTATTTATGAGTTATTATTTTTTTATTTACCAATTATTTATTATTTTATTACTAATTTGTTATATATTTGTCATGAATTAAATTATTTTTAAATTAATTAATTATTTATAAATTATATATATATATATATTCTATGTTATATATTATATATTATATATTATATATTGTATATTATATATTACATATTACATATTATGTAATATATATTTTATAATATATAATATATAATATATATTATGTATTATATATTACTGTATTATATATTATGTATTATTAATTAAGTCTTATATGATATATGTTTGTTTCGCGACGATGGGTGAAAAAACGTGCGCTACCTGACGGTTGAATAGAGAAGGTTGAATTCTGCTTAATCACTCATATCAAGTGCACCGTTTTCATCTTGAAACACCCAACAGATCCTAATCCAGCGACATGTGGACCTTCTTTCCCAAGGCATGTGTTCGCTAGGTGTTTTTCCTAGCAACGCTTAATAACATACATTGGTCGAGAGGATGGGAAGTCGGGCTCATTGCACCGTTTTGGGGGGAATTATTCCCTGTTCTGGGACACTCTTATAGATTTATGATGTATTCATATGTTCATGAATCTTTTGTTTATACCCAAGCATTGTATCCACATATTAATCCTTGTTATCAATGATCAGCTGAACGCAGCGATTCAGAATCATTTAGGCATGAGGTTTACCATCCCTCATGGTACTAATGACTCCGAGGAGTTTAGACTCATTGAGACGACACAGGTTTGAAGCCCCATAACTAGGCACTCTGGAGTTTATTTTCATCCTAGGGGGGAAGATAATGACTTGAGCATTTGGATCGAACCCGTGATACAGGCTTCCAACGTATCCTCATGAGAGGAATCAGAATCCACATAGTTCAGTTGGAGGGTGTCAGTGAGCTAAGGTGATGATGGACCTTGGTTTGATGGGAGTTGGGCTTTAACCTCGTAAGGCTTCCTATGTACCATGCCTCGACATGGATCAAAGACCTCGTAGTTCATAATGGTGAAATATAGATTAAAGTCATGTGAGACGGGGGTGTTGTCATGGTCGATGCTTACTCTAAGCCCACGTGAGTCATGCTCACTGTGAGAAACAAGAGACAGCAGGGACCTGACAATCATTCCATGAAGGGTGTGTTCATGGGAAGCAAAATGGGGCTTACACATGGGTAGAATCCTGGGGAAATGGAGATGGGGACTTACTTCAGGATGGAGGCCCGAATTGGTAACAAACCCCAATGGGAAAGAGATTTGGGGACTAAAGAAGAAAGGAGAGGTGTAGGTACCACATCCTGCAATAAGAACTATGGGTTTATACCGGGATGGTTGCACTGAGAGATTGGGGATTACTCCATGATGGAGGCCTGAATTGGTGACAAACCCCAATGGGAGAGGGATTTGGGACTGATGAAGAAAGGATGGGTGTAGGTACCACCTCTTACAATAAGAACTAGGGGCTTACACCAGGACAGTTGCCATGAGAGATTGGGACTTACTCTAGGATGGAGGCCCAATCACTCCCAGAAGAGAGGAGAAGTGCTCACCACTAGAGTCGAGAGGAAACAAAAGTGGGGTCCCCCAATCCTAGCGATTGGAGAGGCAGAAAAGGGACTCCCAGGATCGGACCCTACAATATCGTGGGTATGTGAACCCAGGGATGTTTTGGGAACCCGCTCAAGGGCCGGGGCAACCCTTTTGTCCTTGCATACCATTGGTATGTGAACTCCAAACAGCGCGCTGATATGCTTGAAGGTTATATCATACAGATCTGGTGGCTTCGGTAAAGGCCTTGGCTCGAGGCTGATGGATAGGCGAATGAGGGATTACGAAGGATCAGGCCATATTGGAAGGATTTTATCTGACTCACCGAATGGGAACACCGATGGAGTATGCGAGCCACATGGGTGTATGAGGAGTGGCTCCCTTCATGGAGGGGGGTGCTACGCGTCTGGAGAGGCCATCTGCGTACCGAGTGGTACGCGGACTGATAGGAATCTTGCGTACTAGGTAGGTACACGGCTTCGGGTTCAGCCCACGTACCAGGTTGGTACACAATGGAGTTCACTCGAGCAGCGGAATCCAGGGGCAATACCGGTCGGGGGTTCATCAATCAGGGATTCCCCTACATAGGAGGGTGCTACATGGTGCGTCAGATCGGAAAAGGGGGAATAGACACCCTGGTCCGTGGGGAGTACATCCTCAAAGGGGCCATGGCTCACAGTCTTCTTTTTCATTTTATTTTAAGTTTGCGGTTCACCAATTTGTTATCTGTTTTCGGTTCCGTATTAATTCATTTGGAGTATCATACCTGTTCTCATTCGCAAATTAGAACTTCTCTATTTGTGGAATCTTAAGCTCCTTCCTCCGAAATAATTCCACATGAATCTGATCGAACCCCTTTCTTCTCCCCCTCAATATCCTTTTATAGAAGGGGGATAGAGATTTATATATGGTCATACAACACCTTTTATAGAGGCCCATGACAAGAAACCTGGCTTACGGATGAAATGGTCAATTTGCAACTCGCGGGGGGAATTGAATTCACCTTATTCATGAACCAAATTGGTTTGGGGTGTGGTTCGCGGCCGCTCAGGACTCCGCCTCCATTCTATAAATGACAGTACACGCGGTCTGAGACGGTTGACGCGGTATGCGGTTAGGGTGGTTCGTGAAGGTTTACTGGCCTGGCGCCCGTCCTACTTCGCGCCTGCAAAGGGTCCCCACCTGTGTTCTATGGATGACAGCGGTCCGCAGAGTGGGCGGCTTGCTGAACCGGCTACGTACTGTCAATATTAGACCGGTACGCGGACCGGTCGATTCCTTGCCAAATTCTTAGGTGTTCTCCATATTTTTGCCCAGTTCATTGAAGGAAATTGGGTAGAATATTTTCCCAAATTAAAGAGGATCCCATTCTCCTTTGCATATTTTTCAGGACCCTACAAATGCCCCCCCATCGTAATGGGGTCCGATCGGAACAAAGAGGATACTATTCCAATGTAGAGTGGTCCTGAGACTTGCATATTTTGTGGTTGAGGATTGGACCCGGTAGGGGACCACACCTATAAATAAGGAGGCCCCTACCCTTTTTCTTTTACCCGATTCCTCACGAGAATAGATATATTTCTCCTCATCTCAGCGTGCATGCTCTTTAGTGAAACTCCTCATCCACGAACTAGCTTCAATTTCTGCGAACCATTCCTCGTTTGCGCCTTCCTTCACCCGCAGACCAATCTCTTAGCCACGAACTAACACTTTTAAACAATTAAAAAGTAACTTACGATAGGCCTCATAGGAAATCGCTATGCAGTTTTGATGATCCACGGACCAGAAATATTCTAGTCATTGAACGTTTCTTAAGTCATCCAAACATAAATATTTAAATACTGGATTGAGATTCTGTAGAGCAGCCTGGTTCGTGGTTTTCTGGCCAACGCTTCGCAGGCCAGAGTACCGTGGACTTATTCCACATAGGGTTGGCTCACGAGATGCAGCCGTCATGAACCACCTTTTGAGGTCTTCTCGTGGACCTCGTCATGAAGGCTCCTTGACCCAGTCCTTTTCCAAATAGTTGGTAAATTTTTCCAAATTTTATCATTTCGGACTAACTATTTCTATGGTTTCCAGGATGCAAGGAGAAAATATAGTTCCTCCTCTTTTTGTGACTAGGACTGCTGCCGAACCTCTTTCGATTGGTCCATGGAGACGTCTAGCTATGATCCATAGAGCTGAAAACAACAAATAGGAACTTAGCCGACCCATCATTCCTGAAAATGGTGTTTTGATGGACTTTCTCTCTCCTGAAATTCTGAGCTATCCGTTATGAAAATGTCTTCCGATTTATGGTTTCTGCCTTCCAGACGATGTCCATAAACCCCCTGTTTTCTCATGTCATCCGTCTCCTTGTTTGGAAGTGTCACCGATGTGCACTCAGGAGAATCTCACCCAGTCAGGGGAAACGATCTCTAATTATGATATGAAAGACACTTTCATTTTGAAAGGCTTTGTTTGGACTCAAAGTTATCAGTACACTCAAGGTTTTTACCAAGAGGCCATCTTCAAAATTTACCCCTCCTTGATCAACCTTGCTAGAGTGGATCCTGACAAGGGGATGGGTCACCAGGTGGGATCTTCGGTCGGGTGGGATCTTCTCAAATGACTGGACCTGGGCCTTCTGGGTCCATTATCACTACCAAGAATTTCCCATGTCACTGGAAGAAGTAAATCTGTACTCCACAGTGTGGGCTTACCAGTTTTATGTTTACCCACCATCTTCGATCTTTCTTGATTGCTCAGTTGCTGGGGTTCAAGCACTAACACTTTCCACCTCGCCCGTGGTGAATTTAGTACTAATTTGTGGGACATCATCCAACTGGGAGGGATTACAATCATTGGGGAGATGTATGAGGAGTTTCTTCCCACTCTTGATGCATGGGACGATGTCAAACATGTGCCTTTGTTGGTGAGGGATCTGCTGGTTATGGTGGAGCAGTCATTGGGTCAACCCTTGTGCTCTTTCTCTCTTATTCCCTACAGCACCTAGATAGGGTTATTATTGAAGTCCACTGGTCCTGTACCGAAGATCAGGCACCTAGGGACTCATCCTTCTCAACAATCACAAACTCTCCCAGGTTCCAACTAGGCGGTTCTGGAGACTGGTGACTATCTTTTATGGGGATATAAGGTGTGCTCCAGTGTGCCTCCTATGCTTCGGTTTGCAGGTCTCTTCACCATGTTTTTGAGCGGGTGGTTTTTCCCCTCTTGGGATATCAAACTAGGTGTCAGAGCTTGCACCCTGATGATGGCAGCTGAGATGGCGGTAGGCCGCCCGATGAATCTTGATGTGCCTACTTTGGCATGTATTTACCAATTACTTATCCACATGTAAGAGGGAGGGTCACCCTATCGTTTGAGTGGGACATTTCAATTCTTATATGGCTGGATAGAAAATCATTTACACTATTATGAGCATCCTCATTACACAATCATCTCGTTTCCTACCATTCGGCTACCCTTCTTGATATATCTAGAGTTCGTCTGAGGTCCCTCAGCTCTGATGAAGTCATCAAGCTTCTGAGTGATTTCTCCCAGTTTTCTTTCACTCCCTACCCCACTCCTTCCTTTATTAATGTTGAAGACTACATGGGGAGCTTAGAAGGGCGTTCATACATGACTTCACAGCAGGACTAGTTTTTATCCGTGTGAATCTATGGGGTTTCTCTGTGTGAGTTGTACGCACCATATCGTTTTTCTAGATAGTTTGGAAGCATTAAACTCCAGGTTTCCCTTCATCATCCTCGGGCACAAGGAAGACATCTGGCCACTCTCCGTCAATGGCGGTTGATGTTGTTGCAGGAGGAATCTGAAACACACATTCCCTTTCTGGACATAGGAGCGGTTGCGAGATTGTCCTTGGAGTATGTGAGAATGTGGATGAATCATTTTCAAAATGGGATACTGGGGAAGGATGTTCGGAAACATCCCAAATTGGAGGTCACCGCAGCTACCGTGCCTACCGCACCTTCCTCGTGGGCTTTGAGGGAGGACCGATTGATGGCTCGAAGATCGAAGTGGCTCAGGGGATCTGCCTCTTCCAACCCCTCTGCGGTCGATGTTCAGACAGATCCAATCCTTTTAGATGTAATTGTGGATGATCCCGTGACTCTGAGACCTAATAATGCAATCCCCAAAGCTTCGCTGGTCAATACTGGACGTACCAGATCAACTACCAATCTCAAACCAGGAAAAGTGGCTTCTAACCCTCCAGTCTCGGAACCATATTCTAGTGCGCACAAGTCTGCACTGGCCGCAATTCCAAACATCATTCATGTGTTATCTAGCAAGTATATCAAGGACCCTTGTGTCATGGAGGACCACTAAGCAGTGTGAAGGTGGTCCTGGCCCCGAATATGTGTTATTGTTCCTGAAACCCCTCTGGCTGAGATGGAGACTAAATCTAAAGCCCTTCGGCAACTCTTCCTAGGATTAGGGTCAGGTGGGATTGACTATCGAAAACTTCATTTTCTCGCCTACTAGGATGTCATCTCTCGTTTGGTGGTTTACAATAGTGAACACGAATATTCTCACGTAGATGCCTCCCATTGCGGGACTCGAGTTTTTGAGGAATCCATGATGAAGTTCCATCAACTGATTGAACTAGAGGTGAGCTCTCATGATCAGGTGACCACCCTATCTGCTGGTCTACATGAATACGAAGCTCGAGCAGCGATGCTGAGGGACCATTTTTCATCTTTGGCTAGTGACCATGAAGCTACCAGGAAAGGGATCAATGATCTCCAAACGTCGGTGAGGCATACTCATTCAGTGGCCGAAGTTGTGTCTAGGGAGAAGGCCATTCTGGGGAAAACATGCAATAAACTTCACCGCATGATTGTCGATATAAGGGAGAGAACAAGCCATGATCCTTTGGGATTTCTAGAGTTATTTCTTTACACTCTATTTTACCTCTTTGGTGCTATGAAGGAGAGACTCCAGCTTGTCGGCGTTCTTCCTATTTGTCAAAATGGGATACTATTTTTCATTAATCTTTCATTGATATAAAATTTGATTGTTGTTGGAAGGATTGTTGTATAAATAACAACTCATTGAATCATAATTAATCGTAGTTCATGAACATGATAAAATAATAATGAGCTCTAACTTTATCCCGAACTGTGGGATCCAGCAAGCATAGTTTGACTATTTCTAGGGTTTTATAGAAAAACCCCATGAATTTTTTTTCTTTTCAATCAATACCCTAATTTTTCCTGGGCCCATTTGTTGTGGACCCATCGGGTATATATCGTCTTTTTCATAGGTCTCCCATTTTGGGTTTTCAGCCTAACGGGCTTTGTGCCTCTTTTTTGAGCAGTTTAAAGTCCCACCGACAAGACTGTCATTACTAATGTTTTAGGTTGAAGAGCTCTGACCAGATAAGGTGGGGCGAGGGTCCCAATGAGGTTTGGTTGGTTAAAAGATGTCTCAATACCTTTCAGACACATGTGGGGAGAACATGTTTAGATATGAACAACAAGTAGGGCGTGTCTAAAGGCATGGGATCCACAATGGTGTGCCGAAGATGGAAAGCACTACCTAAGGGAGACTTGACTTTGTTAGATGGGCCAGAGGAAATGAATATGCAGAGCCTTTGGGGGAAAGGTATGAATAGTCATGCAATGGTGTCCTGAAGTCAATGACTATCCATTTAAGATGGCCTGAGGACTTCATGGATGTTCGGATTATAGAAACCAACATGGGTGGCTTGATGAACTGTGGAAAACAACCTGGGGTGGATCAGAAAGGATATGTGACGTCTAAAAGAGTTTGGTAACATATACGTGAATCGAGAATGTGGATGAAGGGTCCTTGTCCTACGCATTTAGTCAGAGTAAAGGATGGTTGGATCTTAGAGCTGTTTAAAGTCATGCAGCTAGGAAATTCTTTAAAATGGGATGGCGTCTCCTAGTTCTCGGTAATCTTTTTCAGAGATGTTCCAACATATTTAGGTAGGGTTGTGAAATAGGTTGGAAATCTACAGCTCACAGGGTTTTTGAATGATGGGATGGATATGGGGGCTAAGAGGCCTAGATGTATACAGAGAGAAGCACTGCCTGAGGAAATCTTACCTTTGGCAGAAAATCCAGGGGAGATCAATATGAAGAGTCGCTGAGGGCATGGTATGCAGAGTCATGTAAAGGTGTCCTTAGGGCAATATTCACCCGATAGATGAGGAACATCAAGGATGTTGAGATTCGGGACCACTAGGGGTGGCTTACAAGGGTTCAACTATTTCTGAGTACAGACTATGGTTTATGAAAAGAGGTTTCCTGAATACCGAAGAAAAATCTAGGATAAACATCCC
Source organism: Viscum album (assembly GCA_963277665.1). Lineage (NCBI taxonomy): Eukaryota > Viridiplantae > Streptophyta > Magnoliopsida > Santalales > Viscaceae > Viscum > Viscum album. The sequence goes on from OY728120.1 coordinate 1,807,517,575, forward strand.
GGGAATGGGTAAAGTCAACCCTTCTAATGCTGGCGTGAGATGGGTTTTTTTTCAGGTCTAGCCCATGCACAGAGAGACAGAAGAAGAAATCAATTCCAAATTGAACTCATGAAGAGTTCAGCCATGCAGTTTAATGTCATGTGGCAAGGACAAATGGAATTTTTATTATTACTAAATTTTTGCAGTTTAACGTCATGTAGTGAGGACAATGTGCATTTTAAATTCCGTGCAGTTTAACGTCATGCAGTAAGGATAGCTTCCATCCAGTGTAACCTCATTCGATAAAGAAGAGGATAATTATTAAAGATATTGTGCTGTTTAACATCGTGTAGCGAGGATGGGTGCAATTTTAAACCTGTGAAAATAGTATGAGGTATTTCCCTAGATGTTTATTGCCTGGTCTTTGTAGATTCACGCCGAGCGGCGAAGACATGTTCCATGAAGTTTAATCGTCATGCGGTAAGGACATAGTTGCAAAGGCCCCTTTTGATTAGAATGTAATTGGGCTCGAATATCTCGACATGTCGAAGACGTGGAGATGGGTTGATGGTGTAAATCGTGGTTCTGAGGTTCTTGGACCAGGAGAAATGGTATGGGGGCTCTAAGGCCAGTAAGCGTATGGGGCATGGAAGAGTCTCGCTTGAGGAAATATTACCTTTGGTAGATGGGACAGTGGATATCAATATGCAAAGCCACTAAGGTCATGGTATACATAGTCATACAATGGTATCCAAGGGTCGATAATTTTCAACTTCTGTTGGCCATGAATGATTATAAGGATCCGTGATTTTCCGGGCCATGAAGTCTGTCATTTAGAAAGGAAGTATCTGGACATGTGGGGGATGTTCATCCCTAGTTACTGTTAAACCATGAAGAGTTCACCGTGCTGATTTGTATTGCGCATGGTTTGTACCTTTACTCCATGTAGTTTAACATCGTGCAGTAAAGACGAAGTACTCTTAGTTTAACGGTCATAGAGGTCGGACCATTGGGTGACTATCGCTACAATCACCTGGAGGGAAATTGAATTGGGATTCTCTTGTATACTCTAAACAGGAATGGGAGAATGGGTGTGTAAACTATAACTCTGGGGTTTCTCGGATCCGGAGATATGGTACGGGGGCTCTGAGGTTGGTAAGCATACAGGGATAGGAAGAATATCGCCTGAGTAAATATTTCCTTTGGTATATGGGCCAGGGGCTATCAATATGTAGATCCACCGAGGGCGTGGTATGCATAGTCATGCAAAGGTGTCCATGGGTAAATAACATTCCACCTTCGATGGCCATGGATGATTATGAAAATATGGGATTTCTCATAGTACGAAGTTCGGCATATGGGGATAATGGTGTCCAAGCATACAAGAAACATCTTCACCGCAATTTCCCATCGAGTCGAAGTATTTCAGCCCTAGCCTAATGTTTTTAGATGCAGATCATCATGTGAACCATGGGCAGATACATAGGATAACCAGGTAGGGATACCCTGTCAACATTTAGATGTGAGAGGGGAATGAACATGTAAACCACTCCTCCGTAAATTTTTGGACTGGGAGATATGATATTGGTGCCTTGAGGCCAGTAAGCATATGGAGATAGAAAGAGTATCTACTGAGGAAATCTTTCCTTTGGTATATGGGACATGGGCTATCAATATGGAAATCTACTGAGGGCATGGTATGCATAGTCATGCAAAGGTGTCCATGGGTCGATAAATTTCCACTTCCAATGGCCATGAATGACTATGAATATCTAAAATTATCTGGGTTGCTGAGTCTGATGTATAGAGAGGATGAATCGAAATGCGCAAGGAGTATTCCCACCCCGTTTCATTGTATTTCTTAAGTGGGAAGCGATGAAGCCTGTGCAGTTTAACATCGTGCGGTGAGGATGAAGTCTGTGCAGTTTTAACATCGTGCGGTGAGGAAGAAGATGGACCGACCTGAAAAGGGGATTATGTGCAGTTTAACGTCATGCGGTAAGGACGGGGGGTATAATGCCCATGTTTTCTTTTATCAGTGGATGGGCTAGGAGATAAGATCTCAGCATCGCTGCGTATCCTATGAGGGTAGGAATCAAACCACACATAGTTCTTTTGGGGAATACACCCTATGTAGATCTGATCCTTATGGGGGAAAAGAGAAATAATTTTTTTCCTTATCCGTGCAATTTTAACATCTTACAGTAAGGACAAAGAATACACCCCTCGTAGGTCTGGTCCTTGCACGATGGAAAGGGTGTATTTTTAGCTTCATTTTGGGTGGCTGGGCTAGGGGTGGAATGCTAGCGTCCCTACGTATCCTGAGAGGGCAAGAATAAAGTCGTACGTAGTTCCTTAAAATATAATACACCTAGTCCAGGTCTAATCCACACATAAGGGAAAATGGAATTTTTAATCATCATTTGAGGGTTGCTGGACATGGATGGGGGACCCTGGCATCACTACGTATCCTGCGGGGGTAGGAATAAATCCATACGTAGTTCTCTAAAATCCATGTAGTTTTTGTTCATGCAAAGGGACTCATCCATAATTCCTAAGCTCATGTGAGTAATACTCGTCGTGAGAAACAAGTAATAGTGGAAGTCCCGGTGGCGTAATGTGTGAATAGTTATTCTTATAGAAGTGGTGATGAAGGTGGTGGCTGGACCTGGTCATGGGGTCTGGGTGTCACTACATATCCTGTTAGAGCAGGAATCAAGTCACATGTAGTACTTCGAAAGAGGTACATCCCATGCATGGTTGGCTCGTACATGGGAGAAGATGATATTTTTTTCTTTTTTTGGGGTGTCTGGGCCAGGATGTGGGATCCTGGTGTCGCTACATATCCTGCGAAGGTATGAATCAACCAGCATGTAGTTCTATGGACGGGATAAAACACCCCAGGTAGGTCTGATCCATACACAGGGGAAAAGGGAATTTTCAATCTTTCTTATCCGTGTATTTTAACATCATGCGATAAGGAAGATGAATACTCCCCGTGCAGGGTAGGTCCGTACACGGGGGAAGAGGGAATTTTTTTTCTTTTAATTTTATTTTGGGTCGGCTGGGCCAGGATGTGAATTCCTAGTGTCACTACGTATCATGCTAGGGCATGAATCCAGCCACACGTAGTACTTTAGAAGTGGATACTCCCCGTGCAGGGTTTGTCCCTACACGGAAGAAAAGAAGGCACTTTCAACTTTATCCAAGGATGGCTGGGCCAGGATACAAGATCCTGGCATCGCTACATATCCTGCAAGGTCAGGAATCAATCCGTACATAGTTCTCTAAAATCCGTGTAGTATAACATCATGCGGTGAGGACGAAACACTTTTTGTTTAGGATCATAGAGTTTCGACCATTGGGGCATGGGAGTTTAGTGTCCTGCAGATTGGACGACATGCGCTTGGAAGTTTAATGTTTTGCAGCTCGGATGACAACTGCTTTTGATTATGTCAAATACTTCTTCAGAAACCTAGCATTCATACGAGCGGTAGTGAACTGCCCTTCCATGGAGATCAGGGCATATGCTCCGTTGGAGTAGAATTTGTGTATAACATATGGTCCCTCCCACTTTGGCTCCAGGTTTGGAAGTTTCTTTCTGGGTATCATTGGTGTACGGAGGACCAAAACCAATTATCCTTCCATGAAAGACTGAAGACGAATCTTTTTATTGAAGGCTCGTGCAATTCAGTTCTGATATAATTCCAAATGGTGAAAAGTGTGCAACCGCTTCTCATCTAGACGTTCCAATTCACCTAGCTGTTTTTTTGATTGCTCATCGTTGGATAACTAATAACATATAGAAACACGAAGCGAGGGAAATTGGAGCTCAATGGGCAGGAATTCTTTTGTTCCGTATACTAATGAGTACAGAGTAGCCCGAGTAGTGGTGCATATTGTGGTTAGATGAGCCCGCAATGCATGAAGGAGTTTATCCCGCCATGACTTCCGGTCTTTTTCCACCACTTTCCAGATAATTTTGGACAGGGTCTTGTTGAAAGCCTCTATCTGTCCGGTGGCCGCTGCGTGGTAGCGGGATGAGTGGTTATCCTTGATACCATATTCTTGGTATAGTTTCTCCAATTCAGCATAGCAGAAATTGGTGTCGTTATCTGTCTGTATGGTATGAGGGATTCCAAATCTGGTGATGATATTGGCTTTCACAAAGATGACAATGTTTCTTGCCACGACTTCCTTGAGGGGTACAACTTCTGCCCATTTGGAAAACAAGTCGGTTGCTATGAAGATGTACTTTAATTGTTTGGTCGTGGTGGGAGGATATGGTCCCACGACGTCCATTCCCCAGATGGAAAATGGACAAGAGTACTTGGCCAGATAAAGTAACTCCAGGGGTTGGTGAATGAAGATGGCAGGAATTTGGCAAGAGTGGCATTTTGCGGTAAAGTGCCCGCAATCTTGTGCCATTATGGGCCAATAGTACCCAAGCCTTCAGACCCGATGGGAAATATTAGACCCCGTCTGATGTACCCCCATACCATGACATGCACTTCAGTCATTATGACAAGGGTTTATTCTCCATCAATGCATCTTGAGGTGGACTCCGTCGAGGCCTCATTTTTAGAGGAACTCTTGCTGACCTGCGCTGACATATAGGACAAAGTTGATTTCCCTTCTCCGTATTTTCCCTCATTCAGCCGTGTCTGATAGATGTTCTCTCCGTTGAAGGTGGTTTTCAATGGGGGTCATCCAGCCGGTGGTAGGAGCATATGGTTCCGGGGGAAGACTGACATCGTTGATATCTTCTGTCTTAGTCTGAACAAACGACAAGACGATTTGACGACGAGCAATACCGATAGTTGTTTCATCTTAATCTGGGTTAGCTAGGTTTTTGTCCACATTAGCTAATGCCTCGGCATGGTCATTTTCAGACTGTCGAATATAGGTAAATGTTGGTTTTGTGGATAATTCCACCATTAAAACCTAGGACATGGTCAAATAAGGGAATCATCTCTTCATTTTTAATATCATTGTCACCATTGACTTGCATGATGACCAGTTATCTGTCACCATTTACCTTAAGGTGCTGTTCTTGTTCCTAGAGTGTGAGCTCCAGGCCTGTAATGAGGGCTTGATACTCCGCCTCATTGTTTGTACATCCTTCTGACAGGATGAAGGAATATGGAAAGGCTTCCTTTTTTGGGGACACAAGTATTATCCCCAGACCAACCTTGTTAAATTTGGGATCCTCCATCCTCTTCCCGGTTGGGCTTCATGATGCACCGTCAAAGTATATTAACCTTGTTGGGAAATCCTCTTGAACCAAGAAGATGTCTTCATCATGTAGCTCGATGTATGGTGTGGCGGTCCCTGTCGAGGGGTGCTCTACCAGGAAATTTGCTAATGTCTGGACTTTGATGGCCTTCTGAGGCACAAATCAGATGTCAAACCGTTGCAGGATGACTGCACATCAGGAAATGTTCCTAGTCAGCATCGGGTGGCTAGGGATGTACTTGAGTGGGTTAATATGTGAGACCAAATGGACTACATGATGCTGCAGATAATGTCATAGTTTTTGAACTGTAAAAAAAAGTTCAAAAAACACTTCTCGATGTTTGAGTATCGAGTTTCAGCATCAATCAAGGTTTGGCTGAGGTAATAGAGACTTTTTTTCATTGTCGGTGTCATTTTCTGTGTGAGAAAGTCCCCCAGTGACTGTTCGAGGGCCTTCACGTATAGGATAAGGGGTCTCCCTTCAACTAGGGGCTTGTGTACCGGTGGGCTTAAGAGGTAGTTTTTTAGTCTATCGAATTCCTCTTGAAAATCATCTGTCCATTGGTACGTAACCCCCTTTTTCATGAACCGGGTGAAGGGAAAACATTTACCTGCCATGTTGGCTATGAATCGAATAATGTAGGCTGGGTGTCCTTGGAATCCTCTCAACTCAGTGATATTGCAGGGATGTGGTAAACTAAGGATAGCCCTTGTCTTTTTAGGGTCAACTTTGATGCCACAATGGCGTACGACGAAGCCAAGGAATTTCTCTGAGGTAACCCCGAAGGCATATTTCAAGGGGTTCATATTCTAGAAATGTTGTCGAAGTTTTATGAAGACAGTTTCAAGGTCTGAAAGGTGATATGAGTTCTATCATGATTTGACCACCAAGTCATCCATGTCGCATTTGACGAATCACCCCAGGAATGGTTTAATGATACGATGCATAGTGTGTTGATATGTGGCGCCCATGTTATTGAGGCCAAAGGATAGGACCCTATAACAGAATACTATTTTAGGGGCCTTGAAGGTAGTGGATTCTTCATTTTCTCGGGCCATACATATTTGATTATACCTAGATTAGTGATCCATGAAGGAGAGAGCCTCATACCCGACTATTTATTTGATTAATAACTCGGTGATCGGGACCGGGAAATCATATTTCGGGAAATGCCGATTTAGATCTCTGAAATCAATGAAGACATGGATTTTTCGGTTATTTTTCCTGACGAGGACAATGTAGGCTAGCCAGATGTGGTAATGGACCTCCTGAATGAAGCCTGATTTAATTATCTTGTCGACTTTCACCTTTATTTTGGCCGCATGTGTGGAGTGTGTTCTTATGGAAGCGTATTTATAGCCCCGGTGGTCTTCTGGTAGACCTCAGTGGTGTGTTTCCACGTCGGGATCGAGTCCCAGAATTTTTGTGTAATTCCATGAAAAAAAATTCTAGTGTTGCCTCAAGAAAGTGGAATATACCTCGTGCTCCTTGGGAGACATGACTGTACTAATGAGTGCGGGCCTTGGGTCTTCCTAAGTACCCAGGTTTATTTCATTGAGTTCTTTCACAGTGGTGGAGATACCTTCCTCAAATGAAGAAGGTGCATCCCTGATATCTTCCTCCTCTTCTTCCCCCACATTCTCATCATCTTGATCTGACAGGGGGAGAGTTCCCGGCACAGGATCTTTGGAGTCCAGAGGCTAGGCATTGGGGGCGTCCCCTCTCATGTATTCACCCCCAAATTGAGGGTTTGTAGACGTTTTGGCATTATCAAGATCTTTCATTATGGATGTAGTCATGAGGACAGCTGATTGTGTGTCTAGGCTTGAACCCCCTCTTTCAAAAATGTGGATGGGCAGTACGTAGTTTCTGCCAAGATGCCTGAAGTGGTCATCAGGAACCATTTCCAGACCATTTGGAGCGGGGATCTAGTCAACATTATCGACTTATGGCTTCTTCTTCTTTTTCTCACAAAACCCGGCATCAATGTAGTGTGACTCAGAGAGATCTAAAGGGGATTTTTCAGCGTGCAATTTCCCAATTTGACCACTGATGCAATACTTAATATACTGGTGGTAGGATGAAGGAATTGACATGCGCTTATGGAGCCATAGCCTTCCCAACAGGGCATTGAATGATGTGTTCTTCCGGACCACCAAGAATTCCGAGTAGGCCACAAGGTCTCCAAAGTGGGTTTTTAGATTGATTTGTCCCATTGGATTCTACTCACTCCTGTCATAACCCAATAGAGTTATGATTGAGGGTATTGGATCATCTTCCCTGTAGCACAACTTACGAAGTGTCCATATGGGAAGGAGGTTAACTCCAGAGCCATTGTCAATAAATACTATCTGGATCTCGACATCATTGAATGTACCAGACACATATAATGGTTTGATGAGTCCTTGCATGATGGCATCTTCATCTTGATTGGTGAAGGAAATTACTACATTGCATCCAGCCAGACCAGTCGTCGTCCGTTAAATCTCGGTGGCAGCTACCTCAGCTTGAAACTCCTAGGGGATGTGAAAGGCTTTTATAAGTGCCTCCCTGTGATCCGGTGACAAACTCAGGGCATCCAGGATTAACATTTTGGCTGGTACTGACGCCAGCTGCATAAGGATATCGTATTTCTGCTCCAGCGGCCGACACTTCTACATTGGATGGAGAGTCTTAGCAGGCACTTTAGGTGTTGCATTTTGTGACGAGGAGGGACCAGCTGCGGGTTAGAGGTCGGCGTTTTTCCCACGTTCTTGGGTATCGGCCTGACCGGTCTGTTTGTCCTCACTAGGCGGGTAGGAACTTGTTCCTCCTATGATGGGTAACACAGAATGACGAGTCTAGAGTGGCTTATTGTACATACGGAGAGGTATTGATTCTCCTGATGACTCCATTGAAGGGATCTCCCATAGGTTTTCGTGATATTACCATTTGGGGCCTGGGTAAAACCATAGGGCGGGTTCCAGCCGCGACTGCGCCTCCCCTGGTATCCCCTGCTTCTACAATTCCTCCTTCCACCTCCTCGTGTTGGGAACTCGGGTTCATAACCATACCCTTCATCATGGAATGACTCAATTAGATGGAAGACGTTGATGGAAATAAATATTAGTTCCTCATCCTGTGACAGATCAACATGGTCAGTTGTCTCTTATGGTTTCGTTTGGTGGGTCGGTGCCCGTGGTGCCATGTTTTGTGGCATAAAATCCAACAGTGTCATGGCTAACTTCGGCCTCGTTGCGGACTGCTCCTCTTGCGCTTGTCTCTCCCTTTTCAATTACTCCTAGATGACCGGATCATGGAGGGATGTGAGGCCGATATTGTCAATTTTGCGGCATTATGGCTGTTGGAGGAAACACCAACAGTTGTAATTGATCTCAGAGTATGCCCTGATCATGATTGACAGTCTTCAGAGTCATCCATCCATCAAATTTCTGCTCCTTCTTACTAGTGACTTCCTGCCACCCCTCCCCTTTATTGGAGTCGACAGTAGAAATATAAATCACATGTGATGGGGGTGGTCCCTGCTCGACCTTCCCAGAGTCTACCATCCTTTGTAGGAGGTCTTTGACACCGAAGCATTCCCGAATATTGTGCCCCAACATTCGATTGTAGGGACAGTAATCTGGCCTGTCATCACGGACGAATTCTTTGGGATTCATTGGTTCTGGGAGATGGAGCAAATTTCAATTCCTGGAGGCGATGACGTAGCCATAGAATTGGTCCACTCTGAACGAGTATACTTTGTGTCTCCATTACCTGAACTAGATCTTCTTCGATCCTCTCTGATCATACCTCTTGGGTGGAGGTGGCCGTTGATACATAGGGGTCCCTTGACAATTTGGTGGAGGCCTAAGCATTAGATTAGGCACATTGGTTGGCTTGAGCGTGACATAGGACAGTTCAGATCTAACTATTTTCTTTATAGGAGCCTATGAGGTCATTCGAGACTTCATATTAGTCCACTGTAGGGAGTCTTCACTTCTATGGGCAATGGAAGAGAGATTGCAGAAGCCAGTGGTGCACTCCACTGTTATGAGCAGTGTTCGTAGCTCATCCCGAAGGTTATCGATGCATATGGAAAGCCTCTCATCTTGGGGAATTTTCTTGTTCTGAGAGTAGGTCAGACCCTTCCACCTGGTGATGAAATCTGAGACCCTCTCATTCTCCCTATGTTTTCATTTCATGAGGTCGCTGACCATTGTTTTAGGTAGCATTGAGCTGAAGTGGAATAGGAACTTCAGTCGAAGGTCTTCCAAGCTTTTTATTGACTGAGCTGGCAGATTCGTATACCAGACAAAGACAGATCCTTTCAAGGTCCTCATGAAGCATCTCTGTTTTACAGCTTCTTTTTATTCTAGATTTCCCATCATATGGTCGCAATATGACGCGTAGTGCATCAAATTCTATTCCGAATCACCTAATTCATTGAAAATAGGGAATACAGTGCTCCAAAAATTGGGTGGGGGTGGTGTGTTGCTCACCCAATCTGGGTAGGGATTCTGCTCTACATTTATCGGAGCACTTCAACCTTCCATTGCTTCCAATCGAGCTGTAAGTGCCTCGATGGTGCTGGAGAGACCCTGGATTACATCCTATTGGGCCCGGTCTTGGGTAGGTGTAGCCCGAAGCATTTCTTGATGATCCAGCTCGGTCAGAACTAAGGGTTAAGATGCTTTTTGTGACACCTTCGGAGGTTTTAGACGTACTCATTCCGGTTGCTTCCTGAGTGGAGGAATGTCTTGGTATTCATCCAGATCCATATTCAGGTAGTTGGACTAGACGGGCTCCTCATTGGGTGGGATTCGTGACCGCGCATCAATTGTCGGGGAAAACCTTGGCCTTTGAGGTGCACTTGCTGGGAGTGCAAGGTGCATCTCTTCTTGTGAAGTGCATTAAATAAGACGGTTCCTCCGGAGTTTCACGACATTAAGCTTCCTCAATTTATTCATTTCCTCTTCCCGCCGAGCGAATCTCTCTTCGAGCATAAGTGGCTAGTTTTTATCGAGAGAACGGGACGGGTAAAGGGTAACCAGTCTATTGTTCCTATCCTTGTTGGGAGCTCATAGGGTAAGAAAATGAGGGTTATCTAGAGAGGTGACCATATTTTGGGTGGCCCTCTAGTTTTGGGTGTGCACACCTGGTGGTTCGTTGTGAGTCATAGCCTGACTGGAACCATCATCTCCCAATCCATCCGGATTTGCATCATCTCTGGTGTCACCTGTGGGGTTAACCTCTATGGAATTTATGGATTCATATCACCGGGTGGAGGAGATGTCATCTTCCAAAAAGGAAGAGGATCACCCGCGCCATTTACTGGTCCTCCCTTTCGTGTCCCGAGATTGGTTTCGGACCCCTTGATGAAGGGTGACCCGGAGAGTTCATTGATTCATACTTACGGTACACCTCCATCTTTAAGGGGATGATGATTCAATGGACGGGATAGGGTAGGAACCTCCTCTCCTGGATATCCTCCCTAGGAAAGAGAATACTGATTCTATTGGGGGAGGTCATTGTTGATGAGGTAACAATTCCCCAAGCCCTATGGTCTGGGGTTGGCTCCATTCCTTTGATATTGAGTCTCTTCTCATTTTTATTGGTCTTACGGGGGAATTTGTTGTTAAAAATTCCACTAGACCTACTGGCTTGGGTTGACCCTGGATTGTGGTAGTGGCTGATACTATCGCTACCTACCTGATCTTGCGTGCCCCCATTCGGGGGTGAACTGGATTTGATGCCAAGTTCTCCTGCAAATCAGTCCCCTTTGGGGAGGCTGGCAATGACCGCTGATTGGCCTCTCTTAGGCGAGAGGCCTGTTGTATGCTTTCGGTGGCCTGATTCAAGAGCTCTTGAATGGCTTTTACCCATCGGGCCTGACCCTTCTGGGAGTTACTCAAGGCCTATCTCCATTTGGTGTGTCGCCATACCAGCACATGGACCCCACTCGATTGCTGCCTTGATGTGATGACATTGCAAGACATTACACCGAATGGGTACTTCTGGGTGGGGAGCATAGTGAAACATAGTGCTCCATGTTCTCCCCATCCTTTAATATGGGCTCCCATCAGAGCGTCACCAATGAGGAGGCACAGATGGTGCAGTACGTGGAGGCAGGCTATCTCAATGTTCCCCTTACGCCTCTCGGGTCTCTGTTGCCGTGTAGAAGGAAGAGCTACCAGGTCGATGTGACGCATGAGGTCTCCTATTATTTTGGCATTGTCTACATACCCATCGTAGGGAAAGAAGCATTATTTCAGAAGGTGGAGGGTTTTCCATATATGGGAGCGAATGTCATGCACACATTCTTCTGGAAACTTTCTGGGTATGTCGAATTGAGAGGTGGACGTGGGCCAAAACATAACTGGGAAGTTCTCTCTAGCCAGTCGTTTCCTTAGGTACATCATGTAGGCATACTCCTCCGCTAGTGATTCCGATAACTAATCGGCCAAACTGAGATGCTTACCGATAGTGTGGTTGGAGGAAGTGGGGCCGATAGGTATTGAATTATCATGTGGGTGATTTCGAGGCGGGTTCAGAAGATGAACATGGCCCCTGGCCGTCTCCTGATTGAAGAAGGGGGTCATTGGAAACTAGGAGGAAATTTTACATGCTCATTCCCATCATTCTGAGTTCCTCGGCATATGAGGGATTTTCTGTGCTTGATTCGGCAGGGGGAAGACCATCCTGTCGATATGATATGTCACTGCAGGGAGGACCTTTCCAATGGTGGCTGCAATGGTGAGGACTACCATTACAGGTTCTGCAGGGAGATAACCTATGGGGTACACCCTGGGAGGGCCTTCATAATGAACTGCAATGATGGGAGGGCCTTCTCGTGGATCTAAATCTAGGCGGGGAGGGCCTCCTCTATCCATGTTGTAATGGTGAGGGCTACCATTACTACTTCACGCGTCACTGCATAGAGGACTTTTGCAGTGCATACACTGGGGAGGACCTCCAAGGCATATTGCAGCAAGGTGAGGACCTTCTGGCTACGTAGCATTATTACGGGGAGGGACTTTTCAACAATATCCATCATGGTGAGGATGAACATCATGGTTTGATGTTCGATGTGTATCCTGGGGAGTACCTTTAAGACACACTGTGACAAGGTAAGGACCTTCTTGTTTCTTGGGGTCATTGCAGGGAGGGCCTTCGCAATGGAGGTTGTGGTGGTGAGGAATACCATCATAAATGCTGTTGGGAGAATATCTCTAGGGTACACCCTAGGGAGGGCCTTTAGAATATACCGAAACGAGGGTAGGGCCATCTTGTTTCTTGACGTCTCTACGGGGAGGACCTCTGGTATCATGGTGGCGAGGACTACCATCATGATATGATGCCCGACTGTGTGGAGTGTCATTGCAACATAACCCATAGGGAGGACCTTTAGGAAAGGCCACGACGCGGGGAGGGACTTCTTGTCATGATGAGACGTCACTATGGGGAGGTCTTCTGTAGTTGATACTATGATTGCAAGGAATACTATCATAATCATTGGTCCCACTGCTCGGAGAGTTTTTAGAGTGTATACCCTGGAGAGGACCCTCTGGGTGGACCATAGAAAGTAAAGGGCCTTCTTTCTACATGATCTTCTGGTCACATGGAGGGCTTCTGTAACTCGCATCATAAGAGAATCTCTCATGATCGATCGTTATATGCCAGGGGAGGCCCCCGTGAGTGCTCTAGGGATGACCTTCAGAGCAGCTTGTAGCGAAATTGCTGGGAGGACCTTCACAACTACTACTGCCACTCCCATAATATGGTAATGGGCGGGCATGGTTTTGAGCCTTCAAAATGTTCTTAGATGCATTGGGAACCCCAACTTCCTACAGAGCAGAGTTGTGAACCCGATATTTATTTTCCTAATGCCTTCGCCGTGTTCGGGGAGCTTTCTTGCAGGCAGTAGGGACCATCTGTTGTTGATAACGACCTTCGCATTTTGGTCCCTTTATAATTGGGTCCCTTGATACTTCTGTGATATTCCAAAGAACATCTTTACTTTTAGAAGGGACATATGCCTGCTCTTGAGCATCCACTGTGATGGACGGGTGTCCCCCAGTTGGAATGAGTGAAGATTTTCGATCTGGTTTCAGTTTTATCTCAAAATATCACTGAATACCTTCCTAGGAGGATGTAGGGATGAAAATATGCTCTGAGGCAGCTATCTCATCTATTAGACGATTCACCTCAATTGGGGAGATGGGCTCACTGGCCTGAGTCCTTGTTGTTGCCGCTGATGCAATTACATTCTGGTAAGTCTGCCATATATGATCTAGGATCAATATCTGCTACTTCATCATTACCATGATACAAAAAGAGGCATCTTTGTCTAGAACGGGTATGAAGGCCCATTCCAGTATCGGAGTAGGAATATACTTCTCCGGTCCTCCGGTGTACAGTGGGTACTGACAATTCTCTCCTGTTGGGGCAGGTGAATGAGTTAGGCTCTATGCCGGGATATGCTGGTTTATCTATCTGTTTGCCGCCACATCGGGATGGAAGACTTTACTTGCATCTACTGGGAGCTGGCCCTACATATGATGGTTTCCCACCGTATCAAGTCGGTGGCCTTTGTTGGCAGGGAGACGTGACTACCTATTAATTGCCACCATAGATGGATGGAGAGCTTTGTTGATCACCACTATATAGGGATGGTAAGCATAAGGAGCACCTGCGAGGAGAAGGTCCTATAGGTGCTGGGTCACCACTAGGTCTGGTTGGTGGGCTTCACGAACCTGGGAAGGGAGAGGTTCATGCTGGGTAGGTGATGTTCTGTGTGAGCGACGAGCTTGATGGAGCTCAGCGGGGATGCACGCCTGCTCCTATGATGCCGCCAGGTCTGGATGGTGGAATTTGGAGGAGCAGGCATGTGTATGTGCCTGCTCGAAATATGCCTCTATGACTATGCAACAGAGCTCCTCCTTAGGGACAAGGGTGATGAACAGTCCCTAGTTGTATGTTTTCTTCCCTCTTCGGGCGGTCCGAGGGGCCAGATCTTGGGGAGTGTGGTCCTGGATCCTTTGGGCGATGTCTTCCTTAGCGTGAGGATTTTGATCTGCGGCGTAACTGCGACGACGTCTTTCGGCGGGGGCCTTAGAGCGGAACCCCCATTCAGAAAGGATGAAGTCCTCAGTGTTGATCTCATCCACCTCCATAAGGTAAGTGAGGTATGTGTTTTCTTGTTCTAGGGGTAGACTCTCGAAACTGGTTGGGACGGCAACATGAGCCATCTGGATCTGCTTTCACGGCTGCTACTGGGGAGGCCACCAGTGGGTCATGGAAGATTAGAGGGTGTGCATGGCCACCTCCACCATCGGGAGAGTACCTTTCAAGTGGTACTCTTGTATCAACACATACGAGACCTAGAGTTGAAGATGTAGGGTAGGTGACAGGGTCCTTCGTTGGTGAGGATTTCTGGTCATTACGTTGATCAAAGAATGTGTCCATGAGTTCCTCCATGATGCCAATGGATCAAAGGGAGTTCTGAGTGGTACCTGTAAAATATATTAACAATTACAAATAGAAAACCCGTCAAAACCTCATCTCATGATCCCATGAAAAATTAATGACCTTTCATGGCCCTCCATGTCAGCATAAGGGGTCACAAAGTGGAACTAGGTTAAATCCTTCATGCTTGGTTAAAGATTCACGTTCGGTTCACCATTTTATTGTTTCGCGATGATGGGTGGAAACCATGCGCTACCCGAAGGTTGATTTGAGAAGGATGGATTCAGATTAATCAATCATATCAGTTGCAACGTTTTCATCATGAAACACCCAACTATTCAATATCCAGCGACACGTGGACCCTCTTTCTAAAGGAAGGAGTTCGCTTAGTGTTTTGGCCAGTGACGCTTAAGAACTCACACTGGCCGAGAGGATGGGAAGTCGGGCTCATATCAACCTTTTGGAGGGAATTATTCTATATTCTGAGACTCTATTGTTGGTTTAAGATGTATTCATATGTATGAAAATCTTTTGTTTATACCCAAGCATAGTATCCATGGATTACTCCTTGTTAGCAATGATCAGCTGAACACAGGGATTCAGAATCATTTAGGCCCGAGGTTTACCTTCTAGAATGGGAATAATGACTCCGAAGAGTTTGGACTCATTGAGATGACACTGGTTTGATGCCCCATAACTGGGCACTCTAGAGTTTATTGTCATCCAGGGGGACAGACAATGACATGAGCATTTGTATTGAACCCGTGATATCGGATTCCTACGTATCCTCGTGGGAGGAATCAGAATCCACGTAGTTCGGTTGGAGTGTTTCGGAGAGCCGACGTGAAGATGGACCTTGGTACGATGGGAGTTGGGGATGAGCCTTGTAAGGATTCCTACATAACATGCCTTGACATGGATCGAATACCTCGTAGTTCAGAATGGCGGAATACAGTTTAACATCAAGAGGGATAGGGGTTTTGTTGTGGTCGATGCTTACTCTATGCCCATGTGATTCATGTTCAATGTGAGAAACAAAAGACCGAAGGGACCTGAGGATCAAGTCGTGAAGGGTGCATCCGTGGGAAGCGAAATAGGGCTTACACATGGCTAGTAGCCTGGGGAAATGGAGATTGGGACTTACTCTAGGATGGAGGACCGAATTGGTGAAAAACCCCAACAGGAGAGGGATTTGGGGACCGAAGAAGAAAGGTGGGGTGTAGGTACCACCTCCTGCAAAAAGAATTAGGGGCTTACACCGAGATGGTTACCCTGAAAGATTGGGACTTCCTCCAGGATGGAGGCCCGAATTGGTGACAAATCCCAATGGGAGAGGGATTTGGGAATGAAGAAGAAAGGAGGGATGTAGGTACCACCTCCTACAATAATAACTAGGGGCTTACTCTAGGATGGTTTCCTTAAGAGATTGGGACTTACTCAAGGATGGAGGCCCGATCACTCCCAGAAGAGGTGAGAAGTACTCACTACTAGCATCGGGAGGAAACACAAAAGGGGTTCCCCAATCCTGGCGAGTTGAGAGGCATAAAAGGGACTCCCGGGCACGGACCCTACACTACCGTGGGTATGTGAACCCATGAATGTTTCGGGAACCCACTCAAGGGACAGAGAAACCCCTTTTTCCTCGCCTACTATGGGTATGTGATCTCAAATCGGCACACTGATATGCCTGAAGTTTACATCATACAGATTCTTTGGCTTCGGTTAAGGCCTTGGCTCGAGGCCGATGAATAGGCCAATGAGGGGATTGTGAAGGATCAGGCCATATTGGAAGGATTTTATCTAACTCAGGTAATGGGAACACCGAAGTAGTTGGCGATCCACATTGGTGTATGAGGAGTGGCTCCCTTCACATAGCGGGGTGCTACATGGTCGGAGAGGCTGTCCACGTACCTGGGTGGTACGCAGACTGATAGTCATCCCGCATACTAGGGCGGTACGAGGCTTTGGGTTCGCCCCGCGTACCAGTTTGGTATGCAGGGTAGTCCATACGAGCAACGACAGCCTGGGGAGATGCTGGTCGGGGGTTCATCGGTCAGGGCTTCGCCCGCGTAGGACGGTGCTACACATTGCGTTGGATTGGAATAGGGTGCATAGAATCCCCGGTGCATGGGGGGTACATCCGCGGAGGGGCCATGGATCGTGGTCTTCATTTTCATTTTATTTTAAGTTCGTGGTTCACCAATTTTTTAAGCGTTTTCAGTTCCATATGAATTCATTTCTAGTTTCATACATTTTCTAGTTTGCGAATTGGAACTTTGTTGTTTGTGAAATCCTAAGCTCCTTGCTCAGAAATCCTTCCACCTGAATCTGATCGATCACCTTTCTTCACCCCCTCGATTTCCTTTTATAGAGTGGGGAACGATATGTTTCTATGGTCATACAACACCTTTTGTGGATTCCCACGACCAAAAAAATGGTTTACGGATGACTTGGTCAATCTGCAACTCACGTGGGGCATTGAATGCACCTTACCGGCGAACCAAATTTGTTCGGGGGGTGCTTCGTGGCCGCACAAGACTCCGCCTCCATTCCACGAATGACAGCGCACGCGGTCTGAGCCGGTTGGCATGATTTGCAGTTGTGGCTGTTCGTGACGGTGGACCGGCCTGGAACCCGTCCTGCTTCGCGCCCACCTAGGGTCCCCGCCTCTATTCCGCGAAAAATAGTGGTCCGCGGAGGTGGCGTCTTGCTGAACCGGCCACGAACTGTCAATATTGGACCGGTACGTGGACCGACCGATTCCTTGCCAAATTCTTTGGTGTTCTCCATATTTTTCCCAGTTCATTGAAGGAAATTTTGTAGAATCTTTTCCCAAATTAAAGAGGTTCCCAGTCTCCTTTGCAGATTTTTCAGGACCCTACCATGTTATATATTATATAATATTTGTTAAATATAATATATTTTTAATTATTAATTATTAATTATTGATTAATAATTTTTTCTTAATAAATATTGATTAATAATTATTTAGTTTGTATATATTTTTTTATTACTTGTTTTTCATATATATATATATATATATAATTATGTTAAATTTGATTTCTTGGCCACATGAAGAGCCTACTAGAGTGGAAAATTTTTTGGAGGATAAGCAAGAGGTTAGGGGTTCAAATAATGACAAGCACAAAATTAATAAATATAGCATGGATATGTGCATGGGCATGTGCATGGACATGGACATGGGCATGAACATAGACTTATGCATGGAGATGGGCATGTGCGTGGTAATAATAATGAAATTACAAAAAAAATTAAATTACATAAATAAATAAATAAATAAATAAATAAATAAATAAATTATGAAAATTAAAAATAAATAAATAAATATATTAAGAAGATAAATAAATAAATAAATTATAAAATAAATAATAATAATAATAAATAAATAAATACATTTTGAAAATAAAAAAATAAATAAATAATGGTAATAAATAATATAAATAAACAAATAAATTACTAATATAAAAAAATAATGAATTTTTTTTTAAAAAAATAAAAAAAATATTAAAAAAATTAAGGAAATGAATTTTTTTTTTGATTTAGCGATGGTTTAAACTGCTGTGAAAACCCTACCGCTAATTATTTCCCCATACAAGACTTATCGGCAGTTTTCCAAAACTTTCATAGAATGATTTTGCAGCAGTTTGAACTGTTGAGAAATGAAAAAAAAACTACAGCTAAATTCAAATTTTGGTTTAGTGATGAAAATGAACATACATGTAGTGAATAAAAAAACCTACTAGGACACCAACAATGTGTCAAAAAATATATTCTAAGGTATTACATATGTTTTCCACAATAGTTATGAATAATTAACAAGAATAAAAATAATAGTACATGTACCGAGTGGTCATTCACAATCCAATCATCAATAGACCCCGGACTGTATGTTCTTCATCTCTATGTTGTTAGGATAACATAGGATGTTGTGAAGGTAAAAAAATACACCACTGAGCTTATAACATGTATCCTAAAGGCCTCAAGGCATTGAGTCCTATCATGTCCCCATAACATCGTATCATGAATCCTATATATATTAGTCCCCTATTCATTCATACCCCATATATTCCACAGGTCATACCCTCATGAAACCATGCCCATAATGCACCGTCTAGAGTCAGTCCCAATAGCTGTCATGCCCCAATCCTATGGTCAGGGTCATCATCTTCATTGTCTAATGTTTTTTGTACTCCCCCACAAATGGATACACATTTCACAATGGTCCACCTAATGCATGTATCAATAACAACCTCTACGGAATGGTAACACACTTAATTGGGTAGAGAATATAGGAAGAGCATATCATATAATCATGATAATATAGTAGAAATAGTTATAAACTTATCATAATCAAAAATAGAAAAAGATACTGTACAAAAACTCATATAATCAAATATTATAATATGAATCATGGGCTACACAATAACACCCACATATGAACACAATCAAGAAAGATAGAAAAGTTATTCCAACAAAGGAATTATACATTGGTTATATGTGTTAACGAGATCCCCAAAATCTAAGGAATTACCTACCCTAATTTTTTCAATTTTAACATCAATTATTGTCTTGAAATCATCAAAAAAATCAAACCCATGTATCAATTATCTCAGTCTACTCACCAAGGAATCCCAAAAAATACACTATTTATTTTATTTTCAAAAGAAATTAAAACACCACTTGGGATAAAACTTTCCCACTCCAAGATAATTTCTGAAAATTTAGTTGTTTATTTCTTATATATTATTCATAATTTCACACATAAAAATATTCAATCTAACCAGAATATTCCATATTATTAAGGGAATATATAATTTATAACTCATTTATAAATTTTTGTAGGAAATTTAATTAATCATCACCAATTTTATAAAAAACGTAAAAAATTGAATTTTAAAAATTGATTGAGAAAAAAAATACTAGGAGATTAACCATTTGAAAAAATTTGACACCTACAACATTTGTGGGAATAATAAGGTTCTACAAAGCCTAGAATCTGTAATAATGGTTTAGATAGTTCAATGTAGGCTTCACATATAATTCATATAGTAATTTTTGGGGTTTGTAGACTCAGAAGGATCAAAAAAATTATTTGAGAAAAGGATCAAGTATTTTACAAAAATACCCAATCATTCTAGTTCAAGTATTTGGAATCAAAATTTTAATTCATCATTTAATTTTTATATCATTTCTTAATGAAAAAAATTTCAAAACTCTCATAAAAGAGTTTAAATATTTTAACCAGTTAGAGGAATTAACTCCCCATGATTTTAAATTTAAAATGAAGAAAAAAAATTATAGGATCAAGCTTGGGGATAAAAATGAAGGAATTTTTCCTAATTAACTTTACACCAAAAAGTGTGTGTGTATATTGGAAACATTGTTTTACTTTATAAATCTCATATCTAATTAATTAGGGTTTTGTATACCATTATGTAACCTTTTAGGAATTAAATTTACCCTTACACAACTCAATCATACCCTTATGCATCACTAGGACACTCAATGTTACCCTTATGTATAATGTAGGGTAGCCTCACATAGTGACAGTTTACACTTATACACCCTATAAGAAATTCACATTACCTATAAATGAGTAGTAAGAACCTTAGGTCACCCTAAATAAACCTTTATATAGAAAGACATACTATTACATAATGTATATAGAAAGGGATTTACCATTATTCCACTCACATAAAAAATTATTTACCTTTATGCAATGGTTGGAAAATTACGTTACCCAAACTCAGTGAGTGAGGTAATCATACACAGTTAAGGATTACCTTTATGAATCCCTCAAGAGTTAGGAGAAATTTTTATATAATGAATAAGTCTGTGTGAGGGTAAGTATTCAATTTAATGAAGATAAATTTAATCAAAATAGGATTCTTAAAAGTAACCAAAAGTGGGTTTTTAGAAAATTCGAATATTGGAAACTATAAAATGATTCACATATAATAACTTATCATACATAAGATTTTTATTTAGAAACATTTCTCAAACACATTAGGACTCAAATATGGAACATATAACTACATATTTAATGAATCCTATTAGACCCATTCATGCAACTATCAGATCTAGAAAAGGGGTATAATATTTCCATGAAGTAATATCTCACTCAATTCAATGAACCACACATATTTTTACTCATAATATGCATCTAGAACCAATTAATTGTCCAAATAGTCTATAATATGAATATTATCTAACATGTAACTCTAGTGACGAGGAACATGGAACACATGATGCAATCCTCAATAACTAGGGGATGGACAAGATGATATGAAATTGTACAAACCCACTGACCGATCTCAATGTGTCTTCAAAAATTAGAGGATCACATTACATTATTTTTTTTATCTGTGGCATAGCCAAGGGGTCACTCTCTTCAGAACATGACAACCCAAGTCATAATAAAAGGGTGTCCTCCTAGAATTGACAAGCTATCTCGTCCTTTTCGATGTGGTGATAAACTACATAAGGATTAGTTTCAATCACTCAAAGGTCTCCGAAACCAAACTAGGACCAATACCTACTGCCTCACCCACCTCATTCCAACATAGAAGTAAGTGGAATTACCCTCCATAAATATCCTAATATTGTTCCATCTATAGATATTTCTATAAACTATTGTTCTAATCATACTCCATCAATTATATGTTCTCATTCCATGTTCCACCATTGAATTGAATATAAATTTAGATCATATAATTTAGTATGTAAATTTATTTCATTGTCTATGTTTCAGAATGAATAATAAATGATGTGATCAATCTCATTTGTGTCCCTTGTGATTTCATCAAGCACTAAAAAAATATTGATGTTAAAAGTGATTCCCTAGTAGAAAGTATTTTCAAAGGAAATACTTGTAAGCATGTAATCTAACAGACATATATATTTCATAGCTCATTCCCTTAGTGAGTCTCTCATATACGTTATAAATGAGAAGCATTCATCATCAAATTATTAAGAATTGAAATAGAATCATGAATCTTCTGGAACCAATATAACCTCATTAAAAATCCCATCATTATGTCCTACCATATAGTTTTATATAATACATTCATTGGCTCCACTCTAATGTATGTGAGGACTTCTACTCTCCAATGCACAAATATCCAATCACCATCACTAAATGACTACATGGTTGATGCGTTATCAACATATAACTATCCCCAGATCAAATCACACTCTAGTTCAATGTTCTACGAACCCTCTAGAAAATATACATGAGAATATATGACCTCATAGAGAGAAAAATAATCTATCCATAACAATTAAAATAATCAATCCTCCAACCAGCTAATAAACTCATTAACCATTGGTGCACAATTGATTGTTTTACACCAATCTCTTAAAATGACATACAGCATATAGATAATAGAATCTAATATGATGTTATGTTCCCATGTGAATTGTCCTTCTTGAAGAAATATATTTATCAATAAATTACCAAGAACCACTTCCATATATCATGGTCCCATTATTAGAAGATGTAATAAATACTCTTATGGTCAATTTAGATAAAAATCCATTTCCGAAGAAGTAGTGTTGACAACACATCAAATCATGGAGCATAACTCTACCCCCATGTTAATCACAGGGTAGTACATTTCATTGGTCACAAATTATGTGACCCATAATCTACTCTTTTCTCTTTATATATGAGTACGTATCCTAAACCAACACATGATTCATCACAATACATGATGTTTATGATACCTAACATGGGGAATAAAAACACTAGAGCTATAGAAAATGACACGACCCATCCCTTAAGGATCATGTTGTGACTACCCCAAGCCCGCCTTCCATGTTCCAGGTGTTAATGACTAGCACCGAACAATAGTATCCCTCAAATGGGAAGGCATTTCCTTTTAAACTATAAAAACAACCAACCCAAGTGAACAAAAATAAGCAAAAAAGTAACTATTGCATTAACAAGTGTTCTAAAATTAAAGGGGATGGAATACACGCCCAACTAAAAAAAATTAATGTACAAATGATAAGTAAAAATACAACTGAAATGTAAAAAACTACTTTTGAATCATCCAATTAGGATCCTACCTGATGGGTAGGTACAACTCGTCTCAACAGTACTCCATGTGATCCCATCACCTCTGTGTACCACATGGTCCTACCTCCCTCACTTCTCAACCCAGCTACTCAATGTCTTTATAAGACACAACAAGGTGCGGCCAAAGCTTGTGCAAGGGTGAGTATAACAATACTCAGTAGGGTCCCCAAGACCCCCCCGATGGACTCCCAATGATCCAAAAAGGGAAAACCACAAGCATGTCCTTCATCACAAAGCACATAGAAGTAGTCAACTCTACTTTGGTATATTCCCATACATATACCTTTGTTATCAGAATATACTCATATCATACATGAAGAAACATAAGGCTCCAACCTTAAAGACATTTACAAAACTGATCCATGAAGGAAGAACACCAGAAAGGTAACATCATGAGGGTACAACACCATGGTAAGAGTAAAACAAAAGTAACACCACAAAGGTAACACCTAGAAGGTAAAAGAACCACATAGGTAATACCATGATGGTAAAAGAACTACATAGGTAATAACATGAAGGTAAAAGGCTCAACTAACACTAGGTATAACTTATGTACAGATGGAAATATGATTAGTCATAAATCAAGACCATCTTATTCTGTCCAGAGGAACTACTACTTATTTTATGGAGTCTGACCCACGTAAAATCGATATGTATTGACCCCCACAATCCCCTATAGGATCAGAGCCACACATGATTGGTATGCTCTAACCCACACTAGATTGTTGAGCACTGGCCCACACATGATCTGTATGCGCTGACCCACAAAGGATCACTTGGTACTAACACCTGTATGATCTGCCTCCAACCTCCACTACACTGCCATCCACTGGATTCCAGCTCACATAATGATTTAATCTGGGAGAACTGATCCTTAATCCATAAGTTTTATTTTAACCTACACAAAGTCCCTCAAAGGAGATTCCCAAAGACCGCCATTTCATAAGGATTATAATGCGACCAACGATGTGACAATCAAACACCTAGTATGTGAATTATAAGCATATTAGTTCTGAGGGCCTGGTAGGATTCTAGTTCAATCCAACCCGGCCATACTCCAACATTTTATAAAACTCAATTGGAGTATACCAAAAGGACTTCCTCGTCTCAAGGATTTCATATCCATATAAGATTTGTCATTTCAACATCGTATGAGAGAGGTTTTTCAGATACAAGATCCCACAATAATAATAATAATATTAATATTAATATTATTCTGTTCATCATGGAACTGAGCCACAGACCAGAATTTAATATTCCTCATTAGACATAAATTGACTGTCGTAATGACAAGATCACATCGCCACTAACGATAATTCAATAAGATGTCACAATCATGAGTTATGGAGGGTCGTAGATTTAACAATAATATATATATATATATATATATATATATATATATATTTACCATTTCAGCAACCCAATCCAAAACACCAAAAAAACATCAAATATTGGACTCATAATTTCCGTCTAGAAGTCAGCGTCATACATCTGCTAACGGTTCGTGAAACAGAGGATGCATGGATAAGTTACAGATGAATAATTATTTAATAAAAAAAGTAATAATATCAATATTTTATTATTCTTATTATTTATATATTTGAATTAAATTCCAAACTCAAATTGAGTTTCACAGTGTATACCTTTTTTTAGGCATCTTCCTCATGGAACCTCACCGATCTATCTTTCTTATTTATTATCTTAAATTTTATTTCCTTTTAACACTTTTCTCTATCCAATCACTTTCCTCTTCTAAAAGTTTTCACCACTTGTAGTAGAACTGGAAAAACTGCACCCCGTTGTCTACCTGGCCACCAAACCCCCTACACCAGCAGCACCAAATCTCCCCACTCTACCACATTTCTCTACTGTCCGAACAACCCTTGGCCGACTCACCCCATTTCCACAGTTTCTTGTTTCTCGCACACTTGCTCCTCTTTAGCCTTCCCCCGCTTGCCCGCATAAAGCTGCCCCGACTCTATTCAGAGGCCACTGCATCTTCGTTCTAAACCCGAAAATGTGAAAATCACAGATTCACGATTATTATGATGTTATCTATATGTATGTATGTCGGATTAATCAAAACAATGTGTTTTAGCAAGTTTAATTATTTGGAGATGATGTACGCGCAATGAATTCATGAAGAAAGAAATAGAAAATATCATAGTATATATGCGGATCGATGGTTGTGTTTGTTTTGACATAGTAGATAAGAATCAAGAAGAAGAAGAATCCAAAAAAATATATTTATCACACTTCAAAATAAACCCCCTAACTCGTAAATCTGTTGTAGAATGTTTGCGATTGAAGGTGGGTCTGTGTTCGTCATTCCCAGAATAAGTTTCCAATGATTCTTCTCGAACAAAGATCTTCTGTTCCTAATTGGGATATTTGTTCTTCATCCAGAGACTCTAGATCCTTCCCCTCCATTCACCAAAGGAAAAGAAACACCCAACCCAACATAACGGTTAATAAAACTCTTAATTTAAGAAGAGATTCATTTATTTATAATTAATGAATAATATTAATTAATGGAATAGGTGGTTACACATTTTGTGTAACTGAGCATTTAATGCAAATAATTGAAATTCTTGACCACCCTCTTGTGGTCCCAGCCACCAAACTTTTTAAGGATATATGGGAGGATATTTTTAAAAAATATAATTATTTTATTTAATCCTCCACAAAAAACGAAAAAACAAACTACTTTACTCGACCCACTATGGTCGAGGTTAATCCTCCTTAAAATATTCCTAACACTACAAGTTCAATAGTTCCTTAAAATATTTAATTAGAGAACTGTTTAAAAACATATAAAATCATGCTCGTGCGTTCACTTAACATACCTCAAAAAATTTCAGTAAATTAATAATGTTCACCCTCGACCCGTCCCGGTCGAGGTTAGGCTCCACCAAAAGAGAACACACCACAATGAACTAAACAATAATCTCTGAATTTCAATCCAATTTAACGTTTAGATGTTATGGATTTTAACAATAAATTAATGGTTTTATATTATTTTATTGAAGCCAAAAACTAACTACCATTGTTTTCCCACTTCGACCAATATTAGTATCGACATAATGAAATCATACCCTCAGGAGCTTAGCAGAGGTATCAAAATTTTAATTTGAGTCACTGTTTGTGAGTTATAATCATTTGTAAAATAAAATAAATTTATTTAATTATTTTATTTACGATTATTCCATTTCTGGGTTTTCTCCTATGAGGCATGTGCTGACTAATCTTAAGTCGTGGCTAGGGTAAAACCGTCATCCTAAATGCTATCGTGTCATCAGATTTCCGATATGGGAAATCATTTAAGAGTTATTTCACATATTCTAGGAAACTTCTTACAAATGGAAATTAATGATCAAAAAATCTTCAACAGATCATTCTAGGCACTCCGGGCCGGAAAATTATGCACTGTTAGATTTTTCGGTCTCAAAATAATTACATATAATTAATGAAAATTATATGGAAATTCTGGGACATTACATTCTCTCCAGCTTAGGGATTTACATCCATGAAATTAAAAAAAAAAAAAATCAAACATATGAGGGTACTGGCCATGAATCAGAGCTTCCAACTCCGAAGTGTACTCCTAGAGGTTCCCATGGAGCCAAAAAAATCAACCCAGAGAGATCGACTGTCCATAAAGGAATCACAACTATCGATCCTATTTCTCCACCGGGAACTCTGTAAAAGTCATCCCATCTTCAATGTTCAACTTCTCCTAGTTGATAACGTGCGATGGATCATGAACGCATCTCCTCAGCTATAACACATGGAAAACATTACACACCAGGGTACATCCATTGGGAAATAGATAGATGGTACACCCCCTCACCCAGCTGTAAAGACCCGTACAATTCAAGGGATTTTTTTTCTTAATTTTTTTTTGAATTTTACAAGAGCGTGGTTTCTGACGGCACTTAATTCTAAGGCCCGGTGTGCCCGGAATCAATTTCTGACGTTTGTCTCGGGTACGTTTAGTGAACGAACGAGCAGAAATATCTAAATTTTGAACTGGTGGCCGGAATCGAATTCTGAGGGCACCAATGGAACCGCGGCGCCGGTAATTGCTTAGGAACTCCTGTTTCGGAGATGCGTTTACACGAGTGTTGATGATAAAAATTGTGGAAGTTTATTTTTTAAGTACTATACAATTTTTATTATTTTTTTAATCTAAGTGTTTAGTTCGTGATGGTAGTTAGGTAACCACCTAACCTCCCTTGAGAGGTTATGAGGGTGGTGGGGCCCACACGAACCCCACCACTTCATATCCTCTAACCCCCCCCCCCCTCAACTCCCACTTTAATTTTGTTAACATAAGTTATAACTTAAGACTGAAATGTAATTAGTTTAATGATGTGAGTTGTGTGTGGTTATTGAATTTCAAACTCTTGAAATTCAAAAGAGTTGTTGTGTTAATAAAATAAGAAAGGAGCTTATTTTATTTGGGTTTTTAGAGTTTGTCGTTGAGAGGATTTGGGAAGAACATCCTCTTCTTCAATGAAGAACATCTCCGCCGAAGAACACAGATAACTTCTTCCGTGAAGTTTCCTCTTCGGACGCACCTCGACGACAACGAAATCGACGTTCGTTCTCCGCGACATCGACCCCCGACGTGACGTCTCTTTCCGCAACGGTTCTTCTACGACGCCGTATCCGCGACACGACATTCTTCTTCCACGTCATCTCTTCTGCGATGGTTTTCCGCGACGAAATCTCCGTCAACGACTTCGAATCCTCACTTCGCGACGTCGACGTTCTTTTTCCGCGACGCCCAACCTCCGCGATTCTCTCCTTCCACAGCTCGTTGACGTACACCGTTCTTGAAACCAAGGTAGTGGTTTTACTTATTTAATTGTTCGCGAATACCAACTTGATGATATTCGTGAATTAAAACCAAATGTTATCAAATAACGCGAGGGGGTCAGATCACACAAACACGGCCTACCCTCATCCTTATTTTCGTGTTGGTTTCTTTGTGGTTGGTATGAGAAAGCGTGGTGCCGTCGCACCACGCGGTTTCATGCGGAAGATATGTGCGGCGCCGTCGCGCCACATCGTGGAAATAAATTCAAGGACGCGACGCCGTCGCGCCGCGTCGAAGAAAACCGAAGATGCCGCGGCCGGTTCTGGGCTGCGGCGGAGCAAGGTGACCGGCGGCCGAGCCGGGCTGCCGGTGTCGGAGCCGGAAGGGGACCGACAATTGCTGGTCCCGTTGAAAAGGAGCCGGCAGGCCCGTTCGGGCCAGCCGGAAGGGGAGGGGTCGGGGAATTAAATACCCCCGGCCGGTTCAAACGGCCCCCCATAATTTGGGGGGGGGGGGGGTGGGCGGTTACACAGGGGGGCAGGCGCCCCCCGCCCCCTTTGCCGAAACGGCTCGGCCAAAGGCCAAGCCAGACAGCGCCTTGGGCGCTCTGTCCCCATCCGGACCGGCGCCTGGCCAGTCTGCCAGGCTAGGCCGCGCCGGGCCGGGGCGGGCCGCGTCAGGCCGGGCCGACCCGGTTCGGGCCGACCGGGGGTTCTCGGGCCGGGTCGGTCCGGGCCCGAAACCCCCGTTTTCGGACCGTTTGGGTTCATTTGCCCATAACACGGGCTACGGATCTTCGATCGACGCGCCGTCAGAGGCGAAACGATCCTTAGAACGAGACAGCCGTTTCATTATATCACATTCAAGGTTCTGGAATACTTTGAGTTCGGACGGGTTGGTTCGTACATGATACCAACCGGTCCCTCGGAGCGGAAACGCTCATATCTTGAGCTACGGACATCCGATTGACGTGCCGTCAACTTTTTTGAGTTCCTCTTAGTGAGATGGATCTTTTGGCATACTCCGCCTGAGGTTTGGACATAGGTGGAGTATAGATAGGTTGGTTTTCCCTTAAAAAACCAACCGGGCCCCTAGAACGAAAAAGCCAATAACTCTCAGACCGGGCGTCCGATTGACGCGATGTCTATTGCGTTGAGTTCCTGTTGACGATACAGAACTTTTGGATACATCAACTCTAGACTATGTGATATTTGATGTATAAGACTCTCAGCTCGTGGAGCCGACCCTCCGGAACGAGCTTGCTGTGTGAGGGAACCCTAGTGCTGGCTGCGACTGCTACTGTGACTGCGACGACGACTGTGCAGAGATCCTCAGTGGATTCGATGATGACGACTACAGCACTCAGCGATCCTATGTGGATCTGTGCTACCGATCCTGTGTGGGTCCGATCCTGTGCGGGTCAGCGCTCAGCGGTTCTGTGTGAGCCAACGCCTACAGATCCTATGTGGGTCCGATCCTGTGTGGGTCTTTGCGGGGGTTAGTTTCCTACCGATCCTGTGTGGGTCTTTGCAGGGGTTAGTACCTATCGATCCTTTGTGGGTCCGTCGACTTAGATGGATCAGTGATCATCTCTATCGTCTTTCGAAGAAGTATACCTGTGTGAGCTGAATCATGTTTGCTTTCCAGTGTGGATTGTGTAGTGCTATCCTGTGTGGATTACGTTGTTTTACCTGTGTGGAATACGTATACTTTCCTGTGTGGACTGGGTTATTCTTGGGCTCGGAGGTTGGAGCATTTTGGAATTGATGACTTAGGTATATGTATGGGCATATACCTAAGCAGTGTCGGTTGTTACTTCGTGATTGTAACTTTCCTTTGTGGTTTATCCTTTGTGGATTTTGGGAGACCATCAGGGGTCTCGGGGTCCCTACTGAGTAGCTTATACTCACCCCTACACAGGCTATGCCCACACTACGTTATGTTGGTTGCAGACAACGGACAACGCTGATCATGGTTGAGGCTTGCAGAGCAGGATAGTACCTTGAGGTGGATCACTGGGCAGGACGTACTCGGAGCGGATGGTGGGACCCGAGGAGAAGTGGAGCTATCTGTACCTACCCTTCAGGTGGGATTTCCTATGGACATCTCAGCGTAGTGGATTTTACTTTTCAGTTGCTGTTTTCCCTTTCGAGTTGTACTTTACTTTCAGTTTGGGTTTGTATACTGGCCCACTTATTTTCCGCACTTACAGTTGTACTCTGTGTTTACTTTTCCGCTTTCTTACTCTGTGGTGCTTGTTTACATTACAAGGCAATGCCTTCCCTTTTTACCGGGATTAACACCTTGGTGCTAGTCACCAGCCCCTGGCCTATGGACGGAGGGCTTGGGGTAGTCACAACACGGACCCCGAGGATGGGTCGTGACAAATTGGTATCAGAGGAGTTCGGTTCTACCACGGACTCTGATCTTTTTTATGTGAAGAAATAGTGTTTAGCATATTGAGTGTGGTTATCAATCGAGGGAGTCCAGTGTTGGTGCGGCGGCCGACATATCCGTACACCAGGACCCTGACTTCTGATTTCCGACTAAATGCACGAAACCATTGATTGCATGTGTGTTTCAAAGGTTTCTTTGTGATTACTTTATATCAGCTCACCAGGTATACTGTTCTGACCGTGGCACACCTGTTTCCTTTTCAGAATGGCCCCACGACAGCAGCCAGCTAGGGTTCCGAGAGTCAAGCGTGACGACAACCCACCGAGCGACGAGGCCTTGGTGCAGGGCCCTTTGTCAGCAGTGGCACCTGCGGTAGCTCTACCCGCCGAGCCTCCGATGCTTCCAACACCAGTCGCTGACGATGCACGTCGCCTCAGTGCACTTCATGAGTTCCAACTCCAGCGACCGCCCAGGTTCCGTGGGGAGACGGACCCCCAGGAAGCTGAGGACTGACTGGAGGCAGTCGTACGAGTTTTTAGGCTAGTGAGGACACCAGCAGACCTCATGGTGATCCTCGTTGCGAGCCTATTGCATGCAGCAGCGGGCCGATGGTGGAGCTTGATGCTCCAGGAGCACGATGAGGCATCTCTACTTTGGACGGACTTTGAGGGCCTCTTCCGCTCGGAGTTCGTCCCAGCCACCCTCCGTGTGGTGCGCATTCCGGAGCTTTCTTCAGCTGCGGTAGGGCAGCATGGCGGTCGATCAGTACTCGGCGAGATTTACTGATCTTTCGCGCTACTCAACCGACATGGTACGAGACCCATTATTCTGGGCCCGGACCTTTGAGCAGGGATTGAGACACAAGATCAGGGCATCGCTGATCTCCCTCAGTATTCCGACTCTGATAGGAGTACTGGAGCAGACCCTTTTTATTGAGAGTTATCTTGCTGAGTATACACCAGCACCGAGACCCACCGCAGGGCCGCAAGTAGTAGAGTCTTCTGCAGCAGGCAGTCGACGGATGACTCATGGGTCCAAGCAGACTAGACCCTCAGGCAGACGACCTCAGGACACTGGCTCAGCAGTGCGGGGAACACAGCGCGGAGCCAGTCTTTTGAGAGGCAGGCAGTGCTACTCATGCGCCGGGCAGGGCCACATGGCTCATGATTGCCCGCCCCGCCATGCCGAGGAGAAGCAGACGGTTGAGGGACCACCGAGGCAGATGAAGAGGGTCGACCGTGGCGGTCCGCAGGGAGCAGGCAGACGAGGCAGAGGAGCTGGACGAGCAGTAGGTGGTGGGCGATGCTTTGAGGCTCTATAACCACCACCACCAGGAGGTCCGCCCCGACCATAGGGAGCTGGCGGGCAGAGATAGGCACAGATCTAGGCAGCAGAGGCCAACGACCACGGCGCGCCAGAGATGGTTCTAGGTACTATCTCTGTCTATTCCACCCTTGCTGCAGTACTTATATACACATGAGCGAGTCACTCTTTCATAGCTGCTGCCCTTGTTCGGAGCTCGGAGATTCCGAAAGAGCTGTTGGCTCGATCCTTACGGCTAGAGACTCCTACAGGAGCAGACACGACGATTAAGCACTAGTGCCGGCAGTGTGAGCTTACTCTAGGAGGCGAGAGCTTCGGCTGGGATCTTCTTGTAGCAGCGTCGAGGCCTTACGACGTCATCTTAGGCATTTATTGGTTATCTACGGTCCATGCACAGATTGACTGTTTTAGGCGCAAGGTGCGATGTGTATGCACCGACAGGAGAAGTTTCACCTTCACCGGCGAGAAGGGAGCCTTTGCAGCACAGGATGGACTTCCGCAGAGGAGAGGAAAACCCGTCACTCATCAGTTGTCTAGCCTCATCCTAGGAGCAGTTGACGTGCGGAGTCCTGATTTTCCTACAGTGGTGGATCAGTTTGCGGACGTTTTTCCCGACAACGTTCCAGGGTTACCTCCTCGCAGACAGGTAGACTTTTATATTGACATGTACCCTGGGACAGCCCCGATATCGACTCCAGCATATCGGATGGCCCCCGCCGTGCTTCGAGAGCTACGGGTACAGTTGGAGGACTTGCATGGCAAGGGGTTCATCTGACCCAATGTTTCACCCGGGGCTTCCCCAATATTGTTCGCCAAGAAGGTAGACGGGAGCTTGCGACTTTGTGTCAACTATCGTCTCCTGAACCAGGTGACAGTGAGGAACAAGTATGTGCTACCGTGGATTGATGAACTCTTTGATCAGCTCATGGGAGCATGGTGGTTCTCGAAGATAGACCTCAGGTCAGGCTATCATCAGCTCAGAGTTCGAGATGAGGACGTGCAGAAGACGACCTTCAGATGTCGGTATGGCCACTATGAGTTCTTGGTTATGCCATTCGGCATAACCAATGCTCTAGCAGTGTTCATGGCCCTCATGAACAGGATCTTTCATCCATACCTCGATCGATTTTTCGTGGTCTTCATCGACGACATTTTGATTTACTCGACGACTGAGGAGGAGCATGCCTACCACTTACGGGTTGTACGAGACACACTCTGAGAGCACCAGCTTTATGGTAAGCTCTCGAAGTGCCAGTTCTGGATACGTGAGGTCCACTTCTTGGGACACGTCATCTCTGAGGTGGGAGTTGCAGTGGATCCCGCGAAGATCGAGGCAGTACTAGCTTGGGAGCCACCCAGGAGCGTGACAGAGGTGCGGTGTTTCTTGGGACTAGCTGGTTACTACCGGAGATTTGTTCCAGACTTATCATGAGTTGCCGCACCACTCTCAGCATTGAAGAAGATAGGGAAACCCTTCGTGTGGTCAGACAGATGTCAGCAGAGCTTCCATGATCTGAGATAGAGATTGACCAACGCACCTATCTTGAGTTTGCCTGAGGAGGGAGTAGGGTACGTATTCTACTGCGATGCATCAGGGACTGGACTCGGTTGTGTCCTGATGTAGGAGCGTGCAGTGATCACCTATTGATCACGCCAGTTGAGGCCACATGAGAAGAACTACACTACCCATGACCTGGAGTTAGCAGCAGTGGTCTTTGCTCTGAAGACATGGCGGCACAATCTGATGTGCGAGCGCTTTACAGTCTTTTCTGACCATCAGAGTCTCAGGCACATCTTCTCGTAGAAGGACCTGAACCTGAGACATCGGCGATGGCTCGATTCCCTCCCGGACTATGACATTGAGATAGTCTATACTCCTGGGAAGGGGAACGTAGTAGTCGATGCCCTCAGCAGGAGGACAGACATTCAGCTACTTGAAGAGGCGACATAGCAGCTAGCCACATTGCTGATATCCTTCGTGGATAGAGATGGATCAGCCTTCTTTCAGACTCTCACAGTCACCCCTCCAATACTACAGTTGGTCAGAGAGGCACAGCGTGGGGACGCTGACAGTGAGACACGGCGTGCACAGATATCCTCAGGACATGCACCTGATGGTTTCTACTTTGGAGTAGAGCACGAAATCCTTTTCAGAGGACGTACCATGGTACCCGTCGCTTTACAGGAGGAGGTGCTGAGAGAGTTTTACACTTATTCCTTGGCGGTACATCCCGGAGTGGCGAAGATGTACCAGGATATCAGACGACAGCACTGGTGGCCGGGCATGAAGAAGGCTGTGGCATAGTTCATTTCTCGATACCTCACCTGCCAGCAGGTGAAAGCTGAGAATCAGGTACCAGCAGGCTTGGTACATCCCTTGGAGGTTCTGGAGTGGAAGTGGGACGACATATATATGGACTTCGTGACTGGACTTCCACGTACTTCCAGAGGTCACGACTCCATTTGGGTGATTGTCGACCGACTCACCAAGTCGGCTCACTTCTTACTCATCAGAGAGCAGGGCTCAGTGGAGAGCTTTCGACCCCTTTACGTTCAGGAGATTGTTCGGCTTCACGGTGTGCCATCATCTATCGTCTCCGATCGAGATGCTCGTTTTACTTCCCGGCTATGGAAGGGATTGAAGGAGGCGTTCGGGACGCAGCTACGTCTGAGCACAACCTTTCACCCTCAGACGGTTGGTCAGACAGAGAGGACCATTCAGACTCTCGAGGACATGCTCCGCGCATGTGTCCTCGACATTGGTCGCACCTGGGAGGACCACCTACCCTTGGTGGAGTTCGCGTACAACAACAGCTACCACTCCACCATCGAGATGGCACTATACGAGGTGTTGTATGGCCGACCTTGCAGATCTCCATTGTACTGGACAAACCCTGGGGAGTCAGCACTTGTGGGACCAGAGATGGTCCATGCCACGACAGAGAAGGTCCAGGTCATCCAGGAGCGGATGAGGACAGCTCAGAGCCGGCAGAAGTCATACGCTAACAGGAGGTGGAGGCCACTAGAGTTCGAGGATGGATACCATGTCTTCTTTCATGTCTCACCTCGACGTGGTTTACGGAGATTTGGCCGAGGTGGCAAGTTATCTACGCGCTTCATCGGACCATTCCAGCTCCTCAATAGGATTGGTGAGGTTGCTTTTTATTTGGCTCTACCACCTCAGTTACACTGGGTGCACGACGTCTTCCACGTATCTCAGCTGAGGAAATACATGCATGACCCGACGCACATCATTGACCATGGGGAGATTGACGTTGACGATGAGGAGACTTTTACGGAGGTCCTGATGGAGATCAAGGATCGATAGGAGAGGGTCCTACATGTATGGTCGATTCCTCTAGTGCACATCAGATGGCAGCACGGGAACCTCCAGGAGAGCACATGGGAGCGGGAGGCTCAGATGCATGTGTAGTACCCTCATTTGTTTCCCTAGTTATGATTTATCTTTACGGGGACGTAAAGCCCTGAGGTGGGAGTAATGTAAAGACACGTACAATTCAAGGGATTTTTTTCTTAATTTTCTTTGGAATTTTACAAGAGCGCGGTTTCTGGCGGAACTTGATTCCGAGGCCCGGTGTGCCCAAAATCAATTTCTGAAGTTTGGCTCGGGTACGTTCAGTGAATGAACGAGCGGAAATTTCTAACTTTTGAACCAGTGCCAGGAATCGAATTCCGAGGGCACCAATGAAACCGCAACGCCGGTAATTTCTTAGGAACTCCTATTCCGGAGATGCGTTTACAAGAGTGTTGATGATAAAAATTGTAGAAGTTTATTTTATAACTACTCTACAATATTTATTATTTTTTTACTATAAGTGTTTAGTTCTTGATGGTAGTTGGGTAACCACCTAACCTCCCTTGGGAGGTTATGAGGGTGGTGGGGCCCACACGAACCCCACCTCTTCATATCCTCTAAAACCCCACTCAACTTCCACTTTAATTTTGTTAACATAAGTTATAACATATGACTTAAATGTAATAATTTTAATGAGGTGAATTTTGTGTGGTTATTGAATTTC
This sequence comes from Viscum album, assembly GCA_963277665.1. Classification (NCBI taxonomy): domain Eukaryota; kingdom Viridiplantae; phylum Streptophyta; class Magnoliopsida; order Santalales; family Viscaceae; genus Viscum; species Viscum album. The sequence continues at coordinate 1,807,552,920 of OY728120.1, forward strand.
AAACTCTTGAAATTCAAAAGAGTTGTTGTGTTAATAAAATAAGAAAGGAGCTTATTTTATTTGGGTTGTTAGAGTTTGTCGTTGAGAGGTTTTGGGAAGAACATACTCTTCTTCAACGAAGAACATCTCCGCCGAAGAACGCGAAGAACTTCTTCCGTGGCGTTTCCTCTTCGGACGCACCTCGACGACAACAGAATCGACGTTCGTTCTCCACGACATCGACCCACGATGCGATGTCTCTTTCCGCAACGATTCTTCCACGACGCCGTATCTGCGACGCGATGTTCTTCTTCCGCGTCGTCTCTTCTGCGATGGTTTTCCGTGACGAAATCTCCGTTAACGACTTTGAATCCTCGCTTCGCAACATTGACATTATTTTTCCTCGACGCCCGACCTCCACGACGCTCGCCTTCCGCGGCTCGTTGACGTACACCGTTCTTGAAACTGAGGTAGGGGTTTTATTTATTTAATTGTTCGTGAATACCAACTTGATGATCTTCGTGGATTAAAACCAAATGTTATCGAATAACGCGAGGGGGTCGGACCGCACAAACACGGCTGACCCTCCTCCTTATTTTCGTGTTGGTTTCTTTGTGGTTGGTACGAGAAAGCGTGGTCCCGTCGCACCATGTGGTTTCATGCAGAAGATATCTGCAGCGCTGTCGCACCGCGCTGTGGAAAGAAATTAAAGGACGCGACGCCGTCGCGCCGCGTCGAAGAAAACCGAAGACGCCGCGGCCGGAGCGGGGCCGCGGCGGAGGGGCGCGGTGTCATCGCACCGCGCCAGACGACAAGGGCCGCGGCCGGTTCCGCGCTGCGGCGGAGCAAGGTGACCGGCGGCCGAGCCGGGCCGCCGGTGTCGGAGCCGGCCGGCCAGCTCAGGCCGGACGGAAGGGGAGGGGCCGGGGGAATTAAATTCCCCCGGCCGGTTCAAACGGCCCCCCATTAATTGGGGGGGGGGGGGGGGGGGTTACACAGGGGGGCAGGCGCCCCCCCCCCCCCTTTGCCGAAACGGCTTGGCCAAAGGCCGAGCCAGACAGTGCGCTGGGCGCGCTGTCCCCAGCCGGACGGCCCGGCCGGGCCGCGCCGGGCCGGGCCGCGTCGAGCCGGGCCGACCCGGTTCGGGCCGACCGGGGGGTCTCGGGCCGGGTTAGTCCGGGCCCGACACCCCCTTTTTCCGACCATTTGGGTTCATTTCCCCATAACTCGCGCTACGGATCTCCGATCGATGCGCCATCAGTGGCGACACGATCCTTAGAACGAGACGGTCGTTTCTATATATTGCACTTAAGGTTTCAAAATACTTTGACCTCAGCCGGGTTGGTTCGTACACGAATCCAACCGGGCCTTCAGAGTGGAAACACTCATATCTTGAGCTACAGACGTCCAATTGACGTAATGTCAACTTTGTTGAGTTCCTATTAGTGAGACGGATCTTTTGGCATACTCCGACCGAGTTTGGGACACATGTGGAGTATGGTCAGGTTGGTTTTGCCTTAAAAACCAACCAGGCCCTTGGAACGAAAAAGCCAATAACTCTCAGACCGGGCATCCGATTGACGCGCCGTCTGTTGCGTTGTGTTCCTGTTGACGATATGAAACTTTTGGATACATAAACTCTGGACTATGTGATAGTTGATGTATAAGAATCTGGGCTCGTGGAGCCGACCCTCCCGAACGAGCTTGCTGTGTGCGGGAACCCTAGTGCTGGCTGTGACTGCTACTGTGACTGCGACGACGACTGTGCATAGATCCTCATTGGATTCGACGACGACGAATACAAAACTCAACGATCCTATGTGGATCAGTGCTACCGATCCTCTGTGGGTCCGATCCTATGTGGGTCAGCGCTCAATGGTTCTGTGTGAGCCAGCGCCTACAGATCCTGTGTGAGTCCGATTCTGTGTGGGTCTCTGTGGGGGTTAGTTTCCTACCGATCCTATGTGGGTCTTTGCGGTGGTTAGTACCTATTGATCCTTTGTGGTTCCGACGACTTAGATGGATCAATGATCATCTCTATCGTCTTTCGAAGAAGTATACCTGTGTGAGCTGAATCCTGTTTGCTTTCCTGTGTGGATTGTGTAGTGCTATCCTATGTGGATTACGTTTGTTTACTTGTGTGGAATACATATACTTTCCTGTGTGGAATGGGTTATTCTTGGGCTCGGAGGTTGGAGCATTTTGGAATTGATGACTTAGGTATATGTATGGGAATATACCTAAGAAGTGTCGGTTGTTACATCATGATTGTAACTTTCTTTTGTGGTTTATCCTTTGTGGATTTTGGGAGACCTTCAGGGGTCTCGAGGTCCCTACTGAGTAGATTATACTCACCCATGCACGGGTTATGCCCGCACTATGTTGTGTTGGTTGTAGACGATGGAAAACACTGATCGTGGTTAAGGCTTGTAGAGCAGGATGGTACCTGGAGGTGGATCACTGGGCGGGAAATACTTGGAGCGGACGGTGGGACCCGAGGAGTAGTGGAGCTATCTATACCCACCCTTCAGGTGGGATTTCCAATGGACAGATCAGCGTAGTGGCTTTCACTTTTCAGTTGTTGTTTTCCCTTTCGAGTTGTACATTACGTTCAGTTTGGGTTTGTATACTGGCCCACTTATTTTCCGCACTTACAGTTGTACTCTTTGTTTACTTTTCCGCTTTCTTACTCTGTGGTGCTTGTTTAATTTAAAAAGGCAAGGCCTTACCTTTTTACCAGGATTTACGCCTTGGTGCTAGTCACTAGCCCCTGGCCTATGGAAGGCGGGTTTGGGGTAGGCACGACACGGGCCCCGAGGACGGGTCGTGACACCAGCCAACCCTCCACAAACCTCGTCGGGGTGAGACCAATAGGATATCATGGTCTCCCCCAAAATATCCTCCCAAAGCATCACTTGTACCATGTTGCATCCTCTGAAGAGGATGACATGCTCCCCACCATCAGAAAATCCTTTTGGAGACTATCTTGAGGATATATGGTCACGTCGGGCCTCACAATCAACATCCCTACATAGTTCCTCCAGAACCTGCTGATGAATTGTGGGACTGACAGTCATAGACTAGATATAGGCTGCTCCATCATTATAAATGAAGGATATTTACAGTGTGACTAGATGCTCTGATGCCTCACTCAGCACCTGTAGAATAATCCTCTAGCATAGTGTGTTTGATACCACGTTTCCATTCCCAGGAGAATAAACTATCTCAATGTCATTATCCTGGAAGAACTCTAGCCATAGTTGTTGTCTCATGTTAAGGTACTTCTATGAGAAGATATACCTGAGACTCTTGTGAATAGAGTAAACAGAAAACTATTCACCAATAAAATAGTCATGCCACATCATCAGTGCAAAGACCACTACTGCTAACTCCAGGTCATTGGTATATTATTTCTTATCATGTTGTCTCAACTGCTGTGAGCTGTTGGAGATCACAACCCACTCTTGCATCAGGAAACAACCTAGTCTGGTCACTGATGTGTCGCAGTAGACAACATACCCAATGCCCTATTCTGGTACCCTCATGATGGGGGAAATCTTCAGTCTCTATCTCATCTCCTTAAGGCTCTACTAAAACTTCTTCATACACAAGAAAGGATCCCCCTCCCTTGTCATTTTTGAACAATGTGTCGCTACCCTGGAGAGTTCAGGTACAAATCTCTTATAGTACCCAGCGAACTAAGAAGTCTTTATCCCTTACAGGAGGTAATCTTGTAAACAACTTTTCAAAAGATGTCCCACAGTCTACAACTCATGTTGGGAACAGAAAACCCAAAACTCATGCTACCACAAGAGTTAGGCTTTCCAACTCAAGGGTGATCAGATACACACTCCTATTAATGAGATTATCCTGTGATGTCGGGGTTTCCTATTTCACTGACCCAGGAAAACCCCATTCCAATGTTGTAGATAAACTAAAAACTTTTTTCCTAAAATAGTTAGTCTGAGTATGAAATATGAATGACTAGTCTATACCCAAACTAACATCGTAAGGCCTCAACACTACCATCAAGAGGATCCAACTAAAACTCTCGCCTCATGGGATATATCACAATATCAGCATAAGTTTTATTTTCATGTCACCTCCTAATGGTATCTCCAGATGTAAGGGTCAAGTCCATGGTTTCACCAGAAACTCTAGTTCTTGAACATGATTCATGTAATGAAGGAATGATTAGTTATTATGTCTATTAATACAAAAAGTAGTGGTTGACATAGACCGTATGTCTAATCACTCATTTAACCCTTGGGTCACAATCCTTGACCGCATGAAGCTAATCCCTTCCACTATCCTCCAGCTCCCTGAGCCTATTGGGGACCACATTGGGGTTGTGGTTTTAACATGTCGAAATGTATACTACATCATAATGCTCTCCTAGCTCAACTTCCACATCTTCTGCCCTACAGATTCATCTGTCCCTATCACTTCCTTTGCTCGAAAAATTTTACATTCCCACGTCTTTGAGACTAGCATCAGTTTCCTGCTTTCCTACTGCTAACACGCACTAGTTGTATCCACTCATACAAGGAACATTTAACTACAAATGTCCTCTCTAGATCCCTAATAGAAGTTGGAATACATAAGGGAACATTGTTGGCTCAGATGTCCCGAAACACACCTCGTTCGGTGGTCCAAGACCTAAATCACTGACCGTACTATAATCATCATGTACCTAGGATGGTCAGTACACCTCAATGAATACTCAGCTACTGACATGTCGTCCTGCCAAAGTTGTAGATGTTCTAGGGATCTCTAATTCCATATCTATTTATTGCAAGATACCCCCACCATTGTGGAAGGTTATCAATATTGTCTACAAAAAGGTCACCTCATTGCAATATTAGGGTAATCTACACCATGCAATCATCCTTCTAAGCAATGAAGAAGGATATATACCAGGACAACCATTTGATCGAATGGTACCCCGACTATATGGAAACATAGCCAACTCCTCATGCTAGTCCTTAGATACTTGTGAGTCTGACTCTTTTCCAAACCCGAGGGGTATGGAACACTAAAACATGTGCAAGGAAATAATCCCACATGTGTCCTCTAGCAGTACTGCCGGTTGTAATAGCTAACAAACAGACATTGATTTAGCTGGTACACTACCTTAATGTACTAGATCAGGAAAAATTCCATGTACCGAAGGGTCATCACCTTGACGATCATCATCATGGTTAGACACTAATAAATACTAGGTGTTTGGATCCCACCTATTCTTTTTATGTCCCAACTAGGCAGAAAACAGAAGCCACTGCCTCCAGTCAGTCCTCAGTTTCCAGGGAATCTATCACTCCTTGAAAACTCAAAGGCCTCTACCACTGGAACTTGTGAAATGCGCTTAGTAATCATGCACTATCCTCCAGTGTAGCTGGTGGTAACTACTACACAATGTGTGGTGGTGTTGCTGGTACACCACACGAATGTTCCCACATAGTAAGATAGCCCAGCACCAGAGCTTCATTGCTCGGTTAGCTGTCATCATATACTCTCTCAGGAATCCTAGCTGGCTGTCTATGCTATGGAATCCAGATAAGGAAATGGTGAACCACATTCATAATGTTATACCTAGTGAGCTAAATCCAAATAAACCAAATAAAAACTTTCCAAAACACATCCAATTAGTGTTTTCATGCACCGAGTCAGAAATTAGAATTTAGCGTCTTGGTGTATGGGTACATCAATCGCTGCACCAACACTAGACTCCCCAAATTGAATACCACACTCAATACATTTATCATTATTGCTCCATTAAAAAGATCATAGTACTAGTTCTACAGTAGAAATGATTCCTCTGATACATCGTTGTCCTGACCCATCCCTTGAGGCCCGTGCCGTGACTACTCCAAAGCCACCTTCTATTGGCCATGGGTTGGAAACTAGCACTGAAAAGGAATATCACTAAAATGGGAAGGCATTGCCTTTAAATATGTATAAACCCACAAACCAAGTCCACAAAAAGAATCAAATACAAAGTAACTATTTCAGTAAAAAGTGTGTTGAAATTAAAGGGGCCAGAATACAAGACCAACTGGAAAAGTACAAGTACAAATGATTAGTAAAAATAAAAATGAGAAGTACAAAGCATCTCTCGGATCGTCCAACAAGGATCCTAATTGATGGGTAGGTAACACTCGTCTCCACAGTACTCCACGTCATCTTGAATCCTCCATGTATTACCTTGTCTTGGATCCCTCTTGTCTCAACCCAGCTGCTCATCAAATTCCCAAGACACAACAAGGTATGGCAATGCCCGTGTTGGGTTTTTGTATAAAAATACTCAGTAGGGAACCTGAGAGACCCGAAGGTCTCCCAGAGTTCCATAATGGAAAAACCACAAGAAATACCTCAATCAAAATGCACGAGGAAAAAGTAAACTCTACATAGGTATATTCCCATACATATACCCTTGTTATCAGAATATACTGATCTCATACATGTGGAAACATAAAGATCCAATCTTTAATCCATTTACACAAATTATCCACAAAAGAAGAATACCACAAAGGTAACACCATGAGGGTATACCATGAAGGTAAGAGTAACAAGAAGGTAAAACCAGGAAGTTAAAAGTACCACATAGGTAATACCACGAAGGTAAAGGACACATCTCACACCAGGAATAACTTATGTACAGATGTATAGATGATTAGTCGTAAATCTAGATCATCTTATTTTGTCGAGAGGCATTACTACCAATTATATAGAGTCTGAATCACACTATATTGATATGTACTAACCCCCACTGACCCACACCAGATCTGACCCACATAGGATCAGTATGTGCTGACCCACACCAGATCGCTCGACACTAACCTCCATATGATCTGTCTCCAACCTCTGCCTCAGTACCTGCCATTGGATTCCCACTCATAGCACACATGATTGAGGGAGAAAAAATCCTCAAGTCATTAGTATTATTTCAAATGGAAATATTTCCTAAGAAGAACTACCCCAATGGAACGCCATGTGATAACGGTTCTAACACGATAGACGGTGCGTCAATTTTACTCCCATTATGCGACTTATAATCATTTTAGTCCCAAGGACCTGGTTGGATTCAGGTTCGATCGAACCCACCTATAATCCAACTTTATTTAATACTCATGTGGAAAATACCAAAAGGACGACCTCATCTTAAGGATTTCAACACCGAATATGGGTCGCCTTTTCAACACCGTATGGGAGATGTATATCGAATACAAGATCTCACAACAACAACAACAATAATAATAATAATAATAATAATAATAATAATAATAATGGGTGCTTCATGTACCCGAGCCATAAAACATAATTTAATATTCAACATTAGTCTTAAATTGAATTCCTTAATGATGGGATCACGTCAACAATGATTGTAATTCAATCGGACATCACAAGTTAGAGATATGGTAGGTAGAAGATTTAATTACAATAATATATTAATATTTTTTTTGAGTGTTTCAGGTACTCGATCCAAAAACCAGAAAACGACATCCAATATTGGACTCCTAATAACCATCTCGAAGTCAGGGTTGTACATCCGCTGATGGTTTGTGAAACCGAGGTCACACTGATATGTTACAGATGAATAAGTGTTTAATCAACAAAATAATATTAACAATATTTTAGAATTATTTATTTAGTTAGTTATTTATTTATTTATCCTTAATTCCATAATCAAATTGAGTTTCATGGGGTATCCCTTTTCTTTAGGCAGATGCGACATGGAGCCTCCCCTTTTTAGCTTTATTATTTATTTGTCATTTAATTTTATTTCATATCAACACTTTTATCTATCCAATCACTTTATTCATCCACAAATTTTCACCACCTGTAATCGATTTGGGAAAACTACACCCTGCTGTCTGCCTGGCCACCGTTCCCCCTGCACCAGCCACACTAGACTGCCCAGCTCTGCTGCATCACTCCGCTGTCTGGACAGCCCCTGGCTGACTTTCCCCACCGCCATGGCTGCCTATTTCATGCATGTAGGCCTCCCTTTAGACATCCCCCACTTTCCTGCAAGAGGTCACCTCGACTCTTCACATGGGTCTTCATCACACCGCCTATCTCATCCAGATATATGCCCAAAAGACCTGCCATAATTTCACCTACACGTTTCCCCTTCCACGGGCCACTACATCTTCATTCTAAACCTGAAAAATGTTGCAATTGTAGATTCATGTTTCTCATTCTGAGATCTCTGTGTCTGTATGTCACGTTCAATGAAACCTTGTGTTTTTAGTGCTCTTAATTATTTGGTGACAAAAAAACGGATGAATAATTCACGAAGAACGAAATAGAAATGATCATTATATATGTGAGAATTGATGGAAGTGTTAGTTTGGCCATCATCATTGAGAATAACGAACATGAGATATCAACAAAAAAGATATTTATCATACATAAAAATAAACCCTTATCATGAAAATGTATTAGAAAATGTTCCCGATTGAAGGTGGGTCGATGTTCATAATTCCCAAAACAAGCTTCCTATGGTGCCGCTCGGATGAGGATATTTGGGTCTCGATTGTGATATCCATTCTTCATTAAAAGACTCTCGATCTTACTCCTCCGTTCACCAATAGAAAACTAACACCCAACCCCAAGGAAGAGTTAATATAACTCATAATTTATTAGGAGATTCATTTATTTAGAATTAATGAATCATATTAATTAAAGGGATTGGTGGTTTCAAATTTTGTGTGCCTGGGCATTTAATGCTCAACTATTAAATTCCTGACCACCCTCTTGTGGTCCCTTCCAAAAAAAATTTAAATATTGAGGAGGGGGGATATTTAAAATAAAATATATTTATTTTATTTAATCCCCCATGAAAAATGATTAAACCAACTTCTTCACTCGACCCACTGTGGTCGAGGTTAAACCTCCCTTTAGCAAATACCGATGATGCGAGTTTAATGGTGCCTTTAGATTTATAATCCATGCACCAGTTCAAAAGTTAGAAAATTTTTCCTGCACGTTTATTGAATGTACCTTTAAAAAAGTTAAATAAATTGATAATGCTCACCCTCGACCTGTACCGGTCGAGATTAGGCTCTGCCTAAGGAGAAAACTCCCCAAAGAACTCAACAGTACTCTCATATTTTCAATCCAAGTTACTGTCTAGATGTTATGGATTTTAACAATAAAATAATTGTTACTTAATTATTTAATTTATGACCAAAAACCAACATCGACTATTTTCCCACACTATCCAATGTTAATATCTTCCTAAAGAAAGGAGATCCTCATGAGATCAGTGGTGGTCTTAGATTTTTAATCTGAGTCACCTTTCGTGAGTTATAAGCATTTGAAAAATAAAATTAATTTATTTAATTTTTTTATTTATGATTTTTCCATTTTCATGTTTTCTCACAGTAGGCCTACACCCACTAAACTTTAGTCAGGACTAGGGTAAACCGGCCATCCTGAACGCAACGATGCCCTCTAAATTCTAGTATGGGAAACTATTTAAGAGTAATTCTATTTTTTCCGGGAAAATGCTTACACGGGAGAATTAGTGCTTAAAAAAAATTTGATGGATCATTCCGGGCACTTAGGGCCTTGGAATCATGTTCCATTAGATTTAACAATCTCAAAATAATTCCATATAAATAAGAAAATTATATGGAATATCAGGGACACCATAGAAAACCGCTTCTCCATATCCAAAATATCCTTTTCACAATGGTCTTAAACATGGATCATTAATTGATAATTATTAATCAATATAATATGTTTTGAAATATGATAAATTTATTAGAAAAACATTTGATAGCATCTTGTTAACATCAATGTTATCTTAATCAAAAACACGTTCGAGGGATATTTCCATGATATCACTACCTCCACTTTTAAAAGGTCCATGGAAAAAAATATCTCAAACCCAACATGATCAAATACCATTACCTCATGAATCCAAAAGTTTCAATTCAAAATTTTAGAATAAAGCCAATGTGATTGAGGTATACTGAATACTACCTTACAAAGTCGAACATGATTCTCTTGTGTTGATGAGTAAATGATGATGTAATCAAATAAAATCATCGAGAATCTATCTAGGTAAGGGTGGAAGATATTTTAAATGAGATCCAGGAATAATATCAATGAATTCAATATTTCAAATGACATCACCACATACTCATACAATACATACATAATAATAAACAAAATATTAGATATTTCTACATATCAAACCCATTAACGGTTGTAGTCTGATAAAACATCAATCTAAGGGAACTGCTAGAGTCCTTGTAAAAAATAAAAAAGATCATTTTTATTGGGTAAAGAATATAAATTCTTTACTATATCCAGGTTAAACATACAATAATCGATGTAGTGTCAAATTTTATGATCATTATTCTCAATGAAAAGGGTATGTGCACACTACAATGAAGTACTCAGCCTGAGAAATACATTTTATGTCTGGTCCTAGATGGTTAACTTGAGCTTCTTCAACTCATTGTGTTCCATACAATATGAGTGTATCAAAATGGGGTGCACACCAGACATCAGATATAGATCAACTTTATGTTCATATCCATTCATAGTCAATTTATGGTCAAACATTCCCATAGTAATTTCAACCCATTCCTTAGCATCCTAAGGTACGATCATGACTTTCGAGGATGGATAATTATATAGTTGAATTTGATGATTTATTTGAATATAGTTATAAATTCTAATATCTAGGTCATGAACAAAGAGAATAAATTATAGATAAAAGAGAAATTATTTCTAAACTATATAGAATGTATGAAATGACGCACCAGAGAAAACTCTTACAAATCCAATGGTAGAGCATGAACATAATCTATTTTCAGATAATTCTATCCACACATTGAAGGTTATCCCATAAGACTACATCAAGATGAAATATTCTATAATGTGATGGTAAGAATTAGAACACAAGTTATTGTATCCAAAACACTCTATGCGAACACATAAAGGGTTATATTGGAGTATACCCACAACTTACTATATAACCCTCCTATCACTATCCAAATTATTATCCATGAATGTTATTGCCAATAATCACATATTTACTAAAACATAATAGCATGACTAGTTTATATAATTAATTCGAATAGAGATATAACATAATGGTAATACAAAGTAGACATAAAATGCATTAGAGAATACAAGTTGAACCTAAACAAATAGAAAAATTCATGGAAATAAATTAATGAAATAATACATTGATAAAAATGTATATATATGGAATGTGATCACACATGCTTATTCATGATGTCTAGACCCACACAGAATCGAAAAAAATTGTAACAGAAATACCATTAGTAGAATCATAGGGACCTACTACACATTTATTTATGATGCACATGGAAACTACAGTGATTGAGTCCAACACATCTAAATACATTCTACAATGAAAAAGGTTATTCAAAAAAACATTTGAAAAATATCACCCAATGTTGTTTTGTAACACCCCAACCCAAACCACTGAATACATGATGAAGGGTCCGATAACCTTATTCTTTCCTTCCCATACACACGAGGATTCTAACTAGAAGTGAGGGTCTAAATATATTTTTGGGGACAATATACCATAATTATCTTTCCATAATAGTAATAATAAATAAATAAATTACATAATAAATTTTCAGGGTATCATGTGGAAACTGAAATATTATATGCTTGATATAAAACAAATTGATAAAAAATATCCTATAGTTGTAATCTAATCCAAATATGATAAATAAATAAATAAATATTATGGATATTATCTCTGTCAACTACCAAATCAATGGTCCTATTCTTACCCACTCAACCATGAGCCCATTTGCCTTACACAGATCCTTAAGCATGATATCTAAAGGTGCATTAAAATTCACATACAGTGTGTGAGTATTAATACCCAATAGGACACAACCAATAAATCCTTAAAAGTGTACTCATGTATAATTGGTGTTTTCTAAGATAGTAATAATTTTGTAACAAAAATATTTATCAACACTTGTACTAAGGAATTGTGTTCTATCAAAGTATCCGTATACCCCTTACCATATCTGCTTCGATTCCAAGACAGTTGGATAACCAAATGGTGTCAAAATAAAGCATGAAACATCCAATAGACATTTAATATACCTCAAAATCGTCTCATGGAATCATGTTAGTTCATTCCCCCATAACATCATATCATGGATTATTCTCTAGTCAATCCATCAAATCTTTATACATCATATATTCCTTGGGACTATCCCAAAGAACTTTGTTCCCCTAACACACTACAACAGGTTAGGCCCCCTGGACACTATGGCCTTACCTAGTACTCATATCCATCGTTATCATCATTGTAATATGTGTGAACATCCATTCTATGGGATTAAGATCACATGATTGTCCACCTATCTAACGTAACAAAAAAAACCTCTAAGGCATGGTAGCAAAAATAAATGATGGATAATACTAGATAAGAACAACCAATCATCGTTATAATATCATAAGGAAATATAAAATCATGTTTTCATAATCAAAATTGGAAAAATATAATCCATTAATAATTAAATAATCAAATATTAGAACAAATAACATGGTAAACACACACAGACACATGCAATCATAATCACGAACGATAGAAATAGGTATGAACACCTAAAAATCATATCAAGGTTGCATGATAAAATGATATCCCATAGGTCAAGGTACTTCTAACCTCAATGTTTCAAATTTCAATGTAATAGTTTTTCAACAACAAGATATTACATCCTTATCAATTGGTTTAACAAGATCACTATGGATTCAAAGTATTGATTATATTTAATTTATTTATGAAGATAAATTAAAACACCACATCCAAAAACCATACACTCTCCATGATAACTTCTAAATAATAACGTTAAGCATTAAACTATTCTTAATAGTTTCTTTCTTAATGAATATTATAATTTCATGTAGGATAATATTACATATCTCTTTAATAATCCATTTAATGAATGATAATTTTTATATAACAGTCATTGATAATTATGGGTATACAATCTAAATTTTTTTAACAAATTTATATAAGAATTATAGAATAACATTTTACAATTTGAACAATGATATGTTTAGAGGTACATTGTTGTATTTTAAAAACATATTCCTAAGGTAGAGGAGAGAGAGGATATATGTCCTTCCAAGTCTAAAAAATAGAAGAAGATTTTAGATTAATCAATAAATGATTTATCGATCTTGTATATAGTAATTTTGGGGTAGCTCATACATAAAATAATAAAAAAAACCAGTGGAATCAATGGTTCAGGTATTTTAATAAAATATCCACACTGTTTGGATCACATCAAATGGAAACCACAAATTAAATTCATCATTTAAATTTTCTTGTAATAATTTATTAATTTAAGATAATTTAAAAACAATCTTAAAATATTTTTTATATTTAATAAGTTATTGAAATTAATACCTTATGATTTTAAACTTTTAAAACCAAGATAACATGTTATAGGCTCGATATGTGGAACAATAATAAAAAAACAAGGTTTTAAATTACAATTACGAAAAAATAGAGATGTGTATTCATAACATAGTTTCACCCTCAAACCTCTCATAGGTTTTTTCATGATGGTTTTTGTTACCATTTTGTATCTATATATTTGTTAAACTTACCATTAAAAACACATTTTTAGTATTATACAACAGTTTTGGTACACTTATGGGTATAAGGGTTTCCTTTACACATCCATTAAGATTTAGGAGTTACCAAAATGTGATGCATAAGTACCACATAGGGTTAAGAGTTAAATTGAATTTATTTACTTATTCACATCGTAGTCGTTAAATATAAAAAATGGGGATTAAGATCATTTAAAAATATTTTATAAATTACATTATGTTTATAATATCTTATCCATAGTTTTTTCCACATTTTCAAATGTTACATGATCTTATGATATCATTTATATATTCCAGGTTTATGATTATTATCTCTATGATATCATGTTCGGCCTCTTTGAACACATGTTATGCTTTATTCCCAAGTGTATTCCCTTAATGTGGTTTCTAGATCACCACTTTAATTTTCAATTTTTCCCAATCCATTAATTATATTTTTATATTAATTATTCGTGTTAGGGGAACTACATGTAAATATATTTCATTTCTATATTTTATTTCATTTTTATATTTATAATCTTCAACAAATTATCAAAATATATATCATTGGAATTTATGCTTGAGTAATTATATATTAAATCATGATATAAAATAGTTTTATAACATGTATCATTATAATTTTACCCAAAAGAAATAAATACTCCATTATATCAAAGACCACAAAAGATAATCCTCAAAAAGATCTCTTCAGATGGACTACAGTAAAAAATACAGACATAAATAAAACACCTCACACATTGAGATGTTTAAACAGGAACAACATGGGATCCAATCATGGGTGTAGTGTGGGTTACCACAGACCCCATTCATAGAACATCATAAAATTATGAAATAAACTAGATAACATATAACAATATAGAGAAAAACATGATCTTGGAATAACACCAGCTTTAATCACACACCCTCATGATTTCCCACATAAAATTCCTTGAAAACAGAAGCCCATCACAATGAAAAGTTCACACCCAAATTACGGTCCTTAACCGCCATCAATGTATAACATCATTAATATCCCCACATCCCACATTAAAAACCAACTAATTCAAAAATAACACATTGACTAAAAATTTTCTAAGGATAATGAAATAGTCTAAACTCTATATAAATAAATTCAAAATAACAAATCACCATCAGGAAAATGGATACAATCATAATATTTGAAAACGAATTAGGTTAATACACAAATGAGAAGCACTATATGTATCACATATAATGATTTACAGAACCTATCATTATGAGCCTTCAGGGATATATATAAAATAAAACAATGAATAAACTACGAAATAACGATTCTTCATTCAAACCATGTGGCTCTAATCCGAACCATATGATGAAACTAAATACATATAGCCAAAAAATGAATTTAAAATTACTTTTATTTCAAAAAGATTCCCAAAATTTTAAAATGAAAAGAAAATAAATTTTCTCCCAAATCCTATAGTAGTAATAACATCTTTTCAATGATCACATTTAACACCCCAAACACAACATTTAGTTAAGAAAATTAATTCAATTTTATCTTCACGATACACATCAATAAAAAATTTTCCAAACTAAAGTATTTTATGTTTTTTGAAATATTTAAAAACACTAACCCACATGTAAAATAGAATTTAATGTTTCATTAATCGTATTCAAATTTAATAAAAGAAATTCCTTTAAATAAAAAACACTCAAAATAAAACTTTCAAAATTTTAAAATACAACAAAAATAAATCATAAAAATTCATCTTATACATGATTAAAAACATTTTTATTTCACTTAAAAAAATGAAGATTTATTAAAAATAATAAAAATTTTAAAAAGCACAATCCTTATTTAAATATTTTTAATTCCACCAAAAAATTAGTTTTTAAAAACATATAATGTATCTTTCACATTTTTTCCTACCCATAAAACGTGTTTTTAATGAAATGGACATTTATAAAAACACTCATGAATTCCCAAAAAAAAAAATTTCTTCGAAATTATCAATACATCAGGAGGCCCAACATGATCATTTTTAGGATATTAGGATCCTTGAAATAATTAGTATAATTGGAAAATCCAAGTGGAATGTGGATCATTTCTAACCATTCCTCATGGTTTGATGGGACATGGGTAGTTCATGTAATAATTACAAAAAAAATATAAAATCGCTCT
This sequence comes from Viscum album, assembly GCA_963277665.1. Classification (NCBI taxonomy): domain Eukaryota; kingdom Viridiplantae; phylum Streptophyta; class Magnoliopsida; order Santalales; family Viscaceae; genus Viscum; species Viscum album. Next base: position 1,807,568,683 of record OY728120.1, read on the forward strand.
TTTGGTCATTTTATGGGGTTTCAAGCCATGAATACATGCCACACACCCCAAATACATCTCATTTTCACTCCTATATACCAAAATACCCTAATGGGAAATCAAAATTCCAATGAGGATCGCTGTAATAGATAATAAGAAAATAAAATTCACAAATTTAATATATAAACCAATTCTACCCTTGATAACTCCAGTATATTAATAATGTCTAGTGGTCAAACATACACACACAACAAAAATACAGACTCTAGAAGATCCCATCTCCATATAACTGTACTCCCCAAATAACAACTTAGAATCATAAAATCTAAGGATTTTTTAAATATCCCAGGCCTCTAATACCAGTTGTAATGGATCATCATGGGATTCCATTTGTATTGGTTCTTGATCCGTGCCTCTACTATCCCAATTGTAATCACTGATCCCTTATGACTAATGATAAAATTATTAGGAATCCAGAAAATAATTTTGGATTATTTCACTGAGATAAAAAATATTTAAATAGAAAAAAAAATTATATCGTAAGTATAGAAATACCTAGCAATACACTAGGTTACCATACTAAAAACATATAAGTATAAAATAAATAAATAGGCAGTAACTATAAAAATATATTAAAAAAATAACTCCTATAATAGTCCAGTAATCCTCTTGTGTATAAATTAAACAAATAGTTCTTATCCCTAGAAAAAATAATATATTTAAGCCTCCAACCATAGAATGTAGTAAAGGGAATTTATTTTTGAAAAGAATGAAACATTGAATATAAAATAATAACATACAAGATCAGATAATCCCATGTAACCCAATGTAACTCTCCAAAAAATATATATTCTCAATTAACAATTCATAATATTAGTTTGGAAAAATAATACGAAATATATTAACATAGAATAGACTGTGTAGGGTGTGAGGTAAAAAAACATAGTAGGTAAGCCCCATATATTATATTCTTTTCTCATGAAAAATAATATAGGAATTTTTTGTTGGAAATACATTTACAAAATAACATTATTTGTCATTGTTATAGGAAAAATTATCTGAAATAATTTTTAACATATAAATAACAAGATTCATTTTTGAAAAACCATTTTAAAACTAGCTTTGTTATTATATTAAAAAACACAAATAAACCATTCTATTTTTAAATTCCATGTTTTAGTTTCTCTCTAAAACAATGTTACGAAGTTAGATCAATAAAAATAAAGAATTGAGAATAGTGGAAGAAATATTTTGGAAAGGATAAATAAAAAATAATTTTTCGCAAAATTAACCAAGGATAATAGGAAAAAAAACTCACAAACACAACATTAACTATAATGGAAATATTGGGATCCAAATAAAATGTGACATCATAATCATAATCAGAGGTGCATGGTATGAGCTCTGACATATAAGTTCCCAAGGTAATTATTGTAACACCCCAAGTTATTTTGAATATTTTTAATAAATCAAATTTCATTGATGGATTTCATTATGCACAACACCAAGTAAGCCTTTCTATGTAAGTAATACCTAATTATCTTGCGTTAGACATGATATCATGTTTTAAGAAAAAACTATAGATTATTAATATGAATATTTAAACTCAAATCCTATTACGTATCCTCTCAAAAAAATAATTTCAATATTAATTGATAATTTATATATATAATTATTTTTTATAAATAAATCATCTTGATAATGAAATATATAATTTTTAGTAATGTGTTTTTATGTTTTGAAAATACTTTTTTTCCAACAAACTGAATTATAAAATATTTTATGAACAATAATAATAATAATTTTTAAAAAATTTAGAAAAATTATTTTATAATATAAAGATTATTTTTTAATTCATAATTAAAAATCAATCTTATGGTGAATTTTTAAAATTATTTTGAAATGATTCATTTTTTGACGATTATTGAAAAATACCTGGTATTAATTGAAAACCACTATTTTGCTTAATATATTTATATATTTTAATTTTATTTTAATTTTTTGAAAATTAAATTTAGTTAAATAATAATTATATTAATCCAATAAATATAATTGGATTTAATTTAAAATTGAAATTATATATAAAATCATTGTAATTTTTTATCTATTTCTCGTTAAAAATCCACTTTGTCGACGTGTTTGTGAGATTGATTTTAAATTAATTTATCCCTCTTATGTGAATTAAATTTGGTAAAATAGAATTAATATTTATAATGATCATAATTTAGTATTTATAATATGGAAAAATTAATTTTTTTAACAATTGTAATTACTGATGGAAATTAAAAATTATTACAATGATTAAGGTTAAAACAAGATTACATATTGTTTAAACATAGAAAATAAGGGGTAAAAAATGATCCAAATATTTTTTAAAACCTATTGGATGGATAGATTTATAACTTATCACTTCTATTATATATATATGTTGATTATTTGATACATATTAAAAGCAATATGTTATGGTGAAATTCACTCTTTTAAAAAATTTACTAATGCACCACTCACTTCCCTCATAATAGGCTACCTACTCTTACCCACGCTTTACTGCTTCAAAACCAACGGGATCAAAAAATAACTATAAAAATAACATATACAAATAACGCATCTCATCCTCTGATACTTAATTTGGTCCCAAATCCAACCAAGTATGTCCTTTGACTCAAACCAAAAGGAAATAGTTGAAGAAGAGAAAGCATTCATCAACAAACAGTTTATTTATTTCGTCTGCAAAGCCATTATATAATTTTTATATCATTATTAAATAATATAAATATTACACAAAATATAATTATATGTATTTATATATTTTTTATTTCTTAAAATCACCCACACTTCAATCAAATTTTTTATGAAATAATTGTTTGTGTCTGTAGGGGAATACTGCCTTGCAAAGCAATGACGTTCATTTTTTCATTACCACCATTCAATGGTGATAATAATTATGGAAATAATACATATATATATATATGATATAAATTTTATTTACTATTTTATTGTTATTATTTAATTTCTATATCAATCTTAACTTCATGATTTCAGTTTTTTTCATATGATAACATTGTTCGTGTCTACGGTGGACTTCTGCCTTGCAAACCAATGTCAGTCGTTCATGATTTTCATGTAATTATTTAAATATGTGTTTTATAAATATACATGAAATATATTATATAATAATTAACATATAATTATAACATGTCAAGACATTTTCTTTTCTCTCAATCATATATGAAAATTAAAACAATGTTCATGAATGTGTACAATCTACCATCTTAATGAACAATTTATTTTATTTCCATTTTCTATATTTCATAGATTATTATAAATATATAAATAATGAAAATATAGGATATTTATACAATTTAAATTCTAGATATGATTAAATAATTATTAATGTTAGAGGAAAAACATATAACAAATCAAAACATATACGAAAAAATAGTTGTTTCTCGAAGCGTAAGATTAACATGAAATTATTAATATGCAGGTAATTAAACGTCATAAGAAAAACAATATATGGTATGAATGAAACAACATACTAGATGTCACCGCTCAAATTACTCTTGTAATGTTTTACATGGATAAAAAAACAATATTGGCCACAATATGACCACTTACAGAATAGTTGTCGGTGAGCATATAAAATGATATAGAAAGGAATATAGAGTATTCTCTAGTATTGGTTAACGAGTACGTGTGTGTAAAAATATAGAGCAAACCAAACACTCCATAAATGGACCCAAAAACATGTAGAGAAAACAAATAGATATAAGGTATTACTGTTATTCTTGATTGGTAATTCTAAAGATGATCACGAGTCCTCAGATATGGATTGGTGAGATCAAACTATTAATTTAAATGATTTACGGTTACATAGTGTCACACAATTTACTTTTTTGTTTGTTGGAATGTATCTAGATATTCAGTTTGAACCACTCTTTCACATTCAAGTGTATCAACATGTTGGTTTACAATCTCCCAACATTCATCAGTTCTAAAAACATGTGACAACCTACCCTTGAAACCTTACCAACATAACCGAGCCCATCTTTAAATATATATAACTTTAGTAAGGAACACCAATTTAACAAATATAATCAGTATCTTTTTAATCATCAACAAAACCTATGAATCCTTCATCAATCTATATAATAAATATTTTAATGAAAATTCACTAAAAAATCAATTTCATTAACTCCCATTATATAACCTTTGTGATAATTTAATTAAAATTAGGTAGAATAAGGATGTTGTTTCTTTTGGTGGTAGGAAATTAGTTGTAGTGACTCATATCTACTAGTGAGTTAGTGTGGTAGTGAATTATTCTCCGAGTGAGTCATTCTGTTGGCGAATCAGGTCTGGAAGTGATTCACGTCTTATTGTAAGTCATTCTGGTGGGGAATTTTGTTTTTTGGTGTTTCAGGTATAGTGGTAAGTCAATGTAGAATTTGATTATATATGGCGTTAATTAAATCAGGTAGTGACACATATCTGGTGTTGAGTCATGCTGGAAGTGACTCCTTGAAACACTTATCCAAATTTAATCAAAATTACTTATAAATTAATATAAAATCAAAAAACATCAATGTCATTGGAAACATAATAAACATTACTTTTGAACAATAAAATAATGACGTTCAAAAAATTTCCCACCTTTTAATGAAAAATAATCAGGTCAATTTTTTAATCCATGTATAAAAAAAGTATGTTTGAAGTTGGATGATAGAAGCTTGCATAACATTTCAAATGTAAAAATGTGCGATATAGAGTTGTCTACTATCAAATATTATTGAAATTATGGTTATCAATGGTAAAGTGAATCGTTTAATTTTAATGCTAGTATCAATGTTTGGGTCTAAATAATATAGGTAGAAAATGATGGGTATTGAAGGCAATTTCAGTATCCATTATAACTACATTATCAATAGTAACTTTTAAAAAAGGTAGGATGATTGATATCAAAGAGTAATATAATATGGTAAATTATGTAAATGTTCTCCCCTTACGGGATTATCAAAAATTATAAATAATAAATAGTAAAAACGAATATATCAATAATAATAAAGATATATTCCGTTATGAACAAAGAGTCATGATATTAAAACCCAAAAAATAGATACAGGGAAAAGATAAAAAAATCACAATCAAAGAATAATGTATATCCAGTGTCAATCTTAAATATATATTCATGATCAATTGGACCCATTACATTTCAAGATAATGTAGTCACAAATGTTGATCTTGAGTGTGTTGTGGTAGTAATTTATAGAACATATGGTGGTAGTTGAAACTCTTTGATGACCACTTGTCTAAGATGCTAGACGACTTCCATGAGGTACTTTTTGAATGACTGGTACAAAAGTGGTAAAGGATCTGTGGAAGGAGTGGTTGTTATGAAAAATATGGGAATCAACATTGGAGAGACAACATCCACGACGAATTCAAATAATAAATGAATCAAAATATTGAAAATATCCATAATAATTCTTCCTCTTCTCCATATATCAATAAATAAATCATTATTTTCCTCTATATATATATTCATAACTTGTGCCAAAATATTGAACTATTTAACATGTTCCTCAAATTCCTTAGTAATAAGTGGAATCCTTAGATTCTCATCCGAGAATTTGAAATGGGAATTCAATTCATATTTATTACACAGCCATGAAAGATAGTATTTCATAGACATATTTATGGTTTCTATATAACATAGAGCCTAATTTAAACAATTTATAACTAGTTTTTATATATTTTCATCATGTTGAAGAATTTTCTTATTGTCCTTCATATGAGAGAAATCAACATCTCCCAAAATATCATAAATCTCTTCTCAAACTATGGAACAGATCAAGTTAGATTCAATTGATGAAGAGGGAGGTAGATCATAACATGAATAAGACACTACATGTAAATTCTCCAACCTCTCCATTTTAGCAGTCATAGTGGAAGAAACGTAGCCTATATTTTCCTCCATAACTGATCACATGTTCGCCATTAAATTGGATATCCATTAGTTAAAAATTTATTCTTCAAAAATGTAAAAAATTATCGTTGACTGGGTATCATATACATGTATCTCAAAGGGGTTTCTTGAATCATATTCAATGTGTTGTGTGACCGGAGGATCACGAGACAAAAAAATCCTAAATAATTTATCATGGTTACTCCCTAGGAATAAATATAAATTTTATCCAGAAACAACATCTGAGGGAACTGGTGTAGTAGGACACTCAACACTCGGTATAATAGCCAATGTAGGCACAGATATAATAGAATGTGCATTTGGAGGGATGACCTAAAGTGGACTGGAATGTTCAGTCTACTCATCCAATGATCCCTTTGCTGTTTTTTCAACTCCAACTATGATAGGAGGTCCACCATAATTTGGTGGACTACACCCATAATAATCTGAGTCATAGTAAGCTAGTCGATGATGTTTGGTACTTGGGGTATTGTCTCCCTTAGACATTACAACATCCAATGCTAAAAAAATAATCACCTTTAGAATCTCTATGTTCTGCAACATATTTCACAACATCTTTGGAATATGAATAGTAAAAAACAACTGTAGAAATTCTCTTAATTTCTCCCTCCCAAAATGATAATCTAGAACATCTATAGAAGATGATACATCAGTATGGTAAACTATGATATAACTTAATGATTTCTCACCCTATGTATATACTATATACTCACCTATAAAGGATTTTGACTCACCAACAGGATGAGAAATAGCCAATCCCTCTAATGAAACTGATCTGGATGAACCAAGAATCAAAAAGTATGTAGGTCTAGATAAGCCACCTCTATACAAAGACCAAACTATGTAAATGAAAATAGAAAGGGATGGATGACATGATTGAATCCTCCCAACATTATCACCATCTTCATGATCAGGTATTTCAACACCACCATCCTCACCATATTCTCCATTTCCACCCTTTACATCACCATCATCACCATTATTATCATCATTAGTTCAATCTAGGACCACTTTTACATCCTCAAAAGACACAAAAAAAAAACATCGGATCGTCTCGTCCCTAGAGACCTTTGTCTTTTCATTATAATATTCTCTTTCATGTAAAATACTCTATATGGAAGGGATTGTGGATGGAAGACTAGAATGTCCAAATGGCACTGAATGTATCATTGGAATATTAGGTTCTCTACCCTCCCCAACTAAGATAACAACATCGACATCAATAGCCGTAATAATTTCATCCTCATATGAATACTTCACTATCTCGTCTAGCTCCAATCCAAGGGAAACATGGTAGTTGGGTCTAGAAGGATGATATAAAGGATTTAAATTCTCCTGGAACATATCAATATCTCTAGCCCACTTCTTAATGCATGAGTTCTAAATCACATTCTTCCTTTTATAGATAACATTGGTTAAAAGGAAACCACCGAATTTGACTTCAACATCCTCCTCCTTATCAATTAAAAACATTGTTTACAGATTGTATTAATTTAACATAGGTTAATTGATAGAATTGGATATGTATTATGAATTAAACATTTCTATCATGTATACCATAATGAATCTATAGATATTAATTATATCCACTATTTTTATAAGGAATAGATGGAATACATATAGATAGAAACTAGTACAGAAGTCCCCATTTTTAGGACCTAATAATTTATGAATAAAATTTAAAATAATATTTATTTACCCATCCAACTCAGTAGCAGTAGTATTTTTTAACTATTACCAGTTAATTCATGAATGAAATCCCCAAAAACAAATTAATCACTATTACTAAGTATTGTACCTTGGTAATCATCAAAAAATCTTCAGTGAGGAATATTTAAAATGTTTTTCTTTTATTTTTAAGATTAAATAAACTTAATACCATCTATCATGATCCGAATAAAATCTCTCTTCTTACCAATAATAGATTATTAGTACTGGTAAGAATGAGGAAACAACATAGGATAGAATGGTTTTTCATTACTCGAGAACCAGTCTATCCATCAATAGTACTAGATCCCTTTGAGAACCAGTGAATTCATGGAATGCAACAATTTTACATGATCATCCATTTAAGATACCTCTACATTGTTTGAAATATATGGGTTCCTTGGCTCGACAATAGTGTCATTCAGTTCTGAATTATATTTCTTCACACATCTCAAATCCTTAGGAGATGTCTCAAAAGGGTGATTAACACTGTTCATTACAATGAAACTAAGACTAAAGTAAAGGTAAAATAAGGATAATGGTTGGGAGGGAAACAAAATGTGATATGGAAAGATGGTATAAGGTGTGATCAAGAGTGAATTGAATTTTAAATTTAAGCCAAATTTATCATTTTTTAATTTTAAATAAAAATATATAATAAAATATAAAATGAATAAAATCAAATTAAAATTTAATATAAAATATTTATAATGATAGAAACACATTAAATTGATAAAATTGACTTTGGAATGGTGACTCACCAACGGTGATTTTCCAAATATATCCTTACCTCTTTTCTAATTTCTAATGGTTTTTTCAACATGCATAGGTGGTACTTCCCTCATTAAAAAGTCATTCAAATGGGATTTTCACTACTTTTAGTGCTATAAAAACTACAACATTTTAGAAGGTATTTAGTTTACATAGTTTGAAGTAGAATAATTCCATATTTATTTTCATAAAAATAAAAACGAAGAACCATTTTTAGTTCACTATATATCTCTTTAGGAAATTGTTTTGCATCCTCCTGCAAAAAATTAGTTCAAAAAGAATTTTTAGAAGATCCAAAAACAACATCGTCAACATAAAATTGAACTACTAAGGTGGATTATTAAATTATATTTACAACGAGAGAAGGATAATCTGTGCATTTTAAAATTAACCATTTAGAAATTAGAAAAGGTATTAGGCTATCATTCTATGCTCTTGGATAATGTTTGAAACAATATAATTTTTTTCATTTTTAAAAAATCGATTTGGAAAATCAGGACTTTGAAATACGTGGTGTTGTTCAACCAAAATATCATGAACTATATAACCAGCCATATATTTACTTTTATTTATTAATTAAAATAGTTTTAAATCCAAATTTTATGCATAAGAAAGATGTATTATATTATCATCAATTCTATCCACTAGTGAATTTTTTTCCTTATATTAAATACATTATTCCTGAATATATCATTGTGGAACCAGTCCAGATTTATATCTAACTATAGTTCCGAACTCATTAATTTGTTTTCAAAATACCGACTTGGTTCCAATAGTCATAGATTATTTAAGTATCACTTCAACATACCGAACTATAATTCTTTGAAAATTATTATGTTCTTCTTAAATTTCCATCACTGAGAATTCATTATTAATTTAATCATTGATGTTATTAGTTAAAAGATATGAAAAGAACTTTTGTTGAAAAACGTGATTTATTAGAGAAACTGTAGATAGTATGACTGTTTTTTGGAACCCCAACTAAAAAATATTTATGGTGGTATTTAGGAGTCTTAACTGCTCTTGGAAATGATGGGTTGAAAATATCACGGTCTTCTGCAGTTTTAGGTTTGGGTTGAGAATGTTCCTCAAAACTCAAAAAATATTCTACATGTTTCATAAACAATTTAGAAGGTTTGGAAATAATTTTAAAAGTTGAAAAATAATACTCAAGGTTCTATAAAGGGTTATTAGTGTCATGTGGATATGTATTATTAGTTTTTACAAGAAAAAGAATCTTCTACAGTCTTGATTATTTTATTAAATGACATATAATATTTACTAGATGTTGTATAACCATATGAAATTACTTTTTTACTCATATAAGAAAAAATATCATGATTATAATTACTGTTACGAATAAATAATTCTCTACCAAAAACTCAAAATTCAATAACAATTTTGATTTCTACAATTTTATTATTAATAATGTGTTTTCATTAAATATGTATAATTAAAACTCAGTTGATTTCATATAAGGTTGAATTCGCAACCTCTTCTAAGAAAAAAACCATAATGTCATACTCATTAATAATAGTTCATAGAATTTTTTTAAGAGTTATATTTATAATTTCTACAACACAATTATGATGTGTGGTCCTTAGAGTGTGAAATTCATGATTATATCAATTTTTGAGAAAAAATAATGAAAGTCATGATATTGAACCTCACTTAAATGATCATATTTTATTTTCTATATTCTAATTTCTCAAATATTTTCTATAGAATTATTATAGTTGGTAATATAAGAGAATGCTTCAATTTATTGTGCTAGTAAGAATACCCATGTATTCCTAGAAATGTCATTTTTTGGACATAAACAAAATTCTTCCAATTACGAAAAGAAACCCTTGATGGTCCAAACAAGTCTATGTGAACCAATATAAGGGGTACTGAAGTTGGAACTTAATTAATTTATTTTAAATATATCTAGTTATGTTTCTCATTTTTACATGGGTTACATACATTATCATTTAAAAATTTTACATTAGGTAGAGCTTCGACTAACCCTTTCATAAAAATCTTTCTATGTGAGGGAATATTAAAATTGTGTTGTATCTTATAGAAATGACAAGATTATTTATTATATACACTCTGACAAGATATATTTTGATAAAAAATAGTCTAAATTATCAGAATAAACATTTTTATTTCTTAATAACGAAAAACAAATGCATTTTTAAAATCCAAAGCATTAAAAAAATTATTTCTAAAATTCACATGTATACCATAATCAAAATGTTGATAAAAACTAATCATATTGTATATAAAACAATTCAAAAATTATTCAGTAGTATTATAATTACTAAATTGGCTAAGTCCAATAATTTTCTCTTTCATATTTTGAACAAAAGTGACATGTCCACCATCAACCATCATGGAATTATTAAAATAGGAATAATCTCTAATTATGTGACTAAAAAATAATTTTCAACATACCATAGGTTCCTAATATAGATTTTCAAGTAGGTTACTTATAAAACATTTTACATCCAAAATTATTTTGGTACCCAGATATTTGGGTACATATAAATTTTAGTAATTATGGATTTTAAAACCCATATTTTCTTAATAAATATCCTATAAGCATTTTTAAAAAATTTTACAATAAATATTTTGTTGGGTCAAGATGAATAATAACTAATTAAATATTTTACTAAATGGGAACTAGAAATTAAACTATTCATTTCAATTCTTCTCTGTCTAGGTTGATTACCCAAACCAGTAATGTAATTAGGTACTATATATTTTAAATTTATCAATGTTAATGTATTTCCACAATTAGTTAATCTTTCAAAATATTCGTTAAATATATCATTAGAAAATTGTAATTATTTTAATTTATTTAATTGTAAATCATTTTTTTATTTTTCTATAGCATGGTCAAAAAAGGTTATCTATCAGAGCATGATGTTTGTTTAGAATTTTGAATTTATCATTATGTTAATTCAAAGTATCTTATAGAATGTTACAATACTTGATAATTTCAGCTTTATAAGTTATTTCATTTCTATTTTCAAATCTATATTAATTATAAATATAATTTGGATACGTATGAGATACATTAGATACCTTAGATGTGTTTTTCCTGAAACACATAATTGATTTTTCATGATTATCCTGTTAATTAGTTTCTGAATCACTTTAGATCTATTTAGAATCACCAAAAGTTTCATTAATTTATTTATTGTGTCTCTTATAATTATAATAATATTTATTTCTTTTCTCTAATATTAAGATATTAATTTTGGATATTTCATTTAGTTTTAGAAACATAAAAAACCATTTCCTATAATGTTTTATATCCCTTCCAATACATTTTATTGTTTCATCTATTATCATATTTTTATTTATTTATGTGTTTCATAATGAACATATTCATCATATTAAAACATTAGGAATCTTATGGAATGATTTTCCATCTCTTCATCACTTTTAATAGGTGGTTATTAGTCACTTAAACTGTAACAACCCGAGATTTTATGTGAATTATTATTTTTAATTTCAGTGATGTCTTGTGTTGTACGATACACCAAGAAGAGATTTCACTACACGCATCCCTGACTTGGCTTTCATTACACTCAATCACAACCTTCCTCGATAGTAGGTGTAGTACGCAATATCGGGTTTCACTGAGAAACGATATATTATTATAATATTATTATGGAATAGCCATTATTAATAGTATTAACTACATTGTTAATTTTATTATATTATTATTCATCTTACACATTTTATAGAACAGGGTATGAGAACAAAATAAATTTTTTGGGTAAAATAAATATTTTTCAAAAAAAGTAGTTTTGCCACCTTTTGATGGAGCACCCACATTAAATCTAATTTTTGAAATGTTTATAATTTCAGTTTGACAAAATAAACTTCTTCTTTTGAACCAGTATATAAAAATTTTCTTTGGATAAATTTTTCATTTTATTCTAATAACTTTCATATTTTAATGAATAGTAAAAACACGCTATATTTTGATTAAAAACATATTTTTCATCACAATAATTTATAAGGTTAAATTATAATATTGAATGGTTTAAAGTATAAATAGAATATATATTTACTATTTAATATAATTTATGTCATCACCATTAATTTTAAATTTAATTCATAGGTAAAAACATTTCAATCTTTGGTAATATTTTAACTTTTAAAACCCATTTTCTTAACAACAGGATAAATTTTAATTTAATTAGTGCATATTTTGTGTTTTGAATTTTTAAAAATGGATTCAATATTCGGATTAAGTGGGTCCAAATTATATTAATAGTTTACTTTAATTTTTTTTGATATTATGAATAGTAACTACGGTAATTTTTATTTATTTCTGTTAAAGATAAATCAGGTAACTAAGGGTAAGCCTAATATTATTAAATTACCCAAAAACATGCCAAAATTCTATTGGAGGACTAATGGTAGACCATTATCAGCTAAGGGTATGATTAGATTCATTTTATGGACTTTTGACCATGGAAATAATTTAATTATTATTAAAACCAAAGAAAGTGACAACATGTCAGTCTCTTAAATCTTATAAGTATAATAATATTAATTAAGTGATAAACTTCATGAAACATCGAACATTAATAGTCTCCAGAAATATAATCAACATATCTATATCATGTGAATTTATTTAGAATTGTTATAGATTAAATAATTATCATTAAAGGTGACACAATAGTGATGTTAAAATTATTTTGTTGATTGAAATATCAAATAAATGGTTTTAAAAAATTAAAAATAAATATTATATGAACTATTTAGTGTGATCCATGAATTTTAATGATAAATGTGGCATGTTATGAATCTATTAAATATTTTCTTTTGAACATATCTTCTGAGTTGATTTTATTTAAATTCAAATAAATTAATTGTGTCAAAATTGGCACTATTGATATTTTAAATTATTAAATTGTTTAAAAATCACAAAAATATTTTAAAAATTATAAATTAAAAATTATATGATCTAAAATGTCAGAAAATATCAAATTATGTATAATTATAAACACATAAGTATGTATTTATAACCATATAAAATTTATAACATTATTACCACAAATAAAATTAAATAGATTAAATAATGATAAATCAAAATGAAAAGGTTTAAAATAAAATCAAAACATGTCTGAATTTAATTGGTTGATGATATTACAACCCTATATTATATAATATATTAAATTTAGTCACTTTTAAGGTTTTTATGTGGGTTTTAGGTTTATTATAATATAATATTTTAGAGGTTTCTAAAAGTGCCCCTCTCATCCCTTATAAAAGGGATCCTCCCCCCTCTTCTCTTCACAACACATTGATCCTTAATGATTAGACAAAACCAACCCATTTCTATTCTCCACTTCCCTAGAATAATTCTTAAGGTCTTTTTCTTCTAAAAAACCAACTCTATTCCCTTAAGAGGAATATTAAAAGAGGTGCGTCGAAGAAGAGGTAATCTCTTCTACCAATTCTTTCAAGTTTTTTTCTTCTTAAAATTATTCTTATTTAGTTGAATCATTATAATGTAATAACATAATAATAACTAATATAAATATATGTTATTATAAATATGAAACAACCACATTTAACCTTCTATCCATCCTACGGAAAACGAAATCACCGCGCGTGTGTACATACAGAATACCGTCTCCACGCCGTGGTGTAATTACTTTTTCCCCCACCACCTTACATGGTTGGTATAATGGTGTAAAGAATAACTACATATGGTTATTATAACATAATAATGATTCTGATATATTATTTCATTCACTCCAATTCTATTCAATAATTATGGTAACGATATCATCACTCATTCGTACGTACAGACAACTGTCTATACGAACACGATGAGATTCATTTTCCATGATTAAAAATTAAAGTATGATTATAAAGTATATATATATAATAAATAATCAAGAAATATATTAAATAATAATTATACTTTATTTATTTACATATATGTTTAATTTACTTTATTCTATTCAATTAAATAACAAAATGAAAATTGCATTAATGCGTATGTACGGCCTACCGTCTTCATGAATGGTATATTTCATTCCATTTATCAATCTATCATATATATTTATATACAGATTATATATTATATATAAATAATTTTTTACATTATGGAATTATGTAAATCAGGATATGAGTAATAATATAAAGAACAACAACTCATAAGACGTACGATAAATGAAACGATTTTATCCAAAACACTACTTTAACATGGAATTTACAAAAGAACGGGTAATATAAAGTCATAAGTGAACCATATATGATATCATAACAATGAATAAGATTTTTTAGTAATTAAATGACATCATTTAAATTATTATACATGAGTTTCAGATACATATGAAGCATATCAGACATAAGGTAAGGGATAATTTTGCAAATCTCATTTTTATAATATATTGCTTATACCTAAGTATTTACTAAGGTATATTTTTCATCCATGTCCATAAATTTTTTTCCATAAGGTGTTTAATATTCTTCCAAATATTTTTAAAGTCATGTTTAACCCTCTTTGACTTTTACTTTATGTTATGGAGGGAATCTTTCATTTGATTACCATACGTGGTACTTTTCGACTTTTCCTTTAAAGGTACGAGGAGAATGATTTTTTTAATTATACATCATGAATGGATTTTTATAGTTTTGTAACTCATTATTTTAATGAAGAATACTCTACAATATTACATGGTTATTTTAAATAAAATATTTTTGTTTCAAAATTGTGTGGCATTTTGTGAAAAGAAAATTATTTTTAAGGATAAAGGATATTTTCTTCAAGAATTCATTTCAATTATTTTATCAAAACCATTTTCCATCTAAGATGACATTATTTCATATATTTTTGTTTCAAGTATAATTTTTCTATGATTTACATTGTTTCATTTTTCTTATGATGAAATGATATCCATTTGTTTTATATAGATTATTTTATTATGGGATGATGTTTATGAATCCCATTTTATTCTTTGGGTTATGATGAATGATTAATTGTTATTTTGTGGCACAAGTAAGAATGATTTCATTATGAGATGGGTGGGACCTATATCTCCTTACAATACATTGGGTAAGGATTTATATCCCATGATATAGGCATGGCTGGAATGGTATGTTAATCTGGTTCAGTGATATTGGACTGGAACGAGGAGTGAACTCGATTCAGAAAGGGACTTTGTCCATTAATATGGTCTTGGAAGCAATGACTTGGATACTAGGAAAGTCATATCATTTGTATAATGGTTTACACAACTAAATGTTTTATTCCCATGTTATTTTATCAATATTAATGTTCCTTTATGACCTATTCCTTACGTTCTACCATGATTTATTTCACTACTCAATATTTTGATGTGTAAACTTTATGTTCATGTTTTGAAGTTCAAATGTATATGGTTTGTTTTATTTTCTCCATGATTACCCATACTGAGAATTTGAGCTCACCCTTTATATATTTTCTTTTTCTTAGGATATAAATTGAGGTTTTAGGTAAGAAAAAAATGGAAGATCTTTATGGGAGATGTTGAAGATCTTTCACCAAGATTTGAAGATTATATTCTGATTTTCCAAAGACACTAAACTATTACGGTCCTTTGGTGTCTTTTTTTGTTGTGTATTAGTTATTCAACAAAATTAATGTATTGTCCATGTATTTAAAGATTGGGTCTCCACAGCTGGTATCAGAGTAAATGTTACGTTAACCATTGGAAACTAGGATGCGAAAACTTTTGTGAGATCCCTAGAGATATTTGTATGGTTTGTCTAGGGATGTCCCAAAGGGTAAATATAAGTATAGGTTATAGTCCTAGAATTACGGTAAATATTTTATAATTAAACCTAATATGATAGATATTTATGGTACTCCCCCTTTATTATGTTGTTTTCCCTAGCATGATTTTTTCCTCTCACGCTATTCGTTTTGGGTTTGAGACGTTGGATGGAACCCAAAGGAACCATGTTGATCAATGTAATGGAAAATTAAATGATTTTCCTCATAAACAAACCAATGTTATGGGAGATGGAGTGAAAAATCTTATTGCTATACTTACACATGAAATGAATCATTTTGTACTTCCAAATGTGCAGAGAGGGGAACAATGTTTTATTGAGTCGTTCATGAGGCAACTCCCACCTTCTTTCAGTGGGACTTCTAATCCACTTGTTGATGAAAAATGAATCAGAACCATTGAAAAGTTATTTTCCATACTTCTCTATTTAGAACATGAAATAGTATTTATGGCTATTTACCGTTTAGAAGGTGAAGTAGACTAGTGGTGGACTCTAATTAAGAATACATGACCCAGTGATGAAATTGAATCATTGTAATGGGATGAGTTCAAGAACTTATTATTCAATAAGTAATTCCCTCGTATTCATAAAACAAAGATGGAAAATGAGTTGTTTGAGCTTAAGCAAAAGGATGATGAATATTTGGGTATATACGAAGAGAATTTTACAAGGCTTTCAAGGTATGCATCTGGCTTTATCATCCAACCTGAAAGTAAAGTTGATCGATTCTTTAGTGTCTTAAAACCATGTCCTCGAAGGGCATTAAATATAAGAGACATCAGTACCTATGAAGAAATTGTGTGTTGTGCTATCAAGGTTGAACATTAATTTGGTGTTTCATATCAATCTCATGGTTTTGAAAAGAAACGAAAGACATAGTTTAAGGAAAAATCATTAAAAAAATTGTGAAAAGAAGGTGAATGTTTCTTTATGCTCAAAGTGTGGATGGATGCTTGGTGGAGATTGTCTAAAAGGTACTAGAAAATTTTTCAAGTGTGGAAAAAAGGCCATCGAGCAACTGAGTGCCGAAGTAATGGGAAAAAGGTTTCTAATGATGTGAATAGAGAAAAGACTACTGAGAACTCTCCACCAACACTTCAATGATTCAAGTGCAAGGAAATGGATAATAATGCTAATCAGTGCCCTAATCCAAGGGTTAATGATGATGGACCTCAACAACCACTTAAGGAAAAGGACAAAGGGAAGTCACATTCGATCAATATTTGTGATGTTGAGTATGAAAATGATGTAGTGGAATGATTATGTGTTTATGTAACAGGATTCCAAAATAATGTTGTGGAATCTAATTTATAGTACTATGGAATATTGGAATATATATGTATTTTTTATTATGGTTTTCAATAATTATATGGTACCGGTAACCAAGAAAAGTAATTCCAATTTTTTTAAGGTAGAGGATATGCGCATAATGAAGGGGTAATGAGAAAATTATATTAATGAGCTCGTGACTGATATAAGGACAATGTGATATCATGGTTTGAGTATATTGAAATTTTGGGATTTTGGTATGTGGAAAGAGTTAACTTTTGATAGCATTCATTTTTTCACTATGGATCTATGGTAATTCATGTTTCTGGAGAATATAAGATTAAGGTATTCACATGTTTGGAATGCGATCAACAAGATATATCTTACGATATATGGGGGATAAATGATGGTATTCACATGCTTGGTTAGTGACATTTCTAGTAATCGTTATCTTTTTACTATGAGATTGGACAGATGTATTTTGGATATGTCTAAAGACTCAAATGGATTATGTCAGACATCAGATATTATTATTTAAGGCTAGAACATTTTTTGATATTATTTCTGAAATGTTATAATTGTGAAGTTTTAGAAAAAAAGACAACTTGCAGGATAGGAGACAAACCGTCGTGTCGAACAAGGTTGCGGGAATTGAACCCACAACCGAAGTGCAACATGCCTTTATTTCCCAACACTGTGCTTCATGAAGTCCTTGGTTAGTATAAACTAGTTTTATTTTATTAAGAGGTATGATAGATGATGTCTATGTCCATTTTTAGAATCATATACGATTAACCACACCATAGATGGACTTATTTATATTTGATAACTTTTGCTAACCTTTTGTTTGAGACATATAGAATGACAATCATTATATTGCATGATCTGCTAACACTTCACCAATGACAAATTAAACTTCATTTCTTTAAGAGATGAAGTGGAAATTGTTCAAGGCATGAACAACATTGATATTATACCGAAATAAAATAAGTATTTATTCTAAATCAAATTCATTAACTTTAGGGAAATGATCATGAAAACAAAAAATGTTGTCTTATTACCCATATATCCATTGAATCAGATGGTACCTTATATCATCACAAATTTATGGCTTTGTGATTGTTGGTTTTTTCATATCCTTGTTCTCTACCACTCTCCATCAGAACATGATGGTTAGGTTTCTCTTCCATATACATATTTTCACCTATGTTCTCCTATATAGAAACCAAGTGATGAGTTAACTTAGGTAAATGATATGTTTTATACTTAACTTTTTGAAATTATTTTTTGGTATTAATTTTTGTGAAGTGGGTTTCTATGAATGAATATTTCAAGTAGTAAACCATTTATAACCCTAGAGAATTTCGAGGGTGAAA
Source organism: Viscum album (assembly GCA_963277665.1). Taxonomy (NCBI): domain Eukaryota; kingdom Viridiplantae; phylum Streptophyta; class Magnoliopsida; order Santalales; family Viscaceae; genus Viscum; species Viscum album. The sequence continues at coordinate 1,807,587,565 of OY728120.1, forward strand.
TTTCTTTTTAAGGGGGGTAGAATGTAACAACTAGATATTTTATGAGAATTATTATTTTTAATTTCATTTTTGTCTTGTGTTTTACGGTACAACAAAATGATTTTTCACTACACGCATCCCTGACATGGCTTGCATTACATGAAATCACAACCTTCCTCGATAGCGTGTGTAGTACGCAATACCAGGTTTCACTAAACAACGATATATTGTTATAATATTATTATGGACTATCCTTTATGAATAGTATTAACTACATTTTGAATTTTATAACATTATTATTCATCATACAAATTTTCTAGAACATGATATGAGAACAAATTAAATTTTTCGAGTAAAATAAGTATTTAAAAAAATGCAGTTATGTCGCCTTTTGATGGCGTACACACATTAGAACTAGTTTTTGACAAGTTTATAACTTCAATTTGAAAAAATTAAAATTCTTCATTGGAATCAGGATATAAAAATTTACTTTTGATAAATTTTTCATATTATTCTAATAACATTCATATTTTAATAAATAGTAAAAACACGCTAATTAAAAATAACTTTTTTCATCGCAATACTTTATATGGTTAAATTATAATAATGAATGGTTTTAAGGAATAAATAGAATATATTTTTACCATTTAATTTAATTTATGTCATTATCATTAATTTTACATTAAATTCATAGGTAAAAACATTTCAATCTTTGGCAATATTTTAACTTTTAAAACCAGTTTTCTTAACAACGGGCTAAATTTTATTTTAATTACTGCAACTTTTGTGTTTTGAATTTTGAAAAATGGATTCAAAATTTTTATTCAGTGGGTCAAAATTATGTTAATAGTTTACTTTTATTTTTTTGATATTATGAATAGTAACTACAAAAATTTTTATTTACTTCAATTAAAGATAAATTATGTAATTAAGGGTAAATCTATGATTATAAAATTACCCTAACACATGACAAAATTCGATTGTATGACTAATATTAGACCCATATCACCTAAGGGTCATATAAGATTCATAATATGGACTTTTTACCATGAAAATAATTTAATTATTATTAAAACCAAAGAATGTGAAAACATGTCACTCTTAAATATTATAAGTGTAATATTTTTAATTTAGTGATAAACTTCATGAAACATCGAACATTAATAGTCTCCAAAAATCAAATAACCTTATCTACATCATTTAATGTTATTTAGAATTTTTATGGATTATATAATTATCATTAAACATGACACAATAGTGATGTTGAAATTATTTTATTGATTGAAATATCAAATAAATAGTTTTTAAAAAATAAAAATAAATATTATATGAACTATCTAATGTGATCCAAGAATTTTACAGATAAATATGACATGTTATAAATCTATTAAATATTTGTGTTCAAACATATCTTCTGTGTGGATTTTATTTAAATTCAAATAAATTTATTGTGTCAAAATTGACATTATTGATATTTTATATTATTAAATTGATTAAAAATCATAAAAAATATTTTAAAAAATACAAATTAAAATTTATATGATCTAAAATGAAATAAAATATAAAATTATGTATAATTAAGAACACATAAGTAAGTATTTATAACCATATATAATTTATAACATTATTACCACAAGGAAAATTAAATAGATTAAATAAGGAGAAATCAAAATGATAAGGTTTAAAATAAAACCAAAACATGTCAAAATTTAATTGGTTGACGATATTACAACACTATATTTTCTAATATCCGAATTTGAGGCACTCTGATAGTTTTTAAGTGGGTTTTAGGTTTTATATAAATAAATATATTTGAGGTTTCCAAAAGTGCCCCTCTCCTCCCTTATAAAAGGGAACCCCCTCCCTCTCCTCATCACAACACTTTGAGCTTTCATGCTCGGCCAAAAACTGACCATTTATCTTCTCCACTTCCCTAGAAACATTCTGGAGGTTTTGGTCATTCCATAAGACCAACTATATTCCCTCAAGAGGAAGATTAAAGGAGGAGCATCGAAGAAGAGGTAATCTCTTCTACAGAATCTTTAAAGTTTCTTTCTTCTTCAACTTTTTCATTTTAGTTGTTTTATTATAAATTAATAACATAAGTACCACTAATATAATTATGTGTTATTATAAATATGAAACAACCCCATTTCAGATTCTATCCATCCTACGGAAAACGAAATCACTATGCGTACGTACGCACGGAATACTGTCTCCATGTCGTTGTGTAATTAGTTTTTCCACCACCACCTTACTTGGATGGGTATAATGGTGTAAAGAATAACTATGTATGGTTATTATAACATCATAATGATTCTGGTATATTATTTCATTCACTCAAATTCTATTCAATAATTTTGGGAATGATGTCATTGCCCGTGCGTACGTACGGACTACCATCTCCACGAACACGATGCAATTGATTTTCCATGATTAACCATTCAAGTATGATTATAAAGTATATATATATATAAAATATAATAATTAAATATATTACATAATAATGATACTAGATTTATTTACATATATGTTTTATTTACATAATTCCATTGAATTCAATAAGGATACGAAAACAGCATTCATGCGTACGTACAACCTACCGTCTCCATGAACGGTGTATGTCATTCCATTTATCGATCTAACATATATATTTATATATGGAATATATATTATATATAAATCATGATTTACATTCTAGAATTATGTAAATCATGATATGAGTAATAATATCACGAACAATAAATCGAAACACGTGTGATAATTGAAATGATTTTACCAAAATGTTGGTTTAACATGGAATTTACAGAAGAAAGGGTAATATAAAGTCACAAGTGAACCATATATGATATCATAACAATTAATATGAGTCTTTAATAATTCAATGACATTATTTAAATCATTATACAGGAGTGTCAGATACATACGAAGCATATCAAACATAAGGTAAGGGATAACTTTGCAAATCTCATTTTTATCTGAGATTGCTTATACGTAAGTATTTACTGGGGTATATTTTTCATCCATGACCATAAAAATGTTTTTCATAAAGTGTTTAATATTCAACCATTTATTTTTAATGTCATTTTTAACCCCCTTTGAATTTTACTTTGTGTTATGGAGGGAATATTACTTTTGTTCACAATACGTGGTACTTTTTGACTATTCCGTTAAAAGTACGAGGAGAATGTTTTTTTACTTATACAGCATGAATGGATTTTTATTGTTTTATAACGCCTTATTTTAATGAAGCTTAATCTATTATTTTTCATGGTTATTTTCAATAAAATAATTTTCTTTTAAAATTGTGTGGAATTTTTTGAAATGAAAATTATTTTTAATGAGAAAGGATATTTTCATCAATAATTCATTTCAAGTATTTTATCAAAACCATTTTCCATCTAAGATAACATTATTTCATATGTGTATGTTTAAAGTATAATGTCTCTATGATTTACATGGTTTCACTTTTCTTATGAAGAAATGATATCCATTTTCTTTATATGGATTATGTTATGATGGGATGATGTTTATGAAACCCATTTTATTCTTTTGGTTACGATGAATGATTTATGTTTATTTTGGGGAACATGTAAGAATGATTTCCTTATGAGATGGGTGGGACCAAAATATTACTTCAATGAATTGGTTAATGATTTATATCTCATGAGATAGACATGGCTGGAATGGTAAGTTAATCCGGTTCAGTGATATAACACTGGAACAAGGAGTGAACTCGATTTAGAAAGGGACTTTGTCCACTAATATGGTCTTGGAAGAAATTCCTTGGATACTATGGAAATAATATCTCGTGATTAATGGTTTGACACAATTAAATGTTTTATTCCCATTCTATTTTATCATGATTAATGTTCCTTTATGACCTATGCCTTACTTACTGCCATGATTTATTTCACAACTCAAGATTTTGATGTGTAATCTTAATGTTCATGTTTTGATGTTAAAATGTATATGGTTTGTTTTATTTTCCCCATGATTACCCTTACTGGAAATTTGGGCTCACCCTTTATATGTTTTATTTTCCCCAGGATATAAAGAAAGGTTTTAGGTAAGAAAAAAGGGAATATTTCTATGGGTGATGTTGATGATCTTTCACCAATAATTGAAGATTATATTATGAGTTAACAAAGACACTAAACTATTACGGTCCTTTGGTGTCTTTTTTGTTATGTATTAGGTATTCTGCAAAATTAATGTAATGTCTATGTATGTCAATATTGGGTCTCTACATAAACCATTTGATTGAATCTTCCCCTTCTATTTTGAGGTAGTCGATTTGAAGGAAATGGATTTTATATTGGGTCATTTCTCCACATAAATATTCAATTTTAGTTCGTCATCTTACATAATCAATTGTATTATTATATAATAAATAGGTAATTTAATTACATCACAAGATTATATGATTTAGATTGAGGTTACAATCATTATTTTTGTAAGATTGCTCCAGAGTCACATATGTTGGTCATTATCAAAAACAAATTTCCCTAACAGGTTCATTGTACTCATGGACTCATTAAACACAAGATAAAAGTTATAAATTGTCCCATAAAGTTTCATTTTAAAGTTATTATATTTAATAGTACATGTATTTACACACATTTCTTAAATATTATATGTTCCCTCCTAAGAAATAGAAAAAGTGTCCCAAACATTAATGTCATTTTTAGATGTAAATTTTCTATTAAACTTCACATAAACAAAATAAAAATACATGGAAATCATATATTCAGAATAATTATTATAAGGTACCTTAGTAGTATCGTACCATGATTTTTGAGAAGTTTTATGTATTTTATATTTGACTATAATAGCAGTCTAAATTTGACATCACATGACCTTAATATGCATTTTCATAATGATTTCCCACCGAGAACAACTACTCCCATTAAATATATGAGACCATTAAATATAAGAACCCACATGTATATTATACATAAAGAACTAAATTTAGATATAATAGATATTTGATAGATTTATGAGATAACAAAAATAAAATTTGTATAAAATTTTAAAACCATTGATGCCATTGTTCAGTCTAAGTGAGTAAATCCAAAGGGGGTAGTGAATTGAGTAATGAATTAAAACTTCAATTGAAATAACATTATAATTAAATCATCTAATTAAAAACAAAATTTTGGCCTATTAATCGATTGTGTAACTTTTTATAGGTTTAACCATTTAAAATATTTATTAAAAATATATTACTGCTTAGTTAAAACATCAATTTAAATTACATTAACATTTGAAATCGATTTCATCAAAAAAAAACTTATATAAACACTAGTGAATACATACTATAAAATTATTGGTTCTATTCTCAGTTTTTAAATATTCATAGTTATGGTTTACAAATGATGAAATGAAAACCACAACAAAAATAACAATAAACAAGGGGTTCATTCTCAAGGTGAGACTGAATCCCCTCCACATGGAAATAATCCTATAAAATTAATATTATACAACTTTATTATGATCAAAAACATGGTTCAGGTATACAAGATTCATATTAAAATATTTCCAAGATCAAATGCCTCTTCCACAGTTATACATTGGCTGAAAAAAATAATGTCTAGGAAGTGAATTCATTGAAAATAAAAATGGGTATGATGGTGAAAAGAGAGAAAATGGAATATTGGGTATTCTCTAATTAAGGTGCAGGAGTTAGTGTGAGTAAATATAAAGAGAAAAAAACAAACTACTCAAAAGTTATAAGAAAAATGTAGAGAAGAGAAATATAGAAAAGGATATTAAGAACTTCTATATTGGTAATTAACTAGATGTTTGTGAGTGTGAGGGGTTTCTTAGAGAGTATCTACAACCATATCTTTAAAAGATTCTAGAAAAAAGAGCATCACAGGGTTCAACTTTTGTTATATTGGAAAGGATATAGAAATTAATGGTGATCCACTCTTTCATTTTTGAATGTATCATCTTGTTTGTTTTTTAATATTTTCTAATTTAGTAGTTCACAACACATGTGGTTTCCAACACATCAACCCTTACACGCATGAGTGAGTATTTCCAAAAATATAAATAACTATATGTATGAATAACTAATGAATAATAATAATCAATATCTTCTTGATCTATTTACTAAGATACGACTCATAATTTAATTCCTATGTGGAATTGTTTAATAAAAAATGACTAAATAAACCTTTTCATTAACCCTACAAAAAATATTTATTAGGAACATTTAATTCAAATCAGGTCAAATAGTGATTGTGGCACTATTAGTGGTATGAAGTTTCTGATGGGGACTCAACATTAGCAGGGAGTCTATCTGATGGTGACTCGTTATAGAGGTGACTGATTATAGCAATTGGAAATTCCTGTAGTGAATTAGGTTTGGCAATGAGTTAGGTTTGGCAGTATGTCATTATAGTGGTGACTCTGGTCTAGTTGTGACTTAAATATGGATGTAAATCATGTTGGGCCATAAGTTATTCTGGTGGGGACTCATATCTGGGGGTGAGTCATGCTAGTAGTGACTCATTCCATCATTAATCCAAATTTCATTAAAATTCCATATAAAATAATATATTATCATAAAAATTAAAATTAATTAGAAACATAATAAATATAATTTGTGGAATGTACAATAAGGAGGATCAATAAATTTGTCTAATACACTAATATTTATTAAAAAAGAGGATTGAATCAGTATATTGGGAGTAAATACGTAAGGTATGATATTTTTGTCTCACTTTTATTTTATGTTTGGAAAAATCTACATTTACAACATATCTACATTATTTTAGTTTTTAAACTACATAGGGATGTATTTTAAAATTCCTTCACGTTGAATTATTTGTATTTTCATATCCATTACTGGATCTCTATTTTATGGGGGTTTATATTTAAAATGTTACCAAAGAGATAAACTTATTTAGTCTCAATTTTCATTCTTTTAGACACAAGTTACGTTATGAAGCTATACACTTTTATGTGTTTTAAATACATTCACTTTTACATGAAATTTTATGAATCTTATTATTTTCATGTTTTTGTAATCTTCATGTGATTTTATTCATTCACGGGGAATGTGATTGAATGTTAACAAACTTGTATGAGTTTATTCATACATTCTCACTGTTTATTAGGATTTTATGTTGTTATTATTACACTAATGATATATTATAATCCATGTATCATGAATTATAAGTACCTTTATTCTTCTTTCGATATTCGATGTATCTTCATGTAATAATATGATTTTCTCACACATATCTACATATAAGTATTATAAAAGTATTTTTAAAAAAATATGAATTTATCCATCCATTTGGTCAGAAATATGTTTTCATCTAAATTCATGTTTTCTAAAAATGTTTTAAATTTTTTTAGTACTCTCTTATACATTTTAGAATCCATTTTTCTAATGGCTTATTTTTTAGAAATTGTTTTGATATGAATCTTTGTCTTATTTTCCAAAATATTTATAATTTGAATTTTATTGAAAATATGAATGGGACATTTGTTTTTAAAATATGAATTGAATATAAGATTATTATTCCATGAAAAATCATTTCATATAACATTCCATAGTATGTTTGGAAAATTATTTTCACTGAATCAATTTTTAAAAGGTTTTATGTATTAAATATAATTTTTCAATGTGGAATGCATATTTTCCTCAATAAATTTATTAAATGATCCTTTATAATTACTTTCCATATAAATAAAATATATTGTTACTCATAAATCTTTTCAAGGGAAATTATCTAATAGTTCCAGTCATATTATTTCTACAAACGATAAATGTTTGGATGACATGACATTTTTGAAAAACATTTCTATTCCATCAGTTATATTATTATGAAACCCATTTCACTTCCATATGTTATATTCTAAAGAAAATCATTTATATTTCACATGTTATATTCTTATTTATTCCACTTTTTGTCATGGATTATTATATCATGAAATCATTATGAATCCTCTCAATTTTTAGTTGGATAATACATGATGATATGATTATGATTCCCATTTAATTTCATAGGTTTTGATATGATTAATGTTTATGATCATGTGGGACACATCAATACGGTTTTCATTATATAGATGGTGGGACCTATAAGTACATCCAATTAATTGGGTAAAGATTTATATATCTCATGAGATAAAAATGGTATGAATGGGGAGTGAACTAGGTATAGTAATACAATCCAGGAATGAGGAGTGAACTCAGTAAAGTAATAACGAGATGGAACAAGGAGTGAACATGGTATATTAATGGAAGTTTTCCTACATGATTTCCTAGGAAGTGATCCTTGACCAATATGGAAATTATTTTCTATGCTTATTTGTATTCCAAAAATTCATGCCTTATGAAACATTTAATACCTCATGGATCATGTTATTTGAATCACTTTTTATTCAAGTCTTATGAAATTAAAATCATTAGGCCATGAATCATGATTATGATTTTTGATTTTAAGGGGATAATTTTGAAATGTTATGTCCACATTCACATACACTTATGTTCAGGTTATGCCTATTTATCTCCCTTTTTTCCCCACACTAAACATATGACCTCACCAATTCTAATGTTTTCCTTACCTAGGATATGATGATATTTATCATGTATTATTTATCTAATAAGGGTTCTATTTATGTTGATCATTGTGAAATATGATATCGTTTACATATTGACCGGTGTTTGTGTTAACATGTTTCCAAAGTAACTAAACTAATATGGTCTTTAGATATGTGTTTGTCTAATATAATATTTTTTTTGAATCTTTGATACAATTTATATATATGTTAATCATATTTCATTATAATTATGAATATTTAAAAAATCCTATAGGCTGAAATTCATAAACCCCAAAACATAACTCTGATCCTCTCGATGCCCCATCAGAAAGATACCCTAGCATTGTTTATACCTAATACTTAGAAAAAACACATCTGTTACCCTCCAACCTATGGTATACCATGTTGGAACAATAAAACAATCTATTTAGATATTATATAGATCAACAATGAAAACCACAATCAAGACAATGTTTAAAATAATACCCACTTTGGGAAAATAATTTAAATGTCTACTTTGGTCAATATTTTTATTTCTCAAATTCATTTTTAAACATTTTATAAGATCAAAATTGTTATTAAATAATTTTTTGTTGATATTAATATATTTTGAAAATCAAAATTCATGAATCTAATATAATTTAAAAAGTATCTCTTTATAAAACATTATAGACATATGAAATTACATATATAGATTTATATTTAAAATATATATCAATGTACATATTCAGATATTCTTGTCTGAAAATGAAAATATGTTTATATAAGTATACATATCTGTTATAATGTGTAAAATAATTATAAATGACCACGGAAATCCACAACATCAAGCTTTAATAAATAATATAAGATGAAATAATTAAATATAATAAAAAACATCTAAAATGGACGCGACAATCAACCCATCAATAAAAATCAAGTATCACTCAATTAAATATTGTAAAGAATTTCATATTATTTTGAATCCCCCAACTCCTTTATAAAAAACACTGAAAATAATTTATAGGTCAAAAAATATATTTTATTCCTTAATTTCAGATAATATATAGAGATTGTATTAATCCCAAAATGGAATTTAATTGAAATTATTTAAAAACATTTCAAATATGAATAAGTAAATTCAAATGAACACATATAAAAATTATATTTTTAACTGAAATCATACAAGAATTCAAATATATGTGGAGAATTATAGGCATTCCTAAATCTTTGAAACACCTACCTAGAATTTTAATAGACGTGATGAAATATCTAAACCTAGAGGAAGAAGTCAAAAAGGGACCTTTAAAAGCCCTAGAAATATGAATTAAAATGGATTAGAACCCAAAACCACACCTAGGGTTTAGTCATGCGTGACTAATTATCTCTGAGTGTGGTAAACCAAGAGTACCAATTGGAACAGAGGTGGAAAACCCTTACATAAAATGTTGGTATATAAAATTTAGAGGACTAATGAATATCTAAGCTGATGAGAGGAGGGGGTTGGACATGCAGATCCTCTTTATGGGAAGAGTGCACAGATCCTCCTAGGGAGTGGAATTATTTGACATTATAGATGGGAATATTGGTGTTAAGGAGTGTTTAATTTAATTTGAAATCATTGTATTTCATTAATTTTGTATATAATGGATCGGAGGAAACAAACACGGGTTACTCATAGTGTTTTCTAAATCTTTTAGTGATCATGTGACCTACAATTGAATATCCAACAACCTCAAATGGTTTTACCAATATCCCCTAATGTTTCTCTAACCATGTACAAACTGTACCAAATTGAATGACATAGTTATAGATATAGACACACTGTTTCTACACTTTTTTCAAAATCGGGAATCATTACTGTTTGACAAAATGTTAAATTTATAATTATAAAAAATTAAAAATGTAAGGCCTAAAAATCAAGGGAAAAAATAAATCCTATTAAATATAATTTTCTAAAATAAAATAAATATAAATAAAATAAAAAATATCATGGTATCACAATCTATATATTTATTCTTTTGACACTCTTTCATACCACATGCATGTATGAATTTCTAGATATTTTTTTCACAATCTTCATGATCGGGATTAACTTTTACCTTTTTAGAAATTTTATTATTTGACATTGTATTTTCCGATTAAATCATAGAACATAAATTGTAAGTGGTTTGATATGAAAAAGGATGAAGATCACGACATTTAATTTCATGTATCATGCATGTTTGTATTTTAAATTGATACATTCTCTCCACTACATTGAGTTTCCCAAATTTAATAATACTATATGATGTTCCAACTTTAGATTTTTTAGTGGGGTTTCCTTACATCGATAAAATCCCATATCATATATAAGTTATGGAAGGCGTAGTTCTGTCCTACACATTATTCCTATTTGTCATACCCAAGCACTTCCCTTGATTACTTATGTTGGGCTAACAAATAACGGTTATAATTTATCCCCTTGAACAATATTGGAAAGCATTGTTCAATAATATCGATTGACCATCTAGTCTAGCATCATATGTGATCAAATGGATGATAATTGGGAAATTTTTTAGATATCTTTCCCATTAAACTCCAATTGAACGAGTAATAACCCATAAAAAATATCATCATAAAAAAGTGTAAGGAATCATCTAATTTAATTTTTAAAAATTTATTATCTTTATAATCCCTTTTTTATCAAACCTATTAATACATGGCTAGAACATTTTTACATAAAACTCTCATTTGAAACATCCTTGACATCATCCAAGACTTTTGATATCTATTTAACATTCTTGGGGAATCCAAACCACTCTAGAGAAACACAACATCCATATATTTAACTCCAAAAACATATAATAAAATAAAAATATACATTTTGACTTCAACGAATATTCCACCATATTTGTTAATCCTTTTTGAAAAAAACAAAACACAATATAATGTGTGTTCAATAAATGTACTACAAATATAATGAATACAATAAAGTGAAATGATATAAAATAAAGTGACAAAATGTCACAATATACTAATGTAAATGAACTAAGTAAAATAGAAATGATAATGACTCTATGGTGTACCAATTTTTAAAAAAATTCTACATTTTCATGTAACATTGAATCACCCCTACACTCCTGCCCCACTAAAAAATTATCAAAAAGGATCACAAACAACCTATCTTATGACTAAATAAGACAAAACATGTAGGACTGAAACACCCATAAAGTGTTAAGTATATAAATTCATAATAGGATTCCCTAAAAACAAAAAAGGAAAATAATAATAAAAGAAGACATTTTAAAATCATAAAGGGAGGAAGAAAAGTCCAAATATATATTAACATTAGGTATCTGAAGACATAAAAAGTTTTTTGAACTATTTTGAACCAAAAAATAGAAAAAAAAATCCCCCAAAAGATTCCTAATATTATGAACAACCACGATATGCTACCTATATCACCTCTCAGAAACTATTACTAGTTATTGACACCACAATAAATGATATGTACTAGTTGAGAGAGTGACAGACCTGAGTGGGGACCATCCTCTATTTGAAAAGAGAATGTTTAGTGAGAGGGTAATTAAATATAGCAATAGTGGAACAAATTCCAAGGATTGGGCGTGTTCTTAACTGTATCAATGAAATGGGAAACCCTTTCCCAATCATCAATACATCTCCCAAATAGTCCCATGTCTAAAATGATTATCACACCATATCACAGTGGTGGATCTAAAGGATCGATAGAATATAATATAAATTTATATTATTATTTATCTAATATTATGTAATATAGGGGGAAAATATCACATATTAAGTGTAATAATACCCTTGATGGATGACTCGTGTACCATAATCTATGTTCTATCTAAGAATATACGAAATCCTCCATGTACAGAAATGTACATGACATATAACATTGGGAATCATGGCATGTAGTATCTTGTGATAAGGTTTGTAATTTAGTTAAATAGACAAGTTTTATGGGTATCTAACTATATGGTTTGTATGATATCATAAACAATGTGTAGGTACCATAAGGGAAGTGGACATATACAACTTCCCCTTATTTCACGTGTGATCTCGAATACAAGGTGTTTCATTGGAAGGGCACATGTTGTGAATGAATAACCAACTCAATCAATGGGTTATATTGAGAGTGCAAGTCATGTGTTATATATGTTATATGGAATATAACCATGTACCACATGTTATATGGGTACATAGAACATCCTGGGTGGATGTATTATATAAACAATGTGGTGCGACCAAAAAACACAATCATGCGTAACTAATGTACACTACCATATAGATTTTAGTTGGGGCTGACCATTATCTCTTTCCCTTATAGGGACACATGATGTGTATATTGTAAAAAAACACCATGTGGATTCTTCTTAATCCTTTATATCCTAAAATCAATAGAAAATGGGTTTCCTCCACCAATATGAAATATTATGTTGCTCACACTTCCATGATCAACCCTGATATTTTTCACAATGCATCTAGTGTCTTTTATCAACAACCAATTTCCATAAAAAATGACTGTAATTTGTTTACATGTGAAGTGAAAAGTGGATTGTGAAGTCATACAAAGAGGTGGAGAGGGTGAATAAGTTTAATCCAATTTTTCTGATTTAAACCTAATTTATGTTTACAACCTTTTTTTATTCAAAAAATTGTCTCACATAATATATATATATATTTTAATAGGTTCCCTATTAAATGTTACCCCACACGTAATGATATAAAAAGTAGACAATATAACATGTTATTTTCATATTATTCAAACCATATAGGGATATCTAATTTAGGTGTGTTTTTTTCCCACTATGATATAGATTTCATCACTATTTTCGTTTGTTATTATAATAATGTTGGAATCACAAAGAACCCAAAGTGTATTTTTTCACATTAAAGCTTTAGGGAGGAAACAACCTTCAACCATGTTTATATCCCCAGAGAGGTTCTTTATAATTCACTTTGAAATATTTGGGGCTCTTAATTGGTTGGGAACATATTATCCAATAATTATTTAGATATAAATTGTTATTCTCAAAGAAATCCTAAAAAATACACTCCTTATGCTCTTGGATTCCACTACATCAACTATTAGACCATATTTTATAAAATATGGAATAAATTTACATAGAATTACATACTCTAACAGAATACATGTTTCCATTATAATCTCTCTATTTAATGGATAACATTAATTTCCTCCTCTACTATTTTTCCATCTTTTGAAACATTATTATAATTCTTTAGAACTCATAGTTCCATATCCTCAAAATATAAAACAAAAATGATCACACACATTTATAGGTTGACTACAAACACTCTTAAATATTACATGTAAGTAATAATTGTTAATATTATAATAATATATCCTCATTTTATATCCATTATGATGTAATGAAATTTATATGATGTCTTGAACATACACTATATCTAAATCTCTCATGATAGATATATCTTGACTAAGACATCATTGAGATTGATTCATTGTTAAGACTTATTCAAAACACCCTTGAATATTAGTGTAAATAATTTCTTTGAATCGTGATGTTTGTATCTTAAAATGTATTTCAATGTCATCACATAATATTGAGTATACATAATTGATATATGATATTTTGGAATCACCATGTTCAATAATATTAATATTATTCACTATCTTCTAATTTTTCCTTTCCAATGAAAACAATTAATCATCCAAATTCTTGATACTTTAATCTAACTCAACCATTGACCTTATGATTATAATTTTATACTTCTATTACACCATCATATTTTTAAAACACAGGAAAACAACATTTTTTCTTTTCATGTTTATGTCATCCCATTATGTGATCATCATCAACATCATTCTTAACTATTCTTCCAAAATTAATATTTCCTATTATTTATAATGATCTCAAACTATACAAGTATCAAATAAATTAGCTCATTATTTTCATCATCCTTATTATTATTCAGTTGTAAATTAATTATTTTAGAACATTGGATTATTATCCACTAATGTTATTTTCATTATTGACTACTCTTTATTCTAGTCCTCATATTCCATAAATATAGATGACTTACCCTTCGACTACCTTATCATTTTTATATCATAAATGCCATAGTTTTCTTCTATTATGGAACCAATTAACCATTAAAAAATAAATAAAATATATGGTTAATTTTTTATTGGATTTTTTTCAACATTTAAACCTCATTTACATTAAAAAGGCCTACTTCCCATCAAATTCACCCATAAAACATCTTATATTTTATGGTTCCTTCGTAATATTTATTTACAATTACTTTCTAAAAAACACACTATACTATAATAATAATAATATCTTCCTAAATGAATATGATGTTAATTATTTTTTAGAATAACATAGAATCATCTAAATTTTCTTTTGGAACACTCAGTTACTTATGGTAATCCAAAAAATATTAAAATAAATTTGAACTGATAAATTATTTATATGATGTTATATTTATTCTATATAAAATTTTTATTCCTCCCATTAATTCATATCTTCAATCTGATTATTCATACAACTGATTTTTGAAAACATCCTTATTGCGTAAGATTTTTTACATTATAAAATTCCCTATAAGCTCTTTCAAATATATTATTCATTCTGTTGAAAATAATTCATATCCTCAAGTGGTCCAAATATATTATGAATTTCATAATATTATTTTTTTATACATATTCATATTTGATATATAAATGTATCTTATGATTCTTATGAAATTTATTATAAAATAATTAACTAAAAGTTTTATAACAATTCATATAATGAAACATAAAAATATAAATGAAATTCAATTAATTTAATAAATTTTATAGCATGAGACAAATATATGAAAAAACTTTTGTATACACAAATTATATTTCTCATCATCCATTCAAACAGACTTCTATTATTTTAAATTCCCTAATATATAGATCTTATACATATTTTTGATTTGGATCAGAAATTTTTCAAACAAATTTATGACATCTTTAATCAATTTAAAACAACACACATCAGCTATTGAATATCGAAATTTAATTTAAATATGTGTCATATAGTTTCCACCACTTACTTCATGTAACATATACGAAATTTAATGGTAATTAATCCTCCCTAGATGAATCTTTAAAAATGTCAACCTTGTGTAGTATATTGTTCTTTATAAAACCTTTAACATATTAATGGATACATACAAAAGTTAACCTCAAATATATTAAGATATGAAGGCTACCTTTAATTACACATCCACACCATAGGTTTTGTCATTTTGGTAAATCATCAGGACACCAGTAGTGAGTATCTTATAAAATTAGGTCAAAACTGTACCTATTATCCACTATTATCTTCAAGAAATATTCTCTAAAGCTCTATATTATCAGTCAATATTGCATTTTTTAACAATTTTTTTACAATTAATCAAATTATTCAATAAAAAATATTTACATTATAGACAACACATCATAACCATAATTCAATATGTTCTTTAATGTACTACTTTTAATTTGGTTTCTATATAAAATGCACACTAGGTTATATGATATCCCTCATTACAATATTAATAATAAATTAAAGGAATAAAAAGTTATGGTAAGTAACAATCATCTAATGACATATTAAATTTCATATTCCCCATTATATACCATTATACTAAAATTTTCACTTGAATGACTTAAGATAAGGATGAAATCATATATAATAATGAAATGATCAAATAAAAAAAATCCAAACTCTAAGACTATGTGATATATGATTGATAAAAATTAAGAAGGGTGAAAAAATTTGTTGTCAACTATATCCATTAGTGAATCCTCAAGTGAAAAACATTAAAAAACAAATTTAGGGGTTTTTCAAAATAATTTCCATTCAACATCTCACTAGTTTCCATCTCAACAAAAATATTAAAAAATATTTGAACTAAAATTATATTTCAACATCAATGACCAAAAGTTTAATCAATGGATATTCCCTTCTTATAAATATGTCACAATGAAATGAAATCACAACACAATGAAGTTCTAACTACTATGTGACCATTCTGCATAATTTTTTCACATACGTGATTTGAATTTCAAAAAATATGACATATATGATTGTGGTTAGTAAAATGTTTGGAGTTTGATATGGAAAACATAATTTTTGTTTAATAGAAACTAACCATTATGAATTTTAATGTCACCCTTATGAAATGTAATATGAACCTTATGAATAGTTATTTAGCCATGTGAATAAGTATCCCTAATAATGAAAGTATAATTAAAATATATCTATCTTATAAGTGGCAATATGATATAATTATGTCACAGTGTTGGTATTTTTATAAATATTTATATAATATTTAATGAATAATTTGATACATTAAAAGACATTCTATTTTCCTAAAATTTATAAATAATTTATTTTTTTATATTTCTTACGATTAAAGAATAATTTTATGAGGCCTTAGTTTATTTTTCAATGTCATATAAAATCTGTAATAATTTAAAAATATATATTTTTCATGCGAAGGATGATTTTATTTAAAAATTAAGTATCATATAATTATAATTTTTTTTTTCATAAAATAGTGATCATTTTTGGATTATACATATCAGAAAATGGTTGGGGTGATATTTTTTTTGAATTTTTGAGATAAATGAATTTTTTGTGAATAATAAAATACGATAATTTACCAAATAATCTAAATATATGATTTCTGGAGTCATGGATGATGTTCTAAAGAGGTAAGAACCATGGTTTCTAACTCACACACTCACCTTATAGTTTTTGGACAAAAAATCATTAATATTTCATTTCTTGAGATGAATAATAAAATAACAAAGAAAATAGTGAGAAAACCCTCCTCTGCTCGACTATAAAAACCACCCTCACCTGTTCTTCTATTCACTCCTCTCAATTCTTGTTACATGTCTAAATTCTTCTGAAATAGCTCCACAATCCCTTCTCTCACTTCGATATTCCCTTGGTCTCTTCCATAGACCAAATCCTATCCCCTAAAAAGGTTCCCATGGATGATATATTTAAGAGGTAATTTACCATTTTCATTTCAATTATTTTTCTTTCAAGTTCTGTTATTTTATTTTCCACTCCTCACCTCCTTCCATCCAAATGTTTTGATAACTATAGTACATTAAATTTATTACAATTATTTTATGATAAATAAATAATTCATCATTATATATCATTTCAACTCCTTCTATTCTAGAAATTAAAACATCATCTGAGAAGTGTTAATTTCCCACATTCATGGATGACATGTATTCAATTTTTAATACCATCTTCAATTATGGTCATCAAACGATTTATGGTTGATTCTGAATATAGTATATGTTTTATATCTAATATATGTGTTTTAATATTTTCTACACATGATAATAATTGATGAATCAAAATGTGTTCGATGTGATAAAAAATCTACAAATTAACAAAAATAGTTATCATTATTTTTTATATAATAATTTTTCTCTACTCCAAATGACCAAATGAATTTTGTATCCAATTAATCTAGTTGATGATGAATAAGTAAATTTAATTCCAATTCTCTACTACCATTCTAATATTACATTTTTTATCATTACATTTATATAAGATACCCAATCATGAAAACTAATGAAACAAAAAATGAAATCGAACCTCTTAACCCATTAAAAAGGCCTTCAAAGGACCTAATAATGTTATATTAAATAAATTAAAAAAATAAGAGGTTATGTAAATATTAATTAATGAAATTAAATTTGGTCATCTAGGACATTAAGATCATGCGAATGACACCATTAGACCTAAGGTAAGGGATTCTACATGAACCTATTTTATTCCATCGTGTTTCTTTATCATTATTTCTATAAAAATGATGTTACCTTTTAATTACGTAGATTTTATAAATTAAATTTATATTATAAAAACTCATGTAACAATATAAATTCTTTATTTTATTTTGGTTATATAATTGTTTCTAAATTATTTCCTCTAAAAATTTTCCCATTATGATAGTATGTTTTAAGGGATCTTTATAAATTCTTACCCAATTTCATGTACGCTCTATAATAATTTTTAAAAAACCATTGTTTTTATAAAATATATTGTTATAGTATAATAACCTTATTGGATGACTTCTGGTTTTATATAAAATATTAGTATCTTTTCTAATTTAAATTATATTTAGTATTTTTCTTCAGAACTCACTAAAATGTTTTCCTACTAAAGTGTCTTAAATAGTATTCTTATATGTTGTCAATTGTATTTTTTATCACTTACCAATGCATATTACTATTTTCTTTTACGAATTTCCATATATGTTTTAATTCCTTTCTATCATTTTAACATGTGGGATACAACCATCTATTATTCTGTATGACATGAAATAATTCCCAATTAGTTTCCACGGGTAAACCTTATTTTTCTATCTGATTGATTATGTAGGAATATATATGTGGAAAGAATATTCAAGAACATTTTATGATGGGTGAACCAAGATAGAACTACAATTCATTTGGTAATGTTGAGTCTTATGAGACGTTATGTGAAATTGTCTTAGCACTTACCCTTCATTCATGCTACCATGTGAAATGGTCTTGGTGGTTATCCTAGACATGTGCTCCTATATGTACAACAGGACATGAATCATGATAATATAATTTTTTATGTTTCAAAAAAACTACTACGAATCCATGGTTATATGATCCCATTTTAATATGTTGGGATTCCATATGTTCCATTCCTTTTTATATCATTATGTCACCCTTTCAATCCCAGGTGTTATTGCTTTATTCTTATGTTTATTCCCTTACGGGATTTTTTAGGTCGTCCCTTTGGTCATGTTATCCCCAAGTCTTCCTATGAAGACGTATGAGCACAATAGAAGTTAGTAGACCTTCATGAATATTTAATAACTAAATTATTCATTTAGTTTATTTTTTATGTTTAATGTACCTAGTCTCCAAGACACCAGACATTACAATTCTTTGCATGAATATGATGTTTTATTTTTCTTATAATCATTTAATGTTTTGCGTAAAAGAATATGGATTATATAGGTGTTATTAGGGGATGGTCTATTTATTTTTAAAGATATAAAACAAAGTACTCCAGTATGAACCATAGGGATAAGACAAAGTACAAGAAAACATACCTAAATTTTTCTAAGTATACAATAAGTGGTTTATCATGAAAATACATCCCTATCAAGATATGAATAAGTGGATGTGACCCTATAACATATGTATCTAGGGTTAAATCCCAAAAAACCACATTAAGCATGAAATGAATAAGAACATGTGAAATACAACATGCCTTTATTCTCTTGTAGTTTGACACTCCCGGGGGATATGCTTTTGTAAATTCATAATCCTAGTTCGAACCATTATTAATAGAACACTAAAAAGAGACGATAAGAATATATGTCAAGTAACAGATCAAGGAAAACGTACATTGAAACCTAGAGAATCACATGTTAGGATATACATTTCCTTTAAGATTTTATCCTTTTTAAGATTAATGTTTCATTTTTATGCTTAATAGCTATGTTTTAATGAACTCTAATTGTACATTATTTTTCATAGTTAATGACATGAAATAAAAGCACACCTAAAACCAATCACTGTGATTTGGAATGTTAATATTTCCCAAATGATATTCCAAATATGATGTGAATGGGATCTCAAAACAACATGATATTACTTTATCAATTAGTTCATGTTATGAATAATAACATGAATCATTTTGAAATCCCTCCTCCGACATGGAAAGATAATGTTTCCATTGAATTCATCGGGTAGAAAAGGCCTCCCATGATTAGAGGATATTCTAATCTATTCCTCATAGAATAGTGGATTAAATCCATTGAATAGATATTGTCTATCTTCTAGTGCTCCGAAGAAGAAAAAGTTAGGCTTGTGGTCGATCACCTTGATGGGGAAGTAGATCTCTGGTGGGAACTGATCAAGACAATAATATTCCAGGAGGAAATTGAATCCATGGATTGGGAGGAATTCCATAAAATGTTATTCAATAAATATTTCCTCCAAACCCTCCATCTCAAGATGGAAAGAGGTTACCCTGAACTTATGAAGAAGAAAGATGAGTCCATTAGGGAATTTGAAGAAAACATCACAAGGATTACAAGATACACATCCAGCTTTGTCATTAACATAAAATGAAAGGTGGATCACATCTTTATCAGACTAAATCTTAGTCTATGAAAAGTATCGATGATTTGAGACTTTGAAATTTATGAGTTTATTTTCTGTTGTTCCCTCAATGTTAAAATTTAGATTGAAGACTGTCAATGGTCTCATGGGCCCTGTGAAAAAGGAAGCAGAAAACGTAGTCTAATATGGGTGGTTCAGAAAATAAATATCATGATGGAAGGAAGAGAAAACATACTAAGCATCAAAATGATGGGAAGAATAATCTTAGGATCTGTCAAAATGGAACTAGGAATAACTTAAAATGTAGAATGACATGACATTTAGAAAAGATCTTCCGAGGGGATATTAAGAATTCCACTAATGATGAAGAATAAAGGAAGGTTCGTGTCGATGATCATCCTGTAGTGCAGTGTTAAAACTATGAGGAGCATGGGAATTATGGGATAAATATACCTAATCTATGGATTTTCAAAGGAAATCTAAAAAAAATTACAAGGAAACAAGGAATGGTATATGTTATCACTACTTCTGTGGTGGATTCAGAAAATTTTGAGGGGACATGTACGCTATTTATTCATTCATGAATAGAAAATGTACTATTTGATTCAGTTTCTATGAATTATTTCATATATTTCATGTTTAATATAAGTATAAAAACACCTTCACATAGTTTGTATGTTGAGTTATTTATGTTATTAGTAAATAATGAAATTATGCATCCAACATATATTACTCCTCCCTATTTAATGTTTGTTCATTGAACCTCCATGAAAATCTCATCATACTTCCTTTAGTGGCTTTCATTGATATATTGAGAATTGAATGGATATATTTATAAAATTAAAACATAATTTATCGGGAACATCATATCACTCTTCACATGTCGAATCATCACCCAATTACTTACATGTGTAAGTTGGAAGATGAATTTCTTTTAAATTCATTGTCTCATGTGTGGATATTACAACATTATGAGAAAGAATGTATAGATCAAATGATTGAGAAAATCAATATAATAATTAATGAAGATATTCTCAACATGAGGGATTATACAGATAAATCCCCTGAAGAATTTCTTGGTCTTCCTTCTGATTGAGAGCATGAGTTCTTATTTTAATTTATTCAAAGATCTCTACCTATATCAAAGACACCTTATATAACAGACAATACAGAGCGCAAATAGCTAAATAAATAGTTGCAATAGATTCTAAAGAATGTTTTTATATGATCGAGTGCTTCACCGTGGGGTGTATCATTTCTCTTCATCAAGAATAAGGATGGATCAATGAACCATTGAAATGATTATCTTGACCTCAATAAAATAAATATAAATGAAAATTTTCCCATTACTTTGATTGATGACTTGTTTGATGAGATTCATGGGGCCAGTATCTTTTCTAAGGCGGGCCTTTAGTCAGGATATCCCCAATTTCAGTTAAAAAGGGATGATATTCCCAAGATTGAATTTCGAACGAGGTATGAACACTATGAGTACATAGTTATTCCCTTATAAATCACAAATTCTACAAAAATATTCATTGATTTAATGAATAGAGATTTTAGTGAATAGATTGAAAAATTTTTGGTAGTTTTTAATGATGATATTTTGATATACTCTAAGAGAAAGGAGGAACATCAGGTAAATTTGAATATAGTTATAATATAATTGTGAAGGGAGATGATTTTTGAAAAGTAATTTAAATGAGAGTTATGGATATAGAAATTATCATTCTTGTGTAATTTTATCACCAGCGAAGGGATATCTTAAGTCCCTTCCAAGAAAAATTCATTTTAAGAGTTTCCCATGCCAACATCTATAATGGATTTCTGCATATTTCTAGGTATATCAGGGTAGTATCAACGATTGGTGAAGAATGTATCATGATTTTCAAACCCAATGACCAAGCTAACATGAAAGGCGTTGAAGTTTCTCTGGTCTCGTGAATGTGAGTAATGCTTTAAGGGTTTCAAAAAGAGGCTTATTAGTACACATGTACTCACACTCCAAATAAGTGGAGAACTATTTACAGTGTAAATTTATGCTTCAATTCATGGATTTGGATGTGGGTTGATGTGTAATTATAAAGTGATAGTATATGATTCAATGAAGTTAAAAATACATGAGAGAAACTATCCCACACATGGTTTGGAGTTAGTGGTATTGATATTTGCATTGAATATCTGGGGGAATTATCTCTATGGGTAGAGGTGTGAGATATATATTTATCACAAGAGTCTCCAATATATATTCAATGAGAAGGATCTTAATATTCTCTATTGTAGATGGTTAGTGATCATCAAGCATTAGAAATGCATAATCCACTTCTGTCCCAGTAAGGAAAATAAAGAAGAAGATGCTCTAAGTAGTAATGATCATGCATCTTTATAAATGATGAGAATTGAAAAGGAGGAAATTTTCTTATATTTTTAGATGATTTACTTGTGAATCATTATGGGAGGAACATCCAAAATCATTTCTCAAATTATTTCTTAACCATCCCTCATTGATAAAATAAAGGATGATCAAAAAAAAGATAGGGAAATTTTGAAAAGGGAGGATGCTATTAGAAATGGGAAATCCCCTTAGTTTAAGCCTGATGGGGATGGTGTTGTAAGATATGGGTTACAATTATGTGAATCATCTGATCGAGATATAAATAATGTGCTTCTAAATGATTCACATAGCCCAACATTATCTATTCTTCCAAGAAGAACAATTATGCATCCTGATCTCTGAGAGAACTTTTGATGGGACAATGTGAAGAAGGAGATTGATGAATATAAATCAATGTTACTGGTATTTCAACAAATTAAGGATGAATGAAATAATTCTAAGGGGATGATGATACCACTACCCATACCAACATCGGTGTGGGAGAACATCACCATGAACTTATTCACTAGACATCCTAGGACGTCCAAAAGAAACAATAGTATATTGGTCATTGCTGATCGACGTAATAAGACAACTCAATTTTTCAAAATTTGAGAGGACTTATAAATGGATTGACATGAATATATTTATATCAACGAGTAGGTAAGGCTAGACAGAGTACCACTACTTATTGTATCTTATAGTGATCCTATATTCATCAAAATGTTCTAGAAAAGTCTCCAACAAGCACTACGAATTGAACTAAACTTCAGTATGATCAATAATTCTCAAACTAATAGCCTATTTGAGTGTAATATTCATACACTAGAATACATATCGAGAAATCACTCTATGGACTTCAATGTATAATGGGAACAAAATTTTCCACTTGTCGAATTCTACTACAAAAATAGTTGCCACTCATGCTAGGACCTGAAATGGTTGATGAAATGGTGTAGAAGGTGGAATCCATTCAACAGCACATAAATGTAGCCCGATGTCGATAGAATAGTAATGCGGACGATCGTCGATGAGAACATATGTTCAAAAATGGAGACATGGTATTATTCTGCCTATCTCCATGAAAGAAGGTTAATGAATTTGGGATGAAAGGAAAGTTATGTCCCAGGTACACTGGTCCCGTTGAGAATCTTTATCACATTGGAGATGTGGCCAATGCACAAGGAATTCTACCAACCATGTCTAAATTACAGTATATATTTCACGTATCCATCTTAAGGAAGTACATACTAGATCATTCAAATATAAATTTTTCAGCGGTGGTATAGTTAGAAAATGATCTTTATTATGAGGACCAGCCAGTGAAGTTCTTAGATCATAGAGATAATGTTCCTTGTAACGTGAAAACTCACATGGTCATAGTACTATGGAGGAACCATAAGGTCTAAGAGGCAACATATGAATTGGAGGTAGTGAGGGAAAACATACCCACACATTTTTATAGAATAAAATGTAAAAAAACATTTCAAAGGTGAAATTTATTGGGGGAGGGGGGAGAATGTAATGACCCAATGATTATTCAATGGAAATTCACTTCTTATAAATATATCAAAATAACATGAAATAACAACATAATAATATACTAAGTACTATTTCAATTTTAAACATATCTGTGTAACTTCTTTTAATTGAATTTAAATAATCTGACATTCATGGTTTAAATCTGTACGATGTTTGGACTCAGATAAGTGAAAATTAATTTTTAATGAACAATTGAAGACCCTTATAAATAGTAATGTTACACTTATGAATAGTAATATGACCCTTCCGAATATTAAATCATCTATGTGAAAATGTAACATTACAAATGATGGAAACGATAAAATGTATGCATCTTATAAGTAAAGATATTATATAATTATACTAGATCATTCTTATTTTTATAAATATTTAATTAATATTTTATGAATAATTTATTAAAAGAAATTTTATTTTTATAAAATGTATTCATAAATTTTAGTTTTGATTTATTATGATTGTAGGATAATTTTATGATACTTTATTTAATTTTTTAAAGTATTATTAAATTAGTTATAATTTTAAAATATGTATTTTTGAAGTAAATGTTGATTTTATTTGAAAATTAGATATCTCATATTTAGAATATTTTCACAAAATAAAGTTCATTTTTATATTCTATAAATCAATAAATTGTCAGGTGTAATATAATTGGTATTTTTATAAAATTCAGGATTTTTTTGGCGAATAGTAAAATACGATAGTTTACTGAATAATCTAACTACATGATTTATTGAGTCATGAATGATGTTCTATAGAGGTAAGCACCTTGGGTTAGAACTCATATGAAAATATTATTATTTTTGTTCAATAGTATCATTAGTATTTTATGTATTGACCAAAATAATGAAATAATTAATTAATTATTGAGAAAACCCACCTATCCCTCATTATAAAAACAACACTGAACCCTCTTCTCTTCACTCCTCTCAAGACTTGTGTCTTGTATAAATTTAACTAAAATTTCTCCATAATCCCATCTACCACGTCTATAACCCCTTGGTCTCTTCAAAAGTCTAAATCCTCTTCTTTAAAAAGGTTCTCAAGGATGATATATTGAAGAGGTAAATTGCTCTATTCATTTCTATTATTTTTCTTTCAATTTTCATTATTTTATTTTTCGTTCCTCACCTCCATTCATCTGAATGTTATGATAACTAATTACCAAAAATATATAATAATTTTGTTATGATAATGTAATAATTCATCATTATATCTCCATTCCCCTTATTTTATACTAGAAATGAAAACAACATCTGAGATTATTTAATTTATCACGTTCAAGGAAGACATGTTTTAAATTTCTATTAACATATTCAATTTTGGTCATAAAAACATTATTATGGTTAAAGTAGACTAAAATATATGTATTATGTCTAATTTTTGGTTCTATTATGTTTTGTAAACATGATATTAATTTAAAATTCAAAACGAGTTTGATGAGGTAAAAACCCCTCCAATTAACCAAAATAGTTATCATTAATGTTTTATATAATGTTTCATTATCATTATAAATAAAAAAATGAATTTTATAACCAATTAGTCTATTGGATGGTCACTAATACCATATAACCCAAATTCTATACAACCATTATCATAGTACATGTTTATCCTGTCATTTATATATGTAAAATAAAGATGAAAACTAATGAAAGAAACAACACAATTAAACCTCCAAACATAACAAAAAGGTCATGAATGAATCTAATAAGATAATAATAAATCAATTAAATAAATAATTAGTTCTGGAAATATTAATTAATGAATTTAAATTTGGTTATCCAGGACATTGAGATCAATTAAAGGACAATATGAGACATATGGTATAGGATTCTACCTGAACCTCCTTTATTCCATTAGGTTGTCCAATATTTTTTTCTACCCAAATGAAGTTATCTTTTTATTTTTATGTTTATGTTCTAAAATCTATGAATATTATCCAAAATCATGTATCAAGATCCATTCATAATTCCATTATAGGTATATACATTTTTATAAAATGAATCCCTCCTAAATTATTCTCAATAAGAAAGTCTGTTTGTAGGGAACATCCTGAATTCTTATGCAATTTCATGGGAAATCTATATTCTTTTTTAAGCCTCAATTTTTCTTATCAAATTAGTTTTTTTAGGAAAAACCACTTCGTTCAATTCTTTTTTTTATATAAAATATTATTCACTTTTAAATTCCTTTTATTATTTTCCATAAAACCTCACTATAATATTTTATGGCTAAAGATTCATAAATACTCTTCTCACATGTTGTAAATTCAGCTTGACATCACTTAACAAGACATATTCATAATTTCCCTTATGAATTTACATGTATCTTTTAATTCATTTCCATCATAGATACTTGTATGATATGTCCATCTATTATGATTTATGACCTTAATATGATAACCAATTATTTTCAACATATAACCCTTTTTTTCTGTATGATTTATTATGTATGATTTTGTATATGGAACACATATTTATAATCATGTTATGATGGTTGTGACCAGATATAACTCTAATTAATTGGGTAGATTTTAGTCTCATGGGTTTTTATGTTCAACGATCTTGATGTTTATCCAAGACCTGGGCTACCATGTGCAATAATTTCGGTGGATAACCTTTAATTGTTCTCCTCTATGTGCAATAAACCATGACTCATGCTTATGTTATGATTAATGATTCTACCAAATTAAAATGAAATAATTTTTATATGATCCAATATTTATATGTTATGATTCCATATCTTCCATTCATTTTCATATGATTATGTCATTCTTT
This sequence comes from Viscum album, assembly GCA_963277665.1. Classification (NCBI taxonomy): domain Eukaryota; kingdom Viridiplantae; phylum Streptophyta; class Magnoliopsida; order Santalales; family Viscaceae; genus Viscum; species Viscum album. Next base: position 1,807,614,920 of record OY728120.1, read on the forward strand.
GTAACCTAGGCTCTAAAGGTGTATTGTTATGTTTATTACCTTATTAGGTTTTTTATTTGATCCTTTATTCATATTATCCCCAAGTTATCATATGAATATATATTATTTCAATGTTTGTTAGGATCCCATTAATATAATTAAATAAAGAATTTTTTTTAGTTTCAGGTTTTTAGTTTTATTTACCTAGTCTTCCAAGACAGTAGTTGATAAGTTTTCAGGCATGTAATATGAGGTCCAATTATGCTAAAAATAATTTAATGTTATGTTTAAACATTATCAGTGGATCTATCCACCAATTAAAATTATGATTTATATTTTTAATTATATACTCAATTAATCCCTTTACCATTCAATATTTTTTACTTAATGGTATGAGAGTACCTGAAATGTATATCTCCAATTAAAAAATCATTAATTTTTTGAGTTTCAACTTCAGGATTTTCTTCATCATCCAGAACAATTATGTCTTATATCATAAAATCTGAAACCCAAACACCCATGTTATTAAATTTTTGGTTTCATAAGATTTTATATTATTCACACCACAATAAAATTTCTTGGAGACACTATCTATTGAAATTACTAGATTTCATATTCCCATTAAATACTGACATTGGGAAGTTGATAATGTCAACTCCACATCAAGGGGTTGACTCATTCCAAACCCATAATTATGAATGGTAAAATCTAAAATTTTTTGGTTGATACAAATTTAAATGTGTTATGGAGGAAAAAAAATCTAATTAAAATAATTTCCTCCATGATGGTTATCTTATGGCATCTATAAAGTGCATTCTCATATTTTTGTTCTGTTATATCCCCCTAAATTGTATCAAATAAAATTACATAAATAATGAATAAAATCATCATATTCTAGAATACGGTGGAACCACCATTGATCCTTAGTATGGGATACCATGTTGAGATATATTTCTAAAAAAATAGACAATTCAATTTAGATTCATTATTTTGTGTGCTGTTTATAAATTTTCCATTTTTATTTTCAATATGTTAACATTCCCAGGAATAAAGGAAACTTTCCTTTAATCACCGTCCTTTAATTTTTAGGGAACACTATTTTCAATTTGTATATAAATTTACATTAATTATTTTGAGTTTATTATATATTCATTTGTTTTTCCAATTAATTAGGACAAAAGGTCATGAAAACATTAAGGACATGTCCAAATTTCACTTTAGTGTGATTATTATATCATAAAACCCACTTTTGTGTCACACGAGGCCCTTAATGAATGATTCCTTTTATTCAATGGAATCTAAAATTATAATATTAGTGTTATTAAATTTTAAAATAGCGAGAAAACTATTTAATAATTCAACATTTTTTGATATCCTCTTCTACATAAGATATCTTTAAAAAGATATCAAAATGTTTTACTTATTATTCAGATATGAATCCCACCAATCCAATACATTATTTACTTTATATGTTTCATTTAATTTATTATTCTAGTCTGATGTAATTAACATTAACATCCATAAATTTCAAGAAATTCATTATAATTTTTATATTATTTATATTATATAATATTCTCTTATATGGTAAAACATATTTCCATATATTCTAATTGGATGTGGTTTTTTGCATTATCCTTTTGTTTAGAACCAACCATACACACACTATATGTCTAGTAATGTAATTTTTGAAATATGTGGATATTGTTAATAATTTTTTTGTTTGTACCTCACATTATTTAAAAACACCGAAAATATTTAAATTGGATACATATAATTTATCACAAAACATTTAAATCATATTTTGTGTATTATTTAAATATTTTTTAATGTTTTTTTAATAGATTCTACATTCCCCGTGTTTTGTTTAATTTATGTCATGTTAGTTATTCTATTTTTTATATGGTTATATGATTTTTTGATGACATTTAAAACTATTTTCTAATAGTAATATTTTTTATATATTCATATGAAACAATTTTCAAAGCAATATAAACTTTTTTTAGTCTTATAAAATTAGTTTTGAAGTATTAAAAAATAGTAAAAAAGTGTCATGAAATGACTTACAAAATCATATGAAAATTTATAAGTGATAATAAATGAGATTCAATGTCATTTAAAATTATAATGGAAAATGAAATGACTGTTTTATTCAAACAATTATTAGAATATCCATTGACACAGGTTGTTATAAAAAATTTTAGATGGTGTTTCCATAACTAATTTAACTTATGTTTTATCATGAAAGATTCATTATTACACAAAAATAGAATAATGATTAAATTCATATAGGATAATGTTTAGGATAAAAGTAATTGTTGTTTACATAGCCCATACAAATGTTGTATGTATAATTTTTATTCATATATAAAAGTGTAAAATAATTTTTATGTATGATATTAGAAATTAGAGATATCCCAATGGACCTATACCAACGGTTTTGGAAAATCTATTGGTATAGATACCCATGTGAGACCATATACCAATAGTTTTGAAAAAACCATTGGTATAGGTACCATGCACACACACTATACCAGTGGTTTTGGAAACAACATCGGTATTATTTCTTTATAGATACCTTATAATAATGGTTTTATTATAACCATATGTATATGCATTTTATATGGAAATATATCGACAGTTAGGGAAAAACCTTGTTTTCATAAGTCACTGATACTGACCTATACCATTGGTTTTATCCAAAAACATTTTTATAGATAACTGATATGTAATTATAAAAATATTTCTAAAAAACCCCTAGTATAGATAAAAATTCAAGGGACCTATATTAATGATTTTTACAACCATTATTATAGTTATATTCTAATTGTTTTGAGGACCACTAGTCTAGTTACCAATATTTTATATGGATTATATTTCCAAGAAACATTAAATACATCAATATTTAATACATTTAAAGATAAATATATATATGTATGGATTTATTTTCAAAAATTCCATATTTGGTTTGTGGACATGTCATTTTAGTATAAATGGGAGGTTCTGGGATCACAACAGAGGATAGATTTATTTATTACATTACCTATACGGATCGTTTTTCCAAACCCGTGATGTAGGTTTTTTATATGACATATACCGAATAAATAATAGAAAAAAGGACCTCTAAAGGATTATTATAAACTATACTAATGGTTTGGAGACCTATAATGACACATCCAAACTGTTTGTATTGTATTTCTTGTCTCATAGTGGTAAAATATAATTCATGTGTAATTAGATTTAATAATGATTTTTATACGTCCAATAATTTTTCATTTTATGATTATTATGATAGTCTATTTTATAATTTTTTTTGATATTTTGTGTTACAGAGAGTTTATATGATTTTCATTATTTGTATTAAAAAATTTATAAAAATATATTAATGTTAATGACTTAATGAGAAGTGATTTTTGATATTTTAATGAAATATTAAACATGAGAATGTTCCATAAAGGATAAAAAAATTATTTCACGTTCATATTCTTTATTAACATGGATTCCCTTGATTGGTTCTCAAGAAATACCCAAATGAATAATATCATTGAACATATAATGTTGAATTATGGTAATGTGAACATGGAAACATTGAAAAATCCCAATATATATTATTTTAAAAAAATATCTTAAATTAATATTATAATTATGAATGATTTATGTTTTTTTTATATTATGACTCAAATTCTAACTGTGATCATGTATGAAATTTAATGTTTGATCCATCGTAACTGAAGTGATCGAAACTATATAGACCTTCATTATCATCCACATTGTTCATGTTCTTCAATTTTTTTGTTTTAATTATCAAATGTTTTATTTAATTTTTTTAATGCTTAACAAAATAAATTCATTTACCTATCAAAATAAATCCACATTAAGTTATTCCTATTAACCAAAAGATATTTATTATAGTTGTGGATTTCAGAAAATAGTTAATTTTTCATCGTTTTTCTTTATTCCATAAAAATAATATATATATGGGATTGTTTTTTTCAATAAGTGAGAAAAATGAAATAAAAATAAAAATAATTTGCATACATTTAAATGTGATTCTTCTAGTGAGTACCAATATTCTAACAAAGAATAAAAGTGTGATGAGTAGATGTTTGATCATTTGATCAATCCAATTATAAAAATATTATCTTCATTATATCTATAATCAACTTCATTTTATTTTTGAATAACACATATTATTAGAATGTTCATTTATGTAACAATATACTCTAATTTTTGAGTAATAATAAAATAATAAATGGTTTATTGACTACCTCTATAACTCATTTTTAATCTTAACTATGAAAATAATTGTTATTAGAGTTTATTCACCTTAAATATAGGATCTATTACAATTATTTTTCATTATTCCAACATATTTCTACACCTAACAATCCAAGGAAAATGGTATTTGTAATACATGGTGAATGAAAATAAAAAATTTGTGTACTAAAATGAAACAAACATATTTTGATGAAAATTATTCTTGACATTGACAATCAAAAAATGATACATACCTATAGAATTTGAGTATTGACCATTGGATGATCATATTAAAACTTTACATGCTAATAGATACTGATCTACAATCACTTAAAAGAAACCGGGTGTTCAATTATTTATTAAATTAAAATTTTTTAATTATATTTTAATGTAATATAATATTATTCCTTTTTAGAAATATATTAATTAGTAAGGTAGATGATGATATTTGGGAGATACTTCAACTAACCAATTACAGGTCAAACAAGAAAAAAATAAAGAGAATGTAATGGTATGTCTGTTGTAAAAATAATTAATAATGGGATAAAATGAATCTATGAACCATATAGTTTATATATTCATAATTATCATCAATAAGAAGAGAGAACTAAGAGTATTTAAAAATAATATAGTTTTGGTTCAAAGAGTTCAATATTCACAACATAAAATGTGGAAAGTAAAGAATGTTTAAATTTATAAGGATAATAAGTTTTTAAAATATAACATAGATGAACCCATTTTTCTTATTTATATTTTATAAAATTAAATTAAATAATATTTTAGATTTGAATGATATAAATAACAAACGTATTTCTTTTTATTTTAAAATAAATGGTTCATCTAATAATTTTCAATACGGTTCATAGGGAAGTGATTAGGAAGAGATAATCCAAATGAACAAATGATTTTACAAAATTATAAACAAGTATAAGGAAATCATGATGTTATTTACAAATAATAATCAAAATGAACTCAACAATGGTTCCAAAACTGATTTGTTATTGAATGGACAAGAAGGAACCCAAAATGTGGAATTATTTATTTTGGTGGACTTACACAGATGATTCTAATATAATTATTGAATATGGAACGGAAAAATATAATAATAACCTTTATTTATTGGCTACATGTACAATGTCATCAAATTCAATTGTTACACAATTGTTAAATTTTTTTGTCTATTATACTACAAGTACGTATGACAATAATAATATTGATTCTAAAACTAGTTAATGGTGTAAATCAGATTTTGAAAATTATGGTTTCTAAAAATATATTTGAATAATAGAAGAAATTATTAGAATATGGTTCTAAATCCATGAAATTTACAGGTAACATTAATGAAATAAATAAAATTTGAAATAAAATAGAAAATACACTGAAGTGAAAAATATAATCTTATAAAGATACAATTTTATAAAATGTTGACTCTATATTATGGAAACTTATAATAAAAATAGATGAAATTAATGATTTTCATTATAATAATAATAAATTGTATGAAAGTAGATTTAATAAGTTTTTAGATGGAATGACTCAAATTTAGATAGAATATATGAATCTCAAATAAGAAAATAAAATTGAAATAAATATATCTTTATGTTCTAATGAGAATGTATGTGATGATATAGACTCCACTCAAAAAGATAATGATATTTTAAAAGCTATAAATGTATGTATAATTGAAAAAAATACTTTTGTAGAAGGTAAGTAAAAATATCAAAAAATGATGACAATGATAAATCTGAAAAAATACGACTAATTATGGTCAAATTGTATACTATTGAAGTTAAATTATGTTTTTTGGTAATAGTTTAAAGGTATGTGTTTCCGGTTATAGATGTTTTTTATTCAAAATACATATACATTATGCCAATGAATTATCATTTATATTCACTCAATATATTAGTTATTTCAATATTTACTTTATGAGAATTTATTTTAAATACTACCGAAAATAAATGTTTGAAGTCTATTTGGGTGCCTAATAGATATACTGTTGATAAAGTTAGACCCGAGACAACATGGGTACCAAAAGAATAATCAATGCAATTAATTTCTAGAAATCTATTTTAGATGTATTAATTATTAATGTTAAATGGAAAATATATTTTTTACACTTATGTATGGTGATATATATACATTTTTATCTTTTATTTTATGTAAAAGAGAATATTTCCCTTTCAGATACAATTCTAATGTCAATAACAATTTTTATAGTGAAATTTATTTTTCTAAAACATTAATAAGCACAAAAGGGGTTTTAATGAATTAAAACCAAATTAAATTCATATATCAAAAATATCTGATGATTGATTGAATTTCATATTTGATAATGATATATATATATATTTAGGATGGAAATAGTTTAATTTTATAAAATAAAAATGGCAACATATACTAAGTTTTTTTTCAAAAATATGCATTCCAAAATTAAAATTGTTTAAATTTTAGTGAAATAAAAGAAATATTATTATATTTGAGGCTTGAATATACAAGATTTTAGTTGTTTTAATAATAATAAAATCATGTATGTGGTTTGGATCTTCCAGAATTAAAAGAATTTTTACTTTTTTGTTAATCATGTGTAAAAGGAAAAGAACCTAAGGGATATGTTAAATCATTTAATGATGTTAAAACTGAAGAAACACGTGAATTACAATTTACTGATTTATTTAGAGCTATGAAATCTTCTATTTTAGGTGGAATGTTTCATGTATTTGAAATTTTGGGTCATTTTTTTAAAAGAGAAAGTAACAAAGCTTTATTAAAGAGAAAATAAAAGAAGAAACTTACAAAAGTATAAAGGTGGGAAATTTAAATTTATCTCGATGCAAAAGAGTGAGAAAATCGCCAGGGATGTTGTAAATATGTGTTCGAGAGTGTAAAAAAATCCCAATGTTAGCAAGGATATCATTAAGATGATTTACTTCACGATAGTCATGAGTTATGATGCATTGCATTGAAGCAAGGATATCTAGGCATTTGATCCATTTGGATGAGAGTCTCTAATAAAGATAAATTATCCCCATTCTGACTGCTTGAATGATAGTGGATGAGTCACATTCAAACCATATTCTATCCTATTTTTTTGGTTGAGTGACATCCACTACATTGATAAGAGAGATCATTTATGCTTATAGAGTAGTGATCAGTCCACAAGGACCAAATATCCCTTCAATGAAATAACTATTATAATCCATGAAGGCAATGACATATCCACCTAGTTTGTGGTTGCCTCGTGAGGCACCATCTGAGTTGCGTTTGATACATCTTTCAAAAGGAGGAGTCCAGAAGACTTCAAAGGTTCAAAGTGGTTTAGGATAATTACCATGAAGCTGTAATATCTTAAGGATAACAACGTCTTTAATGGTATTATTACAATGTACAAAAAGTTATTTGTTAGCAATTTTCATTTCCAACAATAATTTTTGAGATTACATAATTGTGATTAAGAGAAGCATTATCATGTCGACACTTGTTCCTGTCCATCCAAAATAATGTATATGATTTCTTCACAAGTTACAAGGAAAAGAATGTGAAGATATTTTGAGAGAGGAAGTGCCAAAATTTATAGGAGAATATCAATAATATCCTGGACCAACAGTAGATGAACATAAATGATATTGAAGAATGAAGTCCAAATGGTTGAAGTCATTGAGTAGGACATAAATAAATGGTTGATATCATCTCTATAATGATGACACATTGAGAACCTAGAGCACAAGGAGATGCCAAAATTTTTCATATTGTTATAATCTAGAAGCATTCCCAGATAGTGGCACCATAAATGTGTAATGCGGGAAGGTTTGATCCACTATTTGTGATAATTCAAAAGCTGAGGGCCAGTTAGGTGATTATAAAAATTCTTGGAATCCAGAATCACATTATTTTCTCGATACCCATATAAGCATATCATTATTTTTGAGGATGTCATAATCTGAGACTATCTGTGAAATTTGAGATGGAAGGGATTTGATCTGTTGAAGCTGGGCTTGTATAGATGCATTATAATCAATATCCAAATCTGTAATATTAATATTATCAGTCAGAGGAGAACTCGTACAATTATCCTTCTAGAATCTAATAGAAGAATTAACACTGACCAGTCAATGCGAATTCTTATAAATCCTTCGATAAGTCTTTCATAGACATGGCCATACTGGGGATTGCATATGGGTACTCATCCCATCAAGAATTTTTCATACAAATTTATCTCTATGAATACTAAGGGAGTGCGATTAGGCATTAATCAATCTCTAAATAAATCACGCCTAAAGGGATTGATTGAAGAGTTCACTGTTTTTAATGCCCAATCCCCTTTGCTTGTGTGGTATAAAACATTTCTTCTAAGGTGAAACAATTACTTTTTGTTCCATAATGCTACCACACCACACAAAATTTTTCATAAGAGAGTTGAGAGTTTTAATGATGGAGATAGACCAAAGATACACCATGAAGGAGTATACCGATTTTGAGACAATCACATGCTTAACATGGCAAATCCTTCCCACCATTGATATTGACATTCCTTTTCAAGTAGAGATGGTTCTATTAACCCCACTCACCACTTCATTAAAGTAGGAGGAACACAGATATCCATGGAACATTAGGACCCCAAGGTAAATAAAAGGCAGAGATCCCTTTTTTAATCCAAGATCTTACATCATGCGATGCTACATAGTAACATCAATATTTTTTCAAAAATATATAAAATATTTTCACCAATTGACTTGATGTCCTGGAACTTTTTCATAATGTATAAGAGATTTTTTATTTTGTTGAATTTTCCATCTATCCCCCTAAGTGATGATATTAATATCATCTGTAAAAATTAAGAGAGAGGGGGCACAAATACAACTCACTGCTCTAATTAATTAGATTTCTCCATTGTCCACTTCCTGAGTAACGAGTCTACTAAGATAGTTTTTTACCATAACAATGATAATAACAGAGAGAGGGTCTCCCTACCTTACACCTCTTGAGCATTTGAAATAAACTTCTCGTGAGACATTAATGTGGATGGATATGTGGGCAGAGTTGGGTAGTATATAAATCCACTGTATAAATGTTGTGTGAAAACCAAACTCTTACAAACTCAAAAAATAAAACTATAGTCAATGGTGTCAAAGGAATTCATAATATCCTGATTATGTGAAATGTTCCCTCTACTAGTTTCCTTCTAAAGAAGGTATATTCATTCTGAGGCCATAAAAAGACAGTCTTGGATCCTCATTCCTTTAACATATCCATATTGTTTCCAAGAGATGATTTTATCAAAGATGTGAGAAATGCTATTAGCCAAAATTTTAGTAATGATCTTATATATAGTATTTATCTGAGAAACTATCCTAAACTGACTAATGTCACTTGCATTATAAACATTTGGAATTAAGATAATGAATTAAGAATTGAGGCCACGACTATGAGAGCCATCAATGAAAAAATGTTTCAGATATTTGAAAACATCATTTTGAATATCATCACAATAAAATTGAATGAAATTATAGGTGAACCCATCTGGTCTTAGAGAGCTTCCTTTTTAATGTCCCATCACTAACTCTCTAATTTCAATAACCATATGTATTTGAGTTAAGAGTATGATATCATTATCAGTGACATGATTCGGGATAATACCTTCCATTATTTGATCTGCAGAAGTAGGACCATTGAAGAGTGTTTTATAATAGGATACAATATGAATTGAGAGTCTTGGTCTTTCATCCAGGATAACATCACCATCCTTCAAAATAGATATAGGTCTCCAAAACCATCTGGCTCTTTGAAGTGAATTGTAGAATTTGGTATTCTTGTCTCCATTTGTAAGCCACCGTACATTTAAAAGTTATTTATAAATGTTGTCTCAACGAATCATCATATTATTCAGTTCTAGAGAAAATTTAGCCTCTTGCTCATCCTTACTAGGGAAATCATGGATGGTTGTTGATTTCTGCATTTCATGTAAAGAGTTATCAAGAGAATTGATTTCCAGATCTGGAGTGAAAAACTTGATCTTACTCTACTTCTTGAGTTTTAACATGAGAGATAAAAGCTTTAGAAAACAAGCTAGTGGATTATTGATGAAATATATAGTAGCCCATGTTTCCCTGACAAGCTTGGAGCATTCTGGAATAGTGATCCAAGCATTTTTAAACCGGAAGGGGAGATGCTGTCTTTAACCTTTATCAATAAAGATTGTCATAATTGGATGATGATCAGAGTTGTGCCTGACTAGAGTGACACATGAAATGGTATTCCATCTATGAAGAATGTGATCATTAACAAATGCTTGATCATGCCAGCTAGCTCTCATGATGTTTAGATATTTTTTGTACCTAGTGTATTTGGCCCCAAGCAGGTTAATTTCAGTTAGATTTGATTCATCGATGCTGGATCTGAAATCGTTTATTGATATGAATCTAGGAGCATTACCAAGCCATTGATCTACATAGAGGATGTAATTGAAGTCACCCAATAACCACCCAAGAAACATAGATGGCTGTGGACAAGGTCATGATGTGCTTTTAGAGATATATTCAAGTATAATAATAATTGGAGGAGTATAAAATAGAACATAAGGAATTATACCCAGAGATTGTAAACCTGAACATGATGATATGCTTGTCCACTGAGAGAACAACAGGATTGTTGACACTATTATGAAAAAGAAGCCATAATCTGTCTCAATCGTTATCCTATATAGAGACAATAATAGAATAGCCCTGTCCAACAAGATTGTTAGAAGAGAAAGATCCCTTGGTTTAATATCATAAATCCCAATTATTTCAGGTTTATACATACGCACTAGTGGCGTAAGGTAACATAGAGTTCCAGGATTGGCTAATCCCTAGAAGTTCCAGAATATAATCATCATTATGGTTTCTGCATGGGGGTGCAGCCCACTTTTCAGAAATTTCTAAAATATTATTTCTACCGGATCTTCTAGCTCTGGATTTGAGGAATCATCAAAGGATAGTGTACACCGTGGGGTAGTTGTATTGCAATGAGGAATAAAATTATTAGCTGTATTTCTGATTTATCTTTTAGAGTTGGCATCCACATTCTGGTATGAAATTCCATGTAATATCAGTGCATTTTGTTGTTGACAAAGAGGAGATGTATAGTCAATCATCCCCTATATAATTGTATATAAGTCCCTCATGATATTTTAACTAATTATATCTAGTGTTAACTCATTATATTTGGTATTAAACCCTAGCTGGAGAATGCTATCTGAGAAGATTGTTGTTCATTGTAATCATCCTGTTGAGATATCACGCTGAGTTGATGGGTTCATTTATTACTACCTAGAACTTCTTCTTCAACAAGATCATCCCCAGACCTGCTAACCTCAAATTCTTGAAATGCAACTCATATTAAGATCCTAGCTTCATATTTCCTAAACCACTTTCTAGAAGTAGTGATTTCCTTTCATGGGACTTCATTCCATGCGATGTATTTTTCTTTAGCTTGGACCATCATTTGAACGATGCGACATTTTTCAATGACATGACCCACCATCCTGCAATGTTCTCAATATTTAAGTAAATTTTCAACTTCAATACTGACCTCTATAAGATGTTTATTGACATTCAGTGAAACATGCTCAACAGCTGAGGAATCCATATCAATCTTTATCAGGTGTTTGGCATAGAGTCCCAGTTCTCCACTAATCAATCTCTACACAATCCTTAGTGCTGTACAAATGCTATATGCAAGGTCACTAATTATTTTTGGATGCCAATATATCCATGTATGTCCATTAATTCTTCCCCAAACATGTGTAGTATATTGTTTTTGTGTAAAAGAATTAAAGTTAGCATCGCATTCTGAGAGACAAAAGACTCCTTGTTTAGGATTTATATTTCCATAGCTCTATATGTCGTTCAACTCCTCCGGTGTTTGCAATATGACAAGAAAGTATCCCTTTCACAGAGGAATTAGACTCCTGTTGTGTAGATTCAAGCACTTCGATATGTGATGCATGAGATCTGATAATGACCCAGGATACACACCACATTCATATGATATATGACCAGGCACAAAAAATTTACACACATCCATCCTTTTAACCGCATCTAGATCTGAAACCAAGCAAATAACACCATCTATAGTCCTTTTAATAATAGGTGTTTTATTTTAATGCCCTTGTCAGAGGAAAAATTTGAATGTGCTTTTTCAAAGGAGATCGCTTTGTGGGGATGTATTGTTGGACCTCTATCAAATCTAGAATCAATATAACGAGGGGGAAAATACCATTCACATTCTGGATTAAACGAGTACATTCTGCCTCAAAAGGATAAATGTTAATTAATATCCGCACTTTTTTTTCAAAATAATTCACAATCATAATGGATATTTTATTAATTATATATCTATTTATTTAGTGGGATAGATTTTTAATACTGATATTGGGAAATGTTTCTATGATAATAGAATTATAAAAAAATTACTCTCTTCGAACACCAAAAAAATGGCCTTATAGAAATGAGAAATAACATAATTTATGTAATAGATATATAAAAGACTAATGAATATTAGATTAATAAGAATTTAAATGGATAATGATATTTATACCGATTATAGTGTATATAAAAAATTTATAATCATGTAAAATTTAAATAAGAACCCTTATTAATTATTTAGAGTAATAAAACCAAATATTGGATATTTGACGGTGTTTGATTGTATATTTGTTTTATAAAAAATTGTAATGATAATCCTGATATGTTTGAATAATAATTTGATAAAGTAATATCTCAAGGATACTAGAATATTTAAAGGTACATAGATTGTTTTAAAAAAACATTAGTTACTCAATAGTTTGTATATGATATATTTTATATGAATTATGTTATGTTGAATACATACATATATATATATATATATGTTTATATATAATATCTTTTAATTGTTTAATGTGTTTAACATTGAAGAAGTTTATCTTAAAAATGATAATGTAATAATTTATGTGTAGTGTGTCCATTTTAAATCTTACCATAAAGGATAGAAAAATCATAAGGATCATCCTCTAGAGATATTAATTAGATATATTGAATCTGGAATTCAAACGAGAAAATCCTATTTGATCTTTTGTAAAAATTTTGATTTTGTTATTGATTTTTTTCATAACATTCTTGATAATTCTTTGAATGATTATAATTGGATTACTTATAATTATGATTAACAGAACCATTTTTCATTAAAGAAATATCTGGAATCTAGTTGAACTTCTCAATGATAAACATTCCATCAGAAATAAATGTATTTTAAAGAATATACTGGATGAAAATGGGAATATTGTTTACAATAAATCAAGAATTATGGACCAAGGATTTTATCCAAAAGAGTTAATTGAATTTGATGAATCTTTTTCTCTATTTTCTAGGATTTATGTTATTATTGTTTTATTTCATTTTTCGTATTTTAATGGTTTTAAATTAAAATTGATGTCATATGAAAAATTTCAAATGGCCTAAGAAATGACCTACATTTGAAAATTATGAGTTCTGAAATCAATATTTAAACTATCCAAATCATTATATGGTATTAAGTCAGTTCTTAGATCTTAGATTGACATAAAATAATTATTTTTTTTGAATAATAGTTTAAAAAATAATATTTTTGATCAGAATTTATCTATTAAGAATATTTTAATGATATATTAATTTTAAAAATATATGTTTATGAAATTGTGTGTTTTTGAGGTGATTTTTTATTTAGTTCTTTTAAAATTCGATGTTAAGTGAATATAAATTTAGTTTGAAGGGTGAATTTTATTTTTTCATAGAGTTTAATAATTTTAAATACTAAATTGAATATTTTTAATCCAATATAATTATACTCAAAAATTAATTAAAAATTATAAAATAAATGGATTTAAAATATTGAAAACTATAACTAGTTATAATTTTATATTTGAAATAGATTAATTTGGAAAATATATTAAAAATAGAAAATTTATTAGAATGATTAGAAGTGTATTTATTTTCAAAATCTAGACATTATATTATTTTTTCAATTGTTTGGTGTTCATGGTTTTGATCTTATCCTATTGAATGGTATTTAAAGTCTATTAAGAGGATAATTTTATATGTTAAACAATTTTTAAATATCGTATTATTTTAATTGAAATATAAATATTATGATTTTATATAATATTATGATTATGAAATTTCATTCCGTGGGATTTATAGGAAGAAAATACATGGTCTAATTCATTTACATTGTGAAAATATAATTTCATGGTGTTTTAAAATGGTCTAATCAGTTACATTATCAAAAAATGAGTTTCAGATATTACTAATACATGTTTTTGTGCCAAAATTTATTGGATATAATAAAAATAGTCTTTTTAAATATTTATTTTTTATAGATGAATGTATTTTGTATAATTACATATGATATTCAAATATTTAAAAATCTTTTACAAAAATATCAACAAAATTGATGATAGAATTAATTTTATAAGAGATGTTCATAATAATGGAAATATAACGTTGGAATTTATTATAAATAATAAAAAACCTTATAGTAATTTTAATAAACCTTAATATACTATTTTTTACAATATTTAAATTTAAATATTGAAAAATATAGATATAGGTTAAAAGTCAAGGTTTATAATTTTTATTTTACAACCTTAATTTTAGTTTACCACCTTCCTAGATGGTCATAAAACTATTATTATGGTTAAATAAAATATAATAATACATATTTATGTTACATAATATTCTATGAAAAATATATAAACCTGATATTAAATAATACGATAAATGTTAATAATGGTCATGAAAACTATGAAAATAAATTAAATAATTTTCATTAAGGTATTTTCAAATAAATAATCCTCATATATGAGAAAAATGGTATCATTTAAAATTATAGAAGAATATTAATACCATTTATTTGAAAATTTGGAGTTTTTCATCCATTTAGTTAGAAAACCCATAATAAACAAACCATGCAAACCAAGAAATAAATGTACGCGAAACAATAAGAATTACAAAATATCAATAATATATTGGTGGAAAAATATTATAAAACGAACATATACGGTTGTATAAATATAAATATATTTCTCTAATAAATTAATAAAAATCATTAAAACTTTATACATGTGGTTATAACTTGTTTGAATGAAGTCAAACCCAAGTTGAGTGACTTTTCTAAAAAATACACCTTTTAATTCATATTTTTACAAAATTTTAAAGGAATGTTTCTATGATTCAAGTATTCATGATTCGTGATAAATATTTTGTTTATGGGAATTTTTTATGATTAAAGGTGGGACCTATATGTCCCTCCAATGAATATGGTATTTTATATATTGGAAGTTGACCATAATGGTTCTTCAATGTATAATGGTGATGGTTACACCATAAGGCATTTTTTAGGGTTAAATCATAAGGTAGCTACGAGGGATCAATTGTATGGTACCAGTGAATGTTAAAAATTATATGGTAGATGTTAGGGTTATAATCTTTAATATGTTACTCCCCATGATACTATTTTGGTTTAATTTTTTTTCTATGTTTTATGTTAATATCTTGTTTACGCAATGAATGTATATGATATTTTATGTGTTTGTAGTATGTCATTATGAAAATTATTTCCTATGTTTTTAGGTATTTATATACTAACTATTTATTCCTTTTATGTACCTTACGAAGATATTTTTTCTCAAGTTCTATTTTAAAATGTTTTTAATGGGGCTTAGAGATGGTTAAGAAAAAATAAGTAGGCACGGTGAATGATGTGATGATTTCTTTAAAAAATATTTCATATTTTATTAAAATCATTTGTAATATGGAATAAATAGATATTGGTTTAGTAGTACCCACTTTGTATTCTTGTGGGATTATATGAATAAATTTTATCTTAATTCTCAAAAACACTAAACCCAAAAGATCCTTGGTAATATAAGAAAGTGAATTTAACATAATTTATATGATTATGAAATATTAATATCTAAAAAATTATAGTTGGTATTAGAACCTAGTTTATATAAATTTAGGGGTTATGATGATGTTAATATAATACCTTAAATTATTTTTACCTTATAGTTATATATAAATGATATATCATTTAATTATTATCATGTTTCTTCATCTAATACATGTTTATTCATAATAATTTTCCATAGATGATACAGGTTTGTTGAAGTATGAAAGAATAAAGATGATGATATATTTATAAATTCAAAACTAAAAATGGCTGGAATTATAAATGAAAATATTTTGACAGTAATGGATCAGTTGATCTAGGATATAAATGGCTTTGGAATAAAAAAAGAGATCAACTAAAACTACTACAAAGGATCCTTATGATATTCGATCAATTAATGAGAAATCACCCTCCTCCTTTTAGTGGATATCTAAACCATAAGGTGTATGAAGGGTGGATTAAATACCATGAAAATCTATTCAATGTCATGGGATATTGAGTTAATTAACTAGTTAGTCTTGGTATTTATCATTTTGAAGGTGAATCCATCTAATAATAGTGAATGTTAAAGAATACCATTGATAGTGAGGTTATTGATGTCTTTGAATGGTATAAATCCAATAATGTGTTACATGAAAAATAATTTCCTATGTTTGTTTGACATTGGATGGAATAAAAAATTACTAGAACTGAATAAATTGATAATTAATTAGAGGCCATGTTCAAATAAAACAACACTCGATTGTAAAGGTACATTCTAAATATTATTCGAGATCATGATAGTAAAATTAATAATTTTTTATTTAAGATTGAGGCCATGATATCGAAGGGAATTTGCCTATGATGAATTAAAATGTTCTGAAAAACATGTCTGATGAGTTAAGTGGGAAGAAATGTAGTTTTATATTGATTACATTTACATTAGAAACAAGAAAAAGAAAAGTTCCATGTTACTAGAAATTGGTAAGCACCAATTAATAAAATACGATGGCAATAAATCCATTTTCCATTTTTTGGATGTCTTGTAAAAAGTACCATGTGGAATTCCCTAAGAAATTCAGGAGGTTTTTTCTTCATGTAATGAATGGGCATATGACCCAACATTTCAATGAAAATGATATTAAATCCATTCAAATAACATAAAATTATGGTGATTTAAATGTGTTGAGAAGGGTAATTATAAAAATATATACCTAGAGAATATTCTGATTGATTGAAGGAACCCAAATTATAAGAATAAAGGTGTAGTGAAATTATTTTTGACTATGTTAGTATATGTTGTGACATCCAATGATGTGGTATTGGATACATTGTTTGTTCAATCTGATTTTTCTAATGTATTTTTTGATATGTGGTCAACAAAATCAATTATTTAATAAAAATTTTCTGCTAAATTGTTAATTTTTACTCAAGAAATAAAACAAGAACATAAGGTTACAACACTAAAGTAAAGAGTAAATAAAAAAGGATTTACAAGAATCTTCTTATTTTACCATATGGAATGAAATTACCTAATTGTTTTCCCTTAGAAGAGTTTGATCTCACTCTTGGTATGGATTTGATTCCATTGTTATAATGATAAGGTTTATTTGAGATCTAAAGAAGTTATTTTGTTGAATTTTTCTATGCTTTTATACAATAATGAACCCATACCATTGATAACATATCATAAAGTGGACAAACTATCAAAAATGGAAGTGAATGTTATCTTAGACATATTGTTAAAAATAAGGGAACTATTTATATTATTGAAATTATTGTGTTAAATGTTTTTATAAAGGTTTTTTCTTGATGAGTTTACCTATGTTATACCTAACTATGTGGTTAAAATTACTATTTAATTAGTTACCAATTCTAAGAAATTGTTGAAAACCACATATCTAATTGCTCAAGTGGAACTTCTTGAAATGGGAAATAAGTTACAAGAGTTTATTTATAAAGGTTTCATTCTTCCATGAACTTCACTATGGGGTGATCCTAATTTTAATTAAAATAATGATATTTAAAATAGGATTTTCCGTTATTAGAGATAATTCAATAACATTATTGTCAAGAATAAGTATCAACTACCTCATACTGATGACTTGTTTGATCACCCTAGGAGATATGTATTTTTCTATGATTGAAATATGGTATGCATACAATTAAATTAAGGTAAAGGAGGATGACATTATGAAAGAAATTTTTTTAACTAGATATATGAATGATGCGTTTTTATTTAGGCCCAATGGTTGATAAATCCCCTTATTATATTTGTGGATCTAATGAATATAATCATTTGTGAATATTTGGATAAGTTTCTTGTTTTTTTATTGATTATATTTTGGTCTATTCAAAAGGTTTCATGGATAAAGAAAAAAATATATGAAATAGTTTTTGAAAATAAGTCATATAGAAAATTTAACAATTGTGACTTTTGGTTGCTACATATTTATTTTCATGGCAACATTGTTAAAAATGATAGGATAATTATTGACCCTTCAAAAATAAATGTTTCTGATGATGTTAAAATACCAAAAAAATAATGTAAATTCATAGTTATATTTTATTATATGTTATTACTAAATGTATTTAAAAAATATCCCATGGTTATATAGATTATAGATAAGTTTAAATGAAAATGGGTGAGATTTATTTAGATATAATACAGTGATGTTTATTTCAGGAAATGGAAAAAAGATTTTCGAATGCTCTTATTTTGGATTTTAATTTTTTAAATATAGAGTATTTCATCTATAGTTATTCTCCATAGGAGGGACTTGGTTTCATTATGATGCAAAATGATCATTTAATTGATCACGTTTCAAGGAATCTAAAACCTTATGAGTTAAATAATCCCAAACATGATCTAGAATTATCATAAATGGTTTTCAATTTATAAATTTATAGATAACATTTATATGGATCCAAATTTGAAATATATACTTACTATAAAATTTTGAAGAATTTATTAGTAAGAAGTAATTGAACATGAGGATGAGAAGCTGGTTTTAACTGATAAAGGATTATTATTGCACGATCAACTAAAATACAAGAAAATAATAAATACTAATGGATTCCATGATTCAACAAAATTATGTATCACTAAGAATGATTCATTTGTAACATTCCCCCATGGTTGTAGATTTGATGAATTTTGGATTGGTTGTTATTATTGTTGGAAATTACCATATTTATTATCAGGTTTTAGTGAATTTGTCTCTCCTTAAAATAATTATGCAAGCCCAAAAGAAATTTATTGAGATAAAAAAGTATAATTGGTTAAAGAAGGTAATCTGAATAGAATTATTGTTAATAATTATTGTTTCTTGATATTTTGAATGAGTTTTTATGTGCCTTGTGATTCCTAGATGATAAAGGAATTGTTAAGTGATCCTCATAGTTCTCCATTTTCAGTTCATTGTGGAAGCACTATGATTATAGGAATCCTTAGTATTATTACTTATGGGATATAATGAATAGAGATATAGTTGATTTTAAAAAGAAATTTTTGAATTATTAGTATGTTAATGAAGAGATAATACTGAGAAAGGGGATGCTTAAGCTGTTCCAAGTGTCATAGAGTAAATGAGAAAATATTTAATTTTTTTCTGTGGGAATACCAAATACTTTTCAGGGTAAATATAAAATTTCAGTTATTGTTGATCAGATGAAAAAAAAATTATATTTCATTTCTAGTAAAGATTCCCTTCCACGAGACCATATATTTTAGCTACACATCAAATATATTTTCAGGTTACATTGAATTCCAATATCCATTATGTGTAACTTTGATCCTTGGTTCAATTATATCTTTTGAAATGGAGTTCAATATTTTTTTTGGAATTGAAACAAATTTTATAACATCCATTCATCCTCAATCTGTTAGATAGAATGAGTTACCAATTCATGCATTAGAAGAGACATTACTGGCTTGTTTAATGGATTAATAGAGAATTTGATATCAATATCTTTCTATTGTTTAAATCTATTATAATAAATGATTTTATTATAATATTTTTATTTATCCTTTTATGGTAATAAGTGGATGGTGGTGTCGAAATCTATCATTTTTTGTTAATATATTGTAAAGGATGTCGATGGTACCAAAATTATTAGTGTATGTATTTGGGAAAGTGGTGATGATCTAACAACACCTGAGGGAATCACAAAGTAGTTAGAAAAGTTACGTAGATAACACGAGGAATGACTTTTCTTTCTAGTTATGTGATCATGTTTTCCTTAAATTCTTCAATTATAAAAGTGTTAAATGTCTTGACAAGAAAGGAATTATAAGTCTACTATGCATTGGACCATATAAAATCTATGAAAAGATGGAGTAGTTTCCAACAAAGTATCTTTTCCCTAGATATTATCTCAGGCACACAATGTTTTTCATGTTTGGATGATAGGAATGTATGTGCCATATTTATCCCATGTGTGGAGTCCAGACGTAATTTAGATGAAATAGAACCCTTCTATAGGGAAAATACATTTCCTATTCACGATCCTTGAGAAAAATTATTGCAGAATAAGGAAATTCACCATGTTATGTTTCTTTAGAGAAACCACATTATTGAAGAAGTAATGAGGGAATCTGAAAATAATATGAGGGAAAGTTATTTTCACCTATTTAATAAGTGAATAAAAATTATAAGAATAGAATCTTCAAAATAGGGTATATGTGATAAACCAGGTAATTATAAAATGATATATTTTGGAATAAAATGATTAAATACATTATAAATATCTAATGAAATAGGTGGTATTTATAATAATTAATAATTCTATAAAAATAGGATAGTAAAATAATCTATAAAAGCACTAATAAAATTTAGGCATCATTATAAATAATGTACAATATATTTGATTCATTGTATAAGTAAATAGATGTTTTAAAAAAGACAAATTAAATGTTGGAATTTGTATAAAAAAAGTGTCTATTTAATATTTTATAATTAATATAATAATTTTAGATAAAATTATTTTATTCAAAAAATATATTACAAAATTAATATTATACTGTCATATGATTATAAGATAATTTTATGATACATTAAGTAATTTCACATAATTGCATAACACCAGTTATAATTTTTAAATCATTATTAGGGAAATAAATGATGGTTTTACTTAAAAATATATTTATCACATTTAGAAAATTAATTTCCTAAAATGGAGTTCATTTTTGAATTTTACAGATTGAGATTTTTGTTAGGTTTATTTTTTTGGGATTTTTCTAAAATAGTTGAAATTTTGTTGAATTGCATAATATTGTAATTTATGTTATTTAAAGAATTAATGAATTACTGTGTCATAAATGATGTACAATTGACGTAATACGAAAATCTATAACTATCAATGATTATTTTATTTTATACAGTGACACGGTTTACACTATTCATGTTACTGATCCAATATAATAAACTAATGAATATAATAATTAAAAAACAACTCTCTCTTCCACTATAAGTTCCACTCCTCGCCAACTATTTTCCTCACACCTCCCAATCATTTTATCTTATTTTATATCTTTCTAATTCAATTCTTAATAAAATTATATTCATTTAAGTCATGTTAGTCTTACTATAATGTAAAAATCATTTTCTTTGAGGAGGTTCTCAATGAGAAGAAGTTCAAGAGGTAAAATCCTCTTCCGATTTCATTTAAATTTCATTTAAATTTATAATATTTTATTATTATATGCTTGCCTACCCTCATCCAAGTTACATTACAACTATAATATCTTATATATAATAGAATTGTATTTTCTTAATGGAATATTTATCATCAAACCTCTCCTCTTCACCTCTTATTTGAAAAATGATAACATTGTCCATAATATTTTGATTTACCATCATCTTGGAAGACGTGTTTTCATTTTTTTACCACATTCATAGCTATTAATAAAACAATTATTATTGTCAAATGGGATTTTTTATACATATGATATGTTATATAGTGTCTTGGAACCAATATATGAACATGATATTAAATAAATTTTTTATGTTTATGGTGGTCGTAAAAATCTTAAAAATAAATTAAATAATATTAATGAATACTTTATCAAATGATTCATCCTCATATCAAAAAACTAAATGATATATGGTATAATTTAAATTTTTTTATTATTTTTAATACCATTTTTTTGACATCTGTTATTTTTCTTCCATTCAATAGGAAAATTTATAATGACCCAATAAAGGAAACCATTAAATAAAATAACTCAAATCAATAAAAATTTATTAATATTATCAATAAATTGGTAGAAATATGTTATAAAAAGATCATATATGATAATATAAATATTAATATTATTATTTAATATATTAATAATACATTTATACCATTATACATGAGATTTGAATAGAATAGAAGAAATTCAGCCCAAAGTAAGGAATGTTTCTTAAAAAATCCACTTTCAAATTTATATTTTTAAGAAATTCAAGTGGACTATTTTTATGATGTAAGTATTAATGTTTTGTTTCTAATATATAGTTAGCAATAATTATTTAGGATTAAGAGGGGGGTACATATATCTCTATCCAATGTATTCGGTATTTTTCTGTTGGATGTTGACCGCAAGGGTTATTCCAAGTGTAACTATCATGGTTACACTATATGCTATCTGAAAGGGTTACATAATAATGCAGCTATGATTTTAACAGTTTAAGGTATATGTCAGTGTTAAAATCATATGTTATCTATGTGGTTTATAATCTTATCCAATTATTTCCCTATTTCACCTTTATGGTTTTATTTTCACTTTCTATGTTCTATGGAAATCTATTGTTTTTAAAATGTAGGTATATGATACATTATGTATGAGAAGTATGTGTTTGTGGAAATTTTTTAATATATTTATAAGTATTAATGGACTATTGGTTTCTTATTTTTATGTCCCTTACATAGATTTTTCTACTCATCCTTTTTTTAATAATTTTGTTAACATGGTTTAAGAATGGGAATGAGAAAATAAGAAACCAGCTAGAATGTTGGGAAGAATTTTTTTGAAAACGTTTCTATTTTATTAAAAAATTATATTATCAATGAAATAGAAAATTCTTTATTAGTACCCCCATTGTATGTTATGTATGAATTATTTCATAATTCTCTAAAACTCAAAATAGAAAATGTTATTCTGATTGTATGAAAGTAAATTGTTAAATAATTTATTAGAATATATAATGTTAAAGGATTTAAACTTATATTTATAAATTTTTTTACTATGCTTCAATGTGTTTTAGTTCGTTATTAAAGATAATGGGTACTGAGGATGATAATGTATAAGTGCTTTAAATTACTTCAATTTCAGATTATATATGCTTTAAAATCATTTTTATGACATAAATCCGTCAAAGAATTGACAATAATAGGCTATGTTGTAAAACCAAATCAGAATATAAATATATACTGTTGAAGAATAATGTATAGTTTAAAAATATTTTCCACATGGTAAAACTCCTGGGGCCGAAATAACCAACAATTTTTTATGAATCCATAATTCCAAAAGACATATAATTTCATAGACTGTGGAGCTATCATTTATATAATAAAATATTAGAATAATTTTTAAATGTAAGAGGAAGATAGTGACTAAAGAAGACTCAAAATATTAAATATATTTATTATGTAGGATTCTTTTTCCTATATATGTTTTAGGGAGCAGATGATTTTATAGATTCTCCATTTCATTAATTTTTATGGTTTTTATTTCTCAATATTTTTTTCATTTTTTCTTTGGGATTTATATAGTGGTTTATATTTAAGTTTTTTAATATTTTGTTATAGTTTCTATGTGATTATTATTTCCCACAACTATCATTACTATATACAATTTCCACCAAAATGCACTACTTTTTCATCACTATGAAGTAACTTTTTCTTTCTTTTATTAAAATATACTTCCATATTATAATTTCATACTGTGATTATTATTGTGAAATGATTTATGTTACACATGTGATAACATTATACAAATTAATAGATCCTTCCTCAAGCTAGGCTAAACCCCCTTTGGTAGTTATTGAGAGTATTGGTTGAAATGAATTAATGAATTTCCCAACTAAAACTGTGTTAATATATAAAAAATGAAGTATATTATTTTTAAAAGCTTCTCATATTACCATATATAATGTAGAAAAATTGATTATAAGGGAAGGTTAATTATTTATTTTTTATAAAACACACTTTGACCATTAGATTGATCTATTTTATACTTTTTTAGTGAAATATAATTCATTGGCGTTAGAAGTAATATCTATAACATAGAGTGATTGAACATATGAAAAAAAATTCATGTATAGAAGATGAATTTGTGATTCATGATTATCTTTACTACATATAATAAATGAATTTCCCTTATTAGATCTATGGTTACCATATGGTTAGGCTCCACATTTTTTCCCAAACAATTTCTTCATAAACTATGTTAAATTAACCTACATAGTAAAAAACAAATCCATATAGAATTGTGTGACAAATCCACTGCTAGGTTCTAATTGTAAGGTCAAGAGTCATTTCTATATTTCATTAATGGGTTGAGACCTAAAAATACTCTCTTCTATATACATTCATAGTAGTTCTCTTTGAGTTAATATAATTTTCCAATAGATTATGCACATACGAGTCCAATGATCAATTTTGGGATAGTAAAATGTTGACACTTTTTCTGGGGAAACTTGTTTTTTTTACATTGTGACCTTCAGTATGAATCCTGGATTTGCTGACACCAATTTTTTTCCACTTTCCATTTAACCATTTCACTCCCACATTAGTTTCTTCATATGTTATTTTCATCTAGTGCATGAGTGGACCCCTATATCCCATTCATGGTGCCTTGAACATTAAGATGATTTCCCTTTTTCACATGAATGAATGAGTCTACACTATTCATGAAATAATATTAAAATGTCTGATCAAAACAATCATATTGTGATCAATCCAAAAAATGATCAACCTGGTTCATATGAACATTTAGTAAAGTTACATTGTAGTAGAAGTTCACCATCAGGGACTATGGCTTATAGTAGATTAGTATGTATGTACATAGCATCATCTATCCTATAATTAAGGAACATACATTTTAAAGAAATACTAAAATCATTCATTTAATCCAAAATACATGAACATTTATTGTGATTCAGAGTGAAGATCCGTTAAAACATATTTCGAATTTCAGAGATGTATGTGACACATTTCATAAACAAGGAGTCTTTTTTGAGGCCATATGGATTTGTGACTTTTCCATTCACCTTGTGCTATATATCCAATGACTAGATAAAGAATCATTCTCTTGAATACATCATGACATGTAGTTACATAGATAAAAGATATTATATAAATATTTACAATCCATATAGACCTGAAATCTCTAGAATGACATTTAGAACATTAGTCACGTAGATGGAGTATCAACTTAGGAGTATTGGGACCCTTTCATTTAATTGACTTTAAGGTGACCACATCACAAACTCTCTATGTGGTTACATATTAATACATTTTAATAGGGCATACAACCATTTTCATAGAGAGTGATAAAAGATTCTGTATATGCAATACTCTTATACTAGACACCAAAAGTATTGAGATATCTTTTAGATGATCTTTTAAATACGAATTTTCATTAGATGAATGATCAAGGACATCCTATATGTTAGATTCATCATGTAGGAGATACCACCCTCCTTACATACCATGTTGAATCCCTTACTATAAAGATATAAAATATTCATCTTCCATATCCACCACCACGACTACCTTCTCTGTCACGACCTGTCTCATAGTGTTTCAGGCCGTAAATACCACACATCCACCTCCAATAGCATGGTCTAGGTATGTTGACTAGCACCGAGTAGAAAAATAACTCAAATGGTAGGCATTTTCTTAAATTACTTGTACGCATGAATTGATATCCACGATAAAAATTTTGAAATATAAATATAGTAAGTAAATTGTTCATTAAAATCACTGTATCCCATAACCAGAGTAAAACAATGATATTTTTAGAAGGTAAATTGGGCTAGAATACAGGCCTAACAAAATTAGTCTATAACCACATGTCTCACTAACAAAAAATAGGTTCCTGGACTACTGTATGAACCGAAGGAACATAGATCATCATTATAGAATCGCTAAGCCCCACCTAGTACCGGTCCACTTAGGACTCTTCCAAAAAGGGATAATTTTCTACAAAATATAGAAAACATGTGGGAAAATGAAGTGTAAAGGTGATTATAACAATACTTAGTAGGAAAATATAAAACCACAAAGCAATAAAAAAAAGGAATACCATAAGGGAAATACCAGTCATCTCCGTATAGGTATTTCTCAACAACACATATTACAAGAATATCAAAATATACTCTATCCAAGACAGAAGGTTAAGAGGAAATCCATAAATAATTTACCATCCACAATGTTGTGCTTGAATAAATCTTGATCTAAAGGAACCCAATCTTCAAGCCATGATATCATACGATACACTTATAAATAGTTCTAGATAATTTATTTTCAGCCCAAATGAGAACTTATTGGTCATGGAATATTAGGACACAAAGGGAGGGGATCCTACAAGAAAAAACGATGAATACCACTAACCCAATCTAGATCAATTCGCACTGTAAAGGATCTTTACCTACACCATGGGGAATACCACTAACCCAATATATGTTTCTCGTTAGATGGGAGACCAATTTCAAACACTTCATGGTTACGTTGATACCACAAAACTCTACTAGGGGTGATAGAGTACATCATTCTTATCATGAGGAGGGATTCTTAACTCTATCTGGGAATCATATTCTATTGGGGATTACAATATTGTTTTTTGGATGTAATAATGTACTGAATCCTCAATTTTATGATTAATAATAATGCTCCAAAACTATACTAGTCAATGACAAAAATGCATCAAATTATCTCAAAAGGGAAATCTCATTTTTAGGGTCCCAATGCCATAGATGGCTCATAAAATGAGAATACAAGTTGAATGTTATATCAGTTTGATGTTTTAGAAGAAAGGGGGAGACATTTCCCATGGAAGGACCACATGGTCAGTCCCCTAACCATTTGATTCAACGTTGTGAGCACCTATGGTCGACAAGATGTTTGAACAAGATCCAACCTAGTTCGCTGGGTTCGAACCAACCATTTGTCCTAGGCTGGTCCGATTGGCCAAACCTACTCTACCTGGACCTAACTTGATTGTCCTGACTCATCTTCTCTACCATGTCCCACTCAAGAACTTTCCACCTCGGTAGTCACACATGGCCCTCCTAACCTTATTCTCTACTCCACATGGAAACCTACTACAACTTCCACCTCTACAAATGGATGCCTGCCATGTTTTTTGTCCTGCCAGCACCCATGCGGCCATCCACTATGCTCCACACCACGACAGCATTTCGCGAACACTACTATAGCCACCACATTAATGCTGCCTCACCTCATTGGACCACCACCTCACTTCCACAGATCTCCACACCATACCCGCACCAGAAGACCTTTCTACGGACCACCGAGTCACCTATGATGCATATAAATATAAATGATCATAGATCTGTTCTTCTCAAGTCCCGATCAACATTGATCTAGCCATTGTTATCGATTTGGATCCATTTGAGTGGTCTAATTGCATTCAGAGCCAACAGAAAAGTCAAACTACAGCCATGAGGGTCGAATGAAAAAGAACATGAAGAATAGGGGAATGAAAATAACCAATATGACCTTGAGGAATGAACCACAACCATAGTTCATGCCAAATTGAAATATTCATCGATAGAATGATGATTAGAGAATAATTAAAATAAATATCCCAATAATCCCACATATAATATTGTATCTCTCAACAATGATCAAACCTAAAATCAATAATTTTGTGGAATGTCATGCATTCATCATTGAAATCATGAAAGTGGTAAATCATAATGAACCAACTCCATTATCCTAATTCCAGTCCATCACTGACTAGGGGTCATTTCATCTTCACCAGTTAGGGGCCTTCGAATTCACTACATGTCGATCATTGATCGTCGACCATCACCATTTTTTGAGAGATTTACAATCCATTTCTCAGTGGAATTCAAGGGTTATGGTGATAAACCAGAATTAATAATGATATAATATTAAAAATAAAATGATGTTTCATCAAATAAAATATTACATATAATATTATTTTATCCCCATTACATCCCTGGACATATTTTTCACTTTTAACCAGCACCGACTAATTTCAAGTCTCACATTGGGAGAAGACCAAATAATGAACTCAATAGTGGTGTCATATTTCCGAACTGAGTCACTATTCATATGTTATTAATTTTTTTAAAAAATTTAATTATTTATTTTATTTACGGTTTTTTCCTTCATATTTTTATTTGCCGATGACCCACATCGACCAATGACGGAACACGCCTATGATAATGACACCATTCCGAGCTCAATAGTGGCATCATATTTCTTATTTGGGAATCCTTTAATGAGTTATTATAGATTTTTTGGAAAACCATGATCACTTTCTATAAGAATTTAATATTTTAAAAAAAATGTTCTGGGGACACTGGGCCTGAGAATCTCACATCATCTAAGCATCTAGTCATGAAATTAACCCATGTAGTTTCTCCAAATAATAAATGGAGAAATAATGGGAGTCTAGTCAAGAAACCCTATAATGCTCTCCCTCCGCTGGAGATGAAGAATTTTGGTTCGGCTCCTCCCCCCTTTGAGGGGGAGGGGGAATCGTCATTTCCCAGGATTGCAAGGCCTTCGTTTCAGCCATTCTCCAACCCTGACATTCTTCCACCATTTCTGAAAGTATTCATGAGCCCTAATGTTCTGGATCTTCTGGATGGAAACACGAATCTATATATTTCATCATCCGAGTTCATGGAAGCCTCTTAATTGTTGAATCTTATTATCGTTGCTCGGTTCAGACAGAGGAGACCTTCGGTCGATGCATTCGACATGTCTGTTTTCTCCTCTTGGAATCTTCATGAAAGGGCAACCTTCGAGCTGTTGGACAGACATCATCTTATGACTTTCTTCATGTTAGAATAGGACCTCATCCAAGCTTGTTCTAGAGCTCATCGCAGTTTCAATGTTATTCCATTTTTCATTCTTTGTTGGTTGTTTTATTTTCATATGAAACGGGATTCAAATTTGGATGTGTTTTGCGTCAGTTTTCCTAATATCCCCTTACCTTTTCAGAATCCCTCTGTTATAAGAATGTTGGGTAATCATGTGGGTAGATTTTTGTGTGAGGATATCCGCACTAAAGTTGTGTTTCATCCGATTAAACCTCATATTTGTGTCGAGGTGTAAGCTTATAGGGTTCCATTTGAGTTTGTTTGGTTTACGATTGGAGAGGAATACAGGTGTAAACAATGGGTTATTTATGAGAACTGTTATGATTTTTTCTTGACTTGTCAACGTTTTGGACATATTCTGGAGAGACGTCGAAGAGATTAATTAACACCAGTTGTGAAACCATGACATTGGGAGCACCAAGCCTCTGTTTGGAGGGAGAATGCGTTATAGATTACTCTTGTGATATAGAAGTTGAGAGGTCAGAAGTTGAGGAAAACTGATGTGGATGGGGAAAATTGGGCTTCCCATACGTTGGGTCCTTGGGACTAGTAGCTAGAAGAAGGGGTTAGCAAGGATTCTAAAAGGCATGGTTTTAGCTCATCCTTGATGAATTTTATGACGACTCAATGCAATCTAGAGGTGCCTAATGCAGCCAAGAGACAAATATAGGATAATTCTAATAATTGGAGCTCTCAGATGAATGGTGAACCATCTGCTGAGGAGATTTTGAGAGATCATCATCTGGGTGAGGCTATGGAAATGAAGGAATAGAGGGAGAAAATGAAAAAGGTGCCTTGGCAGTTGGGCAGGAATTAGAGGAGACATGATAGTGGGGGACCATGTGTTTCATCTATGCCTTTGTTTCCGTTGAGTGACATGTTCCAGGGACATGTTGAGGAGGGTATGAATTCTATTTCAACAGAGCAGGATGAATCTTTGGAGATCAGTATGTAGGATTTAATTGTAGGAGAAGCTGACCATGAGGGTTCTTGTAATGTTGTGGAGGAGTCCACTATGGTTGAAACTGCTTATCAGTATTGGTAATATGCCGACTTGGGAAATGTTCTTGAGAGGAAAGGAAAAGGAGCATTTAAGGATTATGGTGTCACGAGCAATTTTCTGTCTAGGATTGACTACAACACGCCTAATATGCGGAGAGGAAGATATGTGGAAGGAATGGAATCAACGTTGGATAACATTCTTGGGAGGAAGGGGATGCTTCCCAGGTGCGACAAGGAGAATAGAGGTGGTGTGGTCAATCACTCCTTTATTGATATAGTGAATGGTGGAGATAGAACCAAGACTGAGGACAGAGGAGTGGCATCTATTACTCCAAAAATAAAAGGTAGGAAGGATTACTCTTATCTACCCCAACCATTGTGCACTAGAGAATCCTTTTATTAGGGATCATGGGGTGACCCTGGATTTTAATAAAAGCAGCCTGTCCAAGAAAGATGGTCTAGGGAGAATCACTTTGGAGGATGTGAGGTGGGACTATGATGGTGATTTCATGAGGCATTTAAATCCATATTCTGAATGGGGAACTACCACCATGGATGTGGGATCCTGCGTTGGTGACGATGAAGGGTATGAAGATTATGGTATTTATTTTTGTGGGTTGTTTGGGTGTTTCATTTCTTGTTTGTCTTTGGATGTGTTTTGTGGGCTTGTAGGTGACATTGGGTTTATCACTTTTCCTAAAAGTGTTTGGAAAATAATAAAAACGTATTTTGGCTAATACATGGAGAATCTAAGATATATCATTATACAGAACTTGGGGGTTTACCTCCCTGAATGAGAAAAAAAGGGATTTCAATAAATGAGGGTTCCAAACAAAAATCTATGCTTCGCACTCCAATGGGTTATCACAGGGATTCTTATGCTTCTACTGAACACACACTAATGTAATCTATCATCAACAAAGGATTCTATGATCTATAGACAATGTCCAACATGCAAGTTCGCATCATGTATTGCAAAAAAATAATGGCTCGCTCAGTCCGGTTTCCTGTCTATGGGTGATAGGCTGTGATAAACCATAACATGGTCACAAATGCCTATTGGAATTTCTTTCACAACTGAGATATAAAACAAGCATCATGATCTGAAACTATCTTTATTCTAAATCCATGTATTATAACAATCTGTAGCATGTAGTGGTGTCCCAAGATCTCTATTGAATCATTCTCTCAGATAGCTAGGAAGTTTTTCGACATGGTGAGTCAGTCAATGGTAAACTAGATAGAACCATGTCCCATAGAAATAAGTGGTAAACCCATAACAATGTCCATAGATATACCATCCCAATTACATTCCAACATCTTCAGGGGTTGAGATAATCCCACTGGAACATGGTCCTCATCCTTATTTTTTTGAAAAGTTTGGAATCAAGAGACAAACTCTACAACTCCCTTCTTCATCCCAAGACACCCAAACTGAAAATGATAGTCTGGGTATATTTTTCAACCCCTTTATGTTCCGCTAAATTGTATATATGGAACACCCTCAAATACTCATCCCGTAATTCCATGGGTTCTAATGTGCATCTTCTTAAAAGAACAACATGCTCTCCACCATTCGAAAATCCATTCGAAGCATGTCCCGTGGACATCTGTGCATTTAAGGTCTCATAGTCGAGGACCCAAAGTTGTGCCTCCCTTACTCTATGTTTGAGTGGATGGGTGGAAACCATCTACTAGAGTTAAGATTATCAATCTCCCTACATAAAGGATATCTTCACTAAGGTCAACTTCTATGATGCTTCGTTTAGAATCCACATGATAGATCTCATAGTGAGAGTGTCTTCCACAACATTTTCCTTCCCAAATGTATAGAAAATCTCAAAGTTGTAGTCATAGAGGAACTATTTCAGTTCATATGTCTCATGTTCAGATCCTTTAAGGTGAAAATATACTTATGACTCTTGAAATCATAGCAGATGGTAAACTACTCTCCCATATGTCAGTGTCTCTACATCTTCAATGAAAGGACAACCGCTACTAGATTAATATCATGGGTGGTGTAATTATTCACATGTAGTCTCAACTGGAATGAAAAATTTATTGTCACCACTTCCCCACGCATTAGGATACAACCAAACCTAATTCGTGATGTTTCTCATACCACTATGTACTCAACACCTTCCCCTGGTAACATTAGTAGGGGAGAACTTGTCATCCACTACCTGAGCTCAAAAAAGAACTAATCATATTTCTCTTCCAACAAAAATATTCCCCTTTCATATATAAGATATCAAGGGAAATTCTACTCTGGAAGAGTCTAGTAAAAACCATTGATATTACCCTTCCAGTACAAGGAAAATCTCCACCTTAGTAAGAGTCTTGGGTGGCTCCCAAGATATCATTTCCTCAACCATTACTGGATCAATATAAACTACATTCTATGAGATGTCATGATCTATAAACTGGACATATGATATATAGAATTGACACTTAATGAACAACCGAGAGATATTTTTATCTAATTTCTAGGACCATCCTCAAGTGTCTCGCGTGTTTATCCTCAGACTCCAATTATACTAGGATGTCATCAATGAAATCCACCACTAACTAGTCTACGTAAGACTGAATGATCTTGTTAATGAGTCCCATTAACACTACTAGGGTGTTCTTCATTCCATATGGCATCACCAACTTCTAATAATGACTGTAACAACATCCAATCGCTTCATTCAGTATATCATCATCCCGTACTCATAGCTAGTGATAGCCTGATAAGAGGTCGGTCTTCAAAACCCCCACAACCATTTCAACTGACCAATGAGGCCATCAATCATTGGAAATGGATACTAGTTCTTCATGGACATCTAGTTCTTGTTCCAATAATCCCCAAATAACCACAATCTCCCATAATCCTTCTTGGTACAAAATAACATATGTTTTCTAGGGTGAAACATTATGTCTCATGAAGCCCTACTGCTACAAGTCCTCCAAAAGCACCCTCAAGTAACAAAGTTCTGCAGGAGACATACGATATTAAGGTTCTTATATTGGAGTCAGTCATGGGTGTAGATCAATGATGAAGTCCATATTAGTATATGTAGATAAACCAAGAAGATCATCAATAAATATGTCCCCATACAATGCAACCAATACAAGAAAATAGAGTGCTCATGTCTTCCACTGCACATAGGGTGAGGAAAGATAAGTAATGATAAATTGACAACACCCACCTATTTGTGAGTCCCTCCTGCGCTGCATGTAATACATTATCACCAAAAAGGAAAAACTAGTTCCATCATTATGGGAACACCACACTCATTTACTAAAATTGTCAATATGAGCATGAATTATGGATAAACAGTCCATAATAATAATAACTTCCTAAGGCCTCAATTCCACTACCAAGATATCCCAACAAAAACTCCCACCTCCAGAGTTAGGTCACAATGTTAGCACTAATGAATGCTCATCTGGTCTCCTACAGATGGTGTCTCGATGTTTGAGGGTCGAGTCAATAGTTAAGATAGAATCTATGATTCCTGAACAGGATTTGTGGGATGTAAAGAATGAGTAAAACTGGAGTGTATTAAAATTATAGAAATAATATAAAAAACATAGATCATGACTTGAATCATTCCTAGAGCTAATGGGTCATAATCATCAACCACATGCTGTTTTCCCCTCCCATGTCCTCTAACTCCCTATGCCTTGAATGGACCAACTAGTGGTGGTGTGGTAATATTTCAAAATATCGACCACCTTATGCCTCTCTACTAGATCCTCCACCATGTGCACCGCCCAATTGATCGTTATGTACAAGTATTTTTATCTAACTAGGTAGTATATCAACATTATCCGTATGAGTAATAAGATTGGTTGGAAAATCTAAGGTGAGATTTCCCTTGCCACAACATGAATATCACAGCCTCTTTCTAGGCAGAATAAACCCTCCCTGTTAGCCTAAAACTGATGATCCTATGTTCTAGGAACACTTCTTCAAACTTCTCACATGTGAAAGTCCATTTTATTGACACTGGATCTCAAATTTTGATGTTACTCCTCCTAATTTCCCATTACAGACAATCATTTGTTGCATCCACATAAACACGAATCCTATAACCACCAAATCATTCTCATTAACTCGAGCATTCGTATGAATACATAGAGGGATAACATAGGTTTGGGTGTCCTTACATAGACTGAACTCAATTTTCCAAACATAGAAATACTTATCATTTACCAAGACCATCTATTACATAGGGAGGATGGTATTCATTGATGATTACTTGGATACCGACATGTCTTCCTTCCAAAGCTGTAGAATCTCCAAGATATGAATAAACCTTATATTATAAGGTGAGAACTCATCTCTGAAAATTTTCTCAAACACTATCCATTAGATAATTCCCTAACCATATGGTCATGTAACTAAACCCCACCATCTCCCTAAGGTACCATGTAGAGTCCTGATGGCTAGAGGAGCCATCTAATATGAAGGCGTCCTGAGTAGATAGAAATATTGTGTCACCTCCTAAAGCCAATCCTCAAATGCATATGTGCCAGTCTCACCATATAACCAAATGGGTCTCATCGACATGAACTCTTGAAGTGTACTCAGCTAGCACACATCATCTTCTGGTACCGTAGGAACTATATGCCACATTACAGGTTGTGATATGAATGGTGCACCTTCTAGAGGTTATATATTTTTTACAAGTCCCAATACCAATACCTCGTCATCCAGATATCATTATCGTGATCATATTATAGAATCCTAGCTACTCATCCACATGGAGACATACAGAAATTAAACAAGATGTACCATATTGAATTGATTATATTTGGAAAACCAACTCAAGGTCATGGAAACACAACCATTCATATATGATGTATATAAAAGTTTTTCCCCTAAAACCATTTCTTTCATCTACTGAGTAAAAAATTAGTCACCTAGAGTCTGGGTGTATGTATATGTTGGTTCCTGCAACAACACTAGAGTCACTAGCTAAAATATGAACATGAATAACATAAAACTATTTCCCCAATATAAAATCACAGACTCTGAATCCAAAATTATAATCGAAACTCCTCTTATCCCACTATTTCATGGCACATATCAAAGGAATTAATTTCTTGAATACCCAATGACCACCTCTAATAGGCCAAGGGATGGTGACTAGAACAAAGTAGGAATATCCCAGAAATGAGAGGCATTATCCTAATGTTCTGGTACACATGCACAATTCTCCAATAAAAAAAATGATAAAATGTAAAAACACTAGGTAAATCATGCATGAAAGCCACTATATACCCCATTCAGAGAACAATTGTTAATGTTTTGAAAGGTAAACATGACCAACCTACAAACCCACCAGAAAGGGTCATTAAATACATGTCCAACCTGTATGAAAAGAGGCACAGGGACTACTGTCTAAACTGTAGGAACACTAATCTTCATTTAATTCTTGATAAAAACCACCTTTTTCTAGTCTACATAGTACTCTGTAAAAAGGGTTGATTTTCTGCAGAAGACATTATATGTGGGGGAAATGCGCATGTGGGGGTTAGTTTAAAAATACTCAACACGACACCTCCAAAACCAAAAATCAATAAATCAAGGAAATACCACTAAGTAAAGACCTGTCATCTCCAAAAAGGTATTTGTTAACATCACATATTTCAATAATATATAGATATACTCAGTCCACGACACAAGGTCTATAGGTAATCCATAAGCAATTTACCAGGGAAAAGATTCAGCTCGAAGCCAGGTCGGTCTGGGATAACACACTCCTCAATCCATGGTCTCATCACAGACACTCATAATGTTGTCTAGATCATTTTGGCATCCACCAAATTTTAAAATACTGGTCATGGAAGAGTATGATACACAATGAGTGGATCATACCCAACAACCTGGGGAATATCACCAACCTAATCTGGATCAATTCATAATGTAGGGGATACATCCCAACACCCTGAGGAATACCATTAACCCTAATGATGTAGCCCCGAAAATGGTGGAAAAATTTCCTTCGCTCGGAGGTTATGTTGATTCCACAAAACTC
Organism: Viscum album; assembly: GCA_963277665.1. Taxonomy (NCBI): domain Eukaryota; kingdom Viridiplantae; phylum Streptophyta; class Magnoliopsida; order Santalales; family Viscaceae; genus Viscum; species Viscum album. Next base: position 1,807,651,194 of record OY728120.1, read on the forward strand.
CACTATGTGTGATAGAGGATCTCAGTCCCATAGCAGGTAGAAAATCCTAACTCCATTTGGGACATGACCTCTAGTAGAGATTATAATCTTGTGATGTATATGTTATAACATATTGATCACTTGAGGAATTTACAATGGTAAACACTCTCATTAAAAGCCGGTTGATGCTAAAAACTCACCACATTATCTCAAAAGCACTATATCATCATTAGTGTCCTGACACCACAGACGACTTATCCAATGGACTTACTGTTTGAATAATATATATGTTTGATGTTTCAGAAGGGGGGGGGGGGGTTGTTGGGAATATAGACCGACAGAATGGTCGGTCTATATAATTTGGTTGTAAATACTGACAGTACCTCTGGTCGACTTAAGAAAAATCTCATATCTGGCCCCGTTTTCTAGGTCTGACCTAACCCACAGGGCTCGGCCTAGTCCGATCGGCTCGACTCGGTGCAATTGGACATTAATCGATCGGCCAAACATGTCTCCACAAATATGAACCTATATCACATGGTACACATTGGATGTTTCACCTAGGCCACCTGGACACATCCTCAAATCCACTTGGTCTCCTAACATGCCTGTCATCTCCACATGCAGTCGACAACCACGTTCTGTAGCAAAGAAAGTCAAATTGTGGCCATGACGGCCCAATATTGAAGAACTGAATAAATCGGGAATGAAATGTAGGAAGAACAACTTGTTGAAAAAAACTCATCCTTCAATCCTATCGACCACAAATCATTCTAATTATAATGACACAAATATAAGAATTAATATAATTATCCTAATAATGCAAAAGAAAATATCCTATCCCACAACAATGATAGAACCGAAAATCAATGTATTCATGGATTGACATATGTTCATCATGGAAATAAAGAATGGGTAAAATCATAAAGAAACAACATTCCTACCTCAATCCAGATCAGTCACTGATGATGGATCGTTGTGTCATCAGCTGCATCAACGTTCGATCAAATCAACTGCACATCAATGATCGATGCACGATCCATCTCTGTTTGTCAAGAGAGTTCTTCTCCATGTCCTAGAAGAATTTTCGGGGTATGTGATAACCATACCTTCCTGAAAAAGGAATATTAAAATTAAAATTTAGATCCATCGAATATAACAAGTCATAGAAAATTATTTTATCCCGGTTATGTCTTGCGACAACATTTTCACAATTGACTAACTCCGACTAATGTCAAGTAATGTATAAGGAAAAAACCTCATTAAAAAACCAACTGTTGTATCTAATTTTTAATATAGGCTACTATTCATTATTAATTTGGGTTTTAAAAATAAATTATTTTTATTTAATTATTTTCTTCATAGTTAAGTCCTTATAGAGTTTTTCTACAAATAACCCATGTTGACCAATGTCAGGTCGCACCTAGGATAATGTTTCCATTCAAAGCTCAATGATGACCTTATATTACAGATTCCGGCATATATTCAATTTTTATTCCACTTTTAATAGGAATAATAAACATTCAATCTATTTAATATTTCAAATTTTTCAAATAATAGTATTGACACCACGGGTCTTGGATTCACACGCCATCTAAACCCGTAGTCTCAAAATTAACCCATGAAATTTCTAAAAATAATACTCTGAAAATCCATGATTTTACATGATAATATTTTAGAGATTCAATCTTGTGAATGTGTGGAGGAGAAACTCTATACTATAACTATCTATTAGCGATAAAAGAGACCATATATCTTGATTGTAATTACCTTTTTTATAATCAAAAACCATAACAGTTTTTGAAATTTTTTTACCAAAAAATACCGGTTTAACAAAAGTAGAAACAAAATAAAAGTTATTATCAAGATAGAGGAGGTTATCAAATAACATAGAATTAGGTAAACATCGTTATCCACTAAACAATATACTTCCTCAACCTCAAAAAAGCTACCCTAAACAACCTTTTCCTCTTAGGGATCACTATTTTAGACCCCATAAATAGTATAAATATCTTCATGGTACATCCAAATAGCCATAATTCCCAATTCAAAATTCAAATATAAAAAATATCATCAATAAATTTTATCAAAAATTAGACTACTGAATGATTATGAAAGATAAAAAGAAAAAAAATATAAGATTTTCTATACAATTAAAATTAACACTAAATATGTGAGATCTCTAAAATGATATCAGACAGATTATTGTGTTTACACCCAAATTATACCAAGTAACTCTTAAGACATGGGGAATGGATAGAGTTATTTATAGATGAAATGTGATGAACATTCACCAGTTGTGGAATGTTTATGAAAAAAATATAGAAGAACATGAATCACTTTTGATAGTTCTAAAAAAACAACTCAATGAGATCAAACACAATTTTGGAAACAAAAAAAATCTGGAAGCAGTGGCACCTGTCAAATCTCATGTGTAGTATTATTTTATTAATGATTTTTTATAAGTGTGACCAACAAAATACATACCATTTATTCTTTTCCAAGAGAGAATAAGGCATGAGAAGATATATATATGTAGAAATGTTTTTGGATATGTTCAATCAACTAAATATCAATATCTCTATTGTATAATCAATTTACCAGATGTATAGTGATGGAAATTTATAAAATGAGATACTATAAAACTAGAGAAAAATATAAGGACATGGGTGTTATTTATTTGATTGTGGAATTCTCTCTAGCTATATAGTGGGATCAACCACCGAATATGGGAGATCTTGTATTTTTTCAATCCCCAACAACATAGGGACATGTAGTTTTGGGAAATAACTATTAGATCCTAGGGAATGTATAAATACCATGATAATATGTTTCATTCAATAATTAGGTCTTGAATACCTAAATCCAATGACAGTGTAACTTAATATAGATGACTAATCATTCCTGTATCCTCAAGGATGTATCCATGACATTATAATTAAAATTAAAAAGATAATATTCCATGTTTATTTTCATATCCTAGATATGCAGGAATTGGTAGATGTACCCATAATTATTATATGATCATTTATATTCACCAGAAAAGATTTAATCAATGTGAACCATGGTAAATTGATATTTATTTTTCTTATAAAATAGGTATTGTTTGATTTACTAAAAGAATCCATGAAAATATTTGACACATTTTATTATGAAGAGGTTTTTATTTCTAAAGAAAAAGTTGATTACATTGAATTTTATGATGAATGGGATACTCTATATCCAGATAAAAAATATGCTTGTCAATAAGAGGAGGTAAATTTCATTGAACCTTTAATAAGAGACTCATTCCTAGAGTTCATACTATAGGTTATTAAACCTCCAATGCTAGAAGTGAATCCTATTCTAAGAACACAGAAATAATCATTCATAGAGGCCAATGATTCACATGTAATCATCATATTATTATAAATAAATCAATAATAATATTATTAAATGAAAAATTTAGTCATGATGCATAAAAACTAGAATTATTTGGGTGTGGTTGATATGAAGGGGACCAACCCCAAGATCTATACCCATAAAATTTTGTTGGAAGAAGGCTTTAATCTCAAAAACCAACCCTATAGTTAACTCACCCAAAAAATGTAATATGTTGTTAAAAAATAATTTATGATGCTTCTGAATGTTGTTATTATTTTTTCTTCTTTGACAGTTAGTGGTTTATCTTGATTCAAGTAAATCCATTGAAGGGTGTCATAACTATGATTGAAATCAATGAAAATGAATTAATCCCTTGTTGAATAACTACATTATAGAGAGTGTGTGTTGATTACATAAATATAAATACAAAAACCTAAAATTTCAACATACTACTCCCATTCATGGATTATATTCATTAATGATATATTGACCATGAAATTTATTGTATCATAGATTTATATTCTGGATGCAATGAAATATTTTTTTGAAATAATTGATTTAAAAAAAAATCTGGCCTGCTTTTATATCATTCACCTATCAATGGAATTCCATTGGGATTTTAAATGAACTAGAAAATTCTAATGGTGTATAACACATATAAATCATGAATCAGTGAAGGAGTTTGATGAAATATTTATAGATTATTTTTCCATGTTTGGAAGATATTTTGAAATCATTCTAATAAATTTATAATACGTGTTATAATTCAATGATGTGAAATTTCTTGTGATGAATTTTCAAGAAATTTCAATTCATGTTCTAAGGAGGAATCATCATAGGGACTGAAATGTCAATACATTTCAAGGATGCTGACCTAGTGTAAATCAATATAGTCAAATACTTTCTAGAACTAATAAGTTTTAATGGAATAAAGAGTTTTCTAGGACGCGCATGATTTTATTGTCACATTTTTATGGACTACAAAAATATATCCAAAACAATGATACATATATTATGTAATAAAAATAATTTTTATGTAAATGATGAATGACGATAGTAATTTAATGCTTTAAAAAATCACGGTGGCCACTTTTATCATCGTATAAATAGATTTGAAACAAATACTTTGAATAGATTTGAAATTTCAATGAATTCACTATGGCAGTAATTTTGGGGAAAGAGGGAAGACATATATTTCATCCAATTCATTATTCTATCCATACTCTAAACGAATCTGAAATCAATTATACATTGAAAAATAAATATCTTGTTAACTTGATTTACATTTGATAAATCAAGACCATACCATGTAATCTCCAATGTTTTCACTTATATCTATCTAGTAGAATCTGAACACATTGTAAAGAAAAATGATTAAAAAATAGGCATATTATGTGGATCATACTATTTTGAGAATTAGAAATCATCATTAATGACACTAAATGTAATGAAAATTTTATTACCTAACACTTATCTAGACATCCTCTTCCCAATATTGAGGATGGAAAATAATTGAGTATTAAATATTATTTCAACAATGAGACAGTCTTCAAAAAGGATTTGCATGAATGGCTATAGTTTCCTGACATTGAAAACTATATTTTACAAGAACACTTCACCACCAGATATCCTATCAATAGATTAGGGAGTTACTCATTGATGCATTAAACATTTACTAGGATGTGGAAATATTTTTTAGAAATTAATTTAATGGTTTAATGTGATTCTTCACCCAAGATGATTAAATTAAATGTGTGATATAATTCTATCACACGTCATTGACTAGAAGAAATAATGGGTATGAGTATATAGTGTCAATAATGAATAAAAAAAATTCCACCACCAATCTTGATGAAATTTATTTTGTACAAGGTTGTAATAGTTTCTAGTAGAGAGACACAATTTGAATGCACAATAAAATTCCCTAGAACCCTATTCAGGAATTAATTAGTTTTCATTGAACTGATTTCACGGCCATGTTTCCCAATTTCTATGGAAATATATACATGTTTTTCTGTGTATAATATGTTTCAACGTTTTCAGAAAGAGATGATAACACTTTTGAATCATCCATGGTGTTCAGGCAGTTGATAAAAGAAATACATATTCTTTCTATTTGTTCTCCCCGATTAATAATTATTGATTTGGAAACAAACTTCAATTATAATTCAATAAAAGGTATACTAATAAAATATTTCATTCAAAATATTACTAGAACCCCACACAACACAAAAACTAGAAATAAGTTGTAACTTCATAATCTAGTGTTTAAAAAAATTCATTAAATGGATGTAAAATAAATAAATACTATATTTTCCAACATGATGATGAAATTTTTGAATATCTCATATCTTATAAAATAACCATCGAGAAATCTCTTTTTTTAATTTTCTATGAAAAACCTATCATTATCCATTGTAAGTAGAATATTTCTCGCACTGGGAAATCTAAAAGATAAATCTAGAAGCAGAAAATGCAATGAAAAAGAGATTACTCAAATTCGGTGAGCTAGAAATATTTATAAGAGACACTTATGAGAATAATAAAATTTATAATTATAAAAAAACGAAATGGAATGATTAACACATTTCTTAATGAATATTTACATATGGGGAAAATTTATATTATTTTATTCCAAAATGATGTTATTCCTCAAAGAACAAAAAACATGATGGTATTACAAAATATATATTATTTTATTCCAAAATGATGTTTACATAGCTTATGTGGATTTCAAGTTCTTTGAATAAAATTAAGTGTTGACTGGTAGGAAACCACAGTTTGTTCCCTTAAGGAAAATATGGATCTGTGAAGCTTAGTTGAATAATGTTGTGTCTCCTAATCTAACAAGAAAAGGATATTACAGAATAATAAATTCCTTTTCTGTTGTAAAAAAATCATACCAAAATAACATATATCCCATGGGTAATATAATAAACTCAAAATTTTCAGGGAAAATTTACCAATATGAAAATATAAACCATAAGTCATCGATTTATGGTGGAACACCACTCCAACACTCATATACTTCTATCCCTTAAACTTCTCTTCCTCATTCACTCCTTCTCCCTCTGCTCTCCATCATTCAGTTTGAAGTATTCCGCTTCTTCTACCCATCCTCACTTCCCACCTATCACTATGGTATAAACATAGAATAGATGTCTTAGCCCATCTAGACAAGTGGATAAAAGCTTGGATCATCCTCAAACTATGTCTTAGTTATGGACTTTGACTTCACCATCTCATTCACCACTACAAACCGCAAATTTGATCATGTATAATTCTGATTGATTTTCTATTTCCCACTACTAATAGGGATATATTTTTCTATCACAATTCCTCCCAAGCCTATGTTTCATAGATGCACTATAACAACGTCACATTCCCCCTTTAACGACTAATCTAGTGAGGACCAATAAAATTATTGACACAACTATGCTACAAGAAATCCTCATAGATGAGGAGGTTCTGAAAAACCTTCAATAGATACACCTCATAGTAATTATTGAGGTGAATGAAAAGATGAATCGATATATTTTTGTAGTGTTACTGACCAATTTTCAAATGTATTCAATCCATGAGACCTTCCAGTGGAAGGCTGGGAATTGAGATGAATTTTGGCATGTTTGGAGTCTAAGTTGGTGTGTATAATTTATAATTAAACACATCTCCTCTATAAAATACATTATTCCTTATCCGAATACAGTTTACACTCCATATTGTTTGGAACAAATCGATTGATACCCCAACAATATTCATGATCCTCCAACTATGAAGAGAACCCAACTAAAGTATGATGCTCTCAGGATTATTCACCAAGAACATTCCAAGGACAATATGGAATGGGTTGAGTCCCACAAAGCCATCATATTGAATTTGGGGGCCATTATAGTCAACTATGTGGCAGCCTTATTTTGGATATAATTTTTCAGTTAATGTTTTATTATGATAATCATGCAATCAAGAGGTGAATTATGCTTATGGGTTGATCCTTTAACACTCTCCAAGATAAAAATCTTGTCATATTTAACATCTCCTAGAAACTCTCATATTTAGGTCTGATGTAGTCCGTCATTATCATCAAGATCCAAAAAATGGGGATTAATTTGATGATTAGTGACCCATATTTTTTGGAAACCTGAGTACGATGCCTATACTAATGAGGCACCTTCAACATAGGTTACATCTTACGCTACCACTAAATCTGATTAGCTCGCTTCTTGCAAACCTGAAACATCAGTTTCTTCCCTTCTTACCCATTTTCATTTTTTTAGAGATATAGTCCATAAACATTAATATATTGTTTACTATTTTTTGTACAATCATTAGTTTATATGTCAAAATAATGGAATCCCTTTTCCTTAGCCTTCCCTAATCCCTTCCTCTCCCCTACCACATACTGTTTCACCAATCCACCCAAATCATTATATCATTGGCTCATCAACTACATCAATTCCCACCATATCCACCCTTTCACCTTTGGCCTCTCTATTTGAGGATATTACCAAGATCAGGGACTCATATACCCATTATGACTAATTTTAGGATTACCTTCAATTAGTAAAGGGTCACACTCATCCATTTACCTCCGAGGTACCATTCACTAATGTCACTTAAAAACATTCAACTTAGGTTTGTATCAATGCCTCTCATCCAGAAATAAAGATAGATCCCACATCCAACACCATGAGATTACTAGGGAGATCTCGCCTCCTACAACTTCCACTTTCTCAAATAATAAAATTATGGGGGAAAACCACTACCCAACCTTTGGTTTGGTTCCACTAATGTTTCTCAAGACGATTCTTCCCTCTCTACTATTTTATTACATTGTATACCCCTAAACTATTTTGATTCATTTATGGACCTATTTTTTTCAATGTATTACCTACAATGGATTATAAATACCATATTATATAATTTATATTAGATAATTTTTTTTAATAAAATGGCTTTCTTACATATTGGTTTTTAATGATGTATTTATTCAGACATGTCTTAAGCATCGGTCTCCAATGTTAAATTTTGTGAATATTGTTATTCTACTATATGCCATTACCCATATGTTATTTACTCATGTGAAAATCGATTGATGGAAAATTCAAGGAGAACCTTGAAATACCTACCTAGATAGTCCGACTACCACACAATAAGTTTGGTCATGCCATTTCATGGGTGGTGTACTCCACCAAGAGATTATTAGATCTTGAGGAGACCTCCTCTAGTTCCTGAAAGAGGATGTGTGAAGTTGAGTCAATATACATATCTAATTGATCACTATCAATATATTTGGATTATGATTTCATTATTAGTTCTAAATGTGAGGTAACCCATAATTTTACATTTTATGTCTTTTCTTAGCTTGTTATAGTCTTTTTTTATTCTAGTTTTTACTATTATTATTTCATTCCAACACATTTTTTATTCATGTCCCTAAACATATATCATAACTAATACTTTTTCCCTACCATTCCCACCTATCCATTTACATCTTTCATATTTTATATATCCTTCAAACTAATTTTTTTTATAGTAATGTTATAATTTGTTTCTAACATTATTTTAGTTATCCAAATTTCAAATCAATATACTATACTTTTCCCCATTTTATGTTATTTTCCCAATAATATCCCAATTTCATTAATTAATTTCAATATTTACCATTTAAAACATATATATATGGTCATTTCTATCTCTCCCACCTAACATCCCAAAATAATACGGACACAATTTCTTTATGTGGGGGAGGGGGAGGGGGGTTCATGATCAATATTTCATATGCACCTATATTATTTCATGTTCTCATTAATCTAGGGGACATTTTTTAAATATAAATCAATAAATTGATATCCCATTGCACCCATGAAAAAAAATGAAATTTTTATTAGGAAATTCAAAAAATATTTTCTTTTCACCTATATTGATTTTTAGTATGATTACTGAGTTCTGTAATTTCATTACAAATCTAAATTACCACGATTATTTTTGATATACATTTTATTGGTTACAATACCCAGAGTTACATACCATTTTATTTTTATTTAAATTCCTAGGATGATTCTATGGACACTTTCTCTATAATTTTATAAGAATATTTCTTATGAGATAATTATAGGATATAATCCAATATGAAAATTAATTGGATTATTTTTTATGTTATGACTATGCATATAAATTGTTAAAATTATTAAGGCAGTTTTTTGTAGATCCATTTTTCCTAAGACTAGCATATCTATTTTCCCATCATTTTATCATATAATCCTAGGATGATCTTATTAGGATTGATCTATGTTACAAGACTATTATATCCCTTCCTACCCAACTCTTTGGTATGATTAAATTATTTTTATTTGAAAAATATTTCGGGAACAATCATTTATACTAGGCATGAGATGTTTGTTACTAATGAGATTTTCAGTGACACCTTTACCTGATCTAATGGATATGGACCGGAGGTAGTTTTGATTTACATTTAATGATATAATGTTTATAAAAAATAAGATCATAAAAATATGTTTTCTTTTATGAGGGTCAAAAATTACAATTTTCATAGTGGAGAATTTAATTAAAGATCGTATGTGGTTTTTTCATGGATATGATACATTTCATTAACATGACTTAAAAATTGAAATGAAATGAAGAATAATATTATTTTCATATCAATTTAACAGAAATCCCTTTAGTCCATCATGATATTTTGGGAGTTTTTTGATGCTACGTTCAGAAGAAGGTTCTAAATTTTATAATTCATGATTATAATGCTTTCTAATTTAGATATTTCTCACATTTTTAGGTTAAATTTTATCATTTACCCACTAAAACACATCATCAAAGGCATTAGATTATTATTTTAATTTACTCATAGTTAATTATTTTATTTATCTTTATAGAGTGATGATATCAGAACTGATGCATTCCAATTATTAGGGACATGTATTTAGTGCATGGGCATCACTATAATTTAATTGTACCTTTAGTGATGACAGAATATTCATGGTCATGTAAATTTAAACACGGATGTAGATTCCAATTAATAGTTGAAATATTGTAAATACTGTTAGAAATATTTTGAATAAAGAACATGATAAGGAAGTGTGAATGATTTTCTAGACTATGGTGATTTTGGTGGAATAAAAGTTTACTCTAACATATTATTTTATTTTCATGTTTTTAATGTATGTTTCATATTAGAAATTACATCCTTGGAGACATTGTTGTGGAAATTTTTCATGGGGATAAGAAATAGTTCATGTGTGGGGGATCTTCATAAGATTAATTTATATATAAATTTTGGAATCATTTTCTTCAGATTTATACATGTTATTTATTATGATTTTATATTGTTTGGTTAGTTTTTTTAGATAATGGGAGATGAGTTTGGAAAAGTAGAAGTGATGTAATAGTCTGAAATTTTAGACTATAAATGACATAAAAACATATATACAGTGTAAATCTATCAAAGATAATTTAGTCAAATAAAAGATTGTAAAACCAATTTATGATATAATACCATCTCATTGATAAAGATATCACATTTTCAATACATTTTTTATTCTATAAAACCCTTATCTCCTAAAGACCCTACAATTTTTTATTTAGCTATAATTCCTAGAAATACAGAATACCATAGACTGCAATTATTTCATTTATAGATTAAAAAATTATATTATGAGAAAATATTCTTGAAAGAGAGTGACTAAAGAATAATTACAATGTAAAATATTTTTACTCCATAAGATTAGTTTTTCTATATATATTCCCAACACCGAATGATTTGAGAGACTCATCGATTCTGTTTATTTTTGCATTCATTTCTCTCTCATTTAATTCATTTTTTTTATTTGGGATTGCTTATGTGGTTTTCATTTAAGATGTTCCCAATTTCAATTATTGTTTCAACATGTTTCTTATTTTCCTCAAATATAGTTTCATTTTTATTCATGAACCTCCATGTGTTATTTTATCTTCTATATGACTGGTTTGTGTTATTGGATTCATTCAAATAAACTGACATATTATACTGGTGTGCTCTTAATATTATTCATTATTAATATATATTGAACCTGTGTAAACTATTTTCATATTTAATAATACCTTTTAATTCATGATTAAATCTCATAAAACTACCAATTAAAGGTAGGGGTAGCAATTCATTAATGAATAACTAAATAAGAAACATAGAACTTTAATGGCTAAAGAACAATGTTCTTTATAAAATTATATATCATTTAGATGAATGTTATAAAAATGGATAGTGATAAGGATGGATCCAACCATTATAATTAATAACTAATATAGGATCAATTGTTTGACTTATATATACCTTTTATAGTGGTAGATAATGTAACCGGGCAGACAACCACATATGGACCAAAGACCAGCTGTCATGCTTGGTAGAACCAAATCTAAATTGAAGAATATTATATAGATATATGGTCTATGATAATTTAAATTACCTTGTTGGATTTAGGATTATCATATTTTTATCATCTATAAAATTGATCTAGAATCCTATATTTATTGACTGAGTTATATCAACCTACTTAATTAATATCCCAACCTCTTAGAATTAGAGGAGAAATCAACTTATAGGTTCCAAATACTAGGTCATGATCCGCTTCCATATTTTCAATATATGTTTGATTATGGACATAAACTATTATAGGTACTTTTCATGTAGCCCTAGTTACGATATTATAAATTTTTAATCTAATCATGCTTCTGTATATAACACCACTTGATTTTATAGGATGCATCCTTAAAAATAAATTCAATTCATTCAATATATTTCATTGAAAACATAAAATTTTATATAGTAAAAATCATATAAAATGAAATATCGAATATAAAAAAACTTTTTAAATTATGAATTGATTAAATAAAGGGGTTTTTAAAAAAATTAAGGACCATATAGAAATAAAATAATAACTTGACCTTCTAAATAGTTATGTGACCCTTAGAAAGAGTAAATTTTCTAATAGATTAGTAACCTCACCTATTAATGTATTAAAAAATATAGTAATTTTAAAAATAAAAATATTTTATAATTATATTATAGTATATGTAAATAAATATTTTGAAAATGTTAAATTAGGTGTTCTTATTTTTATAAAACATAAATGTAAATCTGAAATTTTACGATAAATAGAGCTATTTTAAAAAATTAATTATCATAAAATAGAATAATAAATTATATTTTTAATTTATTTTTATTAGAATATAATTTTATGAGACAATAGTTAATTTTTCAATGAGTTATAAAAAGAGATATGGTTTTAAAATTGGAATTTTTCGTGTAAATGGTGATTTTAATTAAAAATTAAATTTCCCAAAAATAGAAAATTATTTTTATAATTTAGAGTTTTCTTTGAATTATACAATGGTAAACATGATAGGGTGTATATTTTTGGATTTTTTAAATAGTGGATTTTTTGGTGAATAGTGCAATACAATAATTCATTGGATAAGCTAACTACATGAATTGTTGAGTGATAAATGATATACAGATCACATAAGAAACATTTATTTGAATTCAAATGCACTAAGTACTCTATTTATTCACATGAATTTTCACAATTCCATGTATTAATACAAACTAATAAAATAATGAATAGTAAAATAAATAACACCCCATTGCACCACTATTAATACCACCCCAACACAATGTCTTCTCACTCCACCAAAGCCATTAATATCTGACAATTTCTAAAAAATAATCATTTTAATTCTATATCCCTCATTGAAAATCCTTTTTTCTAAAAATAGATGAGTCCCATAAAGATATTATGAAGGATAATAATTCAAGAGGTAAAACCCTTAATTATTCCCTTCCATTTCCTTTTATTTTATTTTATATTATTATCATTCCCTCATATCCTCTATCCAAACAAAAATTATATCAATAATATATTATATATAAAATAATAATATTAATCAAATAGATAATACACCATAAAATCTCTACCCCCTCTTCATTTGATAATTAAAATGAAAACATCATCCGTGAGGTGACGATTTACCGCCTTCAGAGACGACATGTTTTATTTTTTATATTCCTCCATTAATATTGTTAATAAACCATATTTTGGGTTAAAAAAGATTAAAATATTTTTATTATTGTTTATTTATTATTTTAAAACCATTATATATGGATAATATTATTTAATAAAATAAAACTAGTTCATGATGATTGAAAAAATGCCAAAATAATCAGCTTGATTATCACTAACTTCTTATTTAATGAATCATCTCCACAACATATAAATAAATGAAATATAAAAAAATTTAATATTATGTATGTTCATTAATAACATATAATATAAATCATAGATAACTATTCTCATTTTACATTATTTTCCCATACATGCATACAAGATAAAAGATGATGAGAGCCCAAGAATTGATTACACCTTCATCAAAAAATTGTATCTAATAACATATCAAAAGGAAATAAAGGAATATAATGAAATTAAAATAAATCAAATACATGTAGAAATATTTCTGAATTAATTAATAAATGGATTTAATATGATTATCTCAGACATTAAGATCACGTGAAGTACACATTTTGACATAAGCTATGGGACATCAGAACAATTTAAATTTCAAAGAGTTGTACATGGTATTGTGAAACTAATCATTTTTATGTTGTTTATCTACAAACCATTGGAGATTATTTTTCTTTTGAAAATATATTACACTTATATATCAATATTTTATTTCATCATGGATATGATTATTGTCTATGTCGTATGAAAAATTTTACATTTGATGTTTACTTTGAATGATGAAATATTATTAAATACAATTTTCCTACTCAATATAGATATAATGATTAGAATATTGGTCTTGAACTAAATATAGGTATTAAAAATTATTTTTACATGTATGGATGGGTGGGTCCTGACTTTATAGCCTCTTGATGCATATACTGGTCTCATGAGACATTTTAGTTGGTGACATACCCATCATGTTTGTTTCCAAGAGGAATCATATGTGTTTTAACACATACATAAACCATATTGATGGTATAATTGTTCTTGTGTGAGATAAATAATATCAAAAAATAAGAATATTCTTCATTCAATAAAATGTTATTACATTCCATGATAATTTCATTATTAAAAAAACAATGGATGAATTTTCATTATCATTTTATTGATGGAATGTGTTTTTCACATTATTTACAATTCCATAATGTATATGACTTATTGAATTTGCATCACATATTTTTGGTTTATATAACACTTAATGAGAATTTGATAAAACCATTTTATTTTATTTTTTCCCTAGGTTGTGAGTATGAAACCTTTAATAAGTGACAAGAAGCAATTTATTTTCTTTTGTTATGTACATTGTTTAATTTAAAAATTAATGATGGAACCATTTATGTATCTATTTCCACAATAATTTGAAACTGATTGATCCTTGGTCATGTGATTTATTATATCTATGTAATTTAAAAATAATAACTACTGACTCTAGGAAAATGGGGTTTTGGTTGTTAGATATAGAATCAGATCATGTTTATTATAAACCATGTGACCTATATTAAATAAATATTATTTAGGGTCATAACCATTAGACTGACATTGAGGACATACATTTAATAACATACTAGAAATATTTTAAGTTAATTTTTATGTGCGTATTCCTAATAATACATCCATGAATATATACTACAAGTGGAAGTGGTTCTAAAAATTATATACATAGGGGTTTCAATATTAAGAAGGTTTGTTAGGCCTAACTCAACATAAAGTAATATAGGATAATGGGCCTTACAGTGCACCAATTTTGAAACACTCTGGGCATATTATTTGGATAATTAAAATTCAATTTCTGAACCATAATGATTAATTTAAAAGGAAATATGTCCCCAAAGAAACTCTGTTTATGATTACAAGGTGAACAATGTATAAATTTTCAATTTATCATAAGTGTTATTCATGATGGAAATGATGTGTAACCTAATTTAATTAATAGACCTATTTAGAAGTAGAATCATATATATGTAATGTAATAAATATCCACTAAAAATGTATGGATTTCCCTTTTAATAATGTCAAACTTATTAGTGGTAGATCTGAAATGATCATGGATATATGAGGATAACATAATCAGGCTGTAATGATTGTCCATACTAAATCTATATTGGATCCTTTCATGTTTAAAATTACAAATATTTTAGTAAGAATAATAATCCAGTGGTTGCTAATCACTGGATCAAGTACCAAGAAAAGATATTTCTATCACTAGGATGCACTGAAAGTAAAAGGGTACTAACGAAGGTATATTGCATCAAAGGATACATATCAATGGTGGTCATTGATAAAGATTACTAAGGAGGAATATGATATAAAATAAATGGGATGTAAAAAATTTAATGTGATATTATTTTAAAAATACTACCCTCTTGATAAGTGAACTAAAATGAAGAGAAAATTCCTGAAAATAATAAAAAGAGTAGAAGTGAGTGTTTCATGCTATGAGGATACGTTCATAAGAAATTTTTTGTTTCAATAGATTGTATATGTATTTTGGAAGACAAGAATGATATTTGATTTGATGTTCTTAATCCATGTATCATTAGAGTACAATCTTCTCAAATATTTTAATTCCATGATGAAAATGCATTATGTTCTATCAAAATAAAGAAGGTGTTTTTGAGATAATATATGATCAAGAGAAATAATGATAATAATAGGTCTTTCCATAATCATGGAAATGGGTAATGATCAAATACATATAGGGGAATGCAATAATTTCCATTATGTTATGAAAATGGAACGAATCATTCTAGGAAATTCTTTAAAGGAATGTGAGTTTGATATATGTTATGAAAAATGGGTCATTGAGCTAAAGATTGTAATGGGAAGAAACAAATCAATAATGTTCACTGCTTCAACTCTAATGAATTGGGATTTTTTTCAAATCAGTGTCCTAGGTGTGAGGGGAATGTACGACATAAGAGGCCAAGAGGAAAAATCGATTCCTTTATTTTCACCCCAATAGATGTAAATGTACCCAATTATATAGGGATGGTAAATTAATAAAATATCTATATTTAGCCAATTATTTTTTTGATTTTGGATCATTGAAATTTTTTATATCCATCCAATTGACCATAAAAATATGGAAAATAAAATTTTATTTAACAAAGGAGTTGTCAATAAAATCTCATAATAGAAGTATCATTGTAAAAAAAATGTGTCGGTCATTCCCCTTATAACAAATAAATGTGCCTTAGTTTCTGACTGTATCATCATACCCATTGTACACTATGAAATAATCCCCAATATAAGTTGATTTTAAAAATATGAAGTGAGAATATATTATTAAATAATTGAAATTATAATTTGTGAGGGAGATTTATAATCCCTTAACATTAGTTCATATGATTATTATCTAGATCCACACCCAATAGTGCTATTGATTGAAATTATTATGGAGGAAGAGAAAGAAACATCAAGGGAGGAGGAAATTCATCTTCAAATTGAGAATGTACCAATTATACATGAATAAATTTTTTATTTAATGATGAATTATCTAGAAACACCGATCGAGTGTTAAATGGAATTTACCATTGATCTAGTTCCTAATGCAAGGCCAATATCAATGTCTTGTTATAGAATGAACATTTTGAATTAGTATAGATAATGAAAGAAAAATAGGATATCAGTAATAGGGGATTTGTTACCCTCAGCGTTTCTTCATGGGAATCCCCTAGACATTTGGTTATGAATAAAGATGGATCGTTGATGAAGCTCATTGAATATAGAGAAATCAATGTTATTATAATACTGAACAAGTATACTCAACATTGAGTTGATTATTTATTTTATCAAATACACAAATCTGAATATTTTTCAAAGACTAACATTTATTTGGGATAACATAAATTACATGCCAAGAAGAAAGATATTTCAAATGAAACCTTTCAAACTTGTTTGGGATGTTATGAATTTACAGTAATTACATATGGACTGAATAATTCTCTTTATGTTTACCGGGACTAAATGAAAAGTGTATAGAAGGAATATGTTGGTTATTTTTGTGTGTAAATTATTAATGATGTCTTCATTTTCTTAAAATTCTATGAGGCCTTGAGGACCACTTTAGGATTATTTTGAAGACTCTAAAATAAAAATATTTATATGGGTTTTTTAGGAAAATTTAATATTGGATTTAATTGTTTTCCTTTAATGTCCATATTGTCTCTAGTTTTGGAGGACCAGTGGATGTTGGGAAGACAAAGGATATCCCAGAATTCATTATGCAGTTGAATAGAACTGAGACTTGAAGTTTTATTTGTTTCATATGTTACTATCAATATTTCATTCAGAATATTTCCTGATTTTCTTACCCATTAACCAAGATCATACATAAACAGGTTATGTTCATTTGTTAAAAATCATTTATTGGATGTTTTTTAGAATAGAATAGACGATTGTTCAATGCGTAAATTTGGAATATTCCATTAGGAAATTATTTTTTAGGGATATGTATTGACACATCGAATAATGGGTTGGGTTGTTTCCTTTGTAAAAATGATATGTCCACTTCTTATGCGTTAAAGTAGTTGAAGACTCATGGACAAAATTACCCAACTCATGATCATGATATATTAGCCATAATATTTTACTTAATGATTAAGATAAACTGTCTATATGGTGAATGATATAAGATATATAAAAATCACAAGAGTTTGAAATACACATTTACACCGAAAGAAAACAACAAGAGGAAAAGAATATGGATCGACTAACTCAAATATTACGATTTCTCAATACACCACCACCTAGGAACAGAAAATAAAGAAGCTGATACATTAAGTAGTAATGATCATGGACTTCTAGCCCATATGCTGATTGATAAAGATCTTATATTAATGTATAATGTAAATATGGATATGGTTATTGTTATGAAATAAGAAAAATCACTCATTTTTAAATGATTTATAATCCCCATTTACTAGAGAAGAAAATAATTTCTCAATCTGATAATGAATGTTTTAAAAATAAAATTATAGTCATTAAGGATGGATGATTGGAAGACTTACTATATGAGAATGTAGTTCGATAATTTGGAATGTGGTTATGTGTTTGATCAACACATGAGATAAAAATGTAACTATTATACGATTCCCAGAGAATGAAATTTCTCTATTCACCCTGGTATAAACAAAATGTAGATAGACCTGAAAGATCACTTTTGGTGGGATAATATGAAGTTGGAAATAGCTAGCTATGTATCAAGATTCATATATTCCAAAAAATTAAAGGTTGGAAGACATCATCCCAGTGGATTCAAGTGACCTATTAGTATTCTTATGTGTACATGGGATGACATTAACACATATTTCATTAGTAGAATAACAAATACTCCATGAAAGATTGATGAAATATTGTAAATAGTTGATTGAATTACTGAATTTGAATTTCTCCTCTCTAAATGGGATTACTAAATATGGAGGGCCTAGAAAGACTCTATATTAATGATGTTGTACGATATCTTGGTGAACTGTTATTGATTGCGACTGATCAGGATAAATGTTTTACAACAAATTTTTTGAAGACTATTCAGAAAGCTAGTTATAATAATCTTTAATTGAGTAATGTTTATCACCTTCAATTTCAATGAATTTCTTAAAGGAAAATTCAAAAATTATAAGACATATTAAGATCATGATCACATGATATTAGAGGTATTTGGGATGATTATTTTCCATTTTATAATTTTCCTATAATAATAATAATTTCTATTTTAGTATTCCAATGTCACCATATGAATAATTATATTGAAATATATGTTATAAACCAACATGTTCGGGTGAATTTGGTGAGAAAAGACATATTTAACAATAAATTATTGATGATACAATAACATTGGTAAAGACTAGTTAGGCTCATATAAAAGTGTCTTAATGTAGGAAAATGAGTCATACTGACAACTAGATAAAGGATTTGGAATTTCAAGTGGGATATCCTGTCATTATAAAAGTATCTCCATGTTTTGTTTTCATTATGTTGGGTAAGAAAGGGAAACTCAGACCTAGATACATTGGACCATTTTAAATTATCGAAATAATGGGATCTTTATTTTACTATAAATCTTTTTCAAAACGTCTCTCGGAATTTAATGATGTGTTCATCATATTATTGTAAAATAAGTACATGCTTGTCCCCACACATGTACTGACCTATGAAGAAATAGATCTAGAACATTAAAATTCTTGCTTCGAAGTGTCTAGAAGTCAGATTACTTGACCGGTAATGGTTATCTGGAGACACCATAAAATGGAAGAATAAATGTTAGAACCTAATGATGTTATGAAGAATAACCACCCAATTTTTTTTAGAGTAATATTCATGAAACATTATGACGATGGAATTTTTGAAGGAGGGATGAATATAACAGCCCATGATTTTATGGTATGTATCCTATTATATAAATTTCATTCATTTGATAGGCTACACTACATAATTTTTTTTCATATAGTATAAATCATACAAAATCACCTAGAAAACAAAAAAAATGTTTTAAAGAAAGAATGAATGAAATAAGACGACTTTTCTAGAAATTCATGAATATATACCAAGGAAATGGTTTCCTAACCATTGCAAAATTAATTTGGTTTCTAATAATAACAATTCAGAAAATAGAATATAATCCTCACCAATGAATTTTTAAATAAAATTTAGTCATCCTATAAATTAATACATGATATAATTATATCATTGTAAAAGTAAATAATTATATTGTAAATTAAAAATTATGTGTTTGTATTTTTATAAAACATTAATGTTAATTAAAAATTTCCTAAAAAATGTAATCATATACAATATTTTTTTTTCAAAAATTAGAATGTTAAATTAATTTATTTTTCTTTTATGATTATAAAAAATTTTATGAGACCATAGTTTATTTTACAATGTGTTATAAAATCAGTAATAATATTTAATTTGGTTTTCATTGATTAAATGTTGAATTTAATTAAAAATTAAATTTCTCAAATTTATAAAAATATTTTCTCAAAAATGATTTTAGTATTTAATTCTACACATTGATGTTATCTTACAGAGATCATTTTGGGATTTTTCTAAAATAGTTTATTTTTTATGAATAATGATGTATGGTAATTCACAGTATATGATAAATAACTGATTTATTGAGTCATAGATGATGTAGAGATGTTGTAAGAACAAATAGTTTGAAATTGCATCGATTAGAAACATTATATACCTGTATGAACTATCACTATATCTTATTTTGTGAAAAATAAATAATAGATAAAATAATCAAATATCACTCCTATCCATGACTATAAATACGACCCCCACCAAATGTTATCCTAACTCCACCAAATCCATTAATTTTTTCTATTTTCTAAAAAATACCCTTCACATGATTAAAATGAATAAAATCCAAAAGGACCGATCAGTATAGAAGTCTTGTAAAATAGATTACGTATATGAAATTTACATTAAAATTTTGAACATAAAATACAACATATTTAATCATTCAATAATTACATTATTAACATAGTTTAACATGACATATCAATCATAAAATACATCATTTTATCCTAGGAAAATAAAAAATATGAAAGGGTGGAGTTAGGATGCTCCTTAAGGATAAAAAATATAGTTGAAGATTTAATAAATAATCATAAACTTTAATGGAATGCATAAAACCAAAGTAAAAGCCTTTAAAATATAATCATCATCATAATATTAAATGAATAAATTATATAATTCTATTTAAATATTCACATGGATATTATACTAGTCAAATAATCACATGTAAAATCAATTACAAATCTCATGATGAGAGAATGCATAAGATCAGACATCATAACCATACCATCAATGCCTCATGTGAAGACCATTACTATATTGTTAAGGCCTTTTTCCAAAATAGTGGTTTGTGTCATACGTCTTGTCGATGCATCAAAGGGCTATTGCAGGCCCCACCAGTCACTTACTAAGTCCAATGCATTCATCTTTTGGAAATAGTGAAACATAACATAATCGTTCATTATAAAACTAACATAAAAAATATTTACATGTTATCCCTAAACCATGAATGGTGTAAAAATGGAACTTCCATAGTCAAACAAATCATAAAACCTTCAATGTAATAGGTTAGATGGTATCACAACAGGTCCACCTCAAATAAACATAAAATCCAACACAGGATGTTGACATAGATGAATAAAATTTAATAAATTCATTCAGATTTTTTGAGGGAAATATCATTTTTATAATCTGAAATCATTTAGAAGATTGAAAATTATAAAAGAAAACATTTATTTTTAAAATAACCTTATAATATTATATGGAAATATTCAAAATGTTAAGGTGTTATAATGATGGAAAATACCCTCTTGTGTCATATAAGTTAAAAAATATTTGTTAATTTGATGAATAATTCATAAAGTACCACACTTAGAAAAAATTGTAAAGAATTCATTGAATAAATTTAATAAAATATCAATCATGGTTAAACATTACTTTAAACATTTTTCAATATTATTTTAAAATATATTTTACGAAACATGGACATGGATGATAAAGATGACCATGTGGATACTTATGTGTAATCCATATCGGATAATAGTGAGATTTTGAAATTAACCCTTAGATGAATCCTTTAAAAGAATCATTTTTGAGAAAATTAGATTGATATTAAAAATATAAATAAAATTTAATTTATAATAAATTTATATCTATATAAATATTTATGTAAAATAATATCAATAATATTGAAATGGAGGAAGTATAAATTATTTAAACATTCAAAGCATCCCACAACACTTTGAACATTTAAATCATAATCCTGGTATCATTAATTGACTCTCTAAACAACATGATGAAAATGTATTCATGATATTATGTACAAAGGGAGCAGTACATACACCACACATAAGTTATAGGTGGTGAACAAGTCTTAGATCTCATGAAAAATAAAAGTGAGACAAAATTACCTTACCTTAGTTCTGATACTCTCCAAACATGTACGAAACTCTTGTATAATGGTTTTAAACATATTATTAACTTCTTCCAAAATTATATTAATTTTTATGATATCATATTTGATTCATTTAGGACTTTATATTACCCTTTTATTAAAAATTTCCATGTTAATGCATCATTTGATGAAATAATCGATTTCATTATCACGCATGTTTTGAATTTTTATTACTGATTATATTACATATATCATGATTTAATTACTTCCATAATTAATAAAATGATTTATATACCATACATATTCCAAATATAAATATATATAATTGATAGATATATGAAATTGAATAAAATGTTCCTAGAGACGGTATGGCATATGTACACAAGAATGTTGTTTCTGTTTAGTTATCATTTGAATGGAAGTGAAAGAAACATATGTACAAACACACACACACATAAATATATTAATCCGGTTGAATTATTATTCCATACATTTAACTCATATTGATAATTTTAGTTACTATTCTTGAACGGTGAATGTATAATATTAATCTCATCACGTCATGCAGATAGTAATATGTATGTACGTATGAGAGACGATATCATATTCTTAATGGTTAAATTTTGAGGAATTGGACATAATATTAATTTTACATAAACAAATATCATGTTATATATATTATTTTTCACATTTATATTTATCTTCATAACCATAAAAATAAATTTTACATGAAAAATTGTTGACACAATGGCGTGGAGACGGTAAGCCGTACGTACGCAGAAATAGAGATATTGCAATTCATATTATAGATATAATGAGAAATATGATTTTTACATGATTATAGTAACATACAATTATATATATAATAATTGATTTATTATTTTTATGTTTGAAAATACATTGAAAGGGGAATCAGGGTAAGAAATGTACTTTGGAAGATGCGACAAAATAGTTACCTCTTTTTCTTGTGTCTCTATATAGTTTTTACAAAAGGACCCCATTGGTTGGATTTATTCCCAATGTGGGTCCTCTAGGTTGAATTGATGGATTTTTTGATAATAAATGGATTGGGTGTTCATGAGCCAATGCTATTTGGAGATGATAATTATAGATAAAGAGAACTTCCATTTTATATGTGGGTGAGAGGCACTTTCGGAAAATATAAAAATATTAATTTATTATAATTTTATTTCCGGTTCATAATGTCTCAAAAGTGATTTAATTTCTTAATAAGATGAGTATGGGTCGAAATCCTCTGAACCTTTATATTTTAGACACTTTTTGGTCATAAAATTAACCTTATCTTTTATAATTAACCCTTAGTTAAACGACTTAACTATTCCCGTGTCTTCTTTCAATTTTAAACTACATGGTTAATATTTATAATATAAAAAGCCAAACGAATCACAATTTAATAATTTATGAAATATTAAACATTAACATAGTCATTGGGCCTAGAACTATATTTTTATGAATTTTATAACATTTAATTTAATATTATTTATTTTAATGTTTTATTTATGTCAATTTTGAAACGATTCAATATATGAGTTTTTAAAAAAAGGAAACAACATGATATCTTCTAACCAATAGTTAAAATATGTCAAAAACATGTTTATATTATATAATAAATTCGATTGGGTCATTAATTAAGATAAATTATATTTATTTTAAAATTTTTATTAACTGTAATCTATTCTTTATTTAATAATTCCATTTTTTGCATCATTATTGTGCCACCAATTAATTTAATTATTTATTTCATAAAATAATAAATAAATTAACATTATATATATATATATTAATTTTAACACTATATATACTATTTATAGTCAATCATATAACTTTTATATATTTATATAAAAAATGATATAATTAATAAAATTCAAATATGTCATTTTTAGCACTTCTTTAAATAATATATTATTAATGTCGAAATATGAAACCAGAGGCATTAAAAGGATCTAAAATTAGACCAAAATTATATTTTTATAGAAAAAAACTTATTACATGAAATCAAGATATGTTTTTCGGTCATATATTTTTATTATAAAATAAATTATACCTTTAATTACCCAATTTACCATTAACTGTGGTAAATAAAATCCAAATGTTACTAGTCACCGAATGTTATTTTGATCTTATTAGACCATATTTTTCATACTAATTACAACAACGTATGTCTATTTTTCGAAATTAAATTCATAGAAGCAGGAAAATTATGTTTAATGCAAATCTTGTAGATGTGGCAAGAAAACAAGTAAATGAGATGTTTAAAAGTTTAATAAAATTCCATACCTAGTTATATTATGAAATGTTTCCAATGAACTAAATTGGGTTAATATATGTGTTATTTATCAATTATTTCTTTAAAATCAATTATACGTAAAATTATTATTTGAATGAGATATTCGTTTTTATCAATAATGTTGTGTTTTCACAATTCATAAAAAATGAGATGTTTTTTGAAAAATAAAAAAATTCACCATAAGATAATATTGATATTATGAATTAAAAAATGATTTCTATTTTAAAAAATTCAGTTTCTATGTGTTTCTAAAATTATTTTTATTATTTTTTACAAAAGGACATAAAAATTAGTTCCATTAAGAAAATAGTATTTTTAAACATATAACTATTTTTCGGAAACATATACATTTTATTATAAATATTTTTTATTTATGTGAAAATGTTTGAAATAAAATTTTATAACTATTAATTAATATTTAAATTACATTATTTAATGGATATGTTATAAATATTTCATTTATACAATTAAAACACTAATGTTTTGTTTTACAGAAACTCAATCTTGTGAGTTTTGAAAGCCTTGTAGGTGTTGCGTGCAATAAATGATTTTGAAGATAAAGTACCATGAAATATTTGGGTGTTACATTCTCCACTCATTTAATAAATAGTGTCATCCCAATTTATATTTGGAAACAAAATCTATGGGAAAACATGTCAAAATATCTTTATTGAAGCCCTACTTTTGAAAAAGGACTAATGATACCAAAATTTTAAAATAAAGAAAGGGAAGTGTGAAGGTCCCCGAAGATAAAAAATAATGTGGTTATATGTAGGAAATCATGGACATGAAATAAAATATAACAATCAATTTATGATAGATAGTGATACATAACATTATAATGAGAAATGTCACAACTATAGAGCTATAATTTAGTGATGATCCAAGGGTCCATTTGATTCATCGCAAAATAAAGTACAAGGAAACCAATTTTTGGTTTAATATCCGTTTACTAGAGTTTAGGTATTAATTTACTTCATAGAATAAGAAAAAAATGATTTATACTTACATAACAAGTATAGTTAGATCCTTTAACTAATTTCTACCACAAGAACCTCTTTCTCGCCAAAATATAATTAAATTCAAAACATATTCTATTTATCATAAATACATTAGGTTCCCAAAATTAATTTATACATCAAATCTCATGCCATTGAAATAAAAAATCTTCCTTATACATATGAGGACACCGTGTAGGCTAGTGGTTGTTGGTAAAGCATTATTGCACCTCAGTTATGAGTACAATTCCTACAACCTTATCCACCACGAATGGTTTTCACCTGACCCATAAGTAATCCTATTTTTAAAATTAAATTATTATAATATTCAAAATAAAACAATATGTTTTTTTTACCTTAAAAAATACTATCCAATATCCAACATAATCCATTCCAACCATTATACTTATCTAGAAATGATCTATCCAAACTCCCTGTCATAAAATCTATAAGGATCATCACATAACATGATACATATATTTTTGTCACCGATCAAGAATTTGGTTACCTTCATCATGTATTCTAAAAATACATCATTATTCCTAAAATTACTATAAAACATTAATTTAAAATGTTTGTGCTTCCTTATTCCT
The DNA here is from genome assembly GCA_963277665.1 of Viscum album. Taxonomy (NCBI): domain Eukaryota; kingdom Viridiplantae; phylum Streptophyta; class Magnoliopsida; order Santalales; family Viscaceae; genus Viscum; species Viscum album. The sequence goes on from OY728120.1 coordinate 1,807,677,407, forward strand.
TATATAAAACAGAAAATACTGCATATACTCGTTAAATCCAAAAAAGTTTTAAACCCCAACAATAATCGAATAACTAGGCCTTTAATCAGTTCCAAGGAAGTAAATAATATACAATGTACTTTATCCAAATCAATGTTCCCTTTATTCAAACATCATTATCCCGTACATATTAAGGGTTATTATTCCCTCATCCATATATTGTCAAAAAATTATAACTTGCAACTATGTCACATTACATTGTACTATAAAATATCAAATCATTAATGAAATAGTACTGTAAGAAAATCCTTATTTATATTCATAATTCATATAACCAGTAGATCACAAAAACAATACTCAAGTGATATATTTCGTTAATAACTATTTAATCACATTAATCACTTGTCTTCATATATGGTAGTAGCATAAGTAGATTGTTATCCAATAGCATCATTTTGGATATACTCTTAAAATTGGGACATTGATTCACATAGTTTCCCATATCACTACACATGAAGGATTGTATAATGGAATCCTTTTTCTTACACTTGAAATCCTTAATATGGTGCCCTTTTTCTCTAAAATTATAAAAGAATCCCATTCATCTCATGAATTTATTAGGGTTATTCTTTCCATAGATATCACATGTGGGAAATTCCTTCTTATCCTTCATCCCATTATCCATCTTTGTCCCCATCATCCTCTTCTTCTCCTGCTTCCCATAAAATCCATATGACTAAGAGAAATCTTTAAATATCTAATTATAACATGATAATTTTTCATCATATGATGCGAATATGTTGGAGACTACATCCCCTTATAAATTTTGGATTAAAAACAAGAATAATATGATTGTTCATACTATTTAGATCATTTTTATTGGTGGAGCTATAATTCCCTCTTCTTGGCACAATTTTTAATGATGAAATACAATCGGTCAGATCATATTGAATTTATAATAAAAAAATAGTAAATAATCAATGAATTGATTGAATAATTACAGAAATCTAGTCTCATAATCATAAAAATGAATTCTTTGGGAAATATTTAATCATATATCCTTCATAACAATTTGTAATGAAACTGTGAATTATTCAAACAATATCCCCTAGGAATGTCAAACAAGGTGTGCAGTAAAGCTCATTGTCATATACATGGATACCCTGAGTCAAGCCTTGAACACCTTTTTAGAGTTTTGACAACAATGTATATCTATGCTAGAACCATGTCCAGTTGTAGTATCAAGATATTAAGGTGTTTCTTGGAAGACCAACACAATCTCTATATTTCCATAATTCTTGGATGGTCTTCTATACATATCCTTAATGCCTTTCATAGGGTTGATATCCCTAATATATGTTTTTATAAATCTATTTCCATGTTGGTTTATATACTTCCTTTGATACCAAATTTAATGCCCTAACTCCAGAATCTTGGAGCGGATGAATTATTTTAATTCAATGGCATGATTTCAAGGAATTAAATCCCAAAAGACCAAAAAAATTTGGAGTATTGGAAAATAGATTATATACATTCATTTTACAATAATATTTCAAACATAAAATTCATTATAGATAATACATTAATAACACCATTATTCTCTGATTTTAACCCTACACATCAATCCTAAAAAACTTTTTGGCATCCAGGGAAAATAAATCAAAAGAAAGGTGTGTGATAAGATTCTCTCTAAGGTTAAAAAAATAGTAAATCCATTCATAAATTATTATAAACATTTAAAGAATGTATAAAAATAAAACAAAATCTTTCTAAACATATTCTTTTGCATAATACGGAAAGATTAAATCAAATAATTCTATTTAAATATTCACAATGATATTCTACTAGTCAAATAATGACATATAATATCAATTAATAATATCATAATGAGGGAATGCATAACTCCAAACTTCATAGCCATACAGGAAAGGCCTCGTGCCATTAGAATTATCCTACCATCATGGCCAAATGCCAAGATGATAGATTAACCCATTAGACCTACCGATGCATCGATGGGCTCTATCAGGCCCCACCCATCACATTGTATGTCCAATGCATTCCTCTGAAACACATATGTGATGAATTTAGAACATTAAATTGAACATGTATAATTTATATTTCAAAATAAAATCCAAAAAGATTTATTTTATTTTTTAAAGAGACTCAATTATTTTCATTCAATTAGTTCTTTTAAAAACATGTTTATACTATTCATACCCAATATTATAATGACTAAGTTATATCATTTAGTTATCACATCTAATTCATCATGAGTGAAATGAATTATATCAAATGAAATTGAAATTATACATATCACATGCCATGAATTGTGTTGTGTATACTACAAAAAGATACAATGATTCGTATAGTGCAATTCAATATTATTGTAGCATACACGACAAGTCATCAATGAAAATTTTAAAAAAATATCTCATTAAACATATAATTGTTATAATATACCCCCTTGAAAAATGAATTTCTCAATTGAAAATACATTATTTTATAAAAGGTTTAATATTTGATTTTTTCTTTCATAGAATCCAACAATGCAATAAAGAATACTAAAAATCATTTGAAAAAAGAATGTAAAAAACATAAAGGTTACCCAAACTATCTAATCACTCAGTTTCCACATAGGAGGACATACGTGGGAAGTAAAAACATGGATATGGAAGAAAAATATGACCATAATGTTCGGATGGATAGTTACAGTGAACAAGTTTAAAGAATTGTAACAACCCGAAATCCAAAAATCAACGATGATTTAAAGGACGATCTGATTCATCGGATAAGAAGGCACTAAGATAGTGTTTTTTTTTCAAGATAATTTCCCTAAATCTGACGAATTTTTCATGATAATAAATACATAAATGGATTTTGTATAGTCTCACCATTGTTCTGGCTTTGATAAATTCCCACATCTTCTATTATTAAATAAAATAATGTAGAATTTTCAATTCTGGTAATGCTAGAGGATCATACGATAAAATGATATGTAATTCTATAGGTCTCCTAAAAAAGGTTATAATAGGTTATCAAATATTCCTAAGTCCACCTATAGTGAGATGTGAAATTAATATAACAATATTCAACTATGTTATAACATTTACTATCCATAAATGTATAACATTACAATACATTCAAAAAATGAAAATATAAATCATTAAAAAAAAGTTAAAATAATCCAACTAAACAGTTGTCTACAATATCTCATATGGTAGTTATTTTTTGTCACATTCCAAACATTTTAATACCCTAATCATGTATTCTATTGATGCATAATAATTAAATGAATTATCTTAGAACCTTAATAAAATCATTCATTCTTTCAAAATTAAATCTATCACACTAAAAATACAAAATATTATATATACTCAAACCGTGATATCCGTTTTTCCATATATCAGTCATGAGGTCATTAATACTATCATACATCTCATTATATCTTTATCCAATAATTATGCCTATATCATGTATTTTAGAAAAATATATGAATTAAATTTAATGGTTACCAGTTTCAGTAAACATATACTTCAAAATACATAAGTAAAAATAGTAGTGTAATAATTATTGGATGTTTCATTATTATATAATACTGTATATTTACTTATATAACATTATTCATGGAAATGGAGAAATTATTCAACCATCGTCTTACACCATTGTCCAATCATCAACATTTTATTCCTTAAAAAGTCGTTCATCACATATATCAATTATAGTATCTACATCATCATCACCATCATTAATACAACCCATATGACCAGGTTGATTATCTTAATGATATTTTCTTGTAATGGCACAGACCCTCATAGTCTATTAAAATGGTGAATTCTCATGCATGGGGTGTCCTGGACACTAGGGGTGAGTTAGGAGAACATCAGTGTTGGTGGTGGGGATTAATTGTAGTGTCACATATCGGTTAAACAAATTGGTTCCACGCCCGAATGGTGCCATGTAGGGAATTTGGGTTTTTTTCACAATCTTCCAGTAAACTCCTTTTTTATAAGTCTTAATACCACTTTTCATTATATGACAAAGTTTTTTTATCCCATAAATTTTATTATAATCCCCCAATAGTGGGTCGACCCTCGACATACCCAAATAGTGCACCGTTTGTTTTACAAGTGTGACAGATTTTCTGTTTTTATAATTTTTCAAATAATGAGTGTTTTCTCTATTTAATGTATATCTATCAACTCATAGTGGTCAACTATTTTCACTTCATATTCATCAAGGCTAATTATTAAATATAAATTAATTTCATCATGTGAAACCGACCAACTGCAAGGATATAATATGAACAACTTTTTAAGAGATTCGATATTACACATCCTGTAACTCTAGGATTGGGCCTTTTATCAAAACAAGATATTCTTCATCCCTGGTATACTTCAGTTTAACTTTGTGTTCCTCGATACATCCTCAAGAGATGAGTCCTGTACCCATATGGGAGACCATATCACTCATTATTCATGGAGTTTTCCTACTTCTCACATGACCACATTTATTAGAACGAGGAGGAAACAACAATCATTGTTCAACTAGGTAGGGGTTCTTCATTCACCTCGCTTTCTTGTAAATCAAGAATTGTGGGTATGATTATGTTCTCTTAGGATGTATATGAAACCAAAATAAATGAATATAACTAATATTATCTTAATGAATTAATGGGTGATAATGATGATGGTCATGTTGTTGTGTTTTACCTTGGTTTATGTTTTGAATTATTTAGACTCTTGTTCAAATAATATTGTAGTCCATGGTGGTCCCATCATACACAATAATTAATCAATGTTTTTCTTAATAGTCTTGTGATTCAATGGATGTAACATGGTAACTGGTTAATCTTGAAAACCTCTTTGATTAAATAGATTATTGATGAATAAGATCCTCTATGTGACAACCCGAGTTTATCGAATTAAATGAACATAACAACTGGTGTGGATAAATCTAAAACTCCATTTCTCTTTTCTAATAATATTCATGGTTTTCTATTTAATGTTTGTGGGGTGACTCAAGAAGGTGGATGAAATTTTCTGGTTGAGATGTTGTTAGTATATAAATCAAATGTCATGTGGAGTCGGTATATTGGAGATTGGTTTAGTTCTAGTACATTGAGGAATCTAACAGATCCCTTTTGTTGTTGTGACATTACAAGAGAACCATGTGTGAATTCTTAAATGACTTCTTGGATATTTTCCCTTCAATTGTTTTTTTATATTGTGGCTATGCCTGTTAGTTTCCCTGTAGTGAAGGAATAATTAAATGAAATCACTTGAACATGGTAATGAGAATGGGTATAATGAGCGATTTGTATTCCAGAAATGGGTTATGTTCTGGTATTGGTTGATGCATATTTGTTCATGTTGGAATAGAAGATGGAGTGGTGGTGTATGGGATGATTCTATGTTTTGTAACCCTCATGTATTGATGAGTACTTCTTTAACTATATGAATACAATATAGTTCTTGTGTTTCTTATACACAGCCCACCTTTGTTGATCACATCATGCTGAATACCCCCATTTCCTGGGGTATGATATTTTTCCAAATATTCTAATGAGTGGATGGTTATTTTCTCCTTTCTGATCCCTCTCCCAGGTATCCCAAGGTTAATTTGGCATGATTTAATGACCAAAGGTTCACTATGGCCCTAGACTCTTCGAAAATCCTATTTTGTGGAGGGCGGACGTGGTTTGTACGGGAAAGTATTTTCCGATGTGTCTTCAGGATGAGGCATAGTTGTCTTCAAGCATGGAAGGGGTCATTATGTATTAGGATTCTATGGGTGTGGTAGTGGTTATGGTGTCCCATGTGTCTGCTAGCATGGTTCTGTAGTGGTGGAACATATGGTTGTTATTGGGGTGGTAGTGGGACTACAGTGAGACATATGGATGAGGTTTGATGCAAAGGATGTCATAAACAACCAGTGGGAAATTAGTGTCGGGTAGCCAATTATCAACGAGTTATTACTATTACTTGTCCTAACATTTTTTATTTTGGGAGTGTGTCTTGGTGAGTTTGGGTGAATTGTTTTCCTTACTATGTATTTTTGTTACCTCTACTTTTTCATGGGGAATTATAATTCGTACCCATATGTGCATGAGATCTTTGGGTTTTCCTAATGAGTATACCTATATACTCACCCTACATATAGAAAACCTCTTTCTAGTATGAAATAGGACCTTAAGGACTATTCCAGACCTAACTAGCTCTAACATCGGGAAAATTTCTTCTGTTTCTTTTCATGTCATTTGTTACCTTCCTTTGGAGTGCTTGTACTTGGTATCACATTATATTGGACATGCATTTGGGTGTGGATTTTTGGAAATACTGTTACTTTCAGTTGTTGGAGTTGTTGGGGGTTAAATGTATTGTCTCCCGATCTTGTTCTATAAAAAGGGTATTTCCTTCCATAGTAAGTGAGATTCTATACCATTGGTTCTATTCGCCACTCCATTATCAGTTCATCAACATGAAGAAAAATGGTTTTGGCAGTTTTTTTTCCCTTCCCATTCATTGGTAATGGTGGTTCATGTCATTTTCCTTAGCTCAATGATTTTAATAATTCCGGTACATTTAACATTTAAAACATATATCCATCATTGATGTGATAGAAATACAATTAACATTGTCCAATGTGTTAACTGAACCATTCCCTTTTCATTTATTGGATTTGTGTCTATATTTTACACATCTGAAGCATCTTCCAATTCCATTGAAACATTCTCCATGATGGCTCTTCACACATGATTTACATGAAAAAAATTGAAAATTCTATCTTCTATGACCACAATGAAAATAGATATTTCTCTTATTAGATGGGTCAGGAATATCATCGAAGTTGAGATTATTGATCATGTTATGTGATTTTTGATTATTCAAAATAAAATTTTTTATCATGCCAACTCCCACTTCATTAGGTTTATTATAAATAATATCTTTCCAATGTCCATGTTATTCTCAATTAAAATGAATCCTTCTATTTGTAGCCATTTTCTAAAACAAAAAATAAAAGCGTAAGAGGAAAAAATCATACTAGAAATACAAAATAATCTTGGGGGAGACCATTCAATATCTAAAATTAAAGGTTTAATCCTAGGTTATTCAATATAATAACAGTATTCAATGGATGGTAACATATAGTTAGACATACCGTTAGGAACATCGGTAGACATGACTTATAAATATATCAACGGTTCTCCCTAATGTTTTTGGCATCCAATTTTCCAAAGGATAACTAATCCTTCAATCTAATACCATGTATAATGACCCATACTTGATGTAATTGGTTGTAACATTTAATTTTTAGAATATATAATACATTCCACAAATATACACAAAAACAATCTATTAGATTAGTGTCTTTGGAATCATGAAATATAACCTTCTATCATAGGGGTTGATCTTCAATATCTCCCATATAGATCATCCACTTTTTCTGTCCTACCTAAAAGAATTATTTATATACTAGGTAAAATAAAATAGCAAAATGGTGAGATCAAATTCCATGTAAGGGTAAAAATTGAGAACACAAAAAAACTATAAAAATAATAATGTAAATACATGAAAAGAAAGGATAAATATCAAAATATTGAGTAATGAAATAAATCATTGCTATATATAAGGCATAAACAATAAAATAACACTAACCATGATAAAATTCACTATGAATAAAACCTAAAATTGTTGAAAAAATATGAACATAAAATGACTTATATAGTTGCCAAGCCATTGCTTCCAATACCATCATAGTGAAAAAATTCCATTTCTAAACTAGTTTTTCTTTATATTCAAGCAATGTATTTCAAAAACTAATTTACATGTCATTCCAAACCTGTATTACAAAACTAGATTTAGTTTCCATTCCATTCATATCTGTCTCATGAGAAATAAATGATCACCCAATTCATTGGATGGAGATATTTGTTTCACCCATATCATAATGAAATGATTCTTACATAAGCCACAAATACATAAATCATTCATCACAACATAACCCAAGAAATAAAATGGGTTTTTTAAGCATAATTCCATCATAACCTAATCCATATAAAATATCATTGCATCATTAAAATTATAAAATCATAGTAATAATAGCTATATAGACATATCCCTATTCAAATAATGTTTTCATAGATGTAATGTAATTTCAATAAAATATTTGAAATTAATTCTGGATGAAAATATCCATTCATTATAAGAAACATTTTATTTTCTCAAAATGGAATGCTATTTTGAAGGAAATTAATTTAATTTAAAATAGAACTGAGATATTATAATGGAAGATTCATGGAAAAAATCCATTTTGAAATCATAATAATACATTCATGCCAGATAAGATAAAATAACATTCTTCTTGTACTCTTTCTAGAAAAGTAAAAAAGTACCTCATATCAAAAACAAAATACGGATTCCTTTTATACCATTTAATAACAATTTACCAATGGGTAAAATTCAAATAAATCATTTGTATAAGAATATAAATAATATTATATATTTAGGACACATAGACATTAATTATAAATATACCCTTATAAATACATATGAATAAACAATCTCAGATAATACTGAGATCGGAAATTTATCTCATACATTAGGTGTAATTTAATCCATATCTATTTGAAAATCATTTATTATGGGATTAAACATATTATTAAATTCTAACATATCCATAATAATATATTTTATATCATATATGATCAAATTATGACATTATATTAACTGTTTATTTATCAATTCCGTGAGAAATAAATGTTTTGGGAAATAATCATTTTATTTATCATAAATGTTATGACTTGTAAATAATAATCTTATTTCATAGATTGTGATTTTCATACTACCGTATTATTAACCATTGTTTATATATCATAAATAGTTAGATTCAAAATATGTTTCGACTATCTCATTGATCCTTTTTTTTGGAAATCACAAATTAATTTTTGTCTATCATGTACATTGTTTTACTATATACCCAGATGTTTGTTTCCAATGATAATAACATATATTGTTTCTCATCATAACCACATAAACGGTTTTACAATCATAACCACATATGATGTTTTTTTAACCATGTACATCATAACCCAGATATATATCTTATTCATAATATGTATTGTAATCGTGCATCTTAACCAGGTTATGTATTTAATTGTATCATGCATCGTAACCTTTTTATGTATTTTATTATAATTATGCATTTCATCCACAACCATCGTAACTAGTTAATGTATCATATTCATGATATGCATTGTAATGAGGCATTGTAACTAGGTTGTCTGTCAAATCCATATTAAGAATCGTAACCAAGTTATACATTGTAATCACATTATGAATTATAACTATGTTATGTATCGAAACGATGATATGAATAGAAACCATGATATAAATCCTAAACACATTATTTATCGTAACCACTATATGAATCGTAATCAAGCCATGCTTTGTAACTATATCTTAACCACAAAATGAAATTTAATTAGGATAAGTAATGTAACCAAGATATTTATCGTGATCATGTAATGAATTGAACTCGAGTCTTATTCTAATAACTCATACACATTTCAGCTTAATCATTATTTCATAGCATTTCACTTACTATTTTGTATCCTAAAAATATTTCATTGAGTTTATTATATACCAAAAAAATGGTGTCATGTATTTTTTTTACCATTTTAATTGTAGGTGTCCTAGTACCTTTGAATTTTTTAAAAAATATGAACATTAGACGAAATATGATGGTTAGAACCTGAGGCCAACAAATTGGAAGTCATTTGAACCATAATAAATAACTTCTACTTCAATCGATTTCTATAGATTGATAGTGTGAATTATTTCATTCATCGTATATAAGCCTTCAAGATACAATACATGACAACTTGTTCTATGTTATTAAATGTTTATAAGATCATTGTTTTTATTTATTCAACTGATCATGGTGATAACGATCATGGGATTTTGAGGATAGGTATACATTCTTCTAATTATCATATCTAGGGATTTCATGTATTTTAATGAAATAGGTGCTCATTACCTTTTTAATCAAGGGATTTAGTGGATAGTAATATAGTCATGTAAATCTCTATATCGAGGTCTTAACAAGGTAGTGGTAAGACATACCATTATCCTAGGATTAAAGATACCCTGCTCTTTGGGATAAAACAATTGTAATACCTTAAAATTTCCGCTACTATTTGTAATAGAAAGGGAATCATTTTGTTTATTCTTTCTATTCATATTATTTTCTATTGTAATTATTTCAATTATGATTCACTCATTACACATTTTATTAATATATTATGTACACATAATGGTAGAATCATTTACATTTGTATTACTCAGATCATTGCATTCAATTCAAATACAATTTTTTTATTACATGAGGTATTAAATCATATCATATCCATAAGATCCAAGACACATATGGCCATTTTTATTGGTTGTGAATTTTATTAATTTAAGTCATCTTAAACTGTGTTATTTGTTCTGATTTGAAATACAAAGGGTTTCGTCCCCCACATGGTGGTGACTCCTCCACCCATCTTTTCAGGGTCCATCTTCCCTCCCTCACCTGTTCTGATTTCTTTAGGTTTCTTCTTCTCCCTCACTCATCCTATTAGGGTTTCCCCTTCTCGATCTGCCTCCCTACTCCATGATGTCATTTTGGTTTCCTCTCAGCCATCTCTACCGTTCTCTGACAATGAGTTCCCCCGCTCAAATCCAGGCCAGATTGGGATCAAGGGATACTATGAGGTTTTGGTCAAGTGGTTTGGAGGACATCAGATTTCTATGTGCCTTTGGAGTCGGTTCTTCTTGTTTTGGTTTCTTTCCCGGTTTCATTCTTTTCATTTTGGGGTTTCTTCCTTGGTTTTCTTTCTCTGGTTTTTATCATTGGATGCCCCACCCTGCTCCGACCTATCTTTCCACCACTCCTCTCTAGGTCGGCTTTGGAGCGATGGATACATAGGGTTTTGGGTCTGCGGTTCACCGGTCGTGTAGCTTCTCTTGTAGGGTTTCATCCCCAGAATTCATTAAGGTTTCCACAACGACTATGCTTCCTTTTGATTATCAAATACCAGTACTCTTGTTTCAGTTTCTTTTGGGTTCTTCCCTAGTTTCGATTTATCTTATGGTTTTCTTCCTTGCTGCCGGTTAGCGCTCTTCGATGGTGGGTTTGTGTTCTATAATTGGTCATTGGTAGTGAGATTTTGAGATGATGATGATGGAATTCAGTGTTCTGGTGGGATGTCTGAACAACAATGACGATGTGATTATGGATCAGAGAATAAGATGCTATTCGGTATTGGTGGTGATCGACGGTGATGTGGTCGATGGTGATGATGTTGTCGACGGTGATGGATCGATGTGACGACGTTTCGGTGGAGTAAGGATACGGTCAGTTGTGTGATGATTGTGGAGTCTCAGGAGGTGGTTTAATTTTAACAGTGGTGATGATGGATGGAGGTGGCAATGTTGGGGCACGTGAAGCAGGCTGCACATGGCCTGTGTTTGGGGATATTTTAGTTTTGAAAGTTGAAATTTGAAATCTGAAAATTTTGGGTGCGGTTCAGTGGGTATTTGGAGTGAGTGTTTTGATTTTGTATCTTTTTGGTTTTCTGGTGGGTTCAAAAATTGCCTTAAGGTGTCATATAAAAGTAATAAAAAATCTAGATTATTGTAAATACAATGTTTTTAAAACTAAAATTCCACCCATCTTGTATGGTCCCATCTAATTTACATATACATCTATATTATAATCCAAGAATTTGAATATGAGGATGTTTCCACTGATTTGTATTACACAATTTATTTCATTATGTATGAAAATTGTATTTCATTTACAAATATTTGGATTATAATTACTTACTACACTAATTTTTGGATTAGAAAATTGTAGTTTTATAAGATGGCATGAAGGGTTATTAGAAAAATTGACAACACGGACCCACCTAGAATACCTATTTTTTATGGGAATGATTATGAGTATTGGATATATCAAATGAAGACATTGATCATCAGTACTGGAGTAGACAACATTTTCACGCTTACTAGAGATTAAAAAATCCCATACAAGGGAGTGAGAACCTTTACCAACCATGATAATTTAAAATATCAATAGAATTACAGGATATACAATACTTTCTTGTATTCTATGACTAAGAATGTATACAATCAGATATCATTATGTGAAGCATCCAATTTTATCTTGAATAAATTTATTGTCACCCATTTTTGTACATATAAATTTTTAGGAACCAGAGGCACAATTCTCCAAGAATAATATCAGGGGTTTTTTCTTATGGATTCCCAATATCCAAGATTCAACATAGATTTATAAGAATTTTTAACAGTCTTCAATAAATGGGTGAAAAGGGTTATGATGATGAAGTGCGTGTGGACTAGATAATCAATATAATTAAAAATGAGAGGGAATCAAAAAGGAAAATCAGTGGTGACAAGTGGACTATTACTCAAACCACTTTTGAAGAATTGTTTGGTAGTCTCATACAACATGAGATAATTATCATAGGAGATTTATATTTTAATAAGATGAAGACTGGTAATGGAATTGTAGCTTTTGCCACTATATCTAAATCCAAGACACCAGAAAGGGTAACAAGATCCAAATCTATGAATGTTGTTGTTATATCATAATCAAGTGAAAGTTATCATTTAGGGATTGAATTATCCAATCTTTCTCAAAGAATGAACAAGATTGTTATAGAGGAAGACTTTCAGTATAGACTCAAAAAAAATATTGAAAAAACAAGAAAGGCTCAGAAGTAACTTTCTATGAATGTAAAAGATCAGGTCATATCATACAAGATTAAATGTTGATTAAATGAAAATACATGATAGATAAACATTACAAAATAAATAAGAAAATTTATTACAAGTCAATGAAAATGAATTTATTTAAAGAAAATTATACTTGGAGTGAATTTTAGGGTCATCCATTAGACAAATCTTTAGAATATGAATCTTCTAGCCAAAGGAATATATGAATTTTATCGAGATTACCTATTGAAAATCAATGTATATAGTTTAAGGTACAAAATGCAGAATATAGTATAAATGTATCTTTAAATAAAAATTACCTTAATGATAAATATTCTTACAATTTTGATGATGAATCTTCCTATATATAGGAAAATTTACCTTCTTTCAAATAAGTAACCAGATTATCCCAACTACTTGAGAATGAAAATTTGAATCCCATAAAAATCTATACATGGAAAATACTTGATTATATATACATAAAAAATGTATATAATATTTAAAAATATTTTGATAAAAATAATCTTGATATTTAAAATATTTCAAAAAGCATTTTGGAAGTAAATTCTGAGAAGGATAAATATTCTATAGAGTTTGACCAACTTGTTTTGAAGAAAAATGTTTTTGAAAATAATATATCTAAAACAATTACTTTAGAAAATGAAAATTTAGTGATTAGACTAAAATGTGAAATCTTTTCTCTTAATATAGTTACGTTTAATTTCACTATTGGAAGGAAATAGTTTGTGAAAATGTATTCTCAAATTCATCCCCTAAGGAATAAATCATGAATATATTATACTAATTCAAAACCAATTTTTAGTCATAACTATTTTGTTAGCCAAAGTGATTCATTCGTCGAATAAATTCAATGTGGTAGACATTGGGAAATAAATTGTTATCATAATAAAACTCAATCTTTTGGATTTCATAATTCTAATTTTTTGAAAGTAATCTTGATTCTTAATGCCCATTTATCTAACAATTTAGGATCCGAACAAGTTTGGGTTCTGAAAAACTAATTGTTTGTTTTTCATGAAAACAAAAAGTGTATAAAAAACAAGAATATCTATTACATTGATAGTGGTTATTCTAAACATATAACTGGAAATAAATATTCCATTGAAAAAATAATTGAAATTAATGGTGTAATAGTGACCTTCCTAGTCAATTCTCCAAGAAATTTCATTATTATATGTAATATTGTTCTTTAAGGAAAATTTTATATTCAAATGTTTTTCATGTAAAATTCTATAATATAACCCATATAATCAAAATTCAATGATATGATGATAGTTAACTTGTGAATATTAGGAATGAAATATGTCTATTTCACAATTCTAATGATGAATTAACTATCTCTACACATAGGTATGAAAATGTATACACACATAACAAAGAAGACCATAGGATCCAATACATACATTGATTAAGTGAAATGGAAGATAAATCATGGTTATATCCTAGAATGTTCAGAGACTGTAACCTTAAGATAGTTTGTAAACTCTCAAATAAATGACTTGCAAATGATCTATTAGATCATAGGTATGATTCTTCAAATATTTGTGACACTTGACAATATGGGATGCAATATAAAACTAGATATAAATCAATAAATTAGGTTTCAACACCAAATGCTTTAATTTTAGTACACATGGATATTTTCTCTCATATAATAACTAAATGTATTGGAGGGAGATACTATATATTTGTTAAAGTATATGACTGCACTAAATTAACATTGGTATATTTTCTACAAATGAAATCTAAATCCTTTTTCTATTTCAAATATTTTCAATCCCATGTTAAAAATAAGAAAAATATACCACTGATAACTATTCGTAGTGATCACGGTGGAGAATGCAATTTTTTTTAATATGAGACATTTTTTTGTAATAAAAGTATTACCCATTACTTTTCATCCCCAAGACCCCTCAGAAAAATAGTGATGTTGAAAGATGAAATTGTATTCTTCAAGAGATTACAATGAACCATGTTGAGTGAATACTCAATTGCTAATCATTTCAGGGATGGAGATATTAGTTCTTCATGTTATACTATAAATCATGTTTTATCAAAACCTTTTCTTAATAAAACACCATATGAATTGTTGAATGGCTGAAAACCTAATGTTTCTTACTTTAGAGTATTTGGATGAAAAGTAATCATATTGTATACTATAGAAAACTTACATAAATTCACTCTAAAATCTGATGATGGAATATGATTTGGTTATTACACAACATCTTATGCCTATTTAGTCTAAAAAAATCTTTTACTATTGATGAAATCATGCATGTTAAATTTGATGAAACTAACCCCTTTTTTTAAACAATCCCTACCTATATCAACAGATGTTTTTTCATAAACTTATTATTATCCATTGATTGAATACTCTTCTAAAAATATAAATACTCTAGAAAATGTTTCATAAAATTTTACCCTAGAAGACTCTCTTTCTCATGTTTATAAACATGTCTTAAAAAATGGAATGGAATTTTTTCTATGGAATCATCCCATGGATAATATCATTGGTGAATCAAATCAAACTGTTATGATTAGAAATTACCTGAGAAATGAAATAGAACATATTTATTTTCTATCAAAATTTGATCTTAAAACATTGAATGAGGCCTTAGGTAATGATTATTGTATTAAATAAATTTAACATGAGATGAATGAATTGTATATGAAGGATTTCATGACATTGGTTGAAATTAATTAAGAAACAATTATAATTAGTGTAAAATAGGGTTTCAGAATCAAGTTTGATGAAAATTGAGTCACTGTAAGAAATAAATTAAAACTTATTTCAATGGGACATAATCTACAATAAGGAATAAACTATGAAGAAACCAACGCTCTGATAGCTATACATGAATATATTTATAATACATTATCCTTTGTAGAATACCTGAATTTAAATATTTTTTAAATGGATGTAAAATGTACTTTCCTTAATGGTTTTCACTAGAAGATATATTTTTAGTTCAACCACTAGAAATTATAGAATACAAACATCCTGATAATGTTTTTAAACCTACCAATGCATTATATGGCCCAAAACAAAACCCTAGTGGTTGGTATGATAAAATTACATGATTTCTTTTATGAAAATATTATGTAAAATATTCTATAGATCCAACTCTATTCATAAATATGGAAAATAGAAACAATTTGATTTATCAAATATTTATTGATGACAATATATTTGGATTAGATTAGTATTCTCTAAATGATTCTTATGTGTATCTAATGAAATCTATGTTTGAAATGAGTATAATGGGTGAGTTAGAATTCTATTTTGGTTTTAAAATTTCTCAAAAACCAAATGGAATCTTCATATCCCTATATAAGTATACTAATTATTTACTTAAAATGTATGGATATGACATCATTAAAAGTATAAGTACTCCAATCGGTACAACAAACACACTTGATCATTATGAAGCTGGTAAACAAATAAATCAAACATCTTTTAAAGGAATGATAAGAAGATTATAATACGTAACATCAAGAAATCCAAAATAAATATTTTTAGTATGATTATGTTGAAAATATTTTCAGATAATGATTTTGGTGGTTGTAAAATGGATTGGTAAAGTACGTCTGGAACTTGTCATTTCATAGAAGAATCATTAGTTTATTTGTCATGCAAAAAACAACCCTTAGTAGAACTTTCCACTACTAAAGATGAATATGTATCAACTACAAGTTGTTGTGATCATGTGTTGTGGATGCATCAGACACACACTAACTAGGACATGATATTTTTCAAAAATCAAATACTATCTGATTATACTATTGCCATTGTTCTTAGTAAAGACCACACACATCACTGACGTTCAAAAAACATTTTTATTATGAATCACTTTCTTAGAGATCACATAAAAAAAGAAAATATTATTTTTCAATTTTTCAGAATGCATGAAAAAATTATATTATATTTTCATAAAACCATTAAATTTTGATAGATTTGAATACATTATACAAAAACTAGGAATGACCATAATAAAGTAATCGTTCAAATCAATTTCTGGTTTTAACCATCTTCTTACATTGAGTCTCTCCTTCTCAAAGAGGTATTATACATAATTTTATCATTTTGAGTTTTTAGTTTTACATTTATCAGTTTTACAATATCACATTTATCATTTTTCCTTTATCTTTTTTACATGTTTATCATATTTACATTAATCGATTTCAATGTTATCAGTTTTATATGTTAATGAGTTTCACTATAATCATATTCACTTTAATTATTTTTAGATGTTTTTTGGTTTCACATCAATTGTTTCTACTTTTATATGTTTTACATGTTTATCTGTTCAATTTTGATAGCTTTCAATTTTATTGGTTTTACATGTTTATTAGTTTCATGCTATTATTATTTCATTTTTCTCAGTACTAGATTATCAGTAATAGATTGATTTTATTGAAACCATTTTATATTTCTAATCAGACTCATACGTTTTTCAGTATTTATAGTATTATTTTCATAAGAAAAATATTCATATACCAATATATCTATTTGGATTCTCTAACATGTAAAATTTCTAAAACCACATTTTCGTTGTTCAAATAGTTGTTTCTTATTTAACTCCTAATCAGTTTCAATCTAATTACGAATTTCTTATAACCAAAACTTCAACAGTTCAAAATCATTCTCAACCAATAGATATTTTGAATATAATCCTTCACATCAATTTATTTTTTAATGATCCCCTCTTTACCTATCACACGTCGAAGACCTATTATTTATTCTAAAGTCCTGATACTCTAAAAATACTGCAAGGTTTTTAATCATTTTTAACTCAATTTTCGTAATTAGAGATCTAATAAGCTTTTGTAACTTGGAAGATCTTCATGGGATGAAATTTTATATCATTTCTAAGTCAAAGTCATCATCTCCAAAGAAAATTCCTCCAAAAGAATTATCTATTCTGACCTTTCGAGGTGAAAGGGTAGTGTCTTGAAACATTTTTGAGGCTTTTAATTCCACTATGAAAATGATAATAAGTTCCCAATGATGGGAATCTATTTATGTTGAATGGCCAAATTTAGATCATTATTTTGTGTATCATAATGAGGTGATAAAATTTTATAAATCAATGCAGATAGACAATGGTATAAGGATTTAATTTATGATGTATGATAAGAAGTATACAACCTCTTTTAAACAAGCAACTATTTTTCTAGGTGTTCCATATGAGTGTGATTCTATATGTCCTTATATAATACATGAATCTGATAGGACGTTTGAAAATAGAAAATATAAAGCATATTTTTTTGAGATTCATGAGGGCAATAGAAGGTTACATCATTTTTTAAGAGAAAATTGACTCATATATCATTAAATTGAAGGGATTTTGGTGTTGAGAAAGGGAGATAAGGGAACTTTAAAATATTCATATGTTTATGTACTTGATTATTTGGTTAATATGAAGATGTTCAGTCTACTGGGACTCATTTCGAATAAAGCGAAGAATCTTAAATTTGGTTTAATAAAAATGTAGCTAATGAATTTCCCACTATTATCTGTATGTTTCTGAAAAAATTCTTCAGCTTGTGGAATGTTGCAATGAAGTTAGATCCGACATCCATAAATGAGAACTTAATCATTCAGTATATGATACAGAGGCTCAATTTACAATTCAATCATGAATTTAAAATTACTGAGGGTGATCCAGATTCTATGAAAGAAAATGTAGTAGATTAAGGAAATGAAAAACCTATTAACCCATTGAATACAACTTCAATAAAATGATAGGCAGTTAAGACTAAAACTAAAAAGGAATCAAATAAAAAAAGGTTATATCTGACGAGGATTCATCTGAGTGGAAGAAAAAGAATTAAGAAACGAATTAAGGGGATCCTAGGTTCAGTTTGGTTCCAGATAATGCTCTGGCTCTTAAAATAAGATCAGAAGAATCATTAAAAGAAGAGTTAAAGAATAAGAGAATAAAGAATAGAAAGGCCTAAGCTATGAAGATTGATATTATTATCAAATTATCTTATCAAGAGAAAGAAAATGATATTTTAATAAGGGTTTCTTCAGTTCAGACTCAATCAAATCTCTCGGAGAAATGACAAGAAATGAATGATTTTGAATAATTATGACACAAACTATTATTCAAGAATACGAATAAGAGGAAGAATGAAAAGGGGAATAAGAACACATTAATGATGAAGAAGAAGTATAATAGGAAGACAATTCAAACCAGAGAAACCATTCAACTAAATCCTCTAATGTAACGTCATTTAATTTTTCATATCTTGATCCTCAACTTTCTTGGAATGTTTCTCAAATGATTTATTCCATGAAATTAATTTTTATTTCATATAATTAATAAAAGGAGAAACAATCCAATAAGAATTAGAATCAGCCAGCTCAATTGATCAGTATTGTGGCTCTTTTCAAAGATCCCCCTAAAAGCACAAAAGATACACATTGTAAAATAACAATCACACTAATTGGAATTCATCACATCAAATGTGATTTGAATATAATCGAAAATATGATAACGTTCATTCCATAAATGATGAAAATATAGAAATATGTTCAAATTATCCCAATGATACAACAAACATTATCAAGAAATTGATTCACATGTTTCTCAATATTGATGCCGATTTCAATATATTCAAGGAAATTGAATCAAAGCATGGAAAAAATTGTAATTGGGTTTTCAAGTTATAGATTATTGTTAATGATATTCTCAAGAATCATCATGACAAGTTTGTTGAATTTTTGAATTAGGTAAATGATCTCAATTCTCTCTATTAATAGATGATTTCTAGTTTGAATGAAAAAAATTATGTCTTTCAATGACTTGGTACCTCAAAATGAATAGAATATTAAGATCATGGTTGTCTAAATGAAATATTGGATAATAAGTGTAAAGAGGTTATTTTACTCTCAAAATGAGTTTTTTCCTAGATAGGTCCTGGAGACTCATTCAAGATTATTTCAATTACAAGGAAGAATAGATTAATGCTCTGAATGTGACCAACTGGCTTAATGAAGATATGATATGGAAGCAAGAAAGGACAATTACTAAAAAAGATGTGAATTTGAAGGCTCAACTAAAATCTCTTGACAAACTGATGGAGGATAGATAAGATATCAAGAAGATAAAGCTTTCAATGTTCAATATTTTGAAAAAACAAAATGGTAATGAATGAATTTATAACTCTTATTGAAATAAAACTATTTCATTCAAAGTAATTTCTAATGTTTCGTACTCTATTTATCTAACTATTTTCCAAAAATGAATGTGATCCCTTATTCCTTTTGAAAATCACAAAGGGGAATAATAGTTTGGAAATGAAAAATTTAGATGAATACCATATTAAGGTATAGATCAAACACGTAAAATTAAAGAAGATGTGATGCATCATTTTTTTTAATCCCATGTTGGAATTATTCATATTGATTGTTACTTTAAAAAGATTTATTAAAATTAAGGGGAGATAAGTTTTATTGCATATTTGGATTTGTGATTTCCAAAAAGTGGGATATTGTTGAGTGAAAATATGTTTTTAATATCTCATTGATAATTTTATTTTGTAAATGACAAATTAATTCATTTTTATCATATATGTTGTTATAAAATGTAACCATCTATTTGATTCCAATAGAAATCAAATATAATGTTTCTCATCGTAACCACAAAAAATATTTTTCAATCATAACCACATATGAGGTTTTTGTAACCATGTACACTATATCTAGTGAATGGATCATATTTATAATATGAATCGTAATCAAGAATCTTATCTAGGTTGACTATTGAATTGTACCCTACATTATATCCGGGTTATGTATTGTATTATAATTACACATCTAAAACACATGCATCGAAACCATGTTGAATATTTTAACATAATCATGCATCGTAACAACTTGAATCATAACCAGTTCATTTATCATATTCATGCTATGCATCATAAACAAGCGTCATAACTAGGTTTTGTATCATATTCATATTAATAATCATAACTAGTTTATACATCGTAATAACATTGTGAATTCTAACCTTGTTTTTCATTGTATTCATGATATGAACCATAATAATGTTATGAATCATAACCAATATATGCATCATAAACATGTTAATATTTGTAACAATATCATAACCAAATTTTTCATTGTGATCATGATAAACATCATATCCATGTTATTTATCATGCTCATTTAATTCATTCAACTATTGTCTTATTCCAATACCACATACATGTTTCATCTTACTCATTTATTCATACCTTTGAAGATAATATTTTCTAACCTGAAATTATTCCCATGAGTTGGATATATTCCAATCAAAACAGTATTTTTGTACTATTTGTTTTTACTACTGTAATACGAGGTGTCGAATTCTCTCTTAATTTATAAAAGAAATATCAATATTGGAGGATACAGGACCTTTGGAACCTCATAAAATAAATCTAAGATCATTCGAACAAAAACACATAACTTTTTCTTTTATAATGTTCTAGAGAGAGATAGTGTGACTTCTCTTTAGCTTCGTGAAAAATCCACAAAGATAGAATTTTTTAATGTCTTGTTCTATGTTCTTGTATTTCTATAAGTGCATTGTTTTTTATTGTGTAACCAACCATTGTGATAGTGATCGAGGGATTTTGGAAATATGAAGATGTGATGCTGATCATCGTATAGAGGGATTTCGTGTGTTTGGATGGTAGAGGGGCCAATTACCTTCTAAATCGATGACTTCTGAGGATAACAAGACAGTCGTGCCGATCATCATATCGAGATCTTAGCAATTTGGTTGTAAGAGAGACCTTTATACTAGGAAAAACAATATCATTCTATTTGGTATAAAATAATTTTAATAGACTTACATTTATAAATCTATTTGTAATATAATGATTATTATTTGGTAACTTCATTCAATTCATATTATATTCTATTTTATGTGTTTCAATTACGATTCTCTCATTACGTATTGTATTAAGAGATTCTATACATTTTATTATAGAATAATTCAAATTTTTATTACTCTGATCATTATATTCAAAAAAAATTCCATTAATTATGGTATTACATCATTTTATATTCATTAGATCCGAGACCCGTATGGTCATTTTTATTGGTGTTGATTTGTATTAGTGTAATACCTCTTAAACTATGTTCTTTCTTAAGAGATTAAATACAATTATTTTAAACCAACAATTAACCCAATCCAACTTTTTTATTCTACAAAATAATATACATAAAAATATATATTATGATCCAACAAAATATTCAGTATATAAATATATAATACACAGATGAATGAAATAGAATACACCGTTCATGGAGCTCGTAGGCTGATCATAAGCATGCACGTTGTTTATGTTTTTTATGGAATTGAATATATCCAATCAGATGATCCAATCACACACACACATATTTACATATTAATTAGAATTATTATTTTATATATTTCTATATTATTTATTATATATAATTTATAGACATTCATTAATTTTTAATGTGGAGAATGAATCTCATCAGATCAGGGAGACAGTAAACTGTACATACGCACGATCGATGATATCATTCTTTTGATGGTTAAATGTTATGGTATTTTAAGGTATTTAAATTTTAAGGAAATGATATCATGTTATATTAAAAATATATTTCATTTATATTCATCATGATACACATTTCGATAATGTATTTATGAAAAACAGTTTACACCACAGGTTGGAGAGAGTAAGCCGTACACGCACACGAACATTGATATTGTTTTTTGTATAGTGGAAAACCTAGGAATATAGTTGTCCCACTAGAATAAAAACATATAATAATATATTTGTTAATAGATTTATTATTATTTTATGGTAATAACATACAAAGTTGATATAGGAGAAGACAAGACTTTTGAATGAAGGGATAAAATGATTACCTCTTCTTTGGCTGACTAATTTTAATTTTCTCAAAATGACTTATTAAGATGGTTTTCGGAACAAAGGGAGAAATATATGAAGAATTTATGAATATTTGGTTAATATTGGGTTGTTTGTTATGAGACCAATGGTGTTGGAGGTGTGAATAACAGATAAGTTTATGATTTCTTATATAGGTGTTCCTTGGGGAACTTTCAGAATGACATTAAATCTTATTTTATTATAAATTAATTTTCATTTTCTAATAGATCGAAAGTTATTATTATCTGTTATAATATGAGGATAGGATTAAATAATCTATAAAATTGGTTTTATGCAATTTTAGGTCAAAAAACCATCCTTATCATTTAACGTTAACCCTTTGTTAAAAACAGTAACTCTTACAATGTCATATTGTGTTTTCATAATATATGGTTTCAATAGTTACTAAAAACATCCAAGTGAACATTAAGTGGATAATTATTTAAATTTTTAACAGTATATAACTATTTTTTTGAAATCATATATTATTAGTATAGTAATATCAATTAATATAATAGTTTTTGTTTTAAAAACTAATTTATGCCAATTTGACACTATTTAGTTATTGATTTTTGATAAATTTATAAAAACATGATTCCTTTGGAATAAATGAATTAAATAATCACTCAAAAGTCAATTTCATCCAAAATATTCATGTATGACATAGAAATGATTAAATTACCTTTATTTTAATATTTTTAAAACCATTTATATAAATATTTCATTAGTAATGTAATCACTGCATCATCATTATGTCATAAATAAATTTATTTATTTAATATCATTAAATAAAAAATAAAACACCATGACATGGGAACTATTTTTTTATTTTTTAATTAATATTAATAGTAAAATAGATAAATTATATAAATCCACATTAAATTTTTTTAAATAAAAATATACAAGTTTATGTTATATTTCCCTTTACTCTAAATTAATTATTATAACACGTCATTTTCAAACCCATGTGGTTCTCAGATTCCAAATTTAGACTGAAGTGTTGTTTTGGTTTCCCATGACTTATACAATAAGATTACCACATGTATTAGTGTTGTTTAATATTATTATAATATTATTTATTTTTCCTTATTTACCTGATTACCCTTTAATCATGGTGAATAAAAATAATTATTGAAGTGACTATTCCTAATGTCCACAAATAAAAGGATTATATAAACACAATATGTACCTTATGATTTCAAATATGGAATTCATTTTTCAAATTTATAAACAAGGAATTTAAAGAAATTAATTTAAAATTAAATTCCCATTGTCAAAACCAGAAATTGGGGTTGTAAGAATTAAAAAAATATGAAAATATTAACACGTGTTTATGTCCAATTAAAATGTGAAATTACATCCAATGAAATATAATTTATTAAATGTTAAAAACAAAATCCAATTTCACATTAAAAAAATTATAAATATAATGTAACAATATAAATATATTAGATGAAAATGTATTTTTGAATTAAAATGCAGTATTTTTCTATATTCATTAAACTAATAATTTTATCAAAAAATAAAAAGAATTCAACCAATGTAAACATTGATATCCCACATCTAAATTCTGTGATTATTATGTGAAATAAAACTTATAAAATTTTCAAAAACTAGATTTAAAAAGGGTTTCCCATCAAAAGGTAGTAAAACTATATTGTTTTGAAAAATAATTCTTTTATCCAACATACTTGGATTAGTTCATATACCATATTTAGAAATCATATAAGATAAATTTAAAACATTAATATGATTATATTACATATATATTTAACTAATTAAATACAATATGAGTAACTTTTTAATTTTTTATACTCATTTATTTTTATTCAAATAGTGTTTTAGAATAAAGATTGTAGTATTCATACTTGCTATTATAATAACTAGCTTATAATATTTAGTTATAAATTATACTCTGTCATTTGAGAAATGAATTCAATCAGAAGAAAATTAAATTGTGTGAATCATAAGAAATGAATAGGGTTTCATATATTCCAATCTAGTATTGTATTTTGTACAACATAAGCTAATATTGGTGTAACATACAAAACATGATATAAAAAAAATTAAAAAATTCTGTCACATAAAATCGTGAGCTGTTGCAAAAAAAAGTCGTAAACGTACTTAATAAAAATCATAATTAAACAATTAAATGAAAAAAATGATCTGTAAATAATAGTTAATGAAATTAGTTAGGTTATTTATGACACTAATATTGATTTTACAACCGTTTTAGACATATGCTATGAGATTTTACACCGACAACCATTTTTTTTGTTGGGTTACTCATACTCTATCTTTTACTCTGTTTTGTAAATTTTAATTTTTTTTATGATTTTAAAAATTATTTTAATATCTTCCAAAATCATATATACAGAACAAATCATCAATCCTTGATGGGGAAATATGACTTTTTGAAGGGATCCTATTTCAATTTCTACTGATAATCATGCTTGATTCAATTGATCTTCCCATTTTTCAACCACCTTCTATGTTCACAACATTATATTTTGTGAGAATTAATGATTTTTATAAATTAAATTTTAAATATTTGAAAACATTATTGGTTCATTTCTTGTTTTTTGAAAACATATATTCCATTTCCACTTTAATGTCTCTTTAATATTTTCCATAAACTTCCTTAAAATATTTCATTTCTAACATTATCTAATCCTCTATCCATGTATTTCAAATTTATTTGAAAATAAATTATCATGATCCAGGTCTATTTTAACTTATGAATTTTTATGTTTGTTTTGAATCCATTCAATCATTGAATCATTTATAATATGATTATTTTTATGCCTTGTGACATGAATATGATACCCATTTATTTCCATGGTTAACCATTGTGATTATTCATCATGTGGCACAAATATTATTGAACATGTTATTATGGGTGCCACATATAGTACTACAATGCATTGGGTAATGTATAGTCTCATGATATGTCCGGTTTGGACATGGGGTGAACTTTATTCCTTTTTTTGTACTTTATCTACAGTGAATTGGTAGTTAGTCTTGAATCGTGTTCATATCATCTTATATATTATTACTTTAGTCTTATGAATCCATGATTATATGTTTTCATGTTATATATGATACTATTATTCATATTTATTAATGTTTTGTGCCTCCTATTTAATAATGTTATGCTTTCTATCCCATTTTCTCTATTTTCATCCATGGATTATTTCCTTATAGGAATTTTTAACTATTCCTTTTTGTTCATTTATTCCCTAGGTTATCATATTAATTTATAGGAGCTCAATGAATGTTAGGAGATCACTATTGAGATTAAATAATGGATTAATTCATAATTATTAGTTATGTACATAATTTTACAAATAAAATAGACTTTACAATCCCAGGCTTTTAATTTGAAGATTAATTAGCCTTAAAATCAGATAATTATTTTCATAAAAGGGTAAGGTCATTATTGTACGAATAAAAATGAACACATATCAAAGACCAAATAATTATTAAATGTAAAAATACAGAAATCATGCTTTCAAACATCTATGATACCAATAAATAACATGATAATAATTTACTGATGGACATAAAGAGAATAATACAATCCAAACTAAAAAATTTAATGATTCCATACAGCTCTATGGGAAAGGAATAAACTCAAAAAATGATCCTAGTTACCAACATGATCTGAAAGACTAAGAAACTCTCTAACTACCCCATACTGTCATAGTACACCATTAAAAGGGTCTTTATCAGTATAAGACATGAAACATGTGGGAAAATACCTTGTAGAGGTGAGAATAACAATACCCATTATGAAAATCCCAAAAACACTTGAACATGAGGAAAAAAATCATATTCATATCTATACAAGATATAATAAAATTTACTATAGACACACTGAGATATAATCAAGAAACACACCACAACATGAAGAGACCATTACCAACATCCTTCCGCATTATTCTTCATGATGGAACATTGGGAAAGAACTCTATTAGCAGTGATAAGATTAGAGACAATCAATAAATATGCCATTATCATTATTTGACAAACAATAAAACTCACTAGTATAATAATATTGTCTTTCATAGATAGGATAACACAAATCTATCAAAGGATCATCCTCTAGATGTGATCAATATCATGTAATGTTGATGTAATGTGGCACTGTACTATAAATTAAATGGACCAATGGTTAAAACTCAACCTATACTGGTCTAAACTATTAAAACAAAGAGATAAAAATACACTTGAAGGGGGTACACATCATATACTATTGGTACGTGGTGTGTCCAACAATACTAATTTTTTTAAGTGTGCTATATACTGAAATGGAATTTAAATCTAAATATTACTGTCTTTATGTGTACACAATGTGTACTGTTAGCTCGATGCTTGACCAAGTGACAATGGTTGTGTCCATGTACATTTTCCTACCCGTAAACTAGACAGTGTACATGTGGTCATGTCCCTGATCACTTGGTCATGTTCGTGTTTGAGTTCTTGGTGAACCTCTTTTTTTTATGCATTATCTCATGTACATAAACCTTATGAAGTAAAAACAAAACCATTAAGGTGGGTCTACATGACATATAATCAATTTATGTGTTTTATGATATTTATCTCTAGTTGAAACCATGTTGATAATGCCATGGTGAACATAATATAAGTAATGACACATTAAAAACCTTTCCAGATCAACTAGATCCTCCACTGCATATTCCAATACATCACCACGGTTGATGTACTCATTGGAATATATAGATAGGGGGTTAGAAAATATCATATTCTAATGTTCATTGGAATCAAGGCATTAATTATTATACAGATATTTTTCTCACATCATATGCATATTCAATGTGAACCACTCAAGAATAGAAAAATAAAACCTGATTGATTCCAATTGACCCTCAATTTATCATAAATCATCATCAGTTATCTATCCATAACCACCATAACGTGACGTATCCATAGTTACGATCTTATGCACTGAGGAATGGTCATTAAATGATCAGGAACTGAGAATTTTACAATTAATTGTAAAAAAAATACCACAACAATGATCGAATGATGAAATTTGGGAGAAATCTATAAGACAAAAAATTCCAGTAATGAACCAAAACATTGTTTCATTTTTCCATTATTATTTGTGGAAGAATTATATGAAAAAATATGAATTAATCAGAATTAACAAATAACAATCCCATAAATTGAATTCAACTCGTGATGCACCTCTCAATTATTTTTTATGTAATTGATTTGTGTTCATTATAGATTTAGAAAAAGTATGAAAATAAATGGAAAAAATCCTACCTATAGTTTCAATCAATTGCTGACAAAGAACAATTTTATTTCAATCATTATTGTGATCTATAAACACTGCTGGAGAAACGATCCATGATCTAATCTAGATATATTTTCACATTACGAGATATATCTCCAATTTTTTTTATGGATCTATAGGAATTGAGAGACCATCCATTAATAAATTATAAAATATTATATTTATAAGAGAAATTATTCTATGCATAAAAATTAACAAAATAAATAAATTTATTAATATATTTTATGTATTTATTCCCATGATGAAATTTTCTCAAATGGCCCGCAACAATAAATATTATGTCATGTATTGGGTAAAACACATGTTTTGAGCTCAATAATTGCATCATATTTCAAATCCCTTTCCTCATTCATGATATATTTCAAAAAAATTATTCTGGTCACCCTAGTCCTTAGAATCATATATCATCGTAGTAGATCATAAAAAAATAATCCATATAATATCCAGCAATAATAAATTAAATACATGAGTCATTTCATTCTCCCAAACATATATCCTTTCATCCCAAAAATTGAAAAACCTACTAAAAAAGATGTGGTTAATAGGAAATTATCTTGTTCGCCCACTCCTATCTTCTCTCCTAATGATTCTCATGATTCCACCAATCATGCACAAGGTGAATCGATTGAACATGATAGATCATCTCATTATGATTCTTGAAATCCATCAGGAATTTTGTAAAGAGAAATCCATCATCAATTTGACGTTTTCCCTAATGAATATCATGTGACAGGTTGTGCACATATCTCATCAGCTATGACATGTGTACGATATTGTGTACTAGTTCTAACTATAGTGCTAGAGCAAGGAATTATGCCACCTCTGAACTCTACTATGAATCCAGAAGGGAACAATGAATTATAGATTAACATGAAACCGTATCCAAATATCCAAAATCCCCGTTTAGGTTATACTAGTTCAAACACATGTTCCCCCTCCCAAAACATTATATGTCTAATTCTTTTTTCCTCATAATACTTTTTATGATTTTTTTGAAGTCCTCATCTACTCTCAGATGATCTACACGATCTATATAGTATCTTGGAACAAACCTAGGCCCATTAGAGATGACTCTAAAAGATCAGTCCAATAATGTGGTGATAGGTGGGGTCTCTCATAAAAAAACAGGGACGGTGCAATAAAAATGGTTCTTGGAAGATATTTTTGTAAGAAAACCCCAAAAAGGTTAGTTGATCCTCCTAACTATAACCAATGTTAACATTAAAATCTCATCACATGTCCCCAAAGACATAAATAGTCTTATCTATCATTCTATAATACTGGGGGTGAAATGATGTGATCAAGAGTATGTGAGTCCAAAAGGCATCTTATAATCCCCTTCTTAACCATGAACTAAAGATAGATTCACAATTACAGACAATCTTATTGGGAAATCCATTGATTCATCAGTCTCCAACACATATGGGAATGCCAAAATGATTATTAATAACTTCTCATGAAAATATATGAAATCGGATCAAATGGTGAGTTCGTACATGATAATTGTACAACACCCCGAGAATTTGTGAATTTTTTCAAAATAACTTAATCCTTTTGATATTTTTCATTTAATGCAACACTAAAAATAATTTATTTTAAATTATTTTGAATTATATGAAATTTGATGTTACTCATTCACTAAACACAATATTAAGAATATATTTATCTAAAAGGACCACAAATGATATGTTGTGATATAGGGAACAATGACTTTCCTCAATGGCTTTTGTTACACGCAAGAGAGAATAATGATAAACACATATTATTAAAATAATATATAATATAAAAGAGCTATTAAATTAGTAGTTATGAATGGGGATATCTAAAATTATAAAATATATGGTTTAAACAAATATTAAATTAATTTATTGGTTACAATTTATTAGAAATAAATACAAAAACTTATTGAATATGAAAGAAAATATTGTTATTTTTATATCCAATAAAATATTTTCAAATAATAATTTAAATTAAACTCAATTAGTGAGTGATACTAATATGATATATATATATATATATATATATATATTATTTGTTAAAATATTTTTGATAATAATTTAATAGGCATTATAGTCTTAAGATTAAAAAACCCAATTTTATTCAAAAAATAAAACATTTTTGTTAAGGAATATTTACCACAATTTAATGTATTTCACTTTCTAATTAGAATATTTTTAACATCAATGGATTATAAATGTCTATATAAAAATAATATTTGAAATAAAAAAAATATAAATTTTTTAATACTAAATTTCAGTATTTTTCCATGAAGTTAAATTTTTAATGAATAGTGAAAAATACTGATATTTATTTCAAAATAATATCTTCATCAAATTTATTTTAAAGGATATATTATATTATTTATTTATTTAAAATTGTTATTAGATAATAAATTTTTTTAAATAAACAAATTTTGTTAATTGGAATGAGTTTACCTTTCAAATAAAATATATAAATATAGAAATATTATGGGAATTGTACCTTTGAAACCAATTTTGTTGTCTCATCTGAAGAATTAAATTTAAATTAATTTCTTCCACTTCTATGTTTTGACGTTGGAAAAATGGATTCCATATTGTTAATATGTATAATTTATAATTTTATATAAGTTCAAATTAATTTTTGACCAAAATTTATTTCTTAATATAGTTAAAATTAATTACAGATATTAAGGTAAAATTAAGTTTACCAATGGACTAAACATTAAATTTAATGGCATAAATGACCTAATGACTGTTCAAACGCCATTTTAGGGACGTATTACATCTATAAAAATTCCATTATTTAATATTATGGATTCTTATATCTTTTTTGGTAATTATGTGGCTACAAATAATGTGATTTTAAATATTCTATCCTTATCCTTTCCTTCCCCAGAAAAGGAAACCATTTATCCAAATTTGTCACAAATCACGAACCATATAAGATAATTCATGATCCACCCAATATACTTCAAAAAAAATTACCTTCATCCTCGAAGACTCCATTGATACTGAAAAACTTCCATTTTATCCCTTTGGTGAAACCAAAATTAGTTATCATATTAAGAGTTAGCACCCACCCTTAAGATCCTTCCTATTATTTCTATTATCCTCCCCAAAATACTTCTTATTCCATGATTGTATAAAAAAGTATCCTAAATATATAATGAATTTTTTTGATAATTTAAATACATAAACATAAAACAAGATCCATCAAATGGGGAATGAACATATTGTTTATGTGTACAATGAACTACCGGCTTACAAACTGATGACTCTTCATTTCTCATTAACCGCCACTCATAGTGTCCATTATGAGGGGAAATATACTTATAAACTATATATAAGATATTTATAATGTATTTAATCTTATTTAATATATATTTAGAACATAACCATATTATTTATATCTTATCTAAATATGATAATTTATTTGGAGGAACTGTAGACAGCCAACCCCTAAACTGATGTGATTCGTTCACACACTACATTGAATCTATTAAAATAATTATAAATGAACATATATGATATATATATGAAATAATATTTTTACTAATAATATATTATATACATTTATAAATATTCATATATGTCATTTACATTATTTCTTTGAATACGTTAATAAAACAGAGGCAACGATCGGGATACATATGAACTACTCTATCAATGAATGATGTAATAAATTTAATATTTCTATGTTAGATATTATAATATAATAAAAATATAATAAATATTGAAGATATTAAAGTAATATATTACATTATTGAAATAATTATGTAATTATAAAGACTATATATATTACAATTTATGACAAGTGAAAAAACAAACCGAATATTTCCCTAAGTGTAACCTTAAAATTAAATTCTTTACATGAATAAAATATAACATCATAATAAAATCATATATGGAATTATATTTAATAATATTATCATGTAGATTAAATTATAATTAATATAAATTAATTATACATGATGTTTGAATGAGTATAATGAGATTCATGGCACATGGTAGGGTAATTTCATCTGTCTTTTTTTATTCATGAGTCACATTCAATTTTCTCCAATACTTTCTTTGGAATAGTTTATAAACTGATAGTTAATGTGTTATATGATTATTATTTCTATATTTATGGGTTTTTATTTATCAATTTTATATTTTTTTCATGGGTTTTATGTAAAAAAATTTACCAAATCGGGAATGTAATTTTTCATAATTTTTCATTATTTCAGACACATTCCATGTTAAGAACCTATATTTTTCAATGATGTTTATATACTGACATTGAAATTTTATATAACGAATAATATTATTTTAATGATATATTAGTATTTATTTAATGTTATTCTTTACAATTTTTATGATTTAATATTTCCAAATTGCAAATGGGTTACGGCTACAATCTCACCATTTATCCAGGTTGTTTATGATTATCCCCCAATTGATGAAATATTATAATCCATATATCAATAAATCATATGTTTTTAATTTTCCATGGTTTAATGATTTCATATCCATGTAATTTTTCCTTGTATACACTCATTGGTACATAAGACTATCAAGAAACTGTATTTAAGAATGTCTGACTTTATCTTCCCATTTAGTCAAAAATCATTGTTCGTTCTAAACCATGTTTACAAAAATTTGTTCCAAAAAAATATTCTAAAATTATCATATAATATTTAAAATAAAATTTACCATTGTTATCTTTAAAACATGTTTTTAAAAGAATTTCCTTTTCACATTGTGAACAACAAATTTTTCATCATTTTTAATGGCGAAAAGGTATGTTATTTTAACTCAATCGACATGTATGGAATTACCAGCCATCATTTTCTGTAAAGATTAATTTTCATTTTTAAAGGTTAAATTATTAATAAAATGAGTTTTATCATATAAATTAAAAGGCATTGTTTTAATGATGTTTCAATATTCTATTATATGTTATCAAGGAAAAATGTTTTCACAATGATTCCATTATTATTTTATTTTCTTTCTAGAAAAATAATTTTATAAATTTATTCCATAAAATTTTAAAAATTTTCAAGGTAATGGTCATTAAATATTATTTTAGTCCTTAAATATTTGATTTTAATGAATTTTTAATGAAAATGGTTTTCAATATTTTTTATGCCATAAAATTTTATTTTAATGATAAAATGCTTTTTTTCGCAAAACAATTCCTCAAAATTATTTCTCATGTTCATTTATATCTATGATCACATTTGATGATGTTACAAATTCCCTTATTGTAAATTATCCAATTATTGCATTCATATCCATATTTAAATTGTTTATGTTTTAATGGAATTATTTTCATGAAACCAATTTCTATTCCATAGGTAATAATCCTTTTAAACCCACTTATTTCGTTGGGATATTCTTTTATTAAATGAATATAATACCAATATATTTTCCATAAGTTATCATATTATGAAATTTTAATTATAAAAATTTCATTTCATCGGTTATGATTTTACATTTATAAATCCCATCTATTTTTATGGGGTCAACACATGATTAATGTTTTATTATCTTTTTGAACATGTTTGAATGATTTTATTATGAGAAGGGAGAAATATATATCTCCATCCAATGAATTTATTTATGATTAACATTACTAAGGTAATTATTAGAATGAAGTTGAAGATTTTGATTCTATATAGTGTGATATATGACAACTAGGGATGGTGGAGTGTCCTACCCACTAGATGCATTCATTGTGATGTTGTAAAATAGGGAAACTCGATCCACTATGGGATGTTTGGGAATCCTTATACATTATAAGGAAAGTACTATCAATGGGGATTTTGGTATTCCCCTTTTAGTAGGGGTGGATCCCATGAATTTCCTTGATTTTTTATAGAAATGAGACTTGATATATAGAAAATTACAACATATGTTAATGTGTGTTAGGATTCCATATCTTATTCCCATGTTAAAATTACATGGATTATGTTCATTATTTATTTATGATTCAAACCTTATTAAATTTGAATATTTAATTCTAGATACATGTTTATGAAATTTGATATATAGGGTATGATCTTCTACATATAATATCATGTTCACAAGCCCAAATACTGTTATTTGTTCATACATGGCTATCTTGTTTACCCTTAATGAGAATCTAACATCACACCTTTTAATGTTTCTTTCCCCATTGTGTAATTAAATTTATTAATTATGGTGTGTATAAGAAGGTTAGTAGTCATGAACAACCTTCAAGTAGATAATATTGATTTATTATGAACCATTTATTTGGTTTCTATGTTTTTAATGGCACTAATATAATACAGTTTTTGGACTTCTTTTTTATTATGTAATAAGAATTCAGAAAAAGTGATGTAGTTTCAATGTACAATATGATTTTTTCATGATAGTTGGTATAAGAGAAAAGTTATAGTTAACATTATGTACTCTATCGTGAGAAAATCATAGAGTAAACCAGATGGAAAAATCTAAATATAAGTCTACGAATAAGGAAAAGTAATAGAAAAAGTCCTAGAATGTTGGTAAATGATAGATTATGTCGTTTCCTAAAAATTATATCCATTTTGGATACAACATGTTTATGATGCTCCATCATATATGTATTAAGGGGTAAAAACTACACCCATATTTCTCAGTCCTAACATATGTTAATTTGGTACCCGATAATGGGCCTTGATGCACACCTGGTTTGACACTACCAGTGAATATGATTTGGGATTTCATAAATTTTTCATAAACCATCATGTTGAATTTATTATATGTTAGTTACGAATAACCTAGGAAAATCATAAGGTGTCAAATTTTTAAATTTTTTTATAATTTAGAAATCATAAAATTTATTTTCAGGATTATTTTATTCGTCACTATGATAAGTGTTTATTAATGATTTATTCCTTATTTTATTAAAAAGAGATAGTGAAAAATAACATGATTCACATTGAATATGATGGAAATTATATCAATGAGCATCAAAATGGGATGATCACTGGAATGAAGGATGTTTTTATCATTCCTATTATGTTTTCAAGGGACACGATCAATCATGATTATCGTAACCAACTATAAGACTCACCAAGGAAGAGAATTAAAGTGTTTATAGAGAGTTCAGGTAATGGAGAACATTGAGTAATGATTATTTTGTATCCTTTGTGTCAATAATGTTGAAATAACAACCTATTTGATTGTCAAAGAGAAAAAATAAGGTCATTTAATTGTGGAAATGAAGGACACAAATAATGTAACACCAAAGGAAACATGACAGCTTCGATTAATAAACTGGTTTCGAATATTGGTCTTATATAATATTTCCACGAAGGTAAAATTCTTGTACTGTCGAAAAAATGTTCATTATGAAATTTTATGTCCTGAGGATAATTGTACAAAATTGAACTACGAATATGGTAGGTCTATTGATTATTATTTTGAGGATAAAGATATAGAAATAAAAATATGAAAGGATTGTGATGTTATTATAGAATTATTTACATTAAACATAACAAGACTGATTACATTGAGATTGAATAACCATAAAACATGATTCTTAATTTATATTCTAGGAACTGGGTATTGAATAATTTGTAGATGAATCATGTGTAATATATTGACAATAAATTAGGATAAATGGTGAATTTTTTTAATTCAAGGATAATGTTATATGAATCTTGAAATATGTATGATATTTTAGTATTAGTTATCATTTTTTATTGAAATGGTTATATTAAATGGTAATAAAGAAATAAAAATTTAAATATTTAATGGGGGAAGGAAACCATTATTGTTAACAATATTTTGAGAAAATTATATTAACCATGGATAATGTAATGTTTTTTTGGATAAATTAAATTGGAAAATATCAACGAACATAAAACAAACTAAGGATTTGTTGAAAATTTGGTCTATTCCATTATGGATGGATTTTACAACTTCTTATATTTAAGGAATATAATTTTAAATCCTTATTATATGGAAGAATGTTTTTTATCCGAAAGTGTCTTTGTTAATTCAAGTCATTACTATGTTTCATGATGATTTATGATGACTACACTCACATGTACTAAATGTTACTACATAGAAATAATTGGTAAATTATGATGTTCATTATTAATCTGATTTAATGAGTTTCATAAAAAATTTATGGATTTTAATATTTTAAAAGAGTAACATGGTTTATCCATTTTATGATGTTTAAGAAAAATAATAGATAACGTTTGTGCGGATAAAATATTACCTTACAAAATGAGGATTTATGCATATAGGATGAAATGATCTAAAAAATTTTTGTTGATGGTTAATCATTATAGAAGTGATGATTTATCATAGAACTAATGATCTGTTGGTTTTTCAGGAATGAAAAATTCACATTTCACTATAGAGAATAAGTTCAATTAGAGGTTTTCCATGACCAATCCAAAGGGTTTGATTTTACACCTGAAATGTAATGAAATCATGTAAATATAACATCTCATGAAAATTCATCATCTATAGAGAAATGATCATCACACCAAAAATTTTGTTCTAGTACCTTCAATTATGCTGAATCAAATGGTCCTTTAGATAATCCTGGATTTATGAATTTTTTATTGTTAACATTTTCTTATCCAAGACCTCTATCACTCTACCCCCGGACATATTAGTATTATTTATCTTCCATGTCTGATCTTCAGTCCCAACCATTGTATTACTAGGTGAAAAAATAGATACATGTGACTTTGAGAAACTATTTTTGTTCTAACAATTCATTTTATAGGAAATTATGGTATTCAATATCATGATGTTGATTTATATGAATGAAACCATCAATTAAAAATCATTGATATCCCAACTTAATTACAAGGGAAAACTTCATTTTATAGGGGTAGAATGTAAAACCTCAATATTTTGTTCATATATTTTTTGAATTAATTTAATCTTTATTATATGTTTCATTTGACGGAGAACTAAAAATAATTTATTTTATATATTTTTCATTATTTATAAAATAAAAAATGTTAATATTTTACTAAAGGAATAATAAATTTTATGTTTCTTTACCTGATAAACTAAGGGTATCCCGCATTACATTCCATAATGACCTTTCTCGATAACTTGTGTAACATGCAATACCGACTAATAATAATGATAAGTTAATAAAATATTATTTAATATAACCTCGATGGTAAATCACTAGTTATAAAAAGTAACAAATAACTTAAGAAAATACATGTTATATAAAGATATAAAATTAATTCATTGGTTAAAAATTAATTTGAAATTTATATAAAAACATATTGAATATAAATTAAATTATTATTATTTTTATTCCCACGATGCTATTTTAATATAATTAATTAAATTATGTATAATTAATGAATTATATTAATGTAATATTTTTATAATATTAAAAAAAATAAATTTTCGATATTCATCCAATAGATTTTATATGATAAAAACAAAGAAAAACCAAACTTTATACAGAAAATATAATTTATTTATAAAGGAATTTTTACCACGTTTTACTGGAAAACCTAATTTAAATATAATTTTGGGAACATTTATGGATTATATAAGTCAATAAAAACTTCATATTTTTAAAAGAAACATTAAAATAATTTTATGGTGATTTTTTTGCATTTTCCTTTGAGGTTTTATTTTTAATGAATAGTGAAAAATACAGATATTTAATTCAAAACTATTTTATCCTACAATTTATTTATACGGATAAATTATATTTTATATTGTTTAAAAAGAATAAATATATAATTATTTTATTAGTTAATCCAATATTAGTCATTAGAGTAAATTTATCTTTGATATATGATATAAAACCATAGCAAAATTATGGATGTCTTTCTTGTAAAACCTTCATTATCATCCTATCTACTGGATTAGTTTTAAATTAATTTCTACCACTTTTGAGTATGGAAATTGGAAAAATGGATTACATATTTTTAATAACATCAATATCAAAATTATAATAATTACAAATTAGTTTTTGATAAAAAATATTTGGGGATATAGTTAAAATTAATAATAGTTATCTAGGTAAAATTATTCTAAATAATGGAATAATACAGATATTTTGGAGGCTAAATGATATAAAAACATGTAAAACACCCATTTTATGTCCATATGTCTAAAATATTACTTCCATTATTTATCTCTATTGGTTTGGTATGTCTACATGTATGTAAAACCGTGGGTTCACCTAACTTGTTTTGAAATATGCCTTCTATATCCTTCTCCTTCCATATAAAGGCCAGAACCTCTCCCGTATCCAAACACCTCTCAAACCACATAGGACCATCAATGATCTACCCAATAATCATAATTAAATTCTAGAAATCTTTATGGAATACTACTTTTTGGCATAAAAACATTCATGTAATACATTTAGTGAAAATGAAAAGAAATTACATGATTAAGAGGTAACATCCTTCCCCAAGAACCCATTATTTATTTCAATTATCCAAACACTAAATTCTTGTTATTCGTTAATTTTATAGGAAAAAAATAATCATCAACATAATAGGATGTATTAATTTTTTGTTTTCAACATGAATTTACACACACCTTCCTAAAATGTGTTACCAACATACTATTTATGTGTATGGAGATCTACCGGATCATAATATAATGGTTGTCCATTTTCCCTATACCACCTCTCATGGTGGATACTATGATATAAACTATATTTATATATGATATATATATGATAAAAATAATTTAATTCTGAGTTTATAATTTTTATTTAGAAAATACCATTATGTTTTCCATCTTGTAAAAATATGATAATTTCGTTTGAGGAAGGGTGGACAATTACACAATCAAAGCTTTGTGATTCATTCACACACTCCATGAAATTCATTATGAGAAATTTTAACCATTTTCTAAGATATATATGACATAATAATTATATTTTAATTATATTATATAAATTTATACATATTAAAATGTTTCATTTACTTTATTTCATTCAATACATAAATAAAATGGAGGCCACATTCATGTTTTTGTACGACCTACTATCTCATTGCATGGTGTATTCCATTTCATAAATATTTATTCTATAGATTATTATAATAAAAAAATAATTTTTTAAAGATATTTATATCATGGTTTACTTTTAGGAAATCATGATATTTTTATAAGGAAAAAAGATATATAAAATTTTGACACAAGCCAAAACCAAAGCGAATATTACAAGAATTGTAACCTTAACATGAAATTGTTGAAAAGTATATGATATATTGTCATAATCAAACCACATATTTTATTAGATATAATATTATGGTTCATTAAAATATTTATAATAAGATTAAATTTATTATACATGATATTTGAATGAGTTTGATGAGAGTAAAGGGAATAGGTAAGAGAATTTCATCTCACTCAATCTATTTGTTAGATTTATTCTATGATCACCACTCTTTTATTTTGTGTGATTTATATAGTAACTATGAATTTATTTTGTCACTATAGTTCATAAATTAATTTTTATTGACATATCCATTATGCGGCCATACATTCATGTAGTCTATGTTTCAAAATATAACGAGTCGGTATATTGATTTTGTCTCAACGTGACATCTTTGAGACAATTTTAATGTTATGAACCAATATTTTTTGACAAGGATTATACACATCCTTTTTAATGATACATCATGAATATTCTTCTATTCATGACATGTTATTCTTCATTTAATTTTATTCTATACATTTTTTTATGATTGGATGTTACCAAATAGGTAGTGGTATATGCTTAAATTTACATCATTTATTCAGATTGATTAAGATTTTGCTATCATTGATGAAATAATATGAACCATATCTCATAAATTATTACATGTTTTCGCACTTTCTATTTATAATTGTTTTATAAACGTAATTGATGTAATTATACACTCTATGGTACATATGATGATTAAAAATGTCCAACTTTACATCTCCCTTCAATGAGAAATCTGTGTTCCATCAATACTATGTCTTGAAAAAGGGTTTCGTTGAATATTATACTATTATCTTATATTCAATAATACCATTTTATATTATCTTTCAATTAGATATTTCTTAAACTTTAATATTCTTCTATCATTCCAAAAATTCATTTGTCTACATTTTTACCATAAGAAAAAGAATGATATTTTTTACCTCATACATGAAGTACATATATAAAAAACATCATTTCTTTAAAGCATAATTTTCAGGTATAAAAGGATAATATTTAAGAAACTATTTTAAAAAATAATTTTCAAGTACAATTTTTTTTAAATGTTTTTAAGGTACTTATATAAATATCCAAGGAGTAATATGTTCAAAATGATTTCAAGCATTCATTCTATTTTTTCAAGGTATTTTCATATAAAATGGTTTTCCAAATGTTTTATTTATTAATAATAATTTTCATAGAACAAATGATAATTTCCCTAATAATTTTTTTCAAAAATACCTTTCCTTGTTACTTTACATCTCTGATGACATTTATTTATGATACATATTCTCATTATTGGGAATAATCCAATGCTTCCATTCATATCCTTTCTTGAATGGTTTATGTTTTATTGTAATGATTCTTATGAATCCCATTTATATTCCATGGTTTATATATTTTTGATACCCACTTTTTTTATAGGTAATGATTTTATGAAATGACTATAAAACATATTTATTCTCTATAGGTTACGATGTGTTAAAATGATAATGATACCCACTTCATTTCCATTGTTATGATTTCTTATGAACAAATCCCATCTCTTTTTATGGACATGATATGATGGATGTTTTATTATATTGTGTCACATGTATGAACGGTTTTATTTTGAGAATGTTAGGACCTAAATCTCCCACTACTGAATTGGGTAAATATTCATATCTCATTAGATAATGATTGGAATGAAGTCAGTTTGCTTGATCCCCTCTAGGAATATTGGATAACCTAATCCCATATATGGAAATTAATGTTACAGGGTATATTGGTGTGACTAACCCAGTAGGTGTAGTCACCATGAAGTTGGATGATGGGTAATCCTGATCCACTATGGGTAGATAAACGTGATCCCTTATAAGAAAAAGTCTATAAATGGGCATGGTTCAGTTTCCCACCCAATAGGTGTGGTTCCCTCAATGTTCCATAATATGTTCTATCAATGTGTCTTGATATATAGGGAATAATATCACATGTTTATTTATTCAACAATTCATTGAATTATTATGAAGTTATTACTTCCTGTCTTATGTTCATTATTTTGTAATAATTAAATCCTTATGATCTTTCATGATTTATTCCATGATTCTGGCTTTTTTTCTTTTATTTCAAGGTTTTGATATTTTAGTGTTATGATTACATTATCATACCCCTATACCCATGTTTCTTCTTACATGTCTCCCTTGGTTTCACCTATTAAGCATTTGAGATCACCTTTTTTATGTTTCCTTCCCATGTTTATGATTATATTTATTACATATGGAGTGTATATAAAGGGTACTAGTCATTAAGAACCTAGTGGGAGATAATTTGGATTTATTATATTAATTTTTATGATTTTTGGTTTCCAAATGATCTAAACAAATAAGGTATTTGGTCGTCTATTTTTTGTAAAATTTTAAGTATCCTGCAAAAGTGATTTAATGGCAATGAACAATATTATTGGGATTATATATGCACATATTTAATCCAATAACCATCACATAGGTAATATTCCCATAACTATGTACATGGATATCCCATCACACTTCTAAATTGGAATCTCAAGGGGTTGATCTGAACTTGTGGGAACCTGGTGCTTAGCCTTCAACTGTTGATAAATGAGTCATTGGGAGACAACCTCTACAACAACCTTATTCATGAATTTCCACCCAAACATACATTTGAGGCCTTCGTACACCTTTTCCTCACCTATATATACTACCAGATAGGATTTATAAAACTCCCACATCACCTCCTCCAACATCGTTAAGGGTACTATCATCTATCCTTAGAAAATGATAACATAATATATTCCTTCTTAATTTTAATCACAAGAATGTTTATAGTATATCTTATTATATAGGGTCTCATAGTATATATCACTAAACCGAGAAACACTAAAACACTATAAATGGGTATAGTTAACAACCAACAATTGATTAAATGATGCAACATCTGTGTCCACAATGTAAAACTAAAATGAGTTTATCTTCTCTAACACCTCAACGAACAACTGAAAAAGGGACATCATACGGAAATAGTCTCCCACCACACTCACCATCCAAGGATTATAGAAAATAATGAATTCATTATCATTGAGGAACTCTAACCGTCACACATTTCTCATGATATGATACATACATGATGATATATACATGATACTCATGTGGTTAGAGACAATCATAAACTACTCTCCCATAAGGTACTGTCTCCACATATTCAACATGATGTCTTCCAAAACTAAATAAAGAACATGGGATTCATATTTTTTTTACTAAAGAGGTCTCAATTAATGATAACCATATAAAATAAATGAAAACCTCTATTTCAATATAAATAAATGTCTGCTCTATAATGCATTACAGGACACATTTCACTAAGCACCATCTGGAGAATATTAAGATTATAGATCTCATCCTCCTACTCCTAATATCTATAAAATAATATTTAATCTTTTATGCCTACAGAAAATGATTACCCTTCCATGTAAAATTTGAATAGGGTCATCCACTATGTTTAAATCATGTATAATCCTCCTTTATAAACATACCAACCCTAGGAAAATATGTAAAACCCAAAAACACTTGGATGGATATAAAGTGAAAACTACATTATAAATTTATAGGTTGAAGCCAAATCTATCATAGGTGATAGAATTTCCTAAAAGTGTACCTCTTGAATCCAAAACAAACACTTTGAGAGAATCTCATAATGATTGTTCTCTTCGAATGTGTGTAGGACTGTCCACATGTTTCTTTCATGCTCCTCTTGGACACTGAATACACTAGGATTTAATTGATGAAGACCAATACAAATCGATCTATAAAAGGATTAATTATCTACTTCATGATTCAAATGAACATTATTTGGGAATTCATCATGCCAAAAAACATAACCAAGAACTCGATTTAAATGTAGTGACATACAAATTCCATATTCGGTATATCCTCATCATGTATAAGAAACTATTGACATCCTGATTAGAGGTCCATGTAAGAGAACTATGACACATCTCTCAAATTTTCTAAGAGGCTTTAAAGTCATGGTAATGTATACATGTTGTACATGGTAACTTGATTTAGGATCCAGTATTCCCCAAATAACATCATGCTCTCATCTTTCCTCTTGGAGAACAACTATGGGGAGGCCCTAGGGAAACATTGTGTCTCACAAGAACCTTATCATGTAAGTCCTCCAACTCATCATTTTTCTATTGAAGATCTATGGGATACATTCGATATATTGGCCTAGATATTAGTTTC
This sequence comes from Viscum album, assembly GCA_963277665.1. NCBI lineage: Eukaryota > Viridiplantae > Streptophyta > Magnoliopsida > Santalales > Viscaceae > Viscum > Viscum album. Next base: position 1,807,720,819 of record OY728120.1, read on the forward strand.
ATCCTATTATGCTTTCTAATCCATAATTTTAGCAAGACGAAGGGAGGATGAACTTTTACATCTTCATGAAATATGTCCTCATAATTCTCAATAACCCTAATAGACAGATATCCCAATGAATCCACGGCTCCAAGAGTCAATCTACCTAAATATTGTGAAATTGACTACACTATCCTATGCCTAATATCATCTATATGTACCAAGGTATTATTTTCACTCAAAATGGAAAACCACGCTATGTCATTATGTACACAAAACAATATCTACTAAAATAGATAATATATGCATTAACTATGGATTTCAGTTCCATAAATATTATTAAAAAATAGGAAAATTTCCCATCTACAATGAGGTCCCATAATAAATCTCACCTCCATGAAATAGGTCCCACTTTATGCACATGTAAAAAACAATTGAGCCATATACTATTGGAGTCTCTAATAGTAAGGGTTTCACCGAAGGATGAATGAAAATATCTATGTCTAGAACTACAGAAGTGTTATGGAAGGAATAATTATATCCTTTTTCTATCAATAAAATATCCATATTACAAATGAAACATATCAAAACTTTTATCATCCTTTTATCATTGGGGATGTTGTCACCTATAGAGTGTTGTTGGTCTTTCCTCAAACCACCACTTCCCCGAGCCTTATGTCGACTTCTCGGGGGAGGTGGTGGTATTAATTTAAAACTCCATCCCCCTCCTCATTTTAAAACATACCCAATTCCATGTCCTCCTCCCTATAGACATACCTTATCCTACCACTATATCTATCTCATAAGTCCCTTCACTATATCATTTTAGTAATATGACTATTCAAACAATCCGTAGCCATATGTCCTCGACCATCAGAGGAGAAACGCTACCTCTCACCCCGCTAATTCGATCCAACCTGAGATCATTTCACCAGTGACCCTATGTTATGGGATCACTTCCAAAAGTGTCATTCATGACTGGATCACTATGGCCACAATTGTCTTCCTATTAGAAAGGTCTAAACTACATGGTACCATATACATGCCGTAACTATTGTTTTCTTCTCCCCCAAAAATCTTTATAATTTCATGGCTCACTCAAGCCCCAAAAATATGTGTTAATACAACGATATACTAATGATTCCTATATGTCTCTTCATAAAGTCAGGTCAATAGTCTAAGAATGTAAAAATGGATCCTTCACCATATCCAAGCAGTAACATGAGAGATTATTGAATTGTGAATAGTACTCTGCCACAGTCATACTGCACTATTGTTGATGTAGAAGCACCATTATGTGTAATGATCACATTATGGCTAGATATAACTCCTCCATGAAGATACAATCATAGTTAGACCTAGATATTTTTTTCTTGTCATGTGACTAAGAGACTAAATCTTCCATCACCTTGTAGAGTCTATAAAAATACACACAGCGAGGAAAACGATCTTATCTATAGGCATCATCACAAGATAGGAATCACACATGACCCCCTCTAACCATTCCACGTCAACCTTTGGGTCTATTCCACCCTAAATCCTAGGAGGTCTGTTCCTCTAGAACTCATGAATTACACTCAACCTTTATGCAACTTTGATATGGAACTACAAACTCTAGAGACAGCTCAAGTGGTTGTGGTTTATCTTGAAAACCAACTAGAGTATCCTTCTCTAGTACATGCCCCTATACCATTTCCTCATCACTCGGAGGATCATACTCATTATAATATAATGGACTCCTAGATTCATAGTTGTGTAAAGGAATCTATAAATTACAAAATATTTACCATGAACATTTGTTAAATCTACGGAGCTGGCTCATGATGGACATGGATAACACAAACCATTCTTATAAGATGCATGAATGAATTTTTTATCATTCAATAATTATTTTCATGTACTAAGTCCAAAGGATAGTGATCGCTATACAAGGATGTGGATATATTTATTTCTATAGAAACACTTGATCCCTATCATAAAATAAAAACTCAAAATAGTCTCTTTTCCCCCAAACTAATCACATTGACTCCAATCCTTTTTTACCACATAACTCATTTGATACCACTCTCATACAACCAGACCCATTGATGCTTGAACCATGAATACCACAAAACAGCCTCTAATAGGATAGGGGATAGATACCAAACCAAGTATACTTACCACTAAAATGTGAATCATTTTCCTAATGTACCATTACACACACACATATCTAATCCGAAAATATGTTCAAATATGAAAAATTTGAAAACAGTGCATGAATACATCTAATGTCCCATAGAATTGTATATCACTAAAGTACTATAATTGAAAAATGGGACAAATACAAACCTAAAAAATGCATAATTTGTCAAACATGCACTAAGGGTGAGGACCAAAAAACACTAAACTGGAAGCACATGTTATAGTTAAATCAATATAAATTATAACAATCAATTAATAAGTTAAAAACCTTGATACACAAACAAAAGATACCACACCATTATGAGGTATTAACCAACTACCATCCATAGGATTATACTTGTAGTGATTTTCTTTAAGATAGAATGCACTCCATGATCCTTTCTATCAATCGAGAGACTAAACAATGAGGTATAGTTCATTAGGCCATTATAATGAAATCACAATAATATATGAACACAATAATTCACAGATAGGTGGTAATGACTAAAACTGATTGGGGACACCAAAAATGCAATCTTGGTTAACTTGATATGGAGGGGACTGTATACCAATGATACCATAGACTATATTGATATGGCCTGCTATACAGAGGACCAGAACCTTAATCATGGTTGTAATGTTGATTCTACAAAACCACATAAGGATTAAATAGATTACAGGATAAAACTCTAGTCACATGGAGGGACTTCAAAGGACTATTTTTTTAATCTGCATCTTGAGGGGATCAAAAGCATGTAATGTAGTTGTAATGATCTAGTATAACATTGAGAGAATCGCCCAGGGGATCACAATAAACATATTATATTCTAAATGATTGAAATAATGAGCTAAAAATACTATTAAATGTTGTATTTGGTGTGTACAAGTGTTATATGGTGTGTACAATTATCAACATTAACTCTTCCATGATAAATGCTTTCACAGAATATAAATATGAAAATGCACTACATGAAGAAAGACTAAATGAAATTTATAGATCACTCGACACTTGACCATGGGTTGCTGGATCTGTTCATGTACAATGGTATTTTAGTGTAACAACCCATGAATAGTTGTCTATGTCTATGTAAAATTGTTCTTGTCCATGTTCGAGTACACACTATGCCTCCTTCCATGTACATTTTCCTATTTCATGTACTTTCAAAAGTACATGCGGTTCCATCATGGAGGGGTCACATGATGTGTTCTATTTATCTCTATCCATACCCATAACATTGATGCTTGGGGATGCCACATAACATGTAACACAACGTTACATGCCATGAAATCTAGTAATTTATTGATCCAATGGTTCCCCGATAGGATCATCCACCACCTTTTCAGAGTCTCAATAATCACCAGATTATTTAGAATGGGGGTTGGCCAAGCCTCTACTAACCAGCTCTCATGATTCCTCACTCTGAATCCACTTTATAGGAATTCACAAACACCATAAATATTTGTGCTATCTGTCACTCTGGATGAATGACTAACAGCTGATTCAGTCTCATTCTCCCTTGATTCATCTTTCATTGTACTTGATTCTCGAGATGCATCCACTATCATGTGAGATACTTGTGGGTTTGATCTTTTTCCCCATAGAATGACCACATAATGATATGTATCCTAGTATTGGATAACAATTGGGAAATATAAGTAGCAATGAAAATCAAATGATGAAACAGAGGAAAAACACAAAATCCATTTTACATAAGGTATTTTATCTAATAATGTTCATTTTTTCATGATTAATTTTTTTAGAAGTAGAAGAACAAAGATGAATAAATAAAAATGAATAAATGAGAATTCAATAAATTTATTTCTACCAATGATTCAGGTATAAATTCTTTTCATGTAATTCATTTAGATTCATCTCAGATAATGAAATGGGATGAGAATTATTAAAAAAATCATATCTATAGTTTTCTTTATTCTGTGATGAAGAACAATTTTTTTCCATCAATTTTTAGATCCAAAAACAGTATTGATGAAATGATCCATGATCTGTTCTAGATCTATTTTTATTTGTCCTGAAATCACTCCATTTATTGTGTTAATCTCAAGGGTGTGAGCAAGAAACCAGGAGAATATCTTATTAAAATATATTTATAGGATAAAATAGTCACCATGCCAAAATATAAAAAAACGTCTAATGTTTTTATATTTATTTTGATGATGAATCCTTCACAATTCGCACACTCCAATGAAGGTTGTGTTGTATGTAAGTAAAATCCCACTTTCTGAATAGAATCGTGCCCTCTGGTGTATGCTTAGGGATCCAATATGGGAGTTATTCTCCTTTTTTTGGATAACTATATCTTTGATATTTAATATATTTAATATATTTCAACCAATTATTCTCTACGCCATGGACCTCAAAATTACATGTCATCTCAATGAATTATCTTAAAAATAATCTACATAATATCCAAAAATAATACACAGGAAATATGAGTCATTCCAATACTAATCAATTTATTCCATTTTGGATTTTGTGAGGGAAGGAAGGAATGGATTTTTTATGTAAAAGATGATCTAATTATTTTTGAATATTTAATATTATGAGGAGATAAGAGGGGTCTTTTAAAAGTGGAGGGGATACACATTGAACATTTGAAATGATAAAGTGAAACACATGTTGTAGTCAGGAAAAAATCATTCGAAAATTATTATCATAGATATCAATTTTTATATAATATAAATATTTCACTAAAATGGTAATTAGACATGATTTTTGTATTTTAAAGCTATTATATCATTAAAAAAATCCCCCATATTAAAAATCATGTATACCTCTATTTAGGTAATTAATTTGCCTTGTTTTTACTATTCATTAAGGTAGAAAATTATATTGAACATTTTAGATAATTTAAATCATGTGATTTCCTAATATGGAATACATTTTTCCAACTTCAATTAACACAAGTGGTATACATAAATTTAAAATTAAATAATAAATTTGAAAAAAGAGGAGTTTTTCAATGATAACAGTTTCATAATATCTAATGTTTTAATATAAAAAAATGAAATTGAATAAAATGTCCTAAATTAGTTAATATGTAATATAATTGTACTAATTTTACGTTAAATCTAATTTAAAAATATAATTTAAGTTTTTAAATAATTTAAATGAGAAGGATGTTTTTAGTTAAAATTGATATTTACAATATTCATCAAAAAATTATTCATTTTAGAAAATTCCTAATAATTCCATAAATTAAGATTTTGAAATTTATATTTTAAAAAATATTTTTAATTATATATATATATATTTTCTAAGTGGCATATAATACACTATAATGATGCCTGAAAATCATGAATTACCATCCTTTGAGAAAAATATAGTATTTCATAAACCATTTCATTCTCTTTCAAATGGTTATTTAATTATTTATAATCAACACATAATAATTTAAATTATTTCACAAATTTAGTTTTTCTAATTTATTTATTACTATTCATACCCTCCATCTTCATGACCGTGTTATAAAGGTAATTCTTAAATAATAATATTTTTATATAGTTTTTTTACCTTAAATTATATAATTTAATTAATAAAAATATATCCATGATATCAAATTTAGGGACATATAGAATAATTTCGTGGGGTGGGGGGTTATATTATCTTATATGAATTTTATGTAATGACTTACACTCTATTTAACAAGTTATTCCTCTAAAAATTTTATGGGCTAACTTTTTCACAATCCTAAAATTATTTCATCATATTAAAGATATTGATGTTATTTTTTATGAACAATTACATAGATTTAGAGGAAATAAAGAGTATAAAAAAATTATTGGTAAAAATGAGTAATTTTTTTTCAAAATCACTCAATTATATATCATTTAAATGAATATAGGTTTAGTGATTTAGAAAAATCAAAACCATTGGGATCTTGATATGGACTTGTATAAGGTATATTGGTAGTGGATAGTCGATCTGTATGGATTAATGTGCTATAAAAATGTAGGAGAGTAGGTGCTCTTATATAATTGAAGTGACGAAAACAATTGAAAATTCTCAAAAGATTAAATTATAATTAATTCAATCTCAAAAAGATTCACACCAAATAGAGATAGAATCAAATCCATGATAGGATAGGTTTATAATACTATCATCCAATTTAATTTATACAAGATTTGGTGTCATTTTATTCCTTATAAATTTTATTAACCATTAGTTAAAATATTTTAATTTTAACAATTCTAAGAATAATTTTTAATAATAATTATTGTAATTTTTAATTATAAGATTCCAGTAATTGAAGAAATTTTAAAGTATTGATATTTTTTACATTATAATATACCCCATTTATTATTTATTAGTAATTATTATTTTCAAATAATTTACTAAAATACAATTTTCATAATGTATTACTAATTAATTTTTTTCACTATTCATTTATTTGTTCATTAAATATATCAATTCAATGTGATATTTTTAAAATAAACCATTAACAATTATGTAAAAATTATATATGGATACATAAAATTATTTTTATTAATTAATTTATTCAAATTATTATTCATTTATTATTTTTGAAATCAATTACTTTTTTCTTTTAATAAATTAATTGATGTGTCTGTGGTGTTCAAGAATTTAGTGTATTTATTTAAAATTTATAAATGATAAATAAAATAAAATCATGAAAATAGATGTTCTATTATTCACGTTCCTTTTTATATTAACTAATTATTTATTCTAACTAAAAACATTGACAGGAAATCTGATTTAATATGTTATTTTGACTTTTTCAACCATATGCAAGCATTAAAGAAGCATGTGATTTTCCTCATTTTATATAACTAAATTATTCATTTATCAATATAAAAAAAAATTTACTATAAATAATAAATTATATAAAATTCTAGCAATGAATTATTTAAACTCTAATATTATCATTAGTGTATGAAATTTTCGTTTTTAAAAGTTATACAACCTCTACATCATCACTGAAATTTATTTCAAATTTATCAAGGAATAAATACGGATTTATATTTTATTATTAATTATTGGTATATTATATTTTTATTATGTAATAACATTTGAATCATTAAAAATGTATCATAAATATTTATGTTTTTTAGTTGAAGGCGATATAAAAAATATGTTGTATTTCATAAAAATAATATTATCTATACAATTCAACATAAATTTAACTTCATCACAAAAATGTCAAAAAACAATATGTGGATAAATTTTTATATGTTAAAAAAAAATATCTAGTGAAATTCCTATATTTTAAAGAAATTATTTTAAATATAATTGTCTAAAAATAAATGAAAATCCGATTTTGTTAAAAAATTAACTTTTATGAAAAAAAATTTATATTAAATTTAAATATTAAATAGATTATAATAAATATAATATGATTTTTAGTAATATAAATTTTATAATTTTGCATAAAAAATATTTAAATTATTGTTCTCTTTATATATGTATAGTGAATAAAAATTATGTTTTCAATAAAATTCAGTATATTTTATTATTCACTACAAAATCAATATTTTCGTAAAATTCGCAAAAAATCACCATATGCTAATTTTAAATTTATTATTTCAAAAATTATATTGTTTTTTAAAAAATGATAATTATAAATTTATCACAATTTAATAATAATAATTTCCCACAAAATAATATGAAATCATTTTGGAGGTATACATATTTTTGATGCAAAAAATTAGATTAAAATATATTGACAGATTATTTAAAAATTATTTATCAATTAATTTATCTTGTATAGATAATTTAAATATATTTAACAATCTACCCAAAAATATTATTACACTCCATAATAATAGCTATGTTATAACAATCACATATAATAATAATATTTTAATTGTGTATCCTGGTACTTTTAAACATCATGTTTCATGTAACATATTCTCTCAAAGAAAAAAAATTATTTAAAGTGAAATTTCTTCTAGAAATCCAAGGTATTATATTTTACACCATTTAATAAATTATTCCCCAAAAATTTTAATTATTAAATTTTATTCTATGGTTTAATATTTGAAATACCCTTTTATTGAAAAAATCATTGTAAAAAGTGAAATTAAATCATCCCCATTAATGGTGGGTAGGTAAGTATGAAGGTCTCCAAAAAATGTATATAAATAAAAGAAAATTAGTAGGAATGGTGAATAAGGTTATGTATGAGAAATATAACACTCAAGAATAAATTTATCGTTATAATTAATATGTTCTTGATAAATAAAACTATCATAAATCATTAAATATTGGATTGGTTAAAAGACAAATAATTTATATATAATAAAAATAAAAAACAAAATTTTTCATTTTAATTTCCCTTTAAAAATCATATGTATTCATTTACTATCTATGTAAATGTATTTATTAAATAATCATTCCTAAGATAAATAGATTTCATAATAATAATATCATCCATTGGTTGTAATTTCATTAGTTTCCAATTCATTTCTTGCACTTGTCGATGAATATTCTAGATGAAATTTTCTTACATGTGGAATAAATAATGACCATGAGATCTAAAATTCATTCATTCATCCTATTAATAAAAATAAAATCCAGATTTTTTAGTGAATCTTTTAATAAATCATAATGTAACATTACAATAATTTTATCAAAATTTCAACTTAATCCATTGGATAAGTAGTTAACCGTAAGTATCTTATAAAATATTTTAAACCACATTCAAAACCCTTAAATTATATGATCATATACCCTACCTTGATCAACATAAAAATTATTTTAACCAATCAGATCATGATATTCCAAAATGTATATATCATTATCATATTGTTTCCAATATATACTGAAAATTTCCCCAAAGGTCACAATAAATTCATTTTTCCTTATAATATGTAATTCACCCATTATTCATTAAATATGATCTTACCTTAGCCAAAAATATATCAATTAGAGGTTTGGGTTCATCCTTACACTAATAAATGATAATAAGGGATTTAGAAAATAAAATAATACTTGATTATTCCATAAATATATATTAGATCTATATAAGAATTGTTAATAAATTCCAAAAATCACATCAAATTTCACTGAAGGATAAGATTTTCATATTTGTTATATATACAACTATCAAAATTGAATCCAATATTCTATATTAGAGTATAATTGTTCTCTAACTATCATCATTTACTATAACTATTGTAATTTTACAAGCATTTCATTTTTTCTTCATCATCATCATCATGAAAATTTTTATTTAATGGGAATGAAATACATTAAAAATCTTAAGGGGGTCTTATGTGGTGAAGACCAAGGGCATCTTCCTTAAAAATAATCCCACCAAAATGAGGTAGGTTATGCAAGTCATGATAAAAGGTGCCCTCCTAATTAGGCCAGTCTCTTGCAGCTAGGTAGTCTGCTCCCCTGTTTCCCTCTCACCATTTGTGTGAAACCTTAGTGTCTTTGTCAAGAATAAAGAGGCATTTGCAGACCACATATTCAATGGACCAGGGCACAACACCAAGACCTTGAAGAGCTTTCACCACAATCCCGGAATCTGTCTCAACCTCTGAAATGATCAACCTCCTTTTCTGGCACATAGTGAGGCCCACAATCATGGCCTTAGCCTCAGCTAGAAGAGACGTTTCAGGGACCAACCGAGTGGAGAAGACCAAGATGGCTGAGCCGGAAGAGTCACGAATGATCCCCCCACCGCTCATAGTGCCCGAGGCGCAAGACCCGTAGTATTGTGTTTAAAGCCTCACACGGGAGGGTTCCATTTCACCCAGTTACCGGAGTGTGTGTTGATGGACGAGGGGGAATTGAGGTAGGAGGGAAGAAGAAATTGAAGAGTGGGAGCTTCCTTATAGGTGTTGAGTGACCTGACCATATCAATAAGGATAACTTTCATGTGAAAAATGATCACGCACACCGTCGAAGGCACCCCCTAATTGTAGATATCTATTCCGTGCATGACACATGCTACAACATCTTGCGATCAAAACCAGGGTGCATGCTCTTTTCTAAGGGCCTTGATTTCCCGAGCCTTGGAACCAGTGACGGAGGAAGGGCTGATCCACCATAGAAGATACAGATAAACCACTTAATGTGCCAAAACACTACCAAATCTCTGGCGCCCAATCACTCTCAAATAAAAGATGGATAGATATTTCTTTCTGATTCCTCTTGTAGAAAACACACCGGGAATCCATGATTACACCGCAACATTTGATGTTCTCCACCGTGGGAATTTCCCTGTTGCAGATCCTCAAAGATAGGAAGTTAAATTTTTCAGGAATGGATTTATCCTAGAGAACCTCACCCCATACATCTGCTACGACCTACATGGTCTGGACCTGGCGAAAATCCTTGGAAGAAAAGGATCACGAGGGAGACGGAGTGAACCCACACCGGTCTGGTTTCGTGGTGATGTCAATGAGTTGAAACACATCCATTTGATCCATGGTGAGGAAAGTATTGGTAAGAGATGTGTAGCTTCTAACCTCCCTGATGGAAATATTTGTGATAGGGAAGCTCAGATAACTGATTATATCCCCACACCAATTATCGTGCCCAAATGAGATGTCCCCTAAGAGATTCCCAAAGGGGACGAATCTCCCTCCACATGGGGTGTCTGCCTCCCGTAACCCCGTCCCCAGTAAAGCTGGCATGCATGGTGATTTTCCACAATGTGTGCTTCTCCAGCACCTCTCATGCCATTTTCACATGCATGTAGGGGATGTGATCATCGAGACTATAGATTTTGAGGCCACAATCACTATTAGGGTGATCCATCTTGTGCCAAGATACCCAGTGCCGCCCTCCCACAGATTTTGGGTCCAGATGAAAGCAGAAAAAATCATTTCTGTATTACAAATAACCCCTTTGACAACTCTAACAGGAGAAAGTGCGTGGATCATAGTAGCCAGGAGAACACTATTAATCAGAGCTATTCTACCACAAAAGGATTGAGAGTGGTTATTCCATTTCATCACCCTTTCCGAGATTCTATAGATAATGTGAACGAAATCGTGAATGTGAAGGTCCTTCAGGGAAATGGGGGCTCCCAGGTACTGCATGGGTAGGCTACCTCATTCTTCTACAAGAGAAAGAATCTCTTTAAGAGCTCGGCACTCAGCGTAGTTAGGAGATATGAATTGATTTCTCTTATTATTATTAATGATCTGACCACTGCAAAAACAATAGGCCTCCAAATCTCTGTTAACGCTTCACTTTGAACTCTTATACGCATTGGTGAAGAATATGGTATCATCCTCAAACATTACGTGAGAAATAGAGGGGAGCCTCGAACATCAGCGGAAGGGAAGAATCTCACCCGTAATGATGCTGTGTAGAATGAGGCGGCTGAGTACGTCCTGGATAATGATTAAAATACTCAGGGAGATGGGATCTCCTTGCCGGAGGCCACATGTAGATTTGATGAGACCGAAGGTTTTTCCTAAGAAAGAGATCGCTAACCAAGATGAACTAAAACAGTGGAAGATGATATATGTGTTCGAGGGGGATAAGACCATACATTTGAATACCCTGTTGTTGAAGTTCCATTCCAACCGGTTATACGATTTTCTCATATTGAGTTTAAGATCCATGTTTGAGCCACATGTTTTCATATTAAGATCTCTCATCATTTATTGGTTCATGCCGATCACCCCCTGTATGGATCGACCTCTTACAAAGCCGTGTTGTTCTTTTAACATGTATGTAGGGAGGTGTATGGATATCATAGCATTTATGATGCTGGTTAAAATCTTATAAGCCACATTACACATACTGATCAGTCGATAGTTCTCAATGGAGGATGGGGATTTAGATTTGGGAATGAGAGAACCCGTAGGAGCGCGTGCAACTCGAGGAAGAGGACCCCCCTTGATGAAATCATGAATGGTTGAGATTAGGTCCCCCTTCAAGATGTCCCTTGAATCTCTATAAAAAGTTCCAGGGATGCCATCTGGTCCCGCTGCACTGTCCAGATTAATTCTCATCATGGAACTGTGAATTTCATCCAATTGTGGAATGGAACCCAGGGCTTCATTATCTCTGGTAGAGAAGGTAGTTTGGATTCTGTTAATGAACCTCATGTCCATACCTGTATACCCATTGGGAATGTTCGTGATGGGACCAGTGAGCATGGTGCGAAAGTGAGAACATGCAAGCTCCCCAACCACCTCACGGTCATCCATGAAAGAACCATCCCCCATGTCAATGTTCGGTTTTCTCTATCATTCCCTTTCCATAATGCAGGCATGGAAAAACGTCGTGTTCTTATCACCCTATTTACACCACTGGATTCGACCCCCTCTCTATCCTGCCTCTCTTGCTTTATATGTAAGTCCAATAGAAGCTCTTTCATGTTAACAAGCTCCGCAAAGCATCGGCCAGACCACTCTTCTTCTAGGCTCCGCTCGAGACGATCAACTTTTTGCATAGCCTCATCGAGTTCAATATTTGACATCTGGGAATCCTTTGTCCACTCTTGGATCCTCTTCTTGAGCCATCGTAATTTATTGTGGAAAGAAGTCCAAAAATAACCCTGCACAGGAGCCCCCCATGAGTCCCTAACCATATCATTATAGCCTGGGAGACTAGCCCAGTGGAGATAAAAATGGAAATGGGTATGCTGCATCGGGATAGAGACTGGAGAGCGAAGCAGGGGAGAGTGGTCAGATAAGCTGCATGCCAAGTGGGTCACCTGGGTGTTGCCGAAGGTAGATATGGCATTCAAGTTGGGCAAACATCATTCCAAGCGGCTCTATGACCTCTGGGATCCCCGCCAGTTATTTTACCAAGTGAAACTATCGCCAGTGAATCCAAGGTCCATGAGGCCTTTGAAAGACATAAATTGGGAGAAATCTAGACTATCCATCCTGTTGAAAAGACATATGCCTCTTATTTCCTCCGAGACCGCAATAACATTGAAATCCCCCTCGATGAACCACAGGGTATTTCCAGGGTCGAAAGGTGTGAGAGCTTTCCATAGGGAGTCCCAATGTTGGTGGTCGCAGCTACCATAGATGAAGGAGACATATAAAGATAGTGATCCATGGGAAACATAAACCATGATGAACTATTCTCCCACCTGGGTAAGGACCACTGAAACACGACGGTGCCCGAAAATCCAAATGTGCTTATTCTTCGGTTTAGAATGCATGTAGCCATGCAGAATAAGCCTTCTGGAGAACTCAATTATCATCCAAGAGTGCTGCTTGTGCTCAAGGATGGAAACCACCGAGGCCTTGTGATAGGGAAAATCTGAAGCCAGGAAATCTGTTTTAACATGTTCTCCAATACCTCGGGCATTCCAGAAGATCATAGGAGTCATTGGGTAAACAAGGATCTGGGACTGGCCCTAGATTGAATGGCCTTTTCATTGAGAGAGGGCAGATGTCCTTTGAGTTCTTAGATTGAGATCTTGTGCGTATCACAATTCCAATAGGTGAGGTGCCTTTTGAGGAGGGTTCAGGACCTTGACAAGGCCTTCGATCACTCCCACTGTTGTCTGTAGGAGACTTGGATTCCCACCTCAGACCATTGGCCTTCCTTTTCTGGGTTGCCGAAACATGCCCCAGGTAGGAGACAACATCAGAAATGGCCAGTGAGTCTTCATGAGTGTAACCCAATGCCACTACTTCCAAGGGCTGCTCAACCTTTCATAAATCACTACTAACCGGAGAAGACTCCTCATGGGGGAAAATTTTCCACCACAAAAGGTGAACAAGAGAAGGCAAAGGAGCACAAACCTGAACATGGGTTGAGAATTGTGGGACATAAGGCAGTAAGTCCCAATAGGACTCATTGGCACCCCCAAGGGTAGGGAAAGCTAGGGGGCCAAGACCAACAGGGGAGGCGCCACCAGAATTCCAGGGGACTGATCTTGTAAAAAACACACCTCAGGACAGATTCCATTAGATGGGCCAGGACAAGCACCTGTAGGCTTTGCGGTGGGGGGGGGGGGGGGGGGGGGCGATTCTGACCACCCCGGCGACTCCAGAAGCATACCTACATGGATTTCCCCTAAAGAAGGTAGTGAGGAAAAAATCTCGGGAACATATGATACAATATTTCTTGGAACCAAAAAAAGGAGTCTTGCACCCGGAGAACAATTCTAGTCAACACTGGTTGAGAGAGCTCCAATTCCATGCATATACGAGCCACAGATGCCTCCAGGCAGCCGCGGGTCTGGGGATCTGTGCAGATGAAGCCACCCGGCGAGTCGCCAATGGCTGAGAGGAACACTTCATTATGGAAGGGTGGAGGAAGGCCCTGGCGATTGATCCACCAAGCAGATAGAGGACTATCTTTCCCAAGATGGGGATCCTTTTACCATTTGGAAAGGCTGATGGACCAGTGGCCCTAGGAGAGAGGAGCTCTACACCACCCCTAAATGAAGTCCTCCTGTGAAGCAAAGATGATGTAGAAGGAATGACGGTGAATGGAAGATATCTACACCGGATGGCTGAGACCCCATGAGTCCATGAAGCGCTGAAATCCCTCAACATGAAATTCAAAATGATAATCTTTTAGGAATACATTTTCCTCATCCACGCATAGAATAATGAAAAATATATTTTTACTAAATTGATCAATTTTTCAGTAACCATTGGATCAGGATACCCATATTTGGATTGAGGATCTTGTCACAAAAAAGATCTAATAACATTTTTCTCCCTACATGGTGTATTAGAAAGTTAACCATGATTTCTTTTACATAATATATCAGGAGAGAGATGAGTTTTCATAGTCACTAGAAACTTTTTACCATGTATTAATATATTGACATTATCAAGAGGATGGTCATGGAATTTGAAATAACATTTTGTTATCACACTATTCATTTGGGATTCAACCATAAAATGAAACCAAAAACTAGACCATGTATCATGAATTATAATTCATTTTGTGTTTAAATCGAGAAAAAATTATTTCACTCAATTAGGCCTAAGGTTTAAACTGGGTCATACATAACCATTACCCTGTAAATTATTAAATTATCCTAAAATTATTCATATCTCTAGGGATCATACACAATTTTTGTAATCCTAGTTCTCAAATGAAAAATAAACCTTTTTTAAATAAGAACTATAACAACCTAGAACTACGATATAAAGACATTAAATCAAAATAGATGAATATTCCATATATTATATTTTGATAATTGAGAGAATTGTATTGGTCCAATGTCATTAGAAACATGGATACATAAAAACCTAGTTACTATATGATCTATATTAACTCCCACAAAGTACTTTTTAACTATAATACTTAATTAAGATAAAAAATCTAAAACCATTATTTATATCCTAGGGAATGAACCAGGAAAAAGGTGAGAATCGATACTCCTTAAGGGTATGGAAGGGAGCTATCAATGATCACAATAGAATATCATTTGCATATGGTGTGATATTATGAATGTAATATTTGAAATATACATACTGAATATATCAACGATCATAATATTGGGTCATGCAATAAATATTAGTATTTTATAATCCATTAATCATAAAAGAGTCAATGGAAATAGTTAATGAGAGCTTAATATTTTCGTAAGACCTAGAATTGTAGCGTACCCAAAATCATATAACTCTATGAACATGTATAAATAGAACATGTTCCATTATTAAGTTAATTACATGAAATTAATCCCCTAATTTAAATTATTTCATGAAACCTGGTCCACATATGATCTGATGTACATAAAATATAGGCCAATAAATAAACTTATAGACACTAAAACCATTTAATTTTTTAATATTTTGAATATGAAATCATATTCATGATTAAAATATTTACCTCTTGTGTTATCAAAATTTAACCAATGTATTTGAGGGATATATATGTCTCTCCTTTCACATAATGACAATATTACCGATTTTATTCTAATATCATAAATCATTTTTCATTCGATAACTCATGAAAAGAAACAATTTTCATAATCATTTCCTAAAATTATAACTCAAGTAAAATAGGACAGGTTTCATCATTATATTATCATCATAACCATAATCCATTCATATAATGAATACGTATAGTATCCTTGTTTAATATTGTTAGTGAATAATACATATCATTAGTGGAATTCATATTTGGTGGAAAATGATTTAAAAATACCTCTTCATTAAATTCTTGATGAAAATAAAATTCCTATTTTTTGACCTCTCTATTATAAATTATACATCAAAATTATAATGGAAAACATCATCATTGAAAATAATATTATAATCATGTAAAATAATAATAAAAAAATTATTTTTACTAGTTTTGCGAATATCCTCTCATGTCATATATTCGAAAAGAATATTATTCAATGTGTTTTTGTATAAGTAATAATGTATCTTGTTTATAAAATTATAATGAGATTTTATTCAAACCATTCTATAAAAAGTAAATCATGGGATAACATGCCATTAAATAATCATAATATAATTTTGAATAATTATTTATTTTTTTAGAAAATATTGATATGGTTGAAAATTAGTCCCCTACATAGAATTTACCATAATCAATCCAATATATTCAATTTATTAGGAAGTTAAAATCTTACCATGAGTTCTCCTTACACATAATTAAATATAACCTTATTTATAATAAATTTAAATTTATCTTAGTAATATAATCATGAAATTTTAATAAATATCATACAATATACTATCTTGATATTAAATTTTGACACCCCTTATATCAATCACTCCTTCTTAAAATTATAATATCTTGGTTGTATCTGTTTTGATTATCAAATGTATCTTAGTTGCGATGATATAGTGCTTTAATAATTTCATAGGTTCTAGTATCTCCAAAAATTATGTTTTCAAATAAATATAATATATATTTTAATTATATAAATATATAAATTTTTCCATAAAATAGAGAGATCAAGAAAGTAATTAAACCATTCATGGATACAGTAGGACATACGTATGCAAGAACATAGTTTTCATTTTTCAATAGATGTAATGAAAGAAATTAAATTATAATTAAGCATTCTTGGATAATTATTATATAAAATATATCAGATTTTTAAGGAGATTATTATACAATACGTATCATGTAACGATGCCACCAGGAGGTGGTTGTCTAAACATACACACAAAAGATGTTATCATTTTTCAATGGATTATATGGAATGCAGTTAAATGTGATATTATATTAAAGAAGTATATTAATTTCTAAAAATCATATATATAAATATTAAAACCTTCATATTACCTATCTACGAAATGTGGTTATGTGAAATGTATTGTATAACTACAAGGAGATGGTAAGATATATGTACACACAAGTGATTCTTTCACATATAATTTTACGGTAATGATGGTGTATAATGGTTTTTAATAATTATAATAACAATTTATCTTACTGTGATATTTAATTTATTATTATTATATGATAAATATAATAAATTAGGAAGAGTTAAAGAAGAGTAGAAAACAAGGTGATCATGTAAGGCAATTAACTCTTCCTTGAAATGAATCCATTAAATATACTCCAAATGGTTTTAGTGATGATATACTAAGAAGAAAATGTCCACTATGATGTGTCTAGGTATGTCTATACGTGGTTTGAGAAGTTTTATGTTGATCTAAATGGCTCAATTTGTTGTACAGATGTTAAGGAGGAGGTTCCCATTTATATTTTAGGTGAGGGGTAGTTTTGGAATATGCCAGAAGATTAAATTATAAGAAATTAATTTTCACACATATGACTTAAAAGCACTAGTAATATCAAGATAAAATTAGATAGTTTTGAGATAAAATAATCCAATTTTCGTTCATCATGTAATTTGTAATTTGAAACATTATTATTTTAATTAACACATAGTTCGACAATTAAAATTTTAACAACAATAATAAATTTCTTTAATGTTAAATGTATTAATATTTACATAATTGTACATCATTAGAAAATAAATAACCATGTTTTGAAATTTTAAACCATATCATATCCACCATGTCTTATTTCATAATTTTTATGTTTTTAAATATTTTTAATAATATATTTTTTGATAAAATATCATTACTATTATTTTAGATACTGTTCAATTAAAATTAATTTAAATACATAAATAGAAATTTATATTTAAATAATATTTATTAGTAATTATATAAAATTATAAAATTTTGGGGATACAATAATTCATTCAAAACATATTATTGTTATAATTATTTAAATAATTTATTTAATTATTATATTAACTAATTAAATACTATATCATCATTTTGAAAATATTTAAAATTTTCATTTAATATATAAAATTTATTACAAAATATCCATTATTAATATAATTATATTCTTATAATAATAAATTTGGGGATTAGTTAAGTATGAATTTTTAATCATATATATGAAATGAATAATTATTTACTATATTATAATGACGTTTTGTTCATTATACTTTTATTACATAAATATTAGGTAAGCCACTTTTTATATAAATCCCAAGTATATGTCTAAGTAGAAAAATAATCTTTAATAATTAATATTTTAAAAACCTATTCACAAAATAATTATTTCAACAAAAATATTATCTTCAATGTACCTCATCTGAATTTTTAGCATTGTGCAAGCTATACATTGACATATGATATGATAATCATAATTACCAGGGAGAAAATTATATATTTATTTGATATACAAGGGTATGTAATTTTTATTATTACATCGTAGTTTATGATTTATGTAAGTCCCAAATATTTTTATGTTATATTTATTTCATGGTGATATCATAAATGATAATTTATTTTATAAATTTATTTTTGTAATATTCCCCAACAATTTACTTTCAACATAAATATAATCATACGATGGATTTTTCTTGATGAAACCCAATATAAAATTAAATTTTATAAAATTTAATTCATATAATTTGTTGAAATTAATTTTCTTTTAAATGGAAAAAATGCAATAAAAGTTATAGATTTGAAAAAACTGCATTTTAATGTATTAATATGTGTTTAAACTGAATTAATCCTCAAAATAGAATATATTGAAATTTATAATATTATTAATAGTACTATAGATCTAATTTGACATTGAAACAATTTTAAAAACAATTTTGTAGCTTGTAAATGATTGAAAATATTTCATTTTCTATCTCATTTTATATATTTGACTATTAATTGTTAAATTAATATTATAAAAAAATTAAAAAAATTCCACAAAGAATATTTTCTTATGATGATTTTAAAAAATTATTTTTAGTTGATATTTTTTATAAAATATATATATAAAAAATTAAAATATTTTCTCATAAAATGATATAAATTCATTTCGGAGGTAGATGTATTACTGATGGAAAAAATATTAATCAATATTAAGTGTTAATTTAAAACAAAACTCATAAATAACATTCAATTGTATTTTAAAATTGTATATATTTCGTAAATTAGTTAATCATATACACACTCATGAATGTAAAATCATTTTCTAAAAATTGACATTAAAAAATTATATTTTAATATTGCATCACTATTCGTTTAAACTTGGTGTTACATGTAAAACATGATATTGAAGAAATTAAAATATTTAGAGGCAAACGTTTTATAAAATATATGGGTAATACATTAGGATTAATGTAAAATGGAGTGTATTAAATTTTTTAGAAATTGAAATCATTTTCCTACCAAGGGACCTTCCATAGGATTTTTTGGTTGTTACAAAATGCATTTCACGTTTCAATGTGAATGAAATATATACTCAATTCATCTCATGTAGTAATCCCTCAATTAGTTCAGTTGTAAATGAATCATTTTTTATTACTTTTTTTGAATCATGAAAATAGGGATATTGTTTTGGGGAACAATGTGATTCCCATTGTTTTGGTTTTTTGAAAAAAACTATATTATTAAAGAATTAAAATGGGATTTTGAAAATGCTAAGAGGACATGATATCCTTAGTTATTTAAGAAGTGGATAAAAAATGAGGATGATATTTCCATAAGGGGGAAGAATATAACAACCCAGTTAATAGTATAATACATTTTCTTCATTGTTATTATTATTTATAGAATAGATAGTTATATTCATTATTAAAAAATGTATTTACTTTTTTAAATCATAAGGGAAATAGTTTAAAAAAACTATTTTATTATAAATAATAATTTAAAATTTTTATTGATAAATTACATTATTTTAATTTTAAAATTGTATTTTTATTTTTTGAATCAGGATTGAAATATTAATTTATGGTGAAATATTGGGATGTTTTGGGAATGTTTTTTTCTTGAAGAGTGAAAATTACTGATTCTTTATAAATCATATTTATTTTCTATTAATTATAAAATATAACAGAATATTTATAATTTGAATATAGTTAAATGTAAAATTATTTATTATAATTAATATTCAATCCATTTAATTAAATTTTATTCATATTAATATTGTATTTTATAATATTTTTATTTTTTGTTTTAAAATTATGTTTTCCAGAATATGGTTTTAAAGTGCATAATGTCCCTCAATTGTAATTTATTACAAAATAAATAAAATGTGGAATTATTATAATTATATAAATATAATTTATGAATAACTATTAATAAAAGTTAATAAATTGGTTTTATTAGTAATAGAGTTGATATTGAGTCATCATTTTCTTGAAAAATAAATTTTTTTAAAAAAAGTATTTTTCATGCATATTAGTGGGCTTTATTTTAAATTAAATTCTTCCAATTTTAAAATTTAATTTCAAAAAATGTATTCAATATTTTAAATTATAATAATTTATATACTCTAATATTATGAAAATAATTTTATTTACAGAAAAATAATAATGAAATTATTTAAAACAAGTTATAGTAGTTAAAGTCATATTAGTTCACTAGGTGTCAAACGAAAATGATATGATTTAAAATGAAAATTGTAAAAGTTATATTTTATGGAAATATTTGATGAATAACTCATCTAATTCCATGTAATGGTTAATTTTAGAGCCTTATTCCTTTTAAAAAACATGAGTATCACTTTTTCAATTCACAAATTACAAGTGTGCTACTCGCATCACTTATTAAAAGACACCCCCTATCTTATCCTCATAAAATAATTTTGGATCCTAAAATACCTATAATATTACCTTCCAAAATATCATTAAAATTATATTTATTATCAATTATTGTCAAAAGTCGATCATATTATGGATTTTTGAGCAATTATAAGGAGTTTTTTTTAGAAAAGTGAAGTCTTTAATAACCTATGATTATTTTATTTTTCATGTAAAACATGTTTAAAATTTTATAATCATGTGTTGATATAATTAGATTAATATATTATTTAAATTTATATTTTATTTAATTAATGGATGAACCTAAATTCATCTCATATTCAATCAAATGCGAAATTAAACCATCTTTCATGTGTTCGACATACTGCAATCTTGTGAATTGATATATTTCATCGTTCATAATTGTCTGTCATATCATGTTATAATGAAACATTTAAAGTATATATATGGAATTATATATATAATTATTAATCATAATTAAATATATGACATATTACTTATTACATTCAATTTATGTTAGGAAAAAATAACATCACTCATGTGTAAGAAAGTCCACCACATGACAAATTGACGTGATTTATTTTTCAGTAACAATTTACATGGAATGTAATAATGATAATTTAATGAATATTTATGATATATATTTGATGTGTTGATAAAATTAATGTCATAATATTCATTATTAAAAAATTATGTATAATATTATTTCTCACCTCTCTAATCCTAGAAAGTAGATAATGTTGTTCGTGAATACGTGTGGACTGCCACCTCCATGAACTGATTGATTATTATTTAATCACCACATCTCATGGAAGATATATATAAGTATATGAAAAGAAATAATATATTATTTTATATATTATGGTATTGACATAATTTTAAAATAATACTCACCTTATTTTCATAATGAATGGTTAAACATGGAATCATTGCTCATATGTATGTACGACCTACCATCTCAATGTTAACAATGTACTTTATTTAACATAAAAAAGCATCATTATGAATCTTAAATGTGTAGCTTATGAATAAATATAATTAATATTTCAGGGATATTATTCTATATATTAATTAATATGGTCCTTTTTGACCATAGTAAACCTATGAAAGTAATTTTAGATATAAAATCCATATACCATAAAAACATCAAAATATAATACAAATGATTGACTAATTATATATATAATTGTAAGAGATAATATAAAATTAATAATAAATGTGAAATTTTTTATTAAGGATGTATAAAACTTATATGTGTTCATCATTATAGAAGATATTGAACATACATGATGAGTCAGACTTGTGGTACGTGATACATTAATTTAAATCACTTTTTAAAATCATTCTGTGAATTATTTTAAATATCATTACATTCTATAAAAATGTTTTTATATGATTTTATTTATTTAATTATATTTTCATGAGATTATTATAAAGGATATTATTCTATATATTTAAAATGTATTAAAGAAATTAACATTTATATTGAATGTTTTACATTCATTTCAGAAAAAATAATGTTCTATTTTAATATATGTAGTGATGATGACATACCCTTACAGCACAACCATTAGATTTTTTTTGGATTGCATTAAATTATTTCATGTTTTCTGCATTGAAAAATATTTTCCAATTTATCTTAGAATCTTTTATTTTTAAAATGGTTTTTATAAATAATTATTTTCATTATATGATTGTATTTTTTATATTATTAAATATGCTTTTTATATGGTTTATTTAGATAATACAATGTTTAATATTATATGATTATGTTATGATTCCAGGGATAATTTTATAAAATAGGTGGTTTTTTGTAAACCATGGATGTGTGGTAACATTATTAACTAGGGATGGACAATTATGTGGTTAACAATGTATTGATGGTTATGTTATTAACTATGGAATGTCCCTTCTACTATAAATAAAGGACTAGTGAATCTATTAAATCCCAATAATGGATTAGATTCTCCAAGGAATTTTTATATTTGACCATATCAGTTATTCTATTTTTATGTGTCACGAGAATGATGATGTAACAAGTTACCTATTGATTCATATATGATTTATACAGATTTTAGATGATATATTTGTCAAATAGTGTATGTTATTTCATAGGATGTTTTTTTACATCATTTTCTAAAAGGACATCTAGATAATATAAATAATTAAATTTTTTCATGTATTAACTTAACTAATGGGATTATTATTTTTAATTCTCTTTATAGGTTCCTTGTACTCATCCACATTTAAAAAATCATCATTAGGCGTAAAGATGGGTAATGTAAATAAAGAATTAATATTTAAAGTCATGATGATTTTTCAAGAAATTAAATCAAGTTATATTTTAAATGTTGTATTTTGAGGTGAAAATGGATACGAAACATATGTGTAGACCTGTTAATCTATGGTTTTCATTATTAATGACCTAATTATATAAAAATATAAATATAAAAAAATCCATTAATGCATGGTAAATAATTCATCACATAAAACTCATGATAATGTATTTTTAAAGATTATAACATATAAAAAGTGACCCAGAAATGTAAAATAGTATATATTTTCAATCATATCCCATTAACATGAAAAAAGAAAACATTATTTTTAATTTTTAATAATTTAATAAAATAATGTTTCTTATAAAATAACATTATGGTCATTTGAGGAACTATTTATTAAATTGGTTATTAATTTCATCAAGATAATAGTGGAATTAGAATATAAAATTTTAAAAATCCAAAATTATGTTTTAATTAAGTACAAATGTTTTGGAGCACAATAATTCACTCAAATTGTAATACATTTAATATATCTAAAAACTACTATTATATTATTCAATTAATAAAATAAATAGAATATAGATACAACATTAGAATAGTAGTTAATTTTATAATAATAAATATAGAAATAAATAACCATTATAAAAAACTAATTCAATATTATATTATAACATCAATCCTTAACATAAACTCTTCTTTCCTTATGAATAAATTTAAGAGATAATAATTTGATGATAGTGACATTATATATTTATCTTATTCTAAATGTAATTTAAATTTCATAATCAATTAAAAATGGTACCAAGTGGCCATATTTCTTAAAATTGGAAGATAATAGTCTAATTAAACTCATTAATTATGAAATGGGTATATTTTAGAGGTATATTAAAGCCTAATTATAATTTATTAAGACTATTGTATCCATTTAACCCGTAAAATGCAAAAATGTTTACTACAATTATAATTTATAATGACCATAAAATATTTTTATCCTAATTCAATATATTAATTATTATTATTTTTTATATCCAATAATATATATTATATTAAACATATAATAATTTTATAATTTAATTTAAAATAAACCCATTAAATGGCGATGAAATGGGTTTTCAAAAAAATTCTCCATAGTTATTAAAAAATGATAACAAAATGGCGAATTATTTTTATTCCAATTATATTAATTTTATTTAAAACAATATAAATAAATTTTCTTTACATTTAATCCCTTTTTAAATAATATAAATCTTTTTATTTTCTTGAAAAAAATAAAAATTCCGAAAAAAAATTACTTTTCATCATTCACAATAAAATAAAACTTTTTATAAAAAAATAAATATTTCACCATTATATAAATTTGGTTTCATATTTTAGAATAATAATATTATTTTTATAAAATATAATATTTAAATATGGTATTAATTATTTTTACAACATGTTCACATAATTTCTAATTTTCAGAAACTATCCTATTTGACTTCAAAGATATTAATATTCATTTATAACCCTTTGATATCCAATGAATTTAGTTTATAAATATGTAAATAACATTTTTCCATAATTTTTTACCTGTATTCATTCCCTAAAATAGAATTTCTAGGTGTTAATTATCAAAATATATTATAATAATTCAGTAACGTAACTTGGTTCATTCTAACTCGATGCGTCACTTAAATCATACAATAAATGAAATGTAATTTGTTTATAGGTAAAAGTATCATAAAATATCAGTATTGTACAAGGAATATTTAATGTAAATAAATTGAATACATTATTTAATATATTCATATAAAATATCTTGATATTAGCTACAATGATAAGATACATATACACATATTGGATTCAAATTAAAACCTATACTATATAATAAATTTTAATTATAAGTTCACATTTTTACTGACACCAATAAATGATCATAGGTTCATGAAAAATCTAAAATATTTATTTCCATCCTTTCTAATTAATATGGTTCCAACATAAATATTTCCAATCAATTTATAGTTTTACATTATACTCCACTAGAGGTAAAATATAAATGTTTTTTGGAATCAAATTCATAAATCAAAAATTATAGTGTAACTATATACAGGAGATGCAATCGTTATACCAGTAATAATTTCACCACCAACTCTATCTCTTCTTGTTGAGTTATTAATGAAATACCCTTTGAGAATTATTTATATATATAAGAATGGGTGGATCCAAAATAATATAATAAATTATTTTTTATAGAGTGGCTGATAAGTGTTACTTTCCTTGTGTCTATATTGTACCCAACTTCTGTAGTTATGATCACATGACGTATATTTATTATTTAGTATTAATATCTTATTTCTATCGCTAATCATCATAAATTTAATTAGTAATGTACTAGTAAGAACAATGACCTATTTTTTTATTTGGATCGTTGTAGTGTGGGTGGATAGTTTTTTGATACATTCTCTCCAATCTCACAATTGAATGGAATATTATCACCACATTAGTGTTTGATTTTCTAATGAAATTCCATTATAATTTTAATTCATTTAATACTAAAAAAAGTTTTTATATAATATATCCTTCAACATTTAATTCTTAATGAATGACTCATCTTCTACTATTCAGGTTTTTGTTATTATTATTATTTTTAGAATGAAATAACTCTTTTTTTATCAAATCCTTGAGATTGATGTGTTACTCCAAAATCCATTTCTTCCTTGGTAGAACATAAAATTATTACTTAATAACTAATAATTCCCCATAGTAAAACTCCCTTTGTGAACGTGGTGTTAAGACACAAATGAAATGAGAAATCAAAATTTTTGGTTCAATGGAAATACCAAATGTGTAGTTGATGAGCCATAAGAAATTCATTATAAGTACTGGTGGATTAATTATCCATATAATTTATCTCAAGTAATACATTCTATATTTTATTATGAATTATTTGAGGATGATACATTTTAATAAATAAACTATTAACCTCTTCTCACTCAATATATTAAATTTCATCATATGCAATTTATTCATGATAATATTATACTACCAATATTGCTCACCTTACAAATAGAAAAATATAATATACCCATTCCATGACCTCAACACTATATATTGAAAAAATTATTTTCAGAAAAAATAAACATTTTCCCAGTAACTATGGAATCATTATACCAAATAAAAGATATTTGTTGTTATGTCCTGAAGGATTAAACATATTATTGTTCCCTCATTAATAAGTTAGAGTCTCATAATTTTTTATGTCTTGAAAAAAAATTTCATTCCATATTGTTTAAAATTATGATTCAAAAGATGAATATTAGTTCATTCTCTATCAGATTTCGCATTAACCAGGTTAATTTATGTTTTAGTCATCAAATAAAAAAATCATAATGAGTGAAAAAATAATCGTAGTGGGAAATAATGTAATCATCAAAAATCATTCATCTGATTTATAGATCATGAAACATTCTATTGATTTTAGTATAATTTATGTATATCCCCTTACATTAATTGTAATAATCTATTAAAATAATTTATAATTGTTCATAATTAAAATATAAATTATCCCAATAAAATTTATTTGGATTATATAACATGGTGAACATAAATTTATCATTTATCATGAAAAATAATGATTCTCATGATATACATAAAAAAATATTTTTTTGAGGATTTTAACCATTGGATTATTTGTTCCAAAACATATTAATATTATTTTATTTGTTAATTATTGTATTTTTAATAAATCCAAAATTCATTGGTGACATGGAAATTTTATATTCTCCAATACATCACCTAATTATTTGGGTTCCCACTATGTTTTCCCATCTAATTGTCCAAAAATCACTATACAATGATCTAATATGAACTGCATCTACAAAAAATTTTCAAAAATAAAATTTTCATCATATTAGATATATATTCATTAAAATAAATTTCAATACATTCCAAAACAATAATTGTTTAATAAATCAGGAAACATTCATAAATAAAATATTATACCGAAAATATAAAAATCTTCACCCACAGAGTTCATTACATATAAACACTTCTTAGAGATATCCAATTTAAACCCATTCCTTATATCCGAGGGATATTTAATCATAATCAAGTGTGATATGAGATACTCAGTATGGGTAAATAGTTATATCCAATATCAAATTTTTATGATAAGATATAAAGGGTGATATAACATGAGATTAACATTTGCAAACCATACCATGCAATTCATAGACCATAATAATATTTTGTGGAATGAAAACTGCAAATATATAATCAATCATTCATAAATGAATAAAATAACATAATCCCATAGAGAACAAAATTTCTATAACATAGTTTTATAATATAGGGATATAATGTATGGATTAATAACAATCATTGAAATACAATTTCAAAGATATTAATTATCAAATTCATCACAAGTTTGGCATGGGAAAACTACCCGTTTAACCTGATCGGTCTTGGGGTAACCTCTCATGTGCCCTCTTTTTTTTGTGGGTTAAACTCCAATATAATTTTTTTTGGATTGAGATAACCTCATTTTTACCCTGATTTATATTGGGGATAACCTATCATGTGCATCCTTGGGATTGGGATACCCTCATATGTACCCTTTGAGCATATAAATAATTAATCATTATCCAATATAGAGAATAATTTATAAATTTTCCCCCACGATTCTCATAATCATAATCCTATCATATATATGTCACATGGTTTTAAATTATTCAATATATCAATATATCAAAACCTATATAAAATATAAATTATTTATAAACATTCCAATTGAAAAAATAATAAAATATATTGAGAAATGACATGGATGGTATAATTTGATTTTATCCCATAAAATTGTTATGTAACATTAAAGGATATTATCATAAATTAAAATTTTCATTAAAAAAATACTGAAATATTTCATGATGAAAATTGATGTTTTCATATTTAAAATCACATATTTAAAATATAAAATAATATAAAATAATTTTTATAAATTGTTTAAATATAAAAATTGGAAATTTTAGAGTAACTTCAATGAAATTTTATTCCATGATATTTGGTAATTTTGTACTTATTGAGTCGGTTCAATAATTCAGTTCTTCTAAATCATTAGTTAAAATAAAAAGTACATCCCAAAGAAAACCAAAATAAGATTCATTGGATAAAAATTAAAAGAAATTAAAAATGGGAAAAAGACATTAAACATCATATAAACTAAATATAATTTTTTTAAAATAATGTTATTGAAAAAAATGTACAAGGAAAAAAATTATTGGAAATATGGAAAATTATATCTATTTTTAATTACAAATTTGCTAATCATTTGAAAGGCTATAAAGATTAAAATTCTACTTTTAATTTAAAACATCATGACTAAATAGAGGATAATTTAATTAGTGGAGTTTCTATAATTAATTTCACATATTTTTCCTCAATGGATATTCTATCATAAACATTCTCGAATAAATGCAGATTTAAACAAAAATCATGAACCTCATGTATTATCATAATTCATATGAATTCAATCCTCATATATATAAAACATAAATATGGTTATCATAAATTTATTTAAGTATAATTATAATATATATAATAACATATATAATTTAAATATAACATACTATCTCACATTTATTATCAGTTATTTAATAAAATAATTATTCCAATTGACATCCATTTATTTTTTATTTTGTGTTAGTAATAATAGTCCTTCTATATTGATGTGGGGTCTATAATATCCATAATTGTAATAATTTAATGATTAGAAAATTTAATGATTATATACATTTTTATAATTATTCATATATTGTGTTGTTCTAAAATGTTTTACATTAGTTTTTAGAGATGCTTTTTTTACGTATGGATAACTGATTTATTATCATTTGATGACTGAGAAAATGATATTTAAATAATAAGTGAACATTAACTAATTAAAATAATATTAATATTATAATAAAAATTTATAAAATCTAAAAATATAACTACCATAGTGAAATGGTGAAGAAAAATGAATTGCATCACTTCATAGATGTTGTAATCCACACCTATACACAAAAAAAGGCTTTTTTTTCATTGGATGCAAAATAGATGGGTACCAGTTTTTAAAAATTCATAATTATATTGAAATATTTTAGTTATAGTAATTTATTGAATTATTAATTAATCTGATAGATTTATAAGAGATATAAGAATAAATAAAATATAATGTACTTAGTTGTAAGTTATACCACTTTATCATGAAACTTTTTATATATTTTAAATTAATCACTGAATGCATTATATTTTTTTGGAAGAAGAAAATTAATTTGTTGTATTTAAATAATATATTAAAAAGTTTATAATTGTATAATCCATTATATATGCCTCATTAAGTGTCAAAAAAATAGGTGAGTCAGTGTCCTTTTATAAGGGACAGAAATGACATACTTGAAATTAATATATATATATATATATCATCAGGTAAAGGGGGAAAATGACCCAAAAAATAAATTATAATATTTTATAGGGTCCATGTAAAATCATATAATGTCATTTTTTATGATACCATTTCCATATGATTTAGTATGAATTTTTAATATATGAATACAAAATACCTGAAAAACAGTTTTTGGAAAATATCTGATTAAAGTGAAAAAATCAATTCACCTTAAAAGGAAGTAATAATATTGAGGAAGAATCTACTTTGAAAAAAAATTATATAAAAACATAGTTATTAACTTTTATTAATCACTAATGAAATGTAATCTTCCAACAACTTTGTTTAATAAAAATTCAAAAAAATAGTTTTTAATTTGAGAAAAATATAACCTATATTCTAAGAAGTCAATATGTTATTCTCAATTTCACAAAAAAAATTCATTTTTTTTATAAATTAATTAAAATATCATTTTTGTAACCCACACTTTAAATATGAAATGGAAAGGTGTTTTAATTATTCGAATTTCTTATAGTTTAGTTTTAATCTTGTTTGACCAATTTTTCCATAAATGTGGTGATGAATATTTTCCAAGGAAACTATTAAAAATATAAATAATTAAGATAATCGTATTATATTTTTTAAATTACTATGATTAAAAATATTTAATACTTTAAAATTATTAATTTTTTATAAGTGGGATAATTTTATTTTCAAATAAATTTTTAAAATAAAATGAAAAATATTTTGTAATGCGTCTTATGGTTTATAAAATCTAAAAAATAAAATAAAAATTAATAGTAGATATAATGAAATTATTTATATAATTCATAAAAAATTTAAAATAATTTATTTTAATGTAAAATTAAATTAAAAAATTTACTTATAATGGATAAAAATTGTAGTGTTACCATAAACAGTATTTTGAACAATTCAATAAAAAATAAATCTTTTCTGAAAAACATTGAAACATCACCCAATGATAATTTTGATATGTTGTTTTAAAAATAATATCATTTATAAGAAAAAACATTCTTCTATTTTAAAAAATTATGTAGTATATTCTCTCAAAACAATTAATATAATCCATTATAGATGTAAAATTACATTTCAAGCGTAAAAAAACATTTGAAAAAATAGTTTCATTATTTATTGTGTTTTATAAAATAATTTAAACTATATATAATATATATTAATAAATTTCATAATTTTTTTATTCCTATTCATACAAAAAATTTTAACGGCTAGGTTATAACACCCACATTAAAATAATAATACTGATAATGTTTTTTTGTTTAAACTCGATGTTGTACGTAAGAAAATATAATAGAAAAAAAATTAAATTTAAGTTATATATTTCAAAAATAGTGTCATGTAACAATTTTGTATTCTTGTATGGATGCCCCATTTTAGATTTTTTATACGCATCAGTTATCCCATATTTTTGAATATTTTTTGTGGGAGTTTTATATATTTCCCTTCCATACAACTAACTATAGGCTTTCATATTAAAAATGTTATTTTAGTCATTAAAAATATTCTATATACTTATATTGTTACTTTCTAAATTCATCATCATATTATCATGAAATATAAATTCCCATAGTCTCGAATTGAATTGAACATTTAATACAATGTTTCAAATTCATGTTGTGTATATTTTACATTCAAAAAGGAAGTTATATTTTTTTTATATAGAACATATTAATTTCAAAAACAATACCTTATCATAAGAAATCATTTATATTTTTTAGGAAATTGTGTTACATATCTATATTAAATTCGCATTAGAATATTATTAATGTTCAACCAGTATTTTTAGAGATGAACATATTCTTTTTTTAGAAATTTCTTCTTTGATTACATCAAATTCCAACAACAAATGGAATTCGTTGTCATATAGTCATTTGAAAAATGAAAATATATCATTAAAAAACACAACTAGAACATTATGAAAATAGTCCCTAACATAAAAAATGGACACCACTATGTGATTAATTTAATATATATATATATATATATATATATTAGATTGTACTTCAGTTATCATTATAATCATAGAAAAAATATTTATATCAAACAACACAATGATTATATTTAAGTAGTGGTGAAATCACTTTTCAAATTGGACCATTTTTCTACTTATTTCCCACTATATTTTTCATATTTATTAGCTTCTTTGCTGAAACATGCACATTTGATACAATACTAATACAAATATAATTTCCAATAATAGGGTCATATAAATTCAAATAATTGTTTTAATTCATATATTTTAAATAAAAAGAGTATGATATGAAAATTTCTATCCAATTGGAGGGAACCTTACGTTCAATTACCATTTGAGATACCTTACATATCTGTGTAGTCACAAAAAATGGTGTGGGTGAAATAGTTGTGACTAATATTAAATGAAGTCTTATCCAATTAAAATCTTAGTATATTCAAATACCAATATAAATATAAAGAAAATTCTTATTACCTATTAGTATATAAAATATTATAGTTACGTTTTACCCAAATTAAAATAACCACATGTAAGGAAGTATATAATTTATTGTTTGGAACCTTTTTTTTCTAAATGGATTGTTTCTATATGAGAATATTACTAAATATTGGGTTTGAATAGTTTCATGAGAATGAAAATTCAAATAGTATTAATCGGGTGGTCAAAATTGGTTTCAGATCATGTTGAAACACTTCACTATATTACACGAGAGAGTCTTCACTATAATCTACACAAGAATAAAGTCCATCGTTCATTTTCATATTCATGTTTAATAATATTATATATATATATAATTCATATATCTAATTTATCAACCAATCTATATGTGTAAATATCTTGTGATATAAATATAAATACACAATAAATATTTATATTCATTTAAATATAATTATTTATGTATACGTATATGTGAAAAATAATGTACAATTATATCATTTTTTTAAACATATGAAATATTCATACATATATAGAGATATATATATATATATATTCATAACATATAATAGCTCAATTGTTGATCACATACAGAAAAATGAGAAATGTAGATGTTTACACACATTCATATGTATACATATATACACACACACATATATATATATATATATATCTATCATGTTTTACTCAAATATTTTTTAGACATTTAATATTAACATAACTAAGGGAGATTAATAAGTACCCACATATATAAAATGTCCCATGATATGTGACGAAATGTTTATTAAACCAAAGATTCAAAGACCATCCAAAAACCTATATATAAGATCTCCATTTTATGTATAATATATTTTAAATTTTTAGAAAAAAATCTCAACAAATTTTGAAAATAATTTTTTTTGTGTAACACCTCTATTATTTTATGAGGCTATAACAACGCAAACCATTCGTACATTAGATACAGTAAAAGGTAACTTCCAGGGAAATATGTTATCTTATAAATATCACCATTTTAATTTTAATATTGAAGTATAGGGTTCTAAATAATGTAATTAATAAATATAATTGTTTTTGGATGTTATGTTCATGTGTAGAAAAATTCCACAACATGGGTAATGGATATATCCATTCCTCACTAATTTTTTAGATTATATTCTATCTCTAATTATAAAACCCAATACATATCTATTTGAAATTATTGATATTTTATAAATTAATTATATAATTCCCTTACATATATACATATATTTAATTCCATTACTTTTATGGGGTTTTTCAGAACTTAATTTCTTTTCCCAATGATTTCTATTAAATCCAATCTTATTAGTTGGATTTTTTATATCACATATTTTTTTATATTAAATATATTTATAATATTTATTTCAATTATATATTTCATTAAATAATGGAGTATATTAGTTGTAACGAGACTTATTTATCTATAGTTTTCAATTAAAACTCTATATTCATTCATTCCCAAAAATTGATTAATAAATTCCTTATGACACTAACATAGAAGAAAATTTATATACTCAATTCTACACCCTTCGACATGATTCAGTTTATATGAAAAATATATCGGTGACCTTCTATTAATTATTCAATTATTAAGGCCTATAATGTTTATTTCCTTCTTCTATTTGGAATATTTATGAAATCTCCATTATATTTTTTTGATGTAGGATTATATAATCTATTTTTTCCTTGGGTATATCTTAAACATATTCCCTTTGTTCAATACAATTATGTTGAACACATATGAATGTAAATGTTATTATGGGGGATCCAAGATAATTCTCCATTGAATTGGGTAATTTTTATGTATCATTAATTGATTTTAATAATATTTGGTTGTAAACATAATCCATGGATGGGATCTATCCACAATGTGATGTTTTCATGCTATATAGACTTATACTAGACATACGTTATGATTTATATTGTTTAAAAGTTTCTAAGATACCATGACATTATGATTTCATCTTCATTATTATATTCTTTTATAATATTATTCAGGGTCCTGACCTTTTATAATATATTATTTGGTCATTTACCTCACATTCCACGATATTAATCATTATTATTCTTTTATTGATATTTGTTACTAATCCCCTTTGTAAATTTATCCCATTATATATCCTATTTAGTTTTGGGAGATTATTTTTTATTTTGAAGCATATTATGGATTAAATAATAATTAATCTATGTTTTATTTTCATTTTTATGTTTCAAAACCATATTCACCCATGGACACTTGTAATCCCAATCTCTTGGTTTAGAATTTTTGATTATTTTGTATAAGGTCATGTTATAATATATGTAAAGGTCTTGGGTAAATATATTCATTTGGTTTCTTCTTACTGTCACATAATATCATTTCCAAATTTATATTCTTTTTCATACTATACTATATTCCAATAATTTAAGAAATATAATTTAGTTTTTAAATATCATTATATAATCCTTAAATATGGGAATTTATAGTTATATAAATTTGTATAATTATGTACCTGAATTAATTTAAGTATAAAATTTTTACTTGATCTTCAATAAGAATTTTATATAATGTATATTAATGTTAAATTACATCATGACAACTGATGTATAAATCATGAGAAACTGGTATCATTGATACTAAAATGAATATATTTCCTTCATTCAATACTTTATGCTTTATCTCAATACTTTAAATTCCACCACAATTCCCTTGAATTCATTGAACTCTTTGGGTGTTGGATTGAGTTCATTATTTGGTGATTCTAGGATATGAACGCAACCCTTTTTTTTCCTATCATATGTTGTATTATGATTCTATCATTGAGGTTGGGGATCTAAAATTTCTAACTTATATTTTGATAGAGTGTGACTATACCATGCTTTTGTTTAATATTAATAAATAGAATAATTTTCCCATATATCATATAATAATCACGAAATAACTAGATGAAGATATCTAACACATGTGGTCTAAATTTCTAAAACATTAGATGATGAAATTTAAAAATAAAATGATGTATGGAAACTATTAATAATTTAATAATATTATAATTTATGGATTTAAATACAAAGGATAATTTGATTCATTATATTAATATTTATCCACAAAAAATAGTGTTTTCATATAGTGTTAATGTATCATAAAATTGAAATTAATAAATTATATTAAATATTTCATTACATTCTACAGTTGATAAAACATCATTATTTATAAATTTTGAATTACACATAGTGGATTATGATTACTACTATAGAATTTAAATTATCCCATTCAATATTATATCCTTTTAATGCATGATTATTAGGGAGATGAAAGATTTATATTTCCTGTGATTATAAATTTTCTATGATCGGGAAATCATGGAAAATTTCTAGTGTATTTGGATAACTAAATTTTTTATTTATAACAATATTTATAATATCTTACATAATAATAAATTTATATAAATAAAACAACTTCGTAGATGATTTTATATAGTCAATGAATTTTAAATTATAATAAATTCTGATATCACATGGATTTAAATTTTTATTTTTACCTGATTAATTAAAAACATACTTGAAATGATAAAATACATTATCACATTATGTTTTATTTTATTAATATTTTAACTTATAATTTCCATTTTTTTAAAAAAGTGGAATAATATAGTCTCATTAATATTTATTTGATAATCTTGAAATTTTCAATCCTAATAAAACCAAAAAAATCAAGTTATAATAATTATTTATTCATTATATATGAAATTTATTATTAATTTAATTATGGAATGATTTTATAGAAATATTATTTATCAAATTTCATTGATAATTTAATATGACCTGTTAGTGATAATCAATTTTCCATTTTGAGAAATAAATTATCAGAATGGGTTTTGTGATCAAATATGTTTTATTTTTCCGCTTTATATTTACTAAATACTATTTCTTTTAAATGGATACATTTTTATGTGAAATAAAAATGCCCTTATGTTATGGAATTTGATTCAATTAATTTTATTTATGGAATAATAAATTAAATATGTACTTATTTTGAAAAAATTTAAATCATTGGTGAGATTTTTGATAATGTTGGGTAATTAGAATAATATTATGAGTAATGAGATAGAGACACATGCATGTATTGATACTTTTTAAAATGATGAGATGTGTTTTGGGATCCCATTAAGTATTGTTAATTAATTCTAGTTATGTGTGGACTAGTTGGATATTATTTACAATGGTGTGGGACACGAGGGATGTTGGGGTGTGTTTGGAGTGGAGATTTATTTTCAATTCTGACATATTCCTTAATTTCTTATTGATGGACTAAGAGATGGATTTTATTTCAATGATTAATTTTCAAACTAAGGGATTTAATTTGATGATATACACTATGAGTTTATCCTTTAGGTGGTATATTTTCTTTAGTCTAGAGTACTAAAATATTTATGAAATGATAACATAATTCATGAAATCACACAAATGGTTGAATGAGAAAAGGCATAATAGTGATATACATGAGATTCCACGAATATAATTAATAATGAATAATTTAATAAGTATATAATATTAAAATGTGAACATTGAAAATGAAAATGAAATAACATTATTTAATAGATAATAAATTTATTACTTTAAAAAATTATTTTTCCTTGATTAATTAAAATGTATTGCTTAGATGTGATAGTTGGTTGACCTATTTGATTATAGAGATAAATATGTATAAGGATTGGAAGATACCCTTTATGTGGTTTTGCATAAAATTATTCTA
Organism: Viscum album; assembly: GCA_963277665.1. Lineage (NCBI taxonomy): Eukaryota > Viridiplantae > Streptophyta > Magnoliopsida > Santalales > Viscaceae > Viscum > Viscum album. The sequence goes on from OY728120.1 coordinate 1,807,757,789, forward strand.
TATTTTGGGATTTCATTTTCTTATACAGCCACATTGATATGGAATGGATAAAAAATGTTTTGTTTGGTGTATTCACTAAAACATTAGATTGTGATGGAATGGATAACTGACTTCATTCCCTAGACTAGTATATGTCTACGTATAGATTAGTATGTGTGTCCTCGTACATAATTTCATTCAGAATATTATTTATTAAAACAAAAGTTGTGATCGATAATGGCTTCAAATACATTTATGGGTAGTTTTTTAGTGTCTTAAGGTGTTGCACATTCTTGTATTCTAATATAATGGTGTGAATTAAAGCTATACACATGATTATTTATGGTTTAACAATGATGTTGTTGTTATTGATTATGATGATGTTTTTCTGGATATGTAGACTAATTCCAACAGGAGATATTAGGCCCTATATATGAAGAAGAATGGTAGGACCATGGTTGAAATAACATTATGCATGTCTTACCTAATGTAGGAATGATCTCAATTGGGTTAGAACTAATTTATAAGAGAATGGGATAACTGGATAAGTGGAATTAGAGAAATATATATATTTATATATATTTATATTATTTTCACATAGAATGATCTACTTCTATGATTTCTTCTAGTTCTCCTTGTTGAGAATGGGAAAATATTTATATACACGCTTTGGTGATGAGTTAGTTTAATTTATTTAATAACTGAGATTTTTAATTTCTATTTCACATATATTATTTGATATTTTTGGGGGGATATAATCATGGAAACATGTTTTGATCATCCTAAAAATATATAAATGATATTTTTTCAGTTTATCATTAAATAGTCAGAGACCTAGTGGAAAATAAATAGTTTAAGGAGTTATACCAAATCTATTTGAGCACTATGGGGGGTTTTAAGATCTGTTATTTTATTTTTTACTGGTTCAATTTTATCTCATTATAGTCAATTACTAGAATTAACTTTTATTTCAATAGGATTATTTATCCTTAATTTATGATATTTAGATGTTTGGTGTTTTCACTTGCATATATCTAACTCCTTAAAACATATAAGGGAAATGCCTCTCATATTTGTTAGTTAAATACCCTCTAGGTTAGACCCCATCTATTTTCATAGTGGAGGTTAGATTCAGTGGACATTTTATTCCATTATACAATTTCATCCAAGCAGGAATACCTTGGGGGGGATGGGTTTCTAACACGACCTAGATATTTATAGATTTTTAATGATAATCATGTTTTTTGTATAAAAATTATTTATTTTGGAATTGAATATTTGAAGTTAATCTATATATCTATTGCTGAAGAAAAATCACTATTTACATATCCTTTGAATCATGTATCAAATTCCATATATATTTTATCAATATTTTTAATTATTTTATGTATCTAAAAAATGAAAAATTGATAGACATTATGTTTTCATTTAGACAAATTCTCAGATATTTACAAATCATTTAACCAATAACAGAGTACATATGAATAATAAATTAATTTAAATTTTAAATTAAAAATACTTATAAGATAGAAATAATTGTTTATTGGAAAATATAAAATACATAATAGAATAAAAATAATTATTATTAAAGTGTTAAAAAAGTTTTTTATGTTTTTTTTTTGAATTGTATTCTTATTTTTTTAAAAATATTTAGGTACTAGCTATTTAATTAAATAATATTATTTTGTGTAAATATTAATTATATATAATGAAGATAATGTTTTATATAGAATAGAATAATAGTAATAGGATTATATTAGGAAATCCCAACTATAATAGTACCAATTATAAATGGTTCTTGAAAAAAAAATTATTTGATAAATTATCTTGTAAAAATGTAAGAATTTATTTTATATTATATTAAAAGTGGATTTTTTGACAGAATATACCACACTCAACACCTATATTAAAAGAACCATGATATAATTCATATAAATTATTAATTAAATATGAATTCTATAACTCTATCGATCGATTGATGAGTATGAATAAGAGAAATTAAATTATGAAATATATGTATATATGTTTTGAAAATTAAAATTTATTTATTAATTATTTTTAAATATTATTCATTCTTAACTTACGAAGATGATATCATGAAAAGATTGGAACAATACATGTTTTAAATAAGAAATTTATTATAATTTCATGGTTTCATTATATTTTTAATTTTTTTTTCAAATTTATATTATTTACATTCATAAATTAAAATTGTTAAAATGGAAATCATACATCAAATCATCATTTACAAATAATCTAAATATAAATCTTTGGTAATTTTATACAATATTTTTTTCGAATAATAAAAAACTATCTATATTACAAACTTTGCACTATTATTAAAATTTCCTATTGTTAGAATAAATGTAAAGTTTAGAAAAACATTTTATAAATTTTTTTACTAATTAATATAACGCATTAAAATATTTAATTTTGAATTTTATTATCTGTGTTTGATAGTATAGAAATTTCAGTAATCTTATTGTTCAATTAAAATCTATTTTCAATACAACACTTTCATTAATTTTTTATCAAGGTGAATTTTATTTTTTAAATATGTTTAATGTAAAATAATAATCCATTAATTATAAAAAAATTATTTCAAAAGGATTTATAATTATTCATGTTTTGTTGTAATGCCCCAAATTTTTATGGTATATGTGCACTTAAATGAAATAAATTTATTTCACAGTTTAAATATAATAGAAAAATATTTCATAGATTATAAGTCATATTAAATTACATAGATATTACCCAAAAAACAATATAAATGTTGACTGAAATAAATTAATGGTATTACAAGATGTTAAAGAACCTGTACTGATGAAATAATAACATCACCATAGGAATAGTAATGTGAGACTAATTATTGGTAATCTATACAAATTAATATTAACCCATCATATGAATGCATAAATTATATTTGGGAAACATATAAATTAATGTATACTATAATTATAAAATAATATTAAGAAATCAATTTTTTACAAAATTATTAATTAAGTCTTTTCATTTTCGTAAGTCATAAATATTTAATTACAATATCATATTTATTGAAATGATATTGAAGAAAATTTATTTTCATAAAATGTATTCATAATTTATTATCTTGTGGCATTCTGATTTTATGATAATTTTATGAAAACATAGTTAATTTTTCAAAGTGTTATAAAATGAGTTATAATATTCAAATCTATATTTTTCATGTAAATGATGATTTTATTTATAATGTAAATTTCGCATATATAGAAAATAATTTTCTTATAATAGAGATCAATATTCAACTCTACACATCAATATATTTTTATAGTGATATATTGTGATTTTTCTAAAAAGGTTGATTTTTTTGTGAATATTAATATATGATAATTTACTATAGATGCTAAATACACGAAGTCATGAATGATGTATAGAATATTTAAGAACCGTTGGTTCTATATCACACAAACCTTTTAAAATATTTATTCATAGTAATCATTAAAAGTGATGGTCTAGTGATAAATTTGTCATGACCCATCCCCTAGGCCCCGTGTCGTGACTACCCCAAGCTCGCCATGCATAGGCCATGGGCTAGCGACGAGAATAGGAAAGGTGTATCCATTAATAGGAATTCATTGACATTAATCCTATACAAACAGACAATCCATGAGTACAATAAGAGGAAACCACGATGTAAAATGTTGTAGTAAAAAGTGAGTTGAAAGTAAAGGGGGCATAATACAAGACCAATTGGAATGTACAAGTACACCATTAAAAATAAAAATAGATCCTGGATTGTCCACCTTGGTTCCTACATGAAGGATAGGTACAACTCATGCTAAGTAGTCACTACAACACATCATGTCAAAGGACCACCTCCGAGCTTCGTCGTGTCCTGGATCCCTTAGACTCGATCAACACTGTCTATTTTCTGCACAAGACACAACAACGTGTAGGTGTAGCCCATGTAGGGGTGATTATAACGATACTCAGTAGAGACCCTAGGACCCTCGGAGGCTTAAAAGACTTCCAAAATGGAATAACCACAAAGCTGTACCTCATCCAAAAATCACGAAGTTGTCAAAAACTATAATTTGGTATATGCCCATACATATACATATGATATCATGATATACTCATCTCATAAAAGAGGGATGGATATCATAAAGGTGGTACCATGAAGGAAACACCATGAAGGTAAAAGTACAACACAAGTAACACCACGAAGATTACATGACGAAGTTAAAAGTACCATACATGTATCACCACCACGATAAAACCAAGAAGGAGAATGTACCATACATTAATCCTCATGAAGATAACACCACAAGGTGAAGGTACCACACATGTATCACCCTGAATATAATATACTCATCTCACACCTGGTATAAAAGTAAGGCACAGAAGTACATATGATTAGTCGAGAAAATAGATTATCTTATTTGGTCGAGTGGCACTTCTACTGACAACATGGATTATGGCAAACATAGTATAGATAATAATTAACTCCCGCAATGACCCAAACATGATCCATCCTACCATTATTCAATAGGTACTAACCCCCGTAGTGACCCACACAAGATCAGTATAAACTGACCCACACTGGATCACTGATCACTGACCTACACATGATCTGACCCACACATGATTGATATACACTGACCCAGACAGGTTCACTGAGGGCTGACCCACATAGAAGCAGTGCTAACCCACACATGATCGTTTTGTACTAACCACTTTATGATTTGTCTCTAAACTTATCCTCACTGGCATCCACTAGACACTCGCTCATAGTACGCATGATTCTGGGAGAACCACTCCTCAAGCCGGAATTTGTACCTCATCCAACATGAAGCTCCATGATGATGTATCCAAAAGGGCCACTGTTTCGTAGGGATTCCCACACAAAAGATGGTGCGTCAATCAGACACCCATTATGTGACTTATAATCATTTCAGTTCTGAGGGCCCGATTGGGTTCCTATTCGATCCAACCCGTTCATACACCAACATTCTCCAAAACTGATGTGGAATATACCCTAAGGACCTCCTCGATCCAAGGGTCCTAGTGCCATAGACAGTTCATCAAACGGACCCACGTATTTCAAGTTATCCTTTTTTTGGTGAAACTGGCCTAGAAGGGCCTGGGACCGGTCCGACGAAGTCGGACCGACCCATCCTGAACGGGTATACACAACCCACCCAGTTCTGGTCATCCTGACCCGGTCTAAGTCTGAACCGGCTGGGTGGGGCCGCAGCGGGCTCGACCCGCTCAGCCCACGTAGCCCCACACATAGTTTTGGGGCATATTGCGCTTTGTGTGGCCTACTGGGAACACACACAGCGTGACTTGAGAAGGCATGGCCCTCTGCAGCAGGTCCTGCCCTAGTCGACATGGTGGGGTGGTGGTAGACCCCCTAATTTTCTAAAATATTTGACCGGCCATTCAAATTTTAAAACAGAAATGCTAGGTGGCACATCCTGGTACCCTAGTGGGACCTGTATGGTGTGGGTCCCTACTTCCACAATGTCAGAGTCGTGGCCCTCTCCGCCGGTGGCACTCCGTTGTGCACCGCTTATCCTTATGTGGATAGCTAGTGTCGGCTTCCCTGCTTGACTGATGCGGCCCTTCTCCATCAGTGGCGACCAATGGCATGTTGCATCACCTCCATGGCCGATTGGTGACGAACACTCTTTTGATCGCCACAGCGCAATACCATAGCCTACTCTTGCAGTTTGTGACAGCATGCCACCTCCCTCATGGCTGGCCAGGCCGGCCTCCACCTCCATATATCGGCGCCAGTGCCATGTCAGTGGTCTTCCATGATGAACGCAAAGGTAAGACATTTGATGGAGCGACTGAGCCTTGTTTGTTTGGCCCACTCCCTCTGTTTTATCATGATAGAAAGAGTATATATTAATGATAAATAAACTATTGAATTAAGGAATGAAATAAAAATATACCCCAATATTGTTGGAGAACGTCGTGTTCGAGGAAGATTCAACATTTTTTGTCCCTACAACTAGCCTCATATGTCTCCACTCAACCATCGTTCCTTTTTTCATGACTTAGTGGTTCTCATAACCACTCACAGACTCTGGTTCGATCCTCCATGTGATTGGAATTGCAGAACATTATCAAAATATCATCCCTTGGTGAAGCTTTGCCAACACCTCTCCCCAATCTTAATATAAATAACAGAGGGGGAGGGTGGGTAGCACCATTGTAATGTAATGGGGGTTCATTTAATTGGATCCTTCCAAATTCTAATATCATTGTTACAATGGATTTGAGGAGTCAATCCATTAAATGGATTGAAATTTCATTGGTCCCGCTACTGCCTCTTGTCCATTAAAGAAAAATAAAAAATAAATTAAATAACAATGTTATTTTATAATTCTATAAAAATTTCCAAAGTCTAACTTTTTCTTTGGACTTATGGCGGTTGAAATGAAGCCCCCCTAAGCGAATCCCAGCATTGCAGATTCAATGGTTCCAGTATATTTTAAATTTGAGCAACAGTTCAGAAGATATAAAATTTCACCCACACGTTTATTGAATATAAAAAATAAAAGGTTCTGAAAATCAGTTTTGGCACACCGGGCCTCAAAATCACACACCATAAATTTTCACATACACATAATAATTCCATATAACTAAAAATAATTACATGGAAAATTGGGGACTTTACATTCCCCAAAATTAGGGAATTTCATACCCAAAAGTCACAACAAATAATAAGAAACAAATGTGGGTACTAAGCATGAATCAGAGACTCCCGCTCCTATGGTCCCGCCTGGAGGATCCCGTGCTGCCAGCAAATGTGCACCAGAGGTATCAGTCATCAATGAAGGACCTACTCTTGTCGATCCACAATCTCCACTGGGACCTCTGTAAATGTCACCCCATCTTCAAAGTCCATCATTCCATGGTTGATGACGTGAGATGGGTCATGAATGTATCTCCTCATCTGGGTTATGTGGAAGACATCTTGCACCCTCTCCAACTACGGTGGAAGTTCCAAGTGGTATGATACCTCTATAATCCTACAATGTATTAGAAAAGGTCTGATAAACCTCAGTGAGTGTTTTCCACCATGACCATATCTTTGCAAACCTCATTGAGGTGAGACCCGTATAATGATGTGGTCTCCCTACTAAAACTGCAAGGGCCTCCATCTCCTATCATCATAAGAATTCTGTCTACTCTGTATAGTCTTAATCAGCTCATAGAAGATATACACCTTCTCAGTGGTAGCCTTAACTACTCTGGACACACACTTTCTGACTCTCCTGGGTTTGTCCAACATTGAGTTGATCTGAAATGTTGACTGTATATTGCCTTGAATGGTTTCATACCTATGGTCGAGTGGTAGCTGTTGTTGTTTGAGAACTCCACCCAAATATTGCCAAAATATTGGACATAAGCACTTACCATGTCCTCTAGTGTTTGAATGGTCCGCTCCATCTGACCATCCATCTGTGGATGAAAGGTGGTGGTCAAACGTAGCTAAGTCCCGAATGCCTGTTGTAATCCCTTCCACAACCGAGATGTAAAACGTGTGTTATGATATGAGAAGATCATTGATGGGACCCCATGAAGTTGTACATTATCCTCTACGTAGAGGGATTCCAATACCTCTACTAATCCCAACTCTTGGATGGGTTGGAAGTGGGACGACGTGGTGATTCTGTCAACGATCACCTAGAAGGAATATTGTCACCTGGACGCACATGGATGATATATCAATAAGTACATAGTGATACAATCCGAAATAAACTCCTTCACATCTAGTGTCTACGTTAAGCCATCTGGAACCTGATGCTCGACCTTACCATGTTCACAAATCATTCATCATGAATCAAACACTGCCACTACCTTCTTCATCCCTGGAAACTAGTGCTGATGTTGGAGGTCCCTGTACATATTCTCCACATCATGATGTAATTCAAGAGGGGATGTATGGAACTCCCTCTAAACCTCTTCACATAGCACTACTCATACCATGGTGTGTCCCCTAAAGAGAATAAAAATCTACCCACCTTCAAAAAATACATCAGGTGTCTATCCAGGGGATATCTGAGCACATCGTGCCTCATATTCAATGTCCCCAAGCTGTGACTCCTAAAATCCCTGAAGATGTGGGTGAGTGACATTCATATAATTGAGGTAAGACCCTCCATCTCTATCCACAAAGGATATTTACAGCATGTTTGGGTGCTCTATCACCTCACTAAGCAACTATAGACAAGATCTCCTACTTGGTGCACCTACCACTACATTAACCTTCCCATGCGAATAGAATATCTCATTGTGATAGTCCTAAAGGAAGTCTATCCATCATCGCTGTCTGAGGTTCTGGTATTTCTGTGAGAAGATATCCCTGAGACCCTTGTGATCAGAGTAGATTATAAAACGTTATCCCATCAAGTAATGCTGCCACATAAAGAAGGTAGAGACCACTGCTGCTAACTCGAGGTCATGGGTAATGTAGTTTTTCTCATGTTATCATAGCTACAACGATCCAAACATGATTAATACTTCATCCTGCATCAGGACACATCCAAGACCGGTCCCTGATGTTTTATTTTAGACAACATACAAAACGCCCACTTCTAGTAGCCTGAAGATGGGGGTCCTAGTCAGTCTCTGCCTCTACTCCTGAAAAAACTTCTGGAATCTACCCGTCATCATGATTTTCATTCCATTCTTTAACAACACTAACAAGGGAGACACAACTATGGTAATGTCGAGTAAGGATATCTGGTAGTACCCATCCACCCTCAGAAGCATAACACATTTATCACACTCCTCGGTGGCTCCCAATTTTGAAAAAAATCTATCACTGTTGGATCTACAAAATCTCTATCATACGAGATAACATTTCCAAAAATGTGGACCTCTCTTATCCAGAACTGGCACATCGAGAGATTACCATAATGCATGTTATATCGGAGTGTATCCAAAAATATCTGCAGATGATCATTTTCTCCTCCTCTATCAAAGAGTACATCAAGATATCGTCAATGAATACCAACAAAAAGAAATCAAGGTATGACTAGAAGATCATGTTCACGAGTCTGACGAACACTATAGGGGTGTTGGTCAGGCCAAAAGGCATAAACATTAACTCATAGTTTCCAAACCGACGTCGAAAGACTGTCTTCTGCCCATCCTTGTCTCGAACCCTAAGCTGATGATAACCAGATCTATGGTCTATGTTCCAAAACCATCGATCTCCCTTAAACTATTCAAATAGATCATCAATAATTGGGAGTGGATACATATTCTTCAAGGTAACTTGGTTTAGGAGTCGATAATCTACGAAAATCTCAAACTCCCATCTGCCTTCTTGGAAAACAAAATCAGGGATACCCATAGAGAAACACTGGGCCTTGTGAATCCATTTCTCTGCAGTTTCTCTAACTGTACCTGTAAATCACAAAGCTCCACGGGTGCCATCTATTATGACGGTGTTGATATTGATGTTTTCCAGGGGAATAAGTCAATATAAAATCCATCTACTTCTCTGCATAGTGGAAGTCCCAAAACATCATCAACAATGTCATTGACAAACTGGTCCCCCACTACAAGATAACCCAGACTCTCAACATCAACTACTCCAAGGGTAAGGCAAGGAAATTGATGCGTAATCAACCACACCCTCCCCCAAGAATGTCCATCCTATGATACAATGGTTCCCTTCTATCCGGTGAAGAATACCCTAGCCCCATCCTCACGAAAACACAACACTTTGTTCCTAATATAGTCAATATGTGCATGGAATCTGTATAAAAAATCCATACCCAAGGTGATGACATAGGACCTCGACGCCACAACTAAAAGATCCAAGACAATGTTCTGGCCCCCAAGAGTAAGACCAAACAGATAGAACTACTTTTTATCTGTCTAATATTCTCTTGTATTAGTCTTTAGCTATACAGATTGAGCCAATGGCTCCTTCTAGATCTCTATGATCTAAATGAGGGTCGTGACAATAAAAGATCTTCTGGAACTTTTGTCTATAAGTACTCTAGATAGGTTGTAATAGACAATGATCATACCTCTAATCATATCTGGAGAATGGTGGACATAGGCCCCAACTGCCTAGATCTAGGATCGTCCTAGACCTCTTGCTCCCTATGGTTGGGGTGGACCACCTGGAGGTTGTGGCGGTAGAACCACGAATTGCCTCTGACCACATGCTACAAAGCTAACTCTTATGCCGCATCATCCGCCTTGTGGACCAACTCGCTCGAACCACTTCCTCAACCTAGGTAGTCCTTCGACCATATTTTTGTCATCCGTATGACAGGTCAGGTAGTTGTGATCCATTTGACACTTCCAAATGTATGAGTAGTACTGCCTGATCCTCAACAGTCCTCTTCTATCTCGTGATCCCCTCACCACTATACATGTATCCTGAGGTCGTCAACTATATGTTCTAGCCTGCGTGGGCCCTTACATCATCTATCTACTACCTACTATGGATGAATCCACTAATTGACATCCGGGGTGGCTCTCACTGTTGATGCCTGCTCAACTAGGAAGTTATCCATCAAAAGAACTCACTATATCACCTTATCCTGCGTCAGAATGGTGAGATAAATCATTGATTGTATGATCTCACATAGAAGACCATGCTAACTATTCTAGGCCTTGAATAAAGGGTTCTATACCATGTCGGTGGAGTAACGAGAGTGATCAGTGAACCTCACAGAGTACATGGTCGTGGTCACACTACCCTACTTTAAGTGAAATAGCTCTACTATACGCACTGAGGGTAGAGTCTTTGGGATGGAATTAACCCTAAAAAGGACCACAATGACTTCCCTAGTGGGGGTCAACACGTCGTATAACTGGGGTGTCAGACTCTAATATCTCCCAGCTACTTCTTGGAAGAGACAGGATTCTTGGATCACCGTCTGATCAGATGGTGTCCCAAATATGTTAAAAACTTTGGCAAAAACCTCCAGCCATAACTCAACCTCCTAGAGATCCATCTCACCTCAGATATTTGAAGCTATCTTCTGCTAAAACTCATGTAATGCACTCATTCCATCTGCACCGTCTGCTGGGGGGATGGTAGTAATGACAACCCAATGGGTAGTGGTGCTGCTGGTAAACCACCCAAAGTATCTAACATCGTAAGAGGGACCTGCACCATGGACTCATCGCTCAGTGGTCCATCATCGTTTACTCTCTAGAGAATCCTGGCTAGCTGTCTATGTAGAGGTATCATAAATGAAAATAGTTGGTCTATGGTCAATAAGTTATACCTAGGGAGATGACTCAAAAAAACATAAAATACATTTCAAAACTCATGCAATCAGTGTTTTCATGCACTGGGTCAGAAATCAGAACTAAGGGCCCTGGTGTATGGATATGTTAGCTGCTGCACCAACACTATGACCCCTAAAGTGAAAACCACAGTAATAACACATAGCACTATTTCCTCATAGAATAGATCAGAGGCCTAGTTTTCTCTTAGAACTGACTCCTCTAATACAACTTTGTCACTACCCATCCCCCGGGGCCCGTGTCGGGACTACTCCAATCCCACCTTCTTTTGGCCAGACACAAGCGACTAGCATCAGAGAGGCATATCCCTTAACAGGATGGAATTTTCATTAATCCTTTACAAACACACAATCCAAAAGTACATCAAGATGAAACCACAAACTAAATTGTTGTAGTAAAATGTGCAATGAAATGAAAGGGGCCAGAATAAAAGCCCAACTGGAAAGTACAAGTACTACTGAAAAGATAAATCCAGCTCATAGATCATCCAACGAGGGTCCTACCTGAATGGTATCTATAGCTCATGATCAGTAGTCTCTGATGAATGACACGTCAAAAGTCCACCTTCAAGAACCATCTCCTCCTGGATCCCTCATAATCAATCATAGTTTTCCATCGCATGCACAACACATAACAGGGTACGGGAATAGCCTATGTAGGGGTGAGTGTTTGTCGGTGAGGATACACAAGAGGGGGGTGAATTGAGTTCCAATTAAAATTTCTGTTAAAAACATTATGATTATGAAAACATCCAATTTAAAAAACATCTCAATTCATTAAGGAAGCTTAAATGTAAATGTTTAAGAGGCCAACAGGTTTCTCAATGGGGGATTAATCCTCATATGAATTAGTGTAGTACACCAACTCAACATTTGAAACAATTTTAATAAATTAAATAAATACCCACACTAACCATAACTAACTGTCAAAGTGTAATAAAAATAGTTTTATGTTTTAGAATGTATAAGAAGTAGATAAAATCAAAACAGTGTGTTTAATGACTTGCAAAACAATGTAAACAATAGGTTCAATCTCAAGATAAGACCTAATATTCTCCACTAAGTGATCACTTTCCACCAAGCTGTTTATATTAAAACTTGATACACATCCTGTATTGGTATTTACAATAGTTTTCAAAAACTTTACAGGGAACAAACCCTCTACCACAGTTCTTCATGGGAGAGATAAAAAAACAGACCACACATGGTCTCTTCCATAGTTATATGTGGGAAACACGAATAATGTGAAGTTTGATATGGGGATAATTAACATCCTCTGGTTCAAGGATAGAAGACAATGTGTGATATAAAATGACACACACACTTCTCAAAGATATAAAATAAGGAAACAAATTAGATTAGTTATGAATAAAAAGTGTTTAGAAGGCTCTATGTGTTGGAATATTAGATCCTGATGCCTTGGAATGAGAAATGTTGAAGTTCGAGTCATTCTCTGGAAGTTGTTTCTAAAACAGAGTGTTGCAACTCTACGTTCAAGATTTCAGTGGTCTTCTTATAATGTTGATCAAGAGTTGATGATGCACAAAAGGTAGGAATGAGTTTATCCCAGAATGACCTACATGATTCTTGTTAGTTTAGGATCTTTGTGCTGGATGGTTTGGCTTTTTGATCTGGCAAGTAATCTCTATCACAGTTATCATGAAACCCATTCATCATGTCCACGTATATGTTTATCTTCCTGTTTGTATCCTTGAACCTCTTTTTTTTATTTCTTGATCTTTTATTTTTATATTTGAGGTCCGACAATGGGAATGAGTAGATCATGTGCATTCTTTCTCATACGTCATACTGCCTAAGGTATTTTCTCCTGAAACGTTTACAATTAACATTAATTAATTTCAGAGCATTTATATTATCAGATATTATAGGTATAAAACTATTGATAAATTGACAAATAATGAGAGTATATGAGTCAGTAGACTGGTAACAATATCCTTTATATCGTGGGCTTCAACTGTAGGTTCACATCAACAATCTCCAATTGTAACCTTTAACATTATGCTCACACTAGTAAGCATGTAACAATGACCTTGCCATAGTAAACCTGTAACGGTGACCTTGTAGTGATAACCCAGTAACAGTGACCTTGTAGCGATAACCATGCAGTTTTATCCTTGTAATAGTAAGCTTGTAGCAGTAACCATAAAGATGTAACCTTTTAACGGTAATATTGTAATTGTAACCTTGTAACGATGAGGTTGTAACTATACCCTTGTAACAGTGACCTCTATAATTAGATAAATTATGCCCTGTAAGTCTAACTAATCAAGCAGTGAAATTGAAAGTATATGAATATTACTCTATAAGAACAATAAACATTAATGAAACATAATTAGCTAATAATGATGACATGGTTCTCAATTAAATGAAAATAAGATTTCGGATTATCAAAAAATGATGTGAGATTATAAAAATGTGATTTGGGATTATAAAAAGATGATTTGGTATTATCAAAACTGGTGAGTCAACCAATCTACAACTTCATTGATAATAAAAAATTAATGCATTGCTTAGAGTTTTGAGTCAAGGTAAAACACATCTGCTAATTTCATTAAATCAAAAGATATATGATCTGAATATTTTCCCCCACGTCAGAATGAAATCTACCATTCTACTCCCATTGAGTATTATCTCCCCCATAGTGATTAACAAAAAGCATACAAAAAAATGAAAAGAGATACGCTTTATTAATAAAACTTGAGTACATTATACAAAAATTTATTCACCAGTACCTATCAACTATGACAGTCCACACTCAATCCACATCAAATATTCCCATAGGAGATTTCTTCATTGGAGGTTGAGGATGCGGGTGCTGAAGGAGGAAGGATAGGCTGAGGAATGACAGTTAGCATGGTAGGATGAGTTACAATAGAAGAATTAGTAGGTCTATAGTGATTAGATCTCTGAGAAATCAAGGGGGTCAAGCTTCTGAGGGCCTGGGTATGAGACATCAAAGAAGCATTACTAGTGGAACCTGAAGTGGCTAAAGTAGTAGGCACAGTAGGAGTAACTATGATTGGAGTGCAGTACACATGGAAGAAACGCAATAGAATATTCATGAAGTCCATAATGATACCGCCACCCCTCTCTAGAGAAGAAATAAAATCATCCTTATTCTCCATTAATTTTTACAAAGAAGGAGTCAATTCTCTTAGTTTACTAATCAGATCCTTAATTTCTGGAGTAACAGGTGGGATCCTTATGTTTTCCAACAAAAACATGAAGTTATCATCCATATGATGTTTTGTGTACACCCGTTTGTAGTATAAATCATCTATATCCATTATCTCCTTCTGATCCTGAGCATCTTCCCTTAGATAGTTTCCCACATGATTATGAATTTCCCCGGTGATGGAAATGAACTGAGAATCTTAGGAACTGCCACCAGAGAACTTTTACACTTCTTCTCGGACAATGGTCCATCAATATTCAATTTCAATTGGAGGAGAAAATTATGTGGAAGAAGATGCAGCCAGAGGATCCAGAGAGAAGGCTACTATCTCCTTGAATGATTTTGTTATCCCACTGATCAGTCTTTTGACATCATCATATCGCCCTTTGAAAAGTGTTTCCATTGATTTTTTAAATCCTCAAACAATGTGACCATTTTCTGAGCTATACATATTAAATATGATAGGTCTCAGTCTAATTCGGTTCTTGACAGCATATATGCATTTAATTTGGAAACAGACTGTTTCATAGAAACCATAGAATCTGCCAACTCACATATTTGACTCTAGTATTGTCTTACTACCTCGAGCATATTTTATTGAATACTGGAGTGCAAGTTTGATAATTCAAATTCTAGATGCTCATGTTCTAGAGAAACAACCACTTCCACTTCTGAGGACTTATCTCTAGAAACTTTTTCCAGGTCTGATTTCAGGGATTCAAGATCTATTTTTCAGACATAGTCTTGAAGGATAGATGTTTTTAAAGGGATAAATGTGGGGTATGGCACTGAGGGTATTTTTTAGGCCTCTCATATTCTGATTCATCATAGTCTAGAACCAATACCATCTATCCTGGGTCTTTAGACCAGCCTTCAATTTCCTGAAAAATAGAAACTGAGCTTGTTACAATAGGTTCCTCCCCCTCAATCTGAGTAATCTCTTGATCGGGCACGTTCATTTCTTCCAGACCTCCTTGATTTTCTGCACCATAAGGAAGGTTCACTTCCAATTCCACCTTAGAACCATCAATTACTTCCATGAAAATTCCATCCACAACTAAATCAGAAAGTTCTTCTTCCTCTCCACTTTCTACTCGTTATGTATGTCCTATTAGAGGAGTAAGACATAGAAATTCCACTTCATTATCAGAAGTAGCTATCTCAAGGTCAGCATAACTTGATTCAGAGGCCTCATTCTCATCTGAGGTATGTCAAACTTCTCCTAAACAATTTTAACCCCTTCTTATTCATTGGTTTCCTTATCACTGCCCTTAGGATAACTTCCCTACTATGAAATCTCTTCGGTTTGATAGGCTCACCTAAGGATATAGTAGTTGCACGATTATTGGAGGGAAGTTCAGGGTCACTCCTGTTATCTATAGGTTAGTATTCTCTTTCTTTCATGATAGTAACTTCTTCTTCTTCATTTGAGTAGGCAGGCTCAACTTCATCATGCTTAAGACCGAGGTCTCTCTTATTCATAGGCCTAGTAGGTTGATTCACATGAATAAACTCTTCATACACCATAGCCTCATCCTTCACCCATATCTTCATCCATGGATTCTATATAATCTTCATCATCTTGCAGATTACTTTGGTTGTGCAAAGGTTATCTTGTATAACAAAATTTTTTTTATCTCCAGCAACTCCTTTCACTTTCGACATAAGAGATATCATCTTGGAATAGAATTGAGAATTGGATTTGGAACTAGGATTGGTCATGTCTTCATGTTCTATCATGAATATCCTACATAGTTTAATCTCATGTCCATGAATCAGCAAATATATAATGAAGATGTTCTGATACTTCAAAACAGTGAAATCCCCTCTCATGGGACTTATCCCAAGCTGAAAAAATTTGAAATGAAACTTATCTTCCCCAGTCATCTTTGCAACAATGACTTTCCTAGGAATTGCATTTCCTTTCAATTCAGCTAAATCTTCTTCATATAAATATAACTCACTACTGGGAGGCACCAATTTTGATTAATATTCATAAATTCCTTAATAAGGAATCCTTAAATAATCAGTCCACATAGTAGAAGAGAAACTTACATTTTCTGTATTTACTCGGGTAGACATCAAGTGCTCATTCTCAGACTGTCCAAATTTTAGATACTCGTAGAATTCCTTCCCCAACATCAGGTAATAGGGTACATTTTAGTTTGAAAAACATTTAATCCAGCCCTGAGCTTCCAGTGGTTTATGCACTAAATATCATCTCGAAAGCATCCACTCTGAACATAATTCCTTCTCTCAGCTAATATCCCCCTCTTGGATAAATGTGGGTTCATTATCATTTCCACTGTCTGGATTCTTCTACTTGATTCAACTCTAGGTCTCTTAGGATTAGGAGTGACTCCTTTATCATTGACCAGTGACCTCTTCAATCAAGCCATTAATCCAAAGCAGTTTGAGGTTATAGAGGCGGTTTAGGTTTTGAGATTTTATAGCAAGAGTTTCGGAGGAGGGTTTGAGGTTGATCGAGATGTTGTCTCTGTTCTATTTTAATATTTTATGGATAGAAAAATAAAACAAATAAAAATAATAAATAATAGAAGATTTTTTTTTAGATTTCAGTTGAGAGCATAGAAAACGCAAAGTCCTGAACTTTGAATATCTTCCGGTATGGAGATATCTATAAGGTCTAATGATGTGGTCCAAACATTGAGGTCCAACGGTGAGGTCATAATAGTTATGTCCTTATAGTGAGTTCCTAATGGTGAGGTTCTAATAGTGAGGTCCTAACAGAGAGGTTATAATGGTGAGGTTCTAATTGTGGGGTTCTAACAGTTAATAGTTTATCATACCTAAATCATGTCTGATGTAATTTAACCTCTCAGAATTCAAAGGCTTTGTGAATATATCTGCCAATTGGTGTTCAGTACCAATGATATCATGATTAATATTACCTTTTTGAAAATTATCTCTCTAGATGTGATGTCTTACATAAATATTCATTGTTCTAGCATGAGATACTGGATTCATAGAGATATTAATAGCACTTGTGTTTTCACAACTTATAGAGACATTTTTAAATAAATATCCATAGTCTTGTAGAGTTTGTTTCATTCACAGAATTTGAGCACAACAACTACCATCAGCTATACATTCAGCCTCTGCATTTTACAATGCAACAAAATTCTATTTCATACTACACCATGATACTAGTGACTTTTCTAAAAAGTGACATGTACCAGAAGTGCTATTTCTATCTAACTTACAACCAGCAGAGTCTGCATACGAATAACATATCAAATCCAACAAAAATCCTCTTGGATATAATTGTCCTAAATTTATAGTATACTTGAGATATTTAAGAATTGTTTTAACAACATTTAAATGAGACTCTATGGGATTGGATTGAAATCGAGCACCAATGCATACGCCAATCATAATATCAGTTCTACTAGTATTAAGATAATGTAGACTCACAATAATACCTTTGTAATTTTTTTAATCCATTGGTCTCTAGTTTCATAAGAATCCAATTTTCAAGTGGAACTCATAGGTGTATCACTTATTTTACTACTATCCAAACCAAAATGTTTTGAAATAACTTTAATATATTTATTTTGATTTAATATAATAACTTATTTTCCTTGAATATTTTGAAATCCAAGGGAAAATTTTAATTCCCCCAATAAACTCATTTCAAATTCATTTTGCATCACTAATGAAAATTTTTACATAAAAAATGTTTAGAAGATACAAAAATTATATCATATATATAAATTTATATTATTAAAAAATATTTGGAAATACTTTTAATAAATATAGTAGGATCTGCAATCCCTTTTGTAAAACCTTTTTAAATAAGAAATGAACTAAGTCGTTCATACCAAGCTCATGGGTCTTGCATTAGACCAAATAAGGCTTTAGACTGTTTAAAAACACTATTTGGAATAATGGGGATTTGTAAACCAATGGGGTTGTTCAAAAAATACATATTCAATTAAATATTAACTTAGAAATTCACTTTTGACATCTATTTGATAATGTATGAAATTCAGATGAGATACATAAGCAAGTAGTATCTTAATGGCTTCTAGTCTAGCTAGAGGAGCGAAGGATTCCTCGTAGTCTATTCCTTCTTCTTGACTATACCCTTGTGCAACAAGTATATCCCTATTTCTAACTATAATTCCAGACTCATCAACGTTTTTCCTAAACACCCATTTAGCACATATGGTTTTGGTGTCCTTAGGTCTGTCTTCTAGTTCCCATGTTTGTTTCATTCAAACTGATTCAATTATTCTTGCATAGCCATCACCCAAAATTCATCATTGATTGCATCATTGATAGTTTTAAGTTCATGATGTGAATGAAAAGGTTGATGTTGAACCTAGTTTATTAGAGAATCTCTAATGTGTGTCCCTTGATTTAAATCACATATTACAAAATCTTAAAGATGATTCCATAGAGTTCAAATACTATTATAAAGAGTTGAGCTAGACACCTCATGGTTTTATATTGGATTACACTCAACATGTGTAGATTCTTGATGATTTATAGAACTAGTTGATTTTACTATAGGTTCACTATCATTATCAATAATATCCAGAATTGGAAGATTTTTCTCAAGATATTCAAGAGTGGTTTTGGGTTCATGTGAACCAGTCTCATTAAACATGACTTTAACTGACTCTTCCACACATTTGGATTTCATATTGAATAATCTATAGGATTAAATCGAGATTTTGTAACCTATGATAATTCATTCATCACTTTTGGAATAAATTTTTTCAAGATTATCTTTAGTGTTAAGGATTAATACATTGTAACTAAAAAATCTAAAGTAATTAATCATAGGATTCCTATTGTTACAAAGCTCATAAGGGGTCTTCTTAAGAATTAGTATAATAAATACTCTATTAATAATGTAACAAGATGTATAAATAGATTCATGCAAAAAGTAAATTGTTAAATCATATTCATTGAGCATTGTCCTAGAAATCTCTTGAAGAGTCCTATTTCTTCTTTCCAAGACTACATTCTGCTGAGTTGTTATAGGAGTAGATAAATTCTGACTACAGCCATTGTGTGAGAAATATGAATCAAACTCTTGATTTTCAAACTCATGACCATGATAACATCTCAAGGTCATGATCATAAGTCCACTATGATTTTCTAAAGACTATGAATATTTGATAAAATAAAAACAAGCTTCGAGTTTTTGAGCCATAAAGTATACCCATGTGTACCTAGAAAATAATTTACAAGAATATAATCATAGTTCTTCCCATTTAATCTTGAAACTCTTGATAGTCCATATAAATTCATGTGACCCAACTCAAGCGGTTGGAAGTAGAAACTTATTTCTTTGGTTTCAAAGAAAATTTGTATTGTTTTCCCTTTTTACAAAGATTACACAATTTGTTAAGAGGAAATTCCAATTTAGGTAAGTCTCTAACTAAAACATTCCTAGTCAGTTTTCTATGTGAATGTACCTTATAGTATCCTAGTCTTCTGTGCCACAACCAGGATTCCTTATGAAATACATTTAATAAAACGTTTTTCGTATCTAAAGAATCCATATCAACAACATATACATTCTCATTTCTGAGAGAATTAAATATTAAATCATTTTTAGATTTAAAAACATTACATTATTCATTTTCAAACATGACATTAAAACCATCATAACACAACTGAGAAATACATAGAATATTGTTTTTTATCCCATCAACAAAAAGTACTTTTGAAATTAATACAGTATTCGGGTGACCAATCCAGCCAAAGCTGACGATTTTGCACTTATCATTATCACTAAATGTTACATTTCCACCGTAAACATTAATCAAATTTTTGAAAAATGAATTGTATTATGTAATTTTTTTTGAACATCTACTGTCCAAGTAACACAGAGCTCTACAAGAATACTTTAGACAATTTTCCTGCAAAACAGATTTGACATGGGGTAACATTGGTACCCATATATTTATCGGTCTAGAGAGGTTAGAAAGTAATTATTAGAGAACCCATACTTTTCTCACAGATTTTATATAATCAAAATATATATTTTGAGACATAAACACTCTGTTTGGTCCTTTAGAGAGTTGTTTTTCAAGAAATGGTCCAGAACATGAACTAGCTATGAATTATCCAGATTTTGGAACAAATTTGGTTTTAATAAACCTTCTCATTCATAACTGATATTCTAGACCAGTTTTATATCTGGGGGAAATCTATTTTCCTAGAATCATAGTCATGTTATTTCTTCCAACAGTAAATTTTTCATGAACTCCCCATAATTGTTCATTTGATAATTTCAGTTCAGTATTTTCTTTCAACAATTGTGCAAATTTTTCTTTCTCAATATCGAGACCAGATTTGTAATTAGTTTTTAAAGCATGTTGTCTTTTAAATAATTTATATTTATCATTGAGGTCATTAAAATTATCCTCAAGAATTCCAAATTATTCAAATAGTTCAACAATAGTCATATTTTCATCATTGTTAGATTCACCTTCATTTAAAGAATAATAATCAGTAGGCATAGGGGAATTTGGTGTTACCAGAGATGTTTTTCTCATAATGAACAAGTTGGCATGATTGATCCATTCACTATCAGAAGCATCAGATCCACTAGAGCTGTCTTCTGAAGCACCCAATGTAGCTTGTATATCATTTTTATAACCTTTCCCTTATCTTCATGTTTCATCCAAAATTTCAGCATGGTGAAGTAGGCCTCCACAAGAACATTTCATTTACACTCATAACAGATTATTTCATTGGAGATATCATTCCATTTTATGTCTTTCATCCATTTTCTATTACTATCATTCTTTCCCATGTAGTTTTACTTTCTAATGAATCTCTTCATTTGGTAGAATTTTTTGAATCTTATAGCAAGATGAGCCATCTCCTAATCACATTCTGAGTCTTCACTTGTAGAATTATCTACACAAGCCTAAAATTTTCCTTTATTAATGTTCTTTGAGGTAGTTGTCTTAAATGCTACATATTTCTTCATTAGTTACTAATACACTTCATGATTCACCTTAATTTATTCTTAATACATCATAATAATTTCAATTAGTTACCTCAATGGAAGTTTTCCAATGTCACAAGATTCTCAGATAGAAACAGAAGTCCCTCTCTATCTGTCATCTAGGAATCGAAGCAGTCTCATAATTCTATCCTTGTTGTCCACTAGTTTCCTAATCATACTCACTGTGTATACTATCTCATTGAACCTGAGATACATGTCAGAAATGAGTTAATCAGGCTTCATATTAAATGTATGATATTTAATTGTGTATGTATTTAATCTCATTTCTTTAACATTGGTTTTTCCTTCATGAGAAATAGCTAATGTGTCACAAATTTCATATGCATTTTACAAGCAGATATTCTACTAAATTCCTCATCACCTAGAGAACAGTACAAAGCATTCATTTCATTATAGTTATAATTATATGTAGATTCAGTCAACTGAGACCATGTGTCCCTAGAAGTAGCAGGTATTTTATGTTTTTCATCAATTGTGTCCCATATTTTAGGTCTCATGCTCTCTAGATACATTTTTATTTTCATTTTCCACTGAGCAAAGTTATTACCACTATGGAATGGTGGCATATTAGTAGCAGCACCCTTAAATCTATTTTCCATAATTACATAGAATATTAAATAACTAAAAATATAGATATGAAATTTTTTTTATGATCTTTAATATGCAAATAAAATCACAGTAAAAAGGTATTTTCACACTGGATAAAAATCCACTGATACCAAATATTGGTCGGAGTGGATAATCAAGAGGGGGGTGAATGGAGTTCCAATTAAAATTTCTGTAAAAAGCGTTATAATTATGAAAACCCCAAATTTTAAAAATGTACCAGTCAATTAAGGCAGTAGAAATGTAAATGTTCAACTGGTCAACAATTTTTTCAATGGCTGATTAATCCTCAGATGAATCAGTGTTGAACACCAATTCAACTTTTTAAACAAGTTTATTGAATTAAACAAATACACACACTAACCCAAACTAACTATCAAAGTGTAAGAAAAAATAGTTTTACGTTTTAGCAAGTATAATCAACGAATAAAATAAAAACAGTGTATATGAATATTTTCAAAACAATGTAAACAAAAGGTTCAGTCTCAAGTTGAGACCTAATCCTCTCCACTTGGTGATCACCTGACATAACACAATTTATATTAAAACTTGATACAATACTTGTATCAGGTATTAGAACAGTTTTCACAATTTGTCAAGGGAACACACCGTCAACCACAGTTCATTGTGGGAATGTCCAACAAAATATACTAGACGTGGTTTCTTCCACATTATTATGTGGGAAACACAGATAATGTGATGTTTGATGTGAGGATAATTAATATCATACTGTTCAAGAACATGAGATATTGTGGGATATAAACAGACACACACACTTATCAAAGATATAAAATAAGGAAACACAGTATAGAAGTTATGAAGAAAAAGAGTTTATATGGCTCTATGTGTTTGCAGTTCAACTCTTGACTCATTGGAATGAGAAATATTGAAGTTCTATTCAATATCTTGAAGTTGTTTCCAAAATAGAGTGTTTCCACTCCATGTTCATGAATTAATTGTTTTTATTCTGATTTTCATCATGATTTGATGAAGCGTAGATGGGAGGAATGAGTTTTACCAAAATGATCTTTGTGATGCTTGCAGATTCAGGATATTAGTGATGGATGGTTCAACATTTTGATTTGGAAGGTAAAATCTATCAAACATCTCATGGAACTCTTTCTTTCTGTCTGTATATATGTTTCTCTTCTTGTTTGTATCCTTGGTCCTCATTTCGTAATTTCTTGGTGTTCCCTTTTTATATTTGAGGTACAAAAATGGGAATGAGTAGATTATGTGCATGATTTCTCAAACCTCGTAATGTCCATGATATAGTGTCTTGAAATGTTTACAATCAGCATTAACTAATGTTAGAGAATTTATTTTATCAAATATGACCATTAGAAAAGTATTTATTAATTGAAAATTAATGGATGAATAAGCATTGGTAGACTTGTAACGGTATCCTTCATAACAGTAGGCATCAACAATAGGTGTGCCTCAACAATCTCCAACAATATCCTATAACAGTATGCTCACACCTGTAACCATGTAACGGTGACCTTGTCGCGGTAAACCTGTAATGGTGACCCTGTAGTGGTAACCCTGTAATGGTGACCTTGTAGTAGAAACCCTGTAGCTGTAATCTTGTAATAGTATGCTTGTAGCAGTAACCATGTAGCGGTAACCTTTTAACAGTAAGCTTCTAACTGTAAAATTATTATGGTGAGCTTGTAACTGTATCCTTGTAATGGTGATCTATGTACTTAGATAAATTATGCACTGTAAGCATAACCAATCAAGCAGTGTGATTGAAATTATATGAATATTACACTATAGGAACATGAAGCGTTAATGAAACATAATTAGAAAATAATGAATACATGGTTCTAAAATTATTGAAAAAATGAATTGGGATTATCAAAATATGATGTGATATTAAAAAAATATGATTTGGGATTATAAAAAATTTTATTTCGGATTATCAAAACCAGTGAGTACAACAGTGAGTATAATGATACACGGTAGGGACCCCGAGTCCCCCCAAATTTCTCCTAGAGTTCCACAATGGAATAACCACAAAAGAAGACCTCCACCACAAAGCACAAAGTAGTAAAAAAACTCTACGTAGGTATATTACCATACATATACCTATGTTATAATGATATACTCATATCATACATAAGGTTTTAATATCTCAATGGTATCACCACGAAGTTAACACCACGAAGGTAAAATTACCACATAAGTTACACCATTTAAATAACACCAGGAAGGTAAATGTTCCAAACAGGTATCACCAAGAAGATAACACCATGGAGGCGATGGTACCACACATGAATAACCAAGAAGATAACACCCTGAAGGTGAAGGTACCACACAGGTATTATGAAATAGATAAAAGACTCATCTCAAACCATGTATATTAGTAAGGCATAGAAGTACAAATGATTGGTCAAGAAGCATGATTATCTTATTCTATCAAGAGGCACTATTGCAGACCATAAAATGTCTGACCTACACAAGATCTATAGTTACAATCCATCGAAATTACTCACAATGGTTCCAACCCTCCAAGAGTAGATAGGTACTAACCATCACAATGACCCATAGAGGATCTTCCATACACAGGATTGGTATGCACTGACCCACATAGGATAATTGAGTGCATACCCAAAAGGATCTAACCCACACCCAATCGGTAAGCACTAACCCACATAAGATCACTATGAACTGACCCACACAAGATCTGACCCACATAAGATCGCTGTTCACCCATACATGATCGCTCAATACTATCCTCCCTATGATCTGTCTCCAACAACCGCCTCATTGACATCCACTAGATTCCAGCTCATAGTGTTCTTAATTCTGGGAGAACCACTTCTAAAGCCATCATTCATACCTAAACCACCATGAAGATCCACTATGAAGTATCTTAATTAACTTCCATGTTGTAAGAGTTTCAACGCAAGATATTGCACGTCAATCATACACTCGCTCTATGACTTATAAGCATTTATGTTTTGAGGGACCAATTGGATTAGGGTTTTATCCAACCCAGTCGCACTCCAACCTACTCCAAAGCTAAATTGTAGTATACCAAAAGTACTGCCTCACTCCAATGGACCTAGCTCTGCAAACGGATCGTCAAACAGACACCCGGATTTCATGTTATGGTACTTAAGGTGAAACTGGCCTAAAAAGTGACTGGGTCCATTCTGACCTAGTCTTGGCCGACCGGACCCGGTAGGGTGGGGCCGAGGTGGGATCGGCATACTGGGCCATAGTCCGGCCCAACCCATAGGTGGGTGTGGCCCAGCCTGCAAGGGTGTGGCCCAGCAAGCTGCGCTCGTGTGGCCCGACATGCCGAGGCACGAAGTAGTGGCCTCGTGCGGCCCTGCCTGCAGAGGTGCTACCCAATGAAGCGGGGCCCACCCTTGCCGACATGTGGGGGGGGGGGTAGTCCCCCCTGTTTCCCCAATGGTCAAGCATCCATTCATCTTGTGAACCAGCGGCACCACGTGGCACTTCCTGGTCCCCCGGTGGGACCGGCATGGTGCGGGTCCCTACGGCCGTGGCGTCAAAGCCATGACCTTCTCCGCCAGTGGCGTGCCTCTATGCATCATTCATTCGGCTGGTGCCGGCCACCCATCTCGACCATCGTGGCTGAAAAGCCGCATCCCTTCTCCACCGACGGTGCGTGACGTCGCTAGCCACTCAGTTGACCGAAACGACATAGCGCCACACCCTCCACCTATGGTGTGCCGTCTCCATAGCCACCGAGCGGGTCGGCCTCCGACATCATCTGCCAATGCTAGTTCCATGTCAGTGGCCTTCCACGGTTAACATAAATGTAATACAACTGACAGATGGACCGTGCCTTGTTTTTTTCCCATGCCCTCAGTGTTACCTTGATAGCACGAGTATAGATCAATGATACATCAACTCTTGAATTTCTACAAAAAATAAAACCCTATCTCAAGATTGTTGGAGTAAATCACATTCGAGGAATACTCACCATTCTTCCTCCACACAACAAGCCTCCAACGTTGTCTCTCAATAATTTTTCCTCAATTCATGATGTAGTGGAACGCGTCACAGCTCTCCAGATCTGGTTCTGTCATCCAAGAGATTGGCATCACAATACTTTATCATAACATTATCCCTTGGTGAAGTCATTCCAATACCTCTCCACAATATCCATATAAATATGAGCGGAGGGTGAGTAACAGCAATGGAATTTAATGGGGGTTCATTTAATATGAACCTTCCTATTTAAAATGGTGCTATTACAAAGGATTTGAGGAGTCAATCCTTTTAATGGCATGACATGTCATTGGTCCCGCAAACGCCGCTTGTCTGTTGGAGGAAAAGATTAAAAGAAATAGAATAACAATTTTATTATTATTAATATTATAAAAATTTAAAAATATATCGTTTTGCTAGAAATACTACGGTTGATGTGAAGTCATCCAAATGTGAATCCTTGTGTTGTGGATTCAATGACGACCTATGATTTTTATTATGGGCACTTGCTCAAAATATAAGAAATGTCTCCCCGAGTGTTTACTGATCTTACAAAAATGGTAGGGATACTAATTCCGGGCACATCAGGCCTCGAAATCACATGCCGTCAATTT
This sequence comes from Viscum album, assembly GCA_963277665.1. Taxonomy (NCBI): domain Eukaryota; kingdom Viridiplantae; phylum Streptophyta; class Magnoliopsida; order Santalales; family Viscaceae; genus Viscum; species Viscum album. Next base: position 1,807,784,447 of record OY728120.1, read on the forward strand.
TCAAAGACTCTTAATAATTCCATATAATTAAAACAAAATTACACAAGTAATCTGGGTCTTTACAAAAATAAAACTCTAATAAATAAAATATTTAAAAAACACCCATATCCTCTAACTATAAATACCACATCTCCCCAACTATTCTCCTCACCACTTATAATATTATAATATTATTAAGATTCATTCCAATACATTTAAAAATACTCTTCCCCACATCCATGACCTACTGGTAAAACCAAAAGTCCAAAACAAAGGTCTCCAAAGAGGTTCTCACGGGGGAGAAATGAAGAGGTAAAAATCTATTTCTATTTCATTTATGATTTATTTAGGTGCTTTAATTTTATTATATTCTTCTCACCTCCCTATCCCACGGTGACATGATATATATAGTATCATATATATACATTAATTATAATGTGTGGATGTAATAATCCAAAATCAAAACTCAATTCCACTTTGTCTTTATTTTTATGAAGAAAACATCATTTGTCATGTGTCTATTTACAACGTTTGAGGATGGTGTGTCTTCATATTCCATGTACATAGTAAATAATGTTCATGAAACCATTTTAATGGATATAATAGATTATGAAATATCTATTAAATTCTATTTTATATTATATAATAATTATGTATATATATGATGTTAGTTTATAAATTAAAATTAGTTTGTGAAAATTGAAAAACTAAGAAATTAATTATCACTAAAATTTTATCAAATGATTCATCCTCACCCTAAATGAACGCATTAATTATATAATAATATATTTTTTTTGGATATTAATTAATAACATATAATTCCCATCCTGGATAATTTAACTCATTTTACATGAACTCTAATTCTTATAAATAGATGAACTGATCATGAAAACCATGAAAACGAATTCTATCATATGATGAAATTAAACTCTATAACATATAAAAAAAGACATAAATGAACTCAAAAAACAATAACTAATAAAATATATGAAGAAAGTAATATTGAATTAAATTATTAGTATACATAATCTGATTATCCATGTCATTAAGATCAAGTGTCGAACATATTAAGACATAGGGGAGGGGATTTCATCTCAATTTCAATTTCATTGATAAGTACGTGGTATTTTCAATGTAATCTTATTTTTGTTAAATCTACTCACAATTTGATATAATTTCTCATTTAAAATTAAATTTTTAATAAATATAATTATTCTTATATAATGGACAGGATTATTATATTAGCCACATACCATTTTACAAATCGTGTTTTTTTAATATTGTGTTATATAGGGAAATATTGATGAATCAATACTCTATAATCTATAATAAGAATTTTTAAGGAATATTTTTCATGAGTTAAATATTAGTATAATAATGAATTGGGAATTTATTGATTGTCAATACACACTTTATACCCTCTATGCATTGATAGGTCTCATGAGACAATACTGATGGCGACAAACCAATTAGTTTGTTTCATAAAAGAATCAGATGGGATTCTACCCAAAGACATAAACCATCCTGATGGTACAACTGTTCATTTTCTAGATACATGACATCTATTGAATAATTATTTTCTTCATTGATTTTTAATTTATCAATTTCCATGATATATTTCCTATGAAAAAATATACAAATAAATTTAAATTCCATGATTATTGATTGTGTGTATTTTTTAAGATTATTCAACCAGCCAAAATTTATATCCATTATAGATTTTAATTTGATTGTTTTTATTTCATGGAATCATTATTTATCATTTGAGATCACCTTTGTTACATTTCCCTTCCCGTGGTTATGAAGTGAGATCATTTGATTGCATTTTAAGGATGTTGTTTAATTTATTTTATTATGTATCAAATTTTTATTTTATTTATATCCCAATTTTATAATCAATATCATTTATGTAATATGGTACTTCAAAATTTCTAAATGATTTGTTTATAATGATTGGATATTTTTCTAATAAAAACAATATATTAAAATATTTCACTAGGACTGGGTTTCTAGGGTCGCACCGTTTTATTTTGTATCTGTTGAATTTTAATAGAAACCATGGAAAATTTATTTAGAAAACCTAGTTTAGGGAAGATAACAATAATATTGAAAATTAGGATAATCATATATGAACATCCTAGAATTTTGTTATAGTATATATCATGTATTTCTTCTTATAAATACATCAATGTCTAGATAATAAAAGTGGGAATGGTTTTAGAATAGATGAACCTGGGAGTAACAACTCAGACAAGGTGTTCCCGACCACAATAAGAGTAACTTAGTACATGAAAACATGTATTACAATGAACATTGTTTGGACACACCGTGTAGGTATTATTAGGATAATTAAAATTTTCATAAAAAAACATTATAAAGGGTTTAAAAGTAAATGTACCACAAATGAATCAATGTTTTCAATTATGAGACAATATGTACAAAAATAATCAATTTATGTTAAGTGTTTTTCGTGTTTGAAATTATGCATTATGATTAATACCCCAATTTATTGTATTCAAATGTTTAGTGATGGTGCTAAATAGAAAATTGGGAATCAATAATATTAAAAAATGGTTGGATTTCCCTACCGATATAATCAATACAGTTAGTGTTGTTACTAAGTATATCTTCACCGTATTAGGGTAGCACACTGAAGTTATGATTAATAACCATACGACACAAATGATGGATAATTTCATGTGGTATAATCCCCCATTTTTTGGGGGAATACCAATCAAATGGAAGATAATAAGTGGATCAAGTACCTTGAAAATATATTTCTAGCAATATGATACAATGAAAATGAAAAGGTAGAACTAAAAGTATATTATATTAGGGGATATTCGGAACAATGGTGGTTAGTGATACAAAATATGAAAGAGTAAGAATAAAAATTTGAAATGGATTTGTGATCTTAAATGAAACATTATTCCAAAAATAATTCCCTCTAAAGTAATGAATTTATATGAAAAGAAAATGGAAGAAAATTGAAGAAGATAGTGTTGCAGATTATGTTTCTACCTTCTAATACTGTCATGGTAATCTATATATTACCTATAGGATTTAGGGGAAAAGATTCATAATATAGTCGATGATTATAATCCAAATCTCTTAGGGTAACTTGCTTCTTAACCATTTTAATCATATAAAAAATATTAAGTGTCATCAAAATAGAGAAATAATTTTCTAGATCAAATTTCTTTAAGGTTAATGAATAGAAGAAGAAGTCTTCTGGTGTCTATAAAAAAAGTGATGTTACAATGAAGATGAAGGGAATGCTGTTATTCCCATTATGGTGAATCCATGGGATGAATCATCTTAGAAAATGCTTGAGAGGAATGGGAGTTTGATGTGAGTGTGGAGAAAAGGGTTATCGATATAATGAATAAATGGAGAAGAGAGAAATAAATGATGTTGAACACTTAAATTGTAGGGTAATGGGACACCATATGAATGATTTTACTATTATTAAAGGAAATATTCCTCAGAAAATGGACAAGAGAGTAGGGCCATGGTAATATGATCACTACTACAAAGGTTGATATTCCTAATGATGTGGTGGCTGAAACATTAATCTTTTCCTATAACATAAAAAATTAATTATATTAGTATAGATCATATATATCTTTTATATCTTCCTATTTTTCCATTAAAATTAGTCTTTTTCCTTTTTATTTTATAAACGAGTTGACATTAGAATCAACTAAGGGATGTATCACTACAACAATCATGTGTTGGTCAGTATAATTTATAACACATAAATATAAATCTATTTCAAAACATATCATAATACTTATGATTGAATTTTATATAATCATAATTTGGAAATGGATTTCAAAAAATGGTGCAAAAATTATTCCATAAATAATAAATTTATAATTTTCTATGAAATGTGCAAAATCGATTATCTTTAAAGGAGATGCATAATCTTCTACAAATTTTCTAGACATTCCCCCAGTACCACTCACGAATGAATATTTTTGTGAGGAAGAGAAGAAAACACATATGGATGAGGATTTGAGTCTTTAAATTGGGAATTTAATTATTCTGTAAGAATACATTTATTTATTTGCATTGGACTTACCTGGACATCATCCAAAGATAAAAGTTGAGTTTTATATTGATTTATTTCCTAGCGAATGACCTATATAAAATTCTACTTATATATTATCCACTATAGAATTAGTAGAGATAATGGAACAAATATAGGAAATGAGTGATAAGGGGTTTATCCTCCTTAGTGTTTTCCCATGGAGAACACATGTTCTATATATCATGAAAAAATATGGATCCCAGAGGTTGTGCATTGACTAAAGATAAATAAATGATATTAAAATAATAAAAAACAATAATGTACCTCACATTGATAATTTCTTTGATTATTATCATTAATCTCAACATTTTTAAACAATTTCATTTGATATGGATATAATCTAATGTGTGTGTGGAAGGAATATATTCCAACGAAGAATGTTTAACCCAGAATGGAAATAATGAGTTTATAGTAATTAGACTTCGAATTTTTAATGCACTCTATGTTTTGAATGATCTAATGAGCATAGTATTTAGGGAATATATTGATTATTTATTATGGTTATTACTGATGATATCATGATATATTCCAACACCCATGAGGACCCTGAGAACCACATGCAAGATATTCCAGAGACTCTTAGATGTAAAGAGTCATATGGGATATAAAGAATGTGTGAATTCTGTCTTCAATTAGATTCTTTTCTAGGAGATTTTTTCTCAAAGGATCGAATATCATGTGATCATGCGAAGACAAAGGATGTTCCAAAATGGCCTACACCAACAAATATAACTAAGGTACATTGTGTCCTTGATTTAACTGGTTACTATAAGCATTCATTATATATTTTTCCCCTTTTAGGTGATCTTTTATCCAAGATTACTATTAAACAGTTTATGTTCATATGGAAAATAGTGTGGTCAATTTTATTAATAATTAAATATGAAATTAGTGAATTTTACGACCATGAATCAATGATAGGGAAAATAGTTGATTGTTGATTTATAGTGACGCATCAAATTATGTACATGATTGTATCATTATATAAAATGATAGTGTTATTACCTATTCAAAAAGTAATAAAAAATTCTTTAAGAAAACTATCCAACAAATTTATAGAGTTGGATCATATAATTTTTTCTCTTAAGATATGGAGACACAATCTATATAGTGGAATATGTGAGATATATAATAATCACAAGAGTTTGGAATAAATATTTACACAAAAGTACTTATAATGAGGAAAATATGATGGTCGAGATACTAAAATAATATGATTGTTCAATACAACACCACCCTAGAAAATAAAATAAGTATTCATGTGCATTATGTAGGAAAGATCGTAGACTTCAATCCAAAATGAGGTCTTAGAATGATCATATGTTCATGGATTTTGTAAAAAATTATATTGTAATTTCTATTGAATAAAAAACATTATTATTTTTTCACATTATTGGGAAACCATATTTACTAGAGAAGATAGATTGATCTCAATAGGATGACTAGGGAATCCAACGGAAAATTAATTCCATTAATTATGGAAGATAATAAGTCTTCATGTATGAGGATATGGTTATTTAATTTGGAAAGAGGTTATGTGTTCCATTAATATATGTGATAAAAAGTGAAATATTATATGATTGTCATAGATCAAATTTCACTATACACATTGGTAGTAAAATGATGTATAGAGATCGGAAGTAACTATTTTTTTGGGATAACTGTATGTGGGAAATTACTGACTATATTTAAAGGACTGTAGTTTGTCCACAGGTGAAGGCTGAGAAACAATATCCTATAGGAGCCATGAAACCTCAAAACATTTCTATGTGGAAGTGTAATAACATTATATTGGGAATTATAGGATTACTACCAAGTAATCCAAGAAAGAATGATACAATATGGTTTATTGAAGAACAAATTAAAAATATATGAACATTTATTCTCAATAGGGAAAGACTTTCTACTAAAGTTCAAACAAAGACTTTATATCAAAAAAATTAGTAAGATATCAAGGTGGACCTCTATCAGTTATGTCTGATCGAGATTCCAAAATTAAATAACTATTTTTTATGATTATATCAGAATTATTGGATAATGAGCTTCATATGAGTATTGTTTGTAACCATACAACTAAAGTATAGTTTGAAAGAACAATTAAAACATTGGAAGCCATGTTGATATTGTGATCACATGACTTTCAATGTTTATGATATTAGTACATACAATTAGTGTAATGTTCATACAATAATTGTTTCCATTATAGTATTCCAATGGCACCATATGGAAAATAATATGGCCAAATATTTCAATCCTTAACATCTTGTAACGATGTTGGTGAGAGGAATCATATAGTCCCTGAACATATTAAAGAGACAATAACAATGAAAAGAAAAATGAGGATCATATTAATGTATCTCAAAGTAGGAAAAATAGTTATATTAACAATCAGAGAAAATATTTGGATTTCCAAGTTAGAGATAATGTATTTGTAATTTATCAACATGTAAGGGTGTCTTAAGGTTTGGTTAGAAAGGGATAGTGAGCACCAGGTGCATTATACCATGTGAAATTGTAGAAATAATTGGATATATTGCTTTCGTTTTAGAAATTCCACCAAGTCACACCAACTATCATGTTGTGTTCCAGATGTACTTCTTAAATAAGTACATTCTAGGTTCAAAACATGTACTCACCTAGGGTTAAATATAAATGGAACCAAATTTGTCATATTATCAAGAACTAATCAAGATTCATAACACTAGAGGGAATGTATTGAATAATTGTATGAGAAGATTGGTAAAATGTATTTGGATAAACCATAAGTTGAGGGGAAGAAACATGGGAACCAAAATATGTTATAATGATGAACCAACATTATATTTTTATCAGGAAATGTTCATAAATATTTTGAGGATGAAATTTCTATATTATGGAAGAATTTGACGCCCCGTGAATTTATAGTATGTGTACTCTTAAATAAATTCAATTCATTTGATTGTTTACATTACAAAAAAAATCGAATTATATAGTATAAATCATATTAAATCCCATAGAGAAAAAATAATATATAAATTAAGAATGAAACAAATAATTGGTATTTGAATATGTCAAGGAACCTATACCATTGAAATAGTAACTTGAATATTAGAATAGAAAGGTGAAAAATATGAATAGTAATTCATCCAAATGAATATTAACATCACCCATGAAATAATAAATTAAATTCTGGCATCTTGTAAAGGAATTTAGGATATAATTATATAATAATATAATAAAATGAACATTTGAAAAAAAAATAAAGTAATGGTATTTTTAAAGACATTAATATTAAATTAAAATTTTCTAAATACTACAACTATTTAAAAGAAAATTTATTTTCATAAAATTTATTCATTAATTAATATTTTTTTTCTTCTAATGTTAATATATTTTTATAAGTTCTAAGTAATTTTTTAAAAGTATTTTAAAATCAGTTAAAAGTTCTATATTTATATATATAATTTAAATATTTATTTTATTATGAAAATATTTTTCCAATATTTAGGAAATTGTTTCTTAAAATGTATTTCATTTGATATAACTAAAAGAAAAAAATGGTAATGGTGATATTATGGGATTTTTATAATATATTTTAATCTTTGGTTGATAGTAAAGTATAATAATATTAGATGAATGATAAATATATGAATTATGGAATCATAAATGATGTTTGGATGATGTATGAACCATTGGTTCGTAATAACATGAACATTTTAATATATTTATTAACATTATTTATCACTATTGATTGTCTTGATCATAAATAATAATCGAATGAATAAAATATTCAAAAAACACCATTCACATCTACTATAAATGTAACACCACCTCACATATTATCCAAACATCTTCCAAGCATTGATCCATGTAAAAATAACTCAAAATACTCTTCCCAAGCCTATTCTAGATGTAAAAGACCTACCGTTCCCACCAAAATTGAAAAACCAAGGACCTTAAAAAGGATCTCAAGGAGGAGAAATCAAGATTTAAAAACCAATTCCCTTTTAATTGATGTTTCATTAAAGTTATTTTATTCATGTATTCTTCTAACCTAAATATCCATAAGTGACATGATATCTCTATTATAATTCATATATTGTAATGTTATTGTGAAGAGTTATTAATCCACCATCACATATTTTATCATTTCTTCATTTATTTTTACGAAAATGACATCGGCTGTGTGGTGCCGATGTACCACCTTTGAGGAGGACATGTATTTATTATCCAATTCCAAATTCAAAAGTGGTAATGAATTTTTTAGGGTTTACCATATTAATTTATTTATATTAAATATGATTTAATATTCGGGAGTCATTCTATATATATAAATGATGTTATTTAATAAAATCAAACTATTCATTGATAATTGAAAAATTTCCAAATTAATTATCACAAATGCCTTGTCAAATGATTCATCCTCATGAAAAAATAATGAAATGAAAAATATAGACATTTTATTTTATTTATTTTTATTAACAATATATACTTCCCATTATGTAGAATTATACGCAATTCACATGAACTCTATTTATAAAAAACGAATCGATCATGAAAACCATGAAAATGAATTCTATTGAATTCTGAAATTAAACTCAATTACTTATAAAATGGACATAAATTAACTTAATAAAACAATATAGTATAAAAAAATGGTATAAAAGGATTTGAATTAATTAATTAAATGAATTAGTTTTATTATCAATTACAATAATATCAAGTGAATACCACATTCATATACAATCTAAAGGACATCGTCTCAATTTCCATTTCATTGAGACATAAATGGTATTGAGAAACTATGACTTTTTATATGTTATATCTAATTCCCAATTGAGATATTTTTTCATTATAAAATTAAATTTCAATTAAATATCCATATTCTTGTATCATTGATATGATAATTTTCTTATCCATATATCATTTCATATAGTTATAATTTAGAATGTTGTTTTAACAAGGGAAATATAGATGAATTTGTACATATTAATCAATAAGGATATTTGAGTATGGAGAATTGATCTTCATTGAAATATATGTATGGAGAATTATTTGGACATGTAGTGATCATAGGTTATTGATATGTCCCCTTTGTGAAATGAAAAGTTTCATAAGGAAAAACAATTGGCTAAAAAACCATTTGTGTTTGTTTCCAAACAGAATCAGATGGGTTTTTACCCAACATGATTAACCTATATTGATCATATAATGGATGATGTGAAAGATACATGAACCCCACAAAATATTAATTTTCATAATTCTGTATTTACATGTTAATTTATTTGAGATTATATATATATATATATAATATCATACGATTTACATTCTCACATTATTGACAGCATGTGTTCCTCAGATTATTCACATTACCACAATGTCTACAACATTTGGAAGATACACCACTTTTTAATGTTTAAATTAACCTTAATGAGTATTTGTGATCACCATCATTATATTTTATTCCCCAATGTTATAAAGAGGAATCAATTTTTGGTGTTTTATGGATGTTGTTTATTTCATTATATTATGAATCGTGTCTGTATTTTATATCTTACCAAGGTACTATGGGTTCCATGAATGTAATATATTCTTCTAAAACTAAAAAAATTATCATTACATTAGTATTTTATTCCTTTAAATCATTCTAATCAAATAAAATAATTTATCTACTCATAGATTTTGAGGTATGGGTGTTATAATGTTTTAGGATTTTTCAAGTTACAAATGAAATTTTATAAAAATGTGTTTTAGTCTAGTTCTGATAAAATATAAAAAAAACTAATACTTTCCAACATTAAAATGGTTTTTGAATTTTTTTTTAAGTTAATATATTTATATTATGGGATGAGATCTATTTTATTTTTAGTCATTATGAATTGTAACGTTGGTAATTATTTTTCCCCATAGTATAAGGTAATGTTTTTGAATTTGGTATATATTTTTTCCTTATGGCCCTAAAATCACATATTAAATCATAATGGATGATATTATTTATGCACTTATCACCATTTCATAAAAATTAACTAGGATAATTTCAATTTCACCATAAATATTAATTTATATTGATTTATAAAATTAAAAAATTACTTCGGTGCCACTGACAAATCATATTAAAGGGAACCACATATCCTATCTTGGACACATAATTTAGAACATTTTATCTTCGTATTTCTACATAAATTCATTCCCAACAATCTTATCCTTTCAATGGAGTCTTTGATCTCTACACATGACCAATACTCTAAGGCATCAGGAGTAACTCAATGGTTGTTTTCCAAAGAAGATTAATAACTCTTAACCGATTGTTTTCTTGTTTATTTATTCTTACTTCTCTATTAAATATTATAAAACCAAGATGTTATAATGAAATTAATACCTTCACTATAGTAATTTTTTTATATTGGAAATTTTTTTCATCTTGTTTTTTATCATTTGAGATATGAAAATATCAATCATGCGTATGTGGGGTCCACCATCTATACATAATTATTTGTTTTGGTTTTTATCACCACCTAATCCGGCTGGTTATAATGATTGATTAGATTAATATATATTTTATTATAAAATAATTATTTTTTTTTGTAATGGAATCATATTACTTACCTATTTAACATTCAACCTATATAAAAAGTATAATGTATGTTGTGTGTACGTGTGGGTAACCACCTCCATTAAGAGACATGAATTGTTTTTTATCTCCTCACTTATATTCTCATATGGATGGAATTAATGAGTATATATGAAATTGGAATCATTATTATAATTTTTTAAAAAATTGAAATTTTGTCTAATTTATTTGTTTTTGTCCTATTAAAAAAATTGAATCTTCATTTATTGATAAACAAAAAGTAACCTCTTCATAAAATGATTTGATAATTTTATCATGAATTCCATACATTATTGATTATAAAATTGAATCTATAAATTAAAATAGAATATAATAAAATTTAAATATTAAATAGGATATTTAATAATTACCAATTTGGCAACATTCAATGACACAAATTAATTTTTCTGTTTTGAACAGAATGATCTAAAAATACTTAATGTAAAATTAAAAAATTTAGTAACTATATAATACAAATTTAAAATCCAAATAAAAATGTATATTAATAATTGAATGGACATTTAAATGTTATCCTGATAATATAAATTTAATAAAATTTTATTTTTTAGGAAAAAAATGACATTCATAATGATTCGAGACTCAAGGAAAGAGTATTTTTCATCTCAATTTCTCTTCATTGAGACTCATACAATTTTCACCACAAGTTGTAGTTTCTACAGTGTATATAATACAATATAGTTTTTTAGTTATTAACATAGTAAAATTTATCTATTTTATTAATACCATTCATATTCTCTCTGTGAATTTTTTTGTTGATTCAAAAGTTACTAATGTCCTAATGTATTTTCGTAAAAAACATCATCTAAAATGTTTTATCATTTTACATCCAAATATTTCTCCCTAATAACCATATATAATATGATATTTCATGAATTTTAAATTTCTGTATATATTTTTATCTATTATCATTTTATATTTTATGTTCTATAATTTTTTTAAAAACATATAATATTTAACATATTATATATAATTTATTTTTGAATGTGTGTGAAGTGAATACTTTTTATCATATGCGATATGAAAAAAATATACCAATGCCATGAAAATTAATATTAATGATGATTAATATATTTTATTTCATATTTTTCATATAGTATTCTATTTCCATTTCATTTTATATTTAAATTTCTTAGTGTTTTAATTGATTAAATGACCTTTATCATATGTTTTCATGAAAAATGAAAAAAACTATGCATAACTGATAAATAGAATATATTATTCTATTTAATGATGAAAATGAAATATTCAATGTGTTATAAATATTTATTGTCCTTTAACAAAAAACCTGATGATGAGTGATCCCGATATATCTCCATAATGAATTAGGAAATGATTATTCCCTTGTAAGGAATTATGATAAAATTAAACTACTAGGTTATTAATTTTATAAGGGCTATTCTAAGGGTTATCTAATGATGATATCACTCAACAACTACATGAATTTTCAGTGACATGAAAATATTATTTATGGAATTATCATTATTTCAAATGTTATGAAAATGAAGTTAGGTTTTTGAATTCTTATGGAACTTTGACCAATAAAAGGTATACACAGAAAGGAAATGGTTCTCGTGGGTTATCATGTTTTATAATATACAGTAAATAATAGAATTTTTCATTTCTAATGAATTAAATAATTAATTATGAACAATTATGTTCATAATGTTAATTTAATGTGAGATTATATGAATATAAGAGATCAAATTTTATTATGTATAATGGAAAATTTTAATATGAATTTTATATTTTTGAATTGTAAGAAAGTTTTGTTTCCTTTATATATTTCATAGTAATTTTTTTTAAAATCCCATTTTCTAATTGGTTGGTATTGATCATAAATTTTGAGACATTAGTACTTTTAGTTTTTCAAATTTGAGTATAAATTTCAATTTCTCAATTTCGCTGTTTATGAGTTTTTAAATGATAAATTTACCCTAGTAGATGACCTGAGATACTTTTTGTGTCCACTCTTTACATTTTGGGATAAATATTTTTTCCATGGATATTATTTTACTGTAATTCATCGAATATTTTATTTTGTTATAATATTTAATATTTAATTAGTTTAATAATATATTATTCATGAGAGTTGAAGTGGTAATATCATTTTAATGATGAAAAAATGATAGAGTCTGAATCTATACATTTTTATAATATGAGTGGTTTTTCAACGAAAGGAAAAAACCCACATAGGATTGAGGGAGTTATGAGTTGTGTTAAATTATTATTTAATTAATTTATTTATTAATTAAAATATTTAAACATTTTCCCACCCATTTTTTAGGATTCATCCACATAGAAATAAGGGGAGGGTGTCTCCCTTTTGTGTGAAAAATGCACTATAGGTGGAGGATAATTATATCCCATTGTACATCCTCCATGGAATAGATTGGTAATAGATTGAGGTGAAACAACTTTCAAGAGAGGATTTCACCCCAATGCCTTAATATTTACACAATGAATTGGAAGGTTATTGATTTTTATGAAATGGTCCCAATAGAAACAAATTTCATGTTTTAGAGATTCATTATGATTATAATGAAACCCATGAGTGTAGATCTATAAAAATTCAGAGATAAATTGTGTTTTAGATATGTTCATTGGGGTTCCCCTTTAAAAACTCTGACTACACAATGTGTGGCTTTAAAAAAACACATTGTATACTTTATTACATGCTATATAGTATAAATGGGAATGTACTAGGATATGTGATAGAGTAAATCGGTATAAATAGTATTGAATATTACACATCATGAAATTTAGTTACCCACATGGTACTGGGACATGGACACGTATATGTGAAGACACCCCATGTGAGGGATTAATGTCCATATAGTATTACCTGGGAAGAGACTACGTACGTAGTGGCTGTATAGTGGGACACAATCTAACCTCATATTTCAATGGCCATGTAGATGTACATGGCCATCTATAGTGATGAGAGTAAAATTCTTGTACATGGGTGTCCACGTCGTGTTCTTTCTCTAGATTTTAGGTTATTAATGTATTTTTCCTTGGTTTCAAAATTGGACTTGTGAGTTGTCCATTATGTGCATTTTTTTCATCAACTACGATGGTAGAAATACATTCATCATATAAAGGTTTTCATTATGTTTACATTGGAACATATAGTTCATCATGAGTATTTCCCCAAATATTATATCATAATACTATAGTGGAATGTGTTGTGAGCTCCGTTTCATTGGTCACTGATGTGAGATCATTGATTGGAATGGACTAGGTGTGTCATGAAAACTTCTTTGAGGTTTTTTAAATAGATACCAAAATTCATGAAGGAGCAGTATCTCTAATGATATTTATTAAGTACCCTATTAATGTTATGATTTTTTTGAGGATAATGTATTTGACTTTTATATCATATGATTTTGGATTTAGGTGGTTAGTTCCTTGAGTTATTTTATTTTTGTATAATGGAGTTTTTGGAAGAGTATTGTTATGGTGTTTAGTTTAGTCTAACAATATTTTTAGGATGACCCTACTGGGTTTGTTTTAGATAATGTTTCATTGGATGTCCAATGTGGCTATTTAGAATGCCCACAAGGAATAGTCTTCCTTTTTGAAACTTTTGTTGTTGTGAATTTCATCAAGGGTCATACGGAAACTACTAAGGGGTATTTGAAAATGATTTTTTATTATTTTATTGGGACATATCCTTTTTATGGAAAGAGGAAACAATTATAGGGTTTGTTACTCTTACTCTAGAATTCTGGATATTTGAAGATCTATTGGGATGAATGGGTTTTCAATAATCCGGTGTTATGTTTTTTCTAGGTCATTGATATTAAGACACGACTTATTCTTATTAGGTTGTTGTAATAGGTTTTGATTTGTAATATCTTGGAACCTACTATAATAGGAATGGATTTTAGGTTTGAGATTGTTGGAATGATGATCCACATATATGTTTCCAGATTTATAGAGTTAAAGAATGTTGATAATGAATCTTTTTGTTGGAACAAATGTATTTTTCATAGTTTTATAGGTATACTATAATTCTAGTTATGTTGTGTAAAATTGTTGAGATTTTTGGAGCTAACGTCACATGTATGTGGTTCGATGATGTATGTGGGCTCTGAAAATGGATAGTGTACTTTATGGATTAGGTGTCCTAATGAGGCTCCATACATAGATAGTGTACTCGGTTTTTTATATACTAGAAAAATGATTAAGGGAATGATGATATTCCTTCTAGTATATATGTTATACAATTACTCTATATCCATTGTTATTGTGTTGGATTGGTGATATAGGAATTATTGTTTGGATATGTTGTTTCAGAGATATATTGATATTGTAGGAATGATTGTTTTGATTTATTGTTTACGATATGGGCTGCTCCTTCAGTGACTATTCATTATTAAACATGAGATATATGTCAAATTCATGTCCTTGGATTGGTAGTATTATTTTTTTGGTAATAGGGAATTATGTTTCGAAGTTTTAGGTATATGATAATGTTTGGGTCTTCAGAATATGGTATAGGATGGATTAATTTAGTATAATGGATGATTGAACTATCATTGGATGGGCCCCAAATTTTTTTAGGTTTGGTTACAACATCTATGGAAATGGATCCCAAAGGTCACCAAGGATGCATGATCGTTGATAAATTCACAGAAAACCCTTACCTTGGCCAATGTAGGTATGGTTGATTATTGTCCTAGAAATAAGGATATATTATGGTTTTATTTTTGTTTATTTTCTGTCATCATTCATATAGGATAACCATATTTAATGATAAAAAAATTTATGAAACCAATTTAAAGGCTCACTATTATTGGTGGCCTAAATAGATTTATTTATCAACCCGTATATGTGAAGCTTGGTACACATGACATCCTTACTACTCTTTTTAGATTCCACAAAGATGCAATATTATCTTGGTTGAGGAATAAGATTTCATGGTTTAGTGGGAAGCACATATGGAGTCTACTAGTTGGGTTAAATTAGTTCAACATTGAAAGAGAGAATCATTTTGTTATTTTTGATACAATGGGTAGTTTTTCTTGATGAATTTATAATATAGTTTCTTATTTAATGTTTCTGATTGGCCCATTGGGTGATCAATTTTTTCCATTGGGCATGGATGTTCAGGCCATTTCTATATTTCACTTTACAAAGAAATGTTTCAATTTTAATGTAGTTATTCATGAGAATTATTTTATTTGTATGATGTTTTCATATATACATCAATTTTTGCACTATTATATGGGATTATAGTCTCCTCACAGTTCCACCATAGACCCCCACTGCTAGTTTCTAGCCTCGTGTGTATTTGGGGGTGCTGTTGAGGTCTTCTGGTGATCTGACTCAAGGAACGAGTTTTGTGGTAACATGGATGGTATAATATAAAGAGTATTTATATGTATTTACATTCCTATCATATTGCTATTTGGGGTTTGGATTAATATATATATGGGGAAATGTGTTTTTTATTGTGATTGATTTTGACTGGTGTATCATGAAAATGGATTCTGGTTTTAAGTCCAGGTTACCATGGAAAGGGTTTGATGTTAATGGAATTTGATGTTATAGTGGTATATGATTTCTCATTTGGATATTATTATGTTGTCTCTATTTTATAGTTTATGATGGATTTCTAGCTCTTGGCCCATTTGGAAGAGTCATGTGAATTGGTTTTGACTCTTGTCCAATAGAGATGACAAGAATCTCGTGAATCATGATAGGTACAAAATATCATATTTTTATAGGCTTTATAGTGTGTGATTTTATGGGTATCCATATAATTTATGGTTTTGTGGATCTATGGTGAGGTGTTTGAAGATGAGGACATGGGTGAAGTCCTCTGTCATCAATGGTTCAATGAAACTAGTGGGTGAGAGTGATTGTGTATATATCCATTAAAACCATATAGGTTGTTATTTTTTGTGTATGGTTATGTGTGATGGTCTTTCAATTAAAGTATTCATGTGGATATTCTAAGAGAGGAAATTATCCAAGGATGTGGGTAGTTAGTTTGATGTTTTTGGCCATTCAGATGTAATAACTTTAGTATTGGTTTTTTGGTATGACCAAGTTATGTGATGGTGAGATGGTGGAGTGTATTATGCCACAAGAGTTGTGTCCTTCTAATAGTTGTATTGGACCTAGGTGGTTGAATATAGTGACTTAAAATTAGAATTGATTGGTTGTTCTAGGTGGGAGAAACTAGTGTCCTTTCCACATGACTCCAAATTATGGAGTTTGACCTGTTTGACATTAGAGGCTCACCCCTAAGAGGGTTCGACTATGTAACGAGTGATTTGGGTGCGAAAAAGAGAAGTGTATGTTTTTAAAATTTAAAAATAGTTCATGAATGGTGACATCATGATTGAGGATTAGGTTTATTGGATTCCCATTATTAGTTTATTTCACATACATTATAGTGTTTCCAACATGGTTTTGGTTTTGAGAGGGAAAGGTTCAATCATTTCCCATTCTAGTAAAATGGTTTGGAATGTGATTTGATCCCAGTGATATTTAATTTGATCGAGATAACATGAAAAGATTTAAGTTTTTTGTTTAGAGATTGAGATATGATTTCTCTTGAGAGTAAACTTGATGGAGTTCAGAATATTTTGGGGTAGGTATAAAAAAGGGTGTGTAGTGACATTTTGATAGAGGAATCAATCAGAAATGAGCACTATTGATGATATATATAATTTTTCATGTGTATTTGATATTATAAGTTTATATGTATAAGGATCAATATTTAGGTAGGTATATATGATTTGCATGAGAATAATTGAGGGTGTGATAATAGGTTTCTGAGAATGAGGAAGTGAGGTTCTTGGGATAGAAAAATGATGATAAGGAATGAATGAGGATGTGGTTATAATCATTGATGAAATTATAGTATCTTATTATTTTATAGCTGATCATTCCCATTATCATGAAAACATCATGAGTGTTCTAAGATGGAACATACATTATTCCATTCTAAAAATATTTTTCCTTGGGTAGATATGAGGCCACATGGGATGTTTTTCTCATTGATAGATGTGTGTTATGCAATATAGTGGAAAGATTACAATCATATTACAATGATTGAGGTCCTTCTTATGGAACAAAAAAAAATAATTCCATGAGGTTCATTCCTATATAGTGGGAATATGAGAAATTATATGTTTCATTTTTTAACGCTCTGGTGGGATCATGATATGAAAACTTCCAGTTCAATGGGTTTGTTGTGATTGGGGCATGCGTTGTGGAAAACATGTTTGGTTGTGAAGAAACAATAAGGATATACCTATTGTGGGGTATAACATATTGGGGGGGTTTTTTGACCCTTGTGTGGGTAGTGTCAAGCATGTAGTGAGGAAAACATCGAGTGTCTTTTTTTATCCCTGAGTATGTGTCTTGAATGTTGAATCTGGCGATGGGATGTGTTATGGACCAGAATTGGTAGATGTGGATTACGCTCTATGGTGAGTAGCACCATGATTTTGATTAGGTGTTTTTAATAAATTTTTGACATTTTATGATTTTTGGGTGTGGTAAGACAATGAACTATATGGTTATCGGTGGAGGAAAATGGTGTCTTGTCCTTTTAGGAATTGCTTGGCGTATCTTATGTTTTTTGTAGAGAAAATCAATTGGAATATCTGATTATAACGTAGCGAGCTGGGATTCAGTTGATGACCAAAGTTGGTTTGGTTTTGTTGATGGAAGAAAACCAATGATTCTTGGGGATGCTATGTCTTATGTTGTTGTGGTTTTAATAAACTATGTTTTTTACATTTCAAAATTTGAGAATAAATTTTCATTTTTTATTTTCGGTGCTAATGATGGATAAAATGGACAATTCATTATACTAGATGGTCTCAGTTAGTTTTATTAACGACTATATTGGTCAAAAAATATTATCTTTATCCTTGAATTATATTTTCGTCAAATACAAAGAAGTTCATGATTATGTAGAATATTAAATATTTAATTAATTAAATTCATTTTATTCATGCTTTTGATTCATTTTCAACGTAGCATCAGATTGAGATTATGACAATGTAGTTGATTTTGGGAATGGAGGGATTTAATAGGAATGCTATATATGTGCTTCAGGTTCTATGACTTGACATTGTTGTTAAATTGAAATTTAGTTATGTGGTTTTCTAAATTGAAAATTAATTAAAACATTCACCACCATTTTTCGGAATCCAACACTTGTTATGAGGGGGATGGAGCCTCCATTGCATGTGATGGATAAAACTGTAGTCGTAGGAGAAGTAGATGCCACGAGACATCATCCATGGTGGATAATTGTACTGCATTATTGTACAATGGCTTCTAGGAGTGGAGTTTTACTCGATGCATGAGCCATTATGCCATTAGGTAAGCTGATTTTTTTATTTTTTTACTTCAATCCTCATATATTTATTAATTTCATATTTTAGAGACCTATATTATTACAAACGACCTCATGGGAACACATATTTACAAAATCATGGGAAAATGGGTGTTTTGGGATGTTCACAAAATTTCCACATTTTCAAATCCTAACTTTACAATATATGGTTTAAATAATAGATTCCATGTGTTCATCCCATTTTTGTATCAAAGCCCTATTGAAGGTTCACATAATTTAATTTATGTAATGATCATGAAATTGTACATGGATATGTACCTATATATATGATAGAGTACATGGGAGTACATCATTTTCATAATCACAATCGTTGTACTTTATGTATATGCCATGTTGTCAGACATGGCCATCTACATGGCTATGTACCTGGACAGACCCCCAGTTTTAGGGGTACATGGCCTTGTAGTAGTACATGAGAAGACACCATTTATTCGTTGGAAATGTAGTGGGACATTGGAAGACAAAATTTTTCTTTGTGAATTTATAATTACATTTTAATGTGTATAGTTGGGAGTACAGACCATGTACAAGGAAGTACACAACTTTTAATTCTTCATGCATGGCGGGTTTTTAGATTTTTACTGCCATGGAGATAGAACAAGACATAAGAGTAGTTTATTGTGATTGATATCCACATAAATCACTTTGGTGGACTCCATTATGTATAGATATACTATTTGGAAGGAATTTTAGTCTAAAATTGAACTGAAAGGGGATTTCCTTGTTGTATTGATTCAGAATCCTCTAGTGGAATGCATTGATAAATACAAGGGTTGGGTAAGTGTTGGGAGTTTGGTGACAATACTAGCCTAAATCATCGATGGATATTTGTTTTAGGATTATTATATGGATCAAATAATATTTTTTGGTTAGTATCAATGAGGTGATTTGGGTTTTCCAGGCATATATGGAACAATTTATTGATATTAGAGTAGTTCTAGCTAAGATCATATTTTTGAGGACTAGATTGGTTATAACATTTTGTTAGGGTTGATATCATAGTATGGTGGTCATGTATGTGTGACGTTGTGGAGTTGAATTTATCTTGGGTTATCCTCTCAGATACAAATAGAAGACTAGTATCAGAATAACTCATCATTGGGTGTTGTAGTTGGGTTTCCATAATTTTTATGTGGAATGATATTTCATTAGGAAGCATTTGTTTGTATTTTATTAACAGATGTTATGTTAGAGGCGTGTTAGGCCTTCTGTGGATATTTATTTTGATTGGATTTTCCTAGTTAAGTATATATGATAAGGGAACCCATCTTACGGTGAATTACTCTTTCTATTTCCATTTTTATATTTGAGGATCTTTTGATGGGCATGGGTCTCTGACCAACCCTTGTTATATGATCTATTTGTTAAGGATGTGCATTCTTTTTTATGCCCGGGACATTATTGTGAAGTGGTTTTATTTTCTATGTATATGATCTGGGATAAATTTTAAGTTTTTATTTATCTAAGTGATTTTAATATACAATAAATATGTATATTTTTTGGAAACCTATGATTGAGAATGTTGGAAAGGATGCTTCAAATCGGTACATATATCTTTTGCCTAGTTGGATTGCTAGACAAATCATAATAGAATATTGAGTAATAAATTTGAATTTAATGGATGTGAAAACACATTTAAGGGGATTCATGTTTGTTTTAAGATCTGGGAATGGATGGTATAACATATTGATTAGGTGTTACACTATAGTTCAACGAAATAGATAGTATTCATGTTTGTTTATGTACCCTATAGATACTATGGAAAATTATTGTATACCGGCTTGGATGGTTGGTGGCATGAAGGACTAAATCTATATTTTATGTGATATACTAATGACCAGGGCATGATTTTTTTGGATATGGGGTTTAGGTGATGGACCAATGCTCCATGCACTATTTTTTTTATATTTTTTAGATGTTTTTGAAATGATCTAAGAATTATTGTTTATGATAAATGAGATAGATTATAGTTTGATGGTCTATGAATGATTGTAATTTTTTGGTATCATGAATATATGCATTAAAGTTACATGAATTTGAAATGGTTTTGTTCTTGATAAGATGTTTAGGGATGAATTATATTAGTATCTCAGATTATAGGACTATCATAGGGTGGGTCACCGTAATTTTCTTGTTTGGTCCTGAATGTCACATAGATCGATTTCGTAGGTTAATTTTGATGCATGATCATTGATACAAGATCCGTGGAACCCACATTATAGTTGAATATGGTATGGTAGATAGAGTACATCCATCGAAGGATTTTAGATGATTTAATTTGTATTTATTTTTTAACAATGTTTCATCTAGCATGTGCATAATTCATGATAATGAACATATAAATGTAGTATAAGGGTTCACCATTGGGGTTGGTTTTCTGAGATTTATTTGTCACCCATATATGTTCACCTTGGGGTATGTATAGAACTAATTTCTATTTTGAGTTTAAGAAAAATTGCATTGTTGAGTAGGATGCTCATGAGATGTCTACTAGTTGGGATGTTGAAACATAACAGGGAACTGGGGAATATGTCTGTCACATGGACCGAAGATAGTAGTAGAGACTCATGTATTAATATTTCATGTGTCTTTTTTCTGATCAACCTAGTAGGAAATTTTTTATTAATGTATGGAATGTTTTCTCATGACTTTAAAATTTTTTGGTTAATAAATCATGTTTGAATTTTAGTTTGTTAAATCATCCACATTCACTAATGTCAATGATGTTTTGTTATTTACATATGATTTTAATCATTGATATGCTGTTATATTATCATCATTGTTTCAACACAAAACCCTAATTCTAGTCAACTTATTCTAGTGTAAAAGGTGGTGTAGTTGAGGTCTTTTGGTGAACTGGCTCTTTGTATTAGATTAATGGCATCTGGTATGGGATATTGCAAAAACGATGTGTGGAAACTATATAAATGTATATCATTTTGTTTTGTTGGTTGGTTTTAATTAAATAAAAATAAATTAAAAGATCCAAAATAAAAAAATCAAGAATTATACATTTTTTGTAGAAAAGTCAATATTGAGTGAATTTTTCACCATTATAATTTATGAGATTGATATTTGGTACTGTTTATAATTTATAAAAAAATATTAAACAAAAATATACTATTAATGAAGGAAAATTAAATAATTACTATTGAACTCATAATTGTTGGATACTAAAGGAAACTAGTCTGTATATATAAACTAAGAAAAAGAAGAAGACTAAAATCTATATACGAAAAATAATTTTCAAAAAAATAATTTATTTTTAATTTTTAATAAATTTTTAAAATGTTTTTAAAATAAATAAATAAAAATATAAAATTGTAAAATATATTAATGCATTTTTTCGCAAATAAATATATCGTGATGTATTTTTTATCATGTACCATGTTTACTTCAAGGCCATCATAATAATTCAGTATTACTGTAATATATAGAGTTATCCTATATTAATTGAAAATCATTAAAATATTCAACAACTGGTGTATTTTTATCCTCATACAATTATAGTGAGACATTCCAACAAAGTGTGAACCACATAAAATCATATTTTTTTATCTGTTTCCATGATCAATGGATTAACCTTGTATCATAATTATATTAATTTTTTCAACAAAAATTAAAAATCACAGTTCTTATCAACACATTTATATTTATCTCACTATCAACTAATCATTAGTGCTGAAAAAATTATTTTATCATCATCCAATATATTTTTAATAATATAAAGATATGTAATTGATGTCGATATATAAGTCATATATTATAATACTATATAATTACATTACATTATTAACTACCATTCCTTTTTTATTATGTATGGTACCTTGTTTTCACTGATGAATCTTAATTCCACACATAGACCATGGGAATAATTTAAACAATGGACAATAATAATAATAAATCAATTTTTAGAATATAAAATCATTCGTGTTCATTTATATTTTCAACCATGATATGTATTTTTTAAAATTATTCATAACTTCTATATCATCATGAATTATATATTTACATTTTAGATCATTTATATTGAATTTCATATATATTGGAACCATATCAAACACCAATTTTGTTTTTATTCATCCCTAATTATCTTTTTGGAAACAATTAAATTCTACAACTATAACTATTCACATACTATATGTTCCAGTTAAAGAAACGCGTATATGAAAATTGAAAATGGGGTCCAAAACCCTAACATTTGTAATATCTTATTTATCATTATAGAAATGGGATAAGTCTTGGAAAAAAATGAGGAATAATATATATTAATGGTTATATATATTAATTAAATTGATAAATGAAGCATGTGATTATATCAAATTGATTATTTTTTATTAAAAAATAATAAATCATTAATGATAATTTTTTAGTTTAATCCATTCTGAAAAATATAATTTAATGTATTTTCATATTTTTAAAGAAATCATGATGTTAAAGCTTAATATTATCCCTGGTAATTCTATTAAAATATTTATGTTGTGGATTTAACTATATTAAATCATTAATAACCTCTTTTTAATAAAATAATGGATCCTTTAACATATCAATTATTATAAAGAATGACACATACACATGATCATATTGGTTAACATAAATTATTACATTACATTTTTTTGATACACATTATTTTTTATGGAAATTAATGGAATATTTTGTTTTATTTTATCCAAATTTACTTAATAAGATTGATTTACAAACTAATGTTGTTTTAGAATATCCTGAATTAAGTATTACATTAATTTCCATGATGTTTTATTCCTATCAACTAACTTAAATCGCATTGAATTAAAATTTATATTTTTTTCAATTGGACTATAAGATAAGAATTTTGATTCATGGAATTCATTCAACATTTATGATAATGATAAGAGAAACCCAACATCGAAAAAGGCCATGAAACCTACTAAATAATGTGATTCCATAAACACTAAAAAAAATTTATGAACTAGTAGTAGCCCCAAAATTTCTGTATAATAATAAAAATTTGTTTGAATATTCTCAATATCCATAAAAAAATAACCTATAAAATATGATATACAAAATGTTGATAACTATTATACTCAAACCTCTTATCTAGAAGATATAACAAAAAATATAGGTGATTCTACATTATCATTTTTTCTATATCACATTATTATTCCTCCTACACAGGTGAAACAATAATATTAAATTTATTAGACACAAAATTATCTATTTTATGAATATAAAAAACACAAAAATCCACCTAATCATCATGATAGTCCTTCTATATTCGTGATTTAGTTTCTTCAACATAAAATTTCAAATCATAAATTTTAGTCATATAGAAAAATAAATCTTTTAAAATGACACCTTTAAAATCTATCTATGATTATAGAAGAATTCAATATGACCATTGATATATTATATATATATTTAGTTCCCTACTCATAAATACATGTATATGTTTGATAATCAAAAATTGAAATAATTTAGTTTTTTAGACATACTATCTACCACAATAAAAATTTACTATATGAGTTAAATTATAAACTACATAGCTTACAATATATATAAATTATAAATCTAATACATAGTTTAAAAATAATATACTGGATAATTTTTCCCCCCTAATCCATTAATCACAAAATGGTATGATGACGATATGATAAATAATCCTATATAAAAACAAGGACTCTAATAAATACAACCATGTACTTGTGTTTAAGTCAAAATAAAATTCTTATGGGATTACAAGAATCTATAGAATTATGTTGTTATTTTAAAGAAATGAGAGACCAAATAACATAATATAAATTATTGCAGTAAAATAGTTTTGAAACATATAATCATACATAGTCCATCATCGACAGTAGAACCAAAATTATTTTAATTACTATAGATATGATTAATATTATTATGTGAATATTTTATAATTAGGTAAATGAATTATGATTTTTAATTATCTAAAAATTGTGAATTTTGTTTTCAAAATAATTTGGATGATTTCATTCATATTATTCTAATTTATTAATGTAATGAAAATATTGATGAAACATATCAATAAAAGAATATGAAAATGCAGACAAGGAAAAAAAATCCTAGAATGAATTGGTACAATCCGTGAAAAGACATATAGCTACAATGACAATATATATGATATTGATCTGTAAAAGTATGGTGTATTCGATTTGATTGAAGATAGAGTATACTGATGATAATGGATAGTAACACGTATATGAGATGAAAATTATTTTTTAAGGACGAAGACGGATGGGGGTAAAATCCCCTTTTAACCACCTAGGGTATTTCCCAATGCAAAATATATATATAAAGAATACATTTGATTGCCAACTATCTTGTTCGATTAATATAAACATTACTTCAAAATTGAATCAAATTTTAATAACATCACTCATAGGTGTTTATTCTCACATCATACTATTATAAATACAATATAATGATATTTATGATTTCAAATGTTCCCAACATTAGGCATGTACTCTAGAAAAATAGTCAACAACCTCATTAACAATATACATTACAACTGTAATGGTCTTTTTATATAGGAATACATAATTTACCCCTTTATTATTTTCATATATTATATAATATGACATAGTAAACATAAATTAAAAAATCCATATAACATTACCTATTACACTAAATCCACTATTTTGTGTACCATGTTACTATAAAATTATCATGGAAAATAAATATCATATAATTAAATTATAATTATGTATTCATTCTCTAATGTATTTACCAATTTGGTTCCTAGATATATCGAAAATACAATTAATGATTAAAAAATATTTTTCATAATCATTAATAAAATAATTACAAGTACTTCATGAACTAAAATAATTAATTGTCATGTCAAAAAATATATAATAAATATATCAAGCCTAATAAAAAAATAGTGACATAATTTATTAGATGATTAATGAAAATCCATGAAGTTAATTATTATATGGTATACATTTAAAAAACAAAACACATTCATTCATGATTAATGTATATGAGTTTGGTGTGATGTATAATAGTTTTCACAAAAAATTCAGAGATATGTCCATAAATATTCTCACGGATTATGGGATTAAATATACATCCAATCCATCTATATTATTTCTATTTATATAAAATTAAATTATAGTTAAAATATCATATGTGTTTTTCTCCACATTCATGGAATTAATTCCATATCTCACTTGTAGATATCCCCAACTTAAATAATATAAAATTTGATAGACCATTTATTATCTATAGTTTTATCCTTATCGAATTGATGTTTTTTTAATAATTTAATAATGATTATTTTATCATATCAAAATAATAGTTTTTTTTACAAGATATGGATATGAATCATAATATTAAAATGAATTAAATATTTTTAAATCATTATTAATGGTGACCGATTTGAAAAAATATTTTATGTTCTATTTATACTTCCTTTCTCTTTTATTTTATTTAATGATATAAATCACATTATTTATAAATTGAACAGTTGTCATAACCCATAAAATTTCATTAAACCAATTTTTTAAATATTCAGAAGACATATGTAGTGGATTTTACGATAAATTAAAATTATAATAAATCATTATTAAATAGATCAGCTTATTTTAAACCACAATTCCAATAAAATTACAAAGCATTAATAAATAGTTAAATGAGAATAATTAATATCATATTTTGTTTATTTCTATAAATAAATTATCAATCCCAATGTATTTTATTTATTAATGTTTAAAATATGTTTAGATATGTTTTAATTTTCAAATATAACTTTCCAATAATTTTATTTGATTTTTATACTCTAAATTTCTTATAATAAAAAACTACATAACCCCATCTTGAGATTCTAGAGATCATTTCTAGAATAAAGAATTTTTTAGTAATTTATCTTCCATTTTGAGGAATTTACTTTTTTGTACAGTTTTCTATTATATATATACTCATATTATAGGTATCCTAATTTTTTTGAATCATTTAAATATGAATATAAATGATTCATATTATATATTGTTGTTAGATACCAAATATCCATGGTTGAAGATATACTGTCAATAATAATACATAAATACACATGATTTTTCTTTTCATTATTTACCATGAGGTCCTATACTTTGAAAACATTGATAAATCATTAAAAGGAATTTTATAAAAAAAAATATCCAATGGGGAATAAAAATATATTCGAATACCCTAAACTCTAAATATAATCATATTTTTTGGATTCATATTTGAATGTAGAATATCATTGTCTTCTAATGTTATATTTTATAGTAGTTTCTATAATTTATAATATATACTATCACTCCATCATTTTCATTCGTTACAATTAATTTATTGGAATAGTATGGGTATTATTATGAATTTAACACATATTTGATGACAAATTTTATTATCATTACAACATCTCTAAATAAAAACTGTTTTCTCAACATATTCCACTCCAACATCATAAATTGTATCTTGTCTCTAGTCTGATTACTCTGCATGATCCTCTTATTAGTAAGATTTTTTTAATTTAATCACACAATATTATATACTGTGAGTGAATCTAATATTGGAACCATTTATACTACATTATCATTTATTTCAGTGAATTGTAAAATTTATGACATTCATGCAATCACTAATTGAATTAAAATAAATTTTTCAATTAGATCATTTTTTGAGAGTTATAATTATCCATCAAAACTACTTTTATATTTTTCAATTTTGATCATTTTTTTATTAAAATATTATTTTTTTATAACCTAAAAAAATAATTATATTAACAAATTTATATTATTATATATTCAACTTTGAAATTATAATTTGTATCATCTCAACCTGATCCACCAGATCCTAGATCAAATTCCACATCTCCTCATGCATGAATCCCCATACACAAGAGGAAACTCACATGGAGCGAGGGTCTAAATATGAATGTTTCTAGACTTTACCCAGTGTATCATCTCATCATGTTTGATAATATTGAACAATAAAGAAATAATAAATAAATAACTATAGTTAAATTACAAAAATGAATAATTAACACACACATATATATAATTAAGTCCAAATGTTTAAATCCTATCTAGAGTATATTTATTAGGTAAGTATATGTCATTTAGATAAAAACATCTATGGGTTACTATGGTCTTTGTCATGATCTTCTCCATCTCTATAATCAACTATTCAACCATCCATCACATGGTCTATTACCTTCTACTGATATTCGGTCATGAAATATAATTGTGAAAATAAATTCCTATGTTGTGTGTGAGTACATGACTTAGTTGGAAACCACCAAACTATACTTTACCATAGGATAAAAATATATATAACACCAAATATCATCAAAAAATTAAATTCTAAATAAACCTACTTGTGTCGAGTCATTGTAAGATAACAATGCATCCATAAACCACTTCCCTGCATTCCATATCCCATTACTGATAATGATTTCAAAAAGGAACATGCCTCTATCTAGGTAACAAAACCCTTTCTTGTTTTTGGTTGCGATATGAATGGTATACATTCTTCTAGGTAAAAATTTCACAAAAACCTTCCCATGGATTTCATTGGCAGAACGCATGTTCCTTCTGGTTGATACATGAGCCACCAAAACATTTAATTACCTATGGCCTAGGTCCATAGGAATCCATGTTTAATATCTTCCAACAAACCCCAATTACTTCCACTCTATATGAGTATCCACACATTCATTTATGGATGTGTGGATTGTTTTAAAATTTGTATATGGCCAATGATTCTTTCCAAAATGTTGGATTATCCATGCCCACCATTAAGAATGTTTGAACCACATCACCCTTGAACTCAGGGAAATAAATATGTACCTCCATCCAGGAGAGCTATCCATTGTTGTTACCCCTGTAATGGGACAACCATATCCACATTTATGTAGGTTAGGATTATATCTAGTTTGGTAACCATATACACCTAACCATAATGATCCACCTTAGTATATCAATAAATATAGCACAATTACAATGACTATGCGACACACAACATATATATTCAATAATGTGGAACGATAAGACACACCTAGATCAATGTTTTGATAATCAAACAAAAAAAATAAAGATAAATGCTACTCAAAGAACCATGTGCATCATAAAATAAGTGTGGGTTAGTCTATCATAAGATTCAGACCACTATTAAATCATATATACAAGTCCTATAATATTAATATACCTGCTACCTCAATTTTCTCACTGTCAATAGAATGAAAGAACAACCCTTTATTGTTCTATAGCTCGAGAGGAAACCATAACAATTAGTGACACCAAATTAAGGATTTATTAGCATTAATATTGTTATATTAGTGATCGATGTTCGTCATTAGATACTCAAAAAATACTATATATTTTATTTTAAAAAGAAACAAATATCACATATGGTAATGCATTCTCACTTCTGGATAATTATCGGTTTACCATTATAGGCCGGTGCATATGATCATAAAATTATCATTAATTATAATTAATTTATGATAATTTATGAACAAAATTTCCATTTATAATTATATTTTGATAATTTATCAAAATTCGTTTCAATATATTAATATATTAATAATATATTATTTGTTATCAGCCTATATTTACCTCTTCAAAATTTACTAAAAATTATCCTGTTTTAATTATCTACTAATAATTAACATAAAAATTATTTTTAAAATTATCTTTTGAAACATTATTAAATAAAATATCCTTATAAAATCTGTAAAATTACATTTAGTAATTTTAAAAATTATATTTTATTATAGCACAAATTCAGTTTGACATTTTTTACTATTATCATGTGATAATTCAATTTAAATATCAACAAATAATTTCATAAATTTTCACATGATAACAGTATGAAATTTTCTATTGATGAATTTTATTTAATAAATTTTCCTTTTATGGTCCAAAATTTATCATTTAAAAATTTAAATAATTTATTTATTGATTAAATGAAATAATACAATATTGATAATTTATTTTAATTATGATATCTTTTATAAAAATTATTTTAATAATTTTATATATTATATTTGAGGTATAAAATTTTGAAATTTTAATTTGATCATAATTTATAATTATCTCCACCAATTTCACAATTAACTTCTTTTATTGATAATTTTAAATTATTCCTAATAAAACACATAGATATCTTTTGAAAAAACATTATATTTCTATTTTGATAATTCCAATTAATAATCTTTTTTGGAAATTATATTTAAAAAATTCTATATTTTACCAATTTAATATAACATATCTTTTTATTACCATTTCTAATAGAATGATAAAATGAATAAATTAATATTTAAATAAAAAAAAACATCAAAACAATGTTCATATTGGCTAAAACAATAACCTTTCAAGAAACCATAATTAGAAGATGTAGCTCCGATCTGATTGTTGAAGGCCACCCTGGTCATGCCCGAGGGTGTTCTCGGGTTTCCTACATGTAAATTGTACCACTAATGATGGTATCTAAATCATTAAATATTTAAAACCCTAATACATCATGGATGTCCAATACCTTATTTAAAAATCATGTTTTATTATGTGTTTTGATGGAAAATCGACGACAGTTTCATTAGCATATCTCTTTACTGTATTACAACTAAAACAGATCAAAATAATGGTGAAACGAAATGATTAATATCAAATGTGAAATAATAATAGAGGTTTGTCTGGTTTTACTGGAGAATATGAATAAATAATAAATTATTTAATTACATTATTGCATTAATATAAATAAATATTTATATGTAATTAGCACGTGTTATATTACTAAACACCTAGTGTGTAGAAAAGTTATGTGACATTTCGGGTAAGCCACACATCCGAAACCAAATTGGTTTATCAAATTTCTCAAATGGGACACAATTTGAATGATATTAAATTATATTCTCTGAAATATATATTAAAAATAATAAATAATTTAATCTCTTTTGGGATGTTACCAAATTCCATAATTTCAAAAATATTATATCATTCCTAGGAAAATCAATCATCACTGACTGAACAATTATATATAATTTTTCATATGATGTTTTTTAGAAATATTCAATTATTTATTGATAATCATGATACGTGTAATTAGTTTTATGTAATATTTAAATTTAGTTCTCATTGAGGATCTATGAGCCTCATAATATTGCACTAACTCTCTACCGGACTTCAAAAATATTTGGTAGCATATTTCCATGGTTAAATTGTGAATTTACCCCAATAAAATTCACTTAAATCATCAATTCTGTGATTTTTATAGCAAAAATTATTTTTTCACATAAAATAACCATAAATTATTATCAATTAGTTATTTGATATCCACAAAAATTTAAAATGATCAATTTTCTCCCCAAACATTAACTGCCCACATGAGGATCCACTCTCAATAAGTCCTAATCACACTCATAAGACTCCAATGTTATCCTTTTATGATCATCTTATCATTTCATTCTTCGTTTATTAGTGATCAACCACTTCCTAAGTAGATTCACTCTCTTAGTGACTTTGGGACCAAACTAGGACCACCACTATTTCATTATCTTCATCATAGAAACATGACATGATTGACATGGTCTCTAATAAATTGAATAAAAATCGTCAATTTAGATTGAATCTATGAAAAATAATATTGAATTCAAAACAAATAAGTTATTGGATATCATCCCAAGCACCACAGATGTCTAGCATGTGTTGTCAACTAATATCCTCTACTATGCATATGGTTTTCTCGTACTATCCATTCATCTATGTGTGGTATCTAATTATCTATCTTAGATAAATCTCAATTCCTTTCAACATTCCCTAACAAATGCGTGATGTAAAACATGAATCTCCCTACGGAATAATGCAGAAGGGAACACTATTTTGTCATATAATCCTGTAGCTGTTGAGATTCCCCAGCTTCACCAATGGGTGAGTCCCCCATTCATGTCTCAGTAATGAACACATAGACTAATTCTATCTCATATACCAGTGTTTCATATAATTGATCAATGGAATATCTAAGAATGTAATGTGAGGGAAAAAAATATTATGGTATGTCATGTCCATACGTATATCACATGCATAAGGAAATAAGTAGTATTATAAATTAAGAAAAATAAAAATGATTTTTGAAACACCATACCCAATAAAATTATATGTTTTTTATCACCATTTTCTATAGAAGGATTAACTGTTTAGACATGGCCTACCTCTTCTCTATGATTATGTAATCGAATATCTTTCGTCATCATCATAATTGGAGTATCCTTTACTAGTGTCCTCCACTCAAAATATTTTTTAACATCCTACCACTCATCTAGGATACCTTCATGAAATTTAATTTAATATGAATAAATATTCCACACTAGTGGATGTATACAACTATCTTACTATATTTTTTTCATTTACCCCACAATGACTATAGTTTTTTACCTATCTCCTATAGAGGAAACAAACTAAGATCTTCTCGGACCTAAATATATTCCCTATATATCTCCATGATCTCCTTTCTCTTCATATTGTTAGAGTGTAATCATATTTTAGTAGGGGAAAAAATAGGCACCAGTTCGATGTGTGCTAGATGTAGACATGTTTACTTATCCTCATCAATCCATTCTCAACATAATTTCTATTACAATTTACTTTTGGGTATGTTGTCACCTAAATGATTATAACATAACATATGAGTTATGGATGAAAGACTATATCAAATTTTCATTCATTATAAGGCTTGTTTCTTGGGAACAATGTTGAAAATAATTGAAAATAATTAAAATGGATAGATTATAAAATAGAATTCATAAAAACATGGTGTACTTCCTTGAATATCTGGGCATGTTTCCAATTCATTAGTTCTAGAATATAATGCAAAATAAAAAAAACTTGACAATCATCCAAGTAAAACCCTATCATCCCCCCAATTGACAGATGGATGTCCAACATCTACTAAAAGGTCCTTGGAACAAGATGGTCAATAGAATAACATGTCGTTTCACCAAAATCTATACTAGATTGAATATAATCTTAATTATGTCAAACTAATCTTCTGTTTTATTTGGAACACTAGTATATTCAAATAAAATACGATGATGATGTTTGAAATCTCAAACACGGTTATTAATAGAAAATTAATGACTTAACTATGAATATAAAATATGAAAAAAGTACCATATTGGCTTGATATGAAGCATATATCATCTATTCTGGTAGAGTGGAGAATCCTCCTATAATGAAGGTGGTTTTATTTGGATATCATATGGTCCCTCTACAAAAATTTCCATTGAACGTCTCCAAAATAGTATTTTCATAAATAGAAATAATTTTAGGATAATAAATAGATATAAAGAATTATATGGGGTCAAAAACGCTTTCTTTCATGTAATATTTGAGAACACACAATGTTCTCCATACATTCTACCATTCAACCAAGGTATATGCCTCCATCCACTCACACTGGTTTTTATTCACCCATTTCACTCACAGTCATCATATATATATATATACTACCAAAAAAATATGATCTGTTCATCTAATGAATGAAATTGAAGATAAATCACAACAACATAAAAATATATTTGTCACTGAATGAGAACCCAACCAGAATAGATAATATAAATCAAGGAATTTAATTAAAGAACTATTATGAATCATACATAAATCATATAAATGCACTACGATCCAATATTCCTAGTCATGATGCACAGACCTCTGGGAACTAATAAATAATATATCAACATCATATAAATGACCAATGGTGAGTTTAATTAATTGTAATTAAAAAGAATAAATTCTCCTTTTATGATAATTTTGTTGTCCACTATACATTGCTGAATAGAAACTATGATTGTTCCCCTTCCCATGTCCAAACCATTATATATCCTCTCTTACCTGTCCCAAACAATGCCGAGATAAAAAAAACAAGATCTTCGGTCATGATCCTTTATACCATTGTGTAGAATCCCGACCCAAAATACTAGGTCTAATATATAATTCCATGTGATAACAAGCATACGTCCATATATGAAAGAGGTTTTCTAATAGATATGAGGGCATAATTTTGATTTTGTGATGACTATATAATATGTATCATTACACCGAGCAAGATAAAAATGAACAATTAGAAAACAATAAATATTTAATACTACTGAAATGAGTTGACTAAATAAGATAAAAACACATAAAACTAAATCTTAATGTTTTATGCCTATAAAGAGTATTAAAATTTGGTAAATACAATTAAATTGTATAAACAATCATTTATGGGGTACTGTGTTCTCTCTCTAAATCTTCTCAAGCTCTACGATCCACAACTTATATGCCCCCAAAAAATTATTTTCCATTTTACAGATCTCCATATATGAAATCTACAAGAATACAGAAATACATGAGATTGGTGTGAGTAAATAACTCAGTATGAAACCACCAATGTCTACTTTCCATAATTTTAGAATACATAGATGAATGTGTACCATGATATATGTAACTTTCAATAAAAATGCATCTGTTGAGTAATAATGGGGTGACCGTTCCACAAAGAACACGGACTAAACTTGGTTTGAATGATTTCTTTTATGGATTTTGATATGTCAAATACCACTTTCATGTTATCCAAACTCACATGGATAATAGTTTTCATAGTATTTTAAAAAATTACACGAATTCACTATTTCATCCCACCCTTCATCTTTTTGTCATAGGAACACCACATGTTCTGTCTAGTCAATAATAAAACCACATAATCATTTAATAACCCATAATCTATGTTTATAGGAATCCTTGTGTGGGGTATTTTTGAAATCCACTATGATATCCCATTTATATTGGTAGAAACACCCACAATTACTGACATTATTACTATGTTTGGTTTGATAACCGGCCACTGATTCTTTGAAATCAATATGGGTAGCGACACAAACAATTTAAAGTTGTTGGAACCACGTAAATATCATCCTCAAAGATACCCCTAGTTGTCTCAATCACTAACATCTATCCACTATGATCTCCCCTCTATAGTGGTATCCACATCTAACATTGTAGACATTTGGATAGTGCAAATTTGGGAAACCTCAGTCACCCATCCCCGAGGCTCCACCTGAGTATCTTAGTAGATGTGGAATAACTCTATATGATTTCCAGGATAGATATTATATATATATATCATATACTGGAATTATAATTAACACCACAATCAAAGTTTGTATAATCACCCATAAAAAATTAATCCCGCAACTACTCAAACACCTGCATGCATTGTCACACCCAGATTTCCATTTCATGTTTTGATCTGGTTCATTTTAAATACCAATACATATATTTGGTTTTGGGTGAAAAGAATGTTTATTTTTGAACTAAAATCTATAACTAATCATGCAACAATGAGTTCCACATTTCATTTTTTGGGAGTTTTTTGAGAATAGGTTGGTTACTCCATGATTTAGGCCAACCATGAGACCATTTTTAGATATAAAACCAATTTTTTATAACTCCTTTGTGTTTAAATATTTTCCGCAGAAATAAACTTATACATGGCCCTAAATAACACATTAATAACACCATGTCATTTTGAATACCCATTGGAATTCATAATCATGGTATATTTGGGTTTTTTATTCAGGTATAGGGCCATACCGTGAGTCAGTTTCTAGTTTTAAAGAAATAATTTGATTCATTTATATATTTTTAATTTTTTAACATGATTTAGTGATTAAACCTATAAACTATGTCCAATAACTATATTTTCACCCATATGATCCATTTTTCCTATTTCTAGATCATATAAATTTTGGATAAGGGTGAAATTCTTCATGGTTTTTCGAATCATCTATATGTGATGAGGTAAATTTTATCATCAATTAGCTATTATTCTTTTAATCTATTCCCAAAATATTATTCACAGTTTTGTTAAAAATCAATGGAGACATTTTAAGGCGTTATAATCCATTCCCATTCTTCTACATGTGTTTATCTTAGGGAAGATTAAGAGTTCTTTAGTTTTAAAGGTGAGTTTCCTTCCCCTTTCTTATCCCTATTACCCACTTCATTTATTTATTATTTTTCTATTAACCCCTAGTCATGATTGACCTAGTTATATTTTTAAAAATGATTTTTATTGGGGATTGTTTATTTATGGCAGCTTATCATAGTTTTAGGGATACAAACCCTGAGATAGTGATATCTGGTTTGCATTTCCATTCAACTAAGGATTTGAGGTAGGATTCCCATTACACATGCCATTTTTATTTAAGAATCATATTTTTTAGGGAACATTCTCCCTATAGAAATTATGACTATTTATTAAGGTTACTTAAATAACATTATTTGGTGTTCAATGTTGGGTTTATGTCTTGTTTTGTGAAATGTGGTGTTGTCTGTTTCTAAAACTGTACATCATGTGTTTGGATAAATTTTTTGTTATTCTTATCACCAGGTTTTGGATGTTCAGAACCTAGTTTTGGGTATTTTGAACATGGTTCAGTAGAATAAATAAAATTTTGTCATTTTATTGGTATTTTCATTCCTTTTTCAGGTGCTTAATATGAATTGTGTTGGTTCAATGTGCATGCCATGTTTTCGGTTAATTTCGTAGTTAGATTTTATGTGTTAAGTGTGATATAAATTCTTATTGTTTTGATTTACATATGAATAAAAATAATGATGAGTGGTATTTTTTTTCATTATCTGTTTTTACAATGTGTCTTGGTCTATATAAACTAATGGGTTTTTTGTTTAAAACATGTTTTGGCCCATGATACCGGAAAATGGACAGTTTGTCAGGTTTATAAAACTGGTTGTGCGTTCAATGTGTAACCTGAATGTTTTAATGGACTTATAAAATTGTATTTATTCTTTAAATGGTGTGTATAAAACTATTTATTAAATGAGAAATTTGTACCTTTTGAATTTTTTTAGAAATTCTTAATGTCTAGTTTTCCATATTTCTGAATATAGATGAAATTGTTCACTATGTATACCTGTTGAGGATGTTTCCTATGAAATACTTATATGTATATAATGAATGGGATTTCATTAATAAGGAATCATTGTTATCCATTATGTTAGTGTCTTAGGATCAAATATTAAGGTTTCTTTTTATTAATGTAATGATATCGGTGGTTGGAGTGACCCTCGATAAGGTCTATTGTTATTAAATATTATATATATGTAGCATTTGGATGATCAGATGGAATAAGATGACTCAAAACTATTGGATATATAATACATGGGATCCAAGAATATTTATAGAATATATTATGAATGATTTCTATACTTGTAGGTTATGGTTTTTAGGAGTGGCCCATAATTGGTGGATATATTTGGTTTATTGCTATGGGATTGTCCCATAGTCTGCCTGAGAAAGGTTGGCTGAGTGTATTGAACAGTTTGATTTCATCATGTATGAAATGTCATAGGGAATGTGGTATCATGTATTTGTGACTTATGGATTATTCATGATCTATTATGATCAACCATTTCTATATATCTTTCAGTTTCAGGTAGTGATAAATATGATGGTTGTATGTACATTTAAATTGACCTTATTTTTTCATTACTATCATGCCATATTTTGTAATTTTTTCATGTAAATTGGTCGGCTGTTATTGATAATGTTTATGAAAAATGGTTTTCAATTGAATTTTTTTTATAAACATTGTACAAATCGGAATATATAAACCTCACTTTCCCCTTGAAAATGTTATTGACACACTAGTTGATCAAATCTAGTTTTGAAAATTAATAAGGGAAATGGGTTGTAAATTTCTTTGATTAGTCATGTAGAAAATCTCTATTTTATATATTTTATTTCAAATATGAAATTTATAATTCATTTATATTAAAATATGTGCAATGGGAATATATTATCTGGCTAACTTACTGAGTTTTACTACTCATTCCAATAGTTAATTTCTGTTTTTCCATTGTATAGGTTTCATCTTGAGTTTGATTACCTTGCGCGATGTGTGATCATTTTGCAGGAGAGTGACCAGCAATGTCACCTGGAGTGTGGTGGACATCATTTTTGGTCTCTTTAGATGAAACATTCAGTTTTACATTATGTTTTGTTGAATATATGATGATCAGATCAGTTACTATAAATGTGTATTAGGATGTTCATTTCTTCCTCCTATTTTTTTACTGTTTATATTTCAGAAAAAATTTTCTCTTGTCTACGCTAATGATACCCGAAACTAGATTCTAGCCATTGGGAAGTCATAAACTCCCTTCAGGTCATTCCATGGATCCATTCAAATGCCCGGTTCGAGGTCGACCCTCGCCGATTCATGAAAAAATGGTATCCGAGATTGTCTGATCTTAGTGGACATTGATTTTTTGAGATCCATTTTTATTTGGAGGATTTCATGGTAGAAGTGGTAGGTTTTTCGGAAAATTTGTGTTAGGTTCAAGAAGAGATTCACAAACGCTTTCACATTCCAATCCACAGGTGTCAATTTAAATTATGTTTTTAGTATATTCATTGGTTCTTAAGGATTGCTTACTGATTGGGATACAACAAGGGTATTGGGGCTAATGGCCTCTACAATATCTCAGTGCCTAGAAATCTATGTGTAGATGGTTCATATTCCTAATAAAGATCGTTGTGTTGGTGGGGTGTCTGACATATGGCTGCCAACCATATAGTCAAGTCACCCACTAAAAGTATTTTCATTTTGGGGGTCTCTTAAACATCTCTTTAATTTTATGCATTATTTAAAATGGGGTGTTTTGAACACTAGAATATTGTTTGAGTCTGATGAATTGTGTGTAGAAATATGTTTTTGAGAAGTTGGTGTTTTTTAGGAAAGTGGTTTTAGGTTTTTTGGTTGTCAGATTACGGAAAGAGACCTCAAGGATTATTTGAAAATGGGAAAGGGATATTATGATTATAATGGCTTTTTTGGAAGTTCAATTAAATTAAATGGATTGGGTTCTTAATAAAATAGTTCTTGATGATGTTTTTTTTCATTTTTTGAAATCTGAAAATTGTATTTTATTTGGTGGTTTTTTCCTTTGGAAGTAAATGATTCCATTTAGTGTGATGATTGTTTTATTTTATCCATTGGTGTTTTCATGGTTGCTGACATGCTTGTTTTTATGGACATGTTGATGCGTTTCCAGTATGGATTGGTAGTTGGGTGTCCTGGTTGGCATGGAAAAGTGCATATGAGTGAGACGTGATGAAAAACCATTTGTGAATGAGAAAATGAATCATGTTGGTTTGTTTTTAAAAGTTGTAATAAAGTGAAAAATTGTGTTGTTTGTTATAAACTGATGGTAATGTAGTTGAGGATTCATATATCATAGATGTTTTGTTTATTCGGTATGCCTCCTTGGGATATGGAAATCATAATCTGTTTTTTTCTTGATATGGGTCTCATTGGTGGCTCGGATTGGGAGAAATGTTTAATGAGTTTCTAATGATTTTATAGATGATGTGATGTGTCCACGAATGGTTTTATTTTCGCAATTTATCAATTTGATCATCATAGGGATTCATTTAAAACATTAAAAACACCTAGTTAGTAGATTTCTCAACACTTTTCAAGGAATAACGTTCTTTTGTGGGATTTATTTAATGTGTTTCCCAATATTGATAATTATTTTACATATAGTAGTAGTGTTCGATGATGTTGATTTGTTTTATCTTATTCCTTGTCCATTATTCTTGACATTTAGAGTGAGAGAAAATGATGTCAGGTATGTACCAATTCTTATTTATATAATGGTGTTTGGTTTAAAATGTGTGTTTTGTGGGGTGTTGTGATATGTAGTCCCTGGAAGATACCCAAGAAATTATTCAAACATATTGTCTCCTACCATAGGTCTTGGAGTGAGTATTTTCACGTAGTAGAGAAATTATCATAGGTTTGGGTAGTTCAACTATTCTCATACCATCAACATTATTGTAATTTATTTGATGTTATAATTTTTTTTAAAATCAATGCGATTGTTATTTTCCTTTTTTTTAAAGTGCATGGCAGACTTACCTCCCAAATATTTGTCTATGGTTTTTCATAATTTGATTTGTTATTTTGATCAAGTTCCATGTGTGGGCCACCACTGATGATCGAGTGTCGTCTTGGTATTACCAATTCCATGGTTGAGAGTTTTGGGTGGTTCTTCTATTTCATTTGTGGTTTCTGGGGAACAACTATTGGGTCTCCATAACTCCTTCCCTGAGTTGTGTGGGTTTTGTTCTATGCTGAAAGTGTTTGCTCTATTCTTTTCTCATCTCTTCAGGTGCTAGGGGTTCAAATGTTCTTGTTGCAACCCGCATAATATGGGTTTATAGGTTGTAGTTGGAGACATTTTGTGGACATGTGCGGGATAGGCCAAATTTTATTTTCCTTTGAATTCATTTTTGATATTTTATAGTTGTTCTCTAATTATGGGGAGACCCAGTATGGGTCTTGAAGATCATTACATTAAAGATATATCAAAAGGTAGTTGAAAAATTAATTATGGGATCCCATTCAAGATATCCCCCCACATTTCATTGTATTTTGTGAGTGTACATTGGTTTGGGTGATCGTTGGGTTCATTTTGAGAAGGCCCAACAATCTTATTCATGGAATGGTTTTGGAGGTGGTGGCTTGATCTTTAAATAGATCCTCATGAAGTGGTTGTGTATTGGTCTTTTGTTTGAGCGATAGGATTATGTTACATTGATGGTAGATGATATGTTCATATCATTATTGGATGGACCATGTTGATATGGAATCCTTAGTTGATGATATTTCATCTGGAATATATTATTGATTTTAGCGGGCATAAAGCATTAATGGTGGGGAGAATTGTTACACATAGTTTTTCATGTCTTTGTTTTGATTTGGTTCCTTGGAAATACCAGTAATATTCATGTGATTTGGGTGAGATTGAAGTTTATTATTGAACATACATCTATGTATAATCCTCCTACCATGGGTTCCCCGTATATTTTTTGGGTGTTGTTGTTGAAAAAGGTGGTTACCCCAAGATTTTGGCCAACCATGAGCCCATTTCCAGATTTAAAAAAAATTGATTTATAAATAGATTTTTTATTTTACAATAATTGTCACACATTAAACTTCACCCTTGTCCTCCATTGACACATTAAAACCATTGTATCCATTTTTACCCCCCTAGGAGTTCATAATGAGGTTGGATTTGGGTTATTTATTTTGGTATTGGGCCAGCCAGGGAATCCATTTCCAATTTTAATAAAAGAAATTATTTATTTTATATAATATTAATTTTTGAATATTTTTCTATGATTCCTCCTATAACTATAGATAATAAAATCTAGGATGTCCCCCATGTTCCATTTATCCTCTTTGGAGCTCATATTCATCGGTTATTAGGGTGAACATCCCCATGGTTTCCCAAATCTTTCAGATTTGATGGGATAAATTATTTCCCTAATAAGTCATTATTTTTTACTATTTTTCATAAAAATATTATACCCTTTGTTATCCAAGACCTATGTAGACTCTAAAAATAGTTCCACTCCACTTCCTTTCCTCTGAGGGTGTAGATCACAGGGAATACGGTGAGTTTTCTAGTTTCCAAGGCGAGATTCCTTGTTCTTTTTCCTCCCTCTTCCTCCTCCTTCAATTATTTCTTGGTTTTATATATCTCACCTAGTTATGCTCGAAACAGTTTTTTATTATTCCATGTTCATATGTGGTTTTTGTTTTTTTTGTTTCTTGTAATCATAGGTTTAGGGATTATAAACCCTCGGATGGTGAAATAAGGGGTGTGTTTCAATTCAGCCAATTATTTGAGGTTGGTTTCCCATTGGACATGTCCATTTTATTTATGAGTAACCTTTTTCATTGAACTTTAACCCTATAAACATCATTATTATATTATTACAATACATAAATAAATTTTTCTTCCTTGAAAAGTGGTGTTCATTCCTAGTTTTTGGAGAAGTAGTGTTGTTTTGTTATAAATGTTCACACTATGTGTTTGTTTAAATGTTCTGTTATCTTTCACACAAAGATCAAGATTTTTAGAACCTTGTTTTGTGTATTTTGAACATGTTTCGGTATAAATAATAAATTGATGTCTGGTAATTTCTTTTTTAATTCCTTTTGACGTGCTTCAAATTAATTATATTGTTATTGAGTGCATTCCATGTGTTCGGAAAAATTTCCCAGTTTGATTTAATGTGTTTTGTGTGATTTGAAATGATTTATTTGGATTTATATATGCATGGAAAGAAATAGAAATGGTATTTTTGGGTCCTTCTATATCTGTTAAATGTGTCTTTGTTTGTACAAAAGAATGAGTTTTTGGTTTATAACATTTTTTGCCCGAGTTGCTGAAAAATGGTCTACTTGGCATCCTTATAAAATAGGCTATGCAATGGATGTTTAACATAAATGCTTTAAGGTATTTATGAAAGTGGTTTTGTGGCTATATATGGTGTGTATACGCCTATTTATTTAAATTTTAATCTATACCCTTGGAAAATATTAGTTTTTAGAAACGATTAAGGGCTCGTTTGGCATCTTTGTGATAAATGGTGAAATTTTTTATTATGTAAACCTCATGTGGATGTTTCTTATTCCATGAATGCTTGTATATAATTGATGCAATGAAATTATTGAGAAATTATTTCTATCCATTATGAGAGTTCCTCGGGCAGGACTCCTTATGTTATTTTTGATTAATGGCATGATATCGGTCCATAGATTGACTCATGGTGATGTATATTTTGAATTATTATTATATATATAATGAGATTGGATGACTGGATGACGTCGGTTGGCTCCCCCCCAATAGATATAAAAGAAATGGAAACCTATAATATTGAGAGAATATTGTAAAAATGATTTCTCCACTTTTAGGTCATGTTACTGACCATTATCCCAGTGCAAAATGGATATATTGGATTTATTACTATGGTATTTTCCCTCAACCTACCCGAGAAAGGGTTTTAGAGTGTATTGAGCATTTTTATTTCATCATTTACAAAATTTCAATGGGGAATGGGTCTCATTTATTGGTGTATCATAGATTATTCTTTATCTCATAGGTTCACCCATGTCTATATAGATTTCAGTCGCCTGTAGTGACAAATATGATTCTTGTATGTACATTTACATTGCCTTTGTAGTGTGATTACTATGGTGTGTACATGTGTATTGTAATACATGGAAATTTTGGGGTTGTTTTTGATATTTTAAAAAAAACTGTTTTCAAATGAAAGTGTTCTATTTTTATTGAAAAAAATTTGAAACTGTAAACATCACTTTCCCCTTGAAAATGCTATTGGCACATGAGATGATTGAATCTAGTTTTGGAAACTAATAAGGACAATCAGTTTTACTTTGTTGGGATAAATCATGTAGAAAAATGTCACGACCCCCTCCCCACAAAGTGTACCCCTCCTGGGCCGGCAATGTGAAAAGGGAGATAATGACCCTCGAGTCCCGCCTCCAGTAGGCCCCGGGTTGGCGACTAGCACCGAGGGTATAATACACACACAAATGGGAGGCATTACCCTCTAAGAGAACACATGCAGAAGAGAGAGATAGAATAGAATCCAACCAACTCCAACTCATAACTGAAATGTAAAAGAAACCCAAGTACATATATGAACTGTCATGCAAAAGTACTACAACTGAAAGGGGAAACTAAAAGTACCCAAAAGAAAGTAAAACGACAGCGACCACAAGCCCGAACAGCTCCTCCTCCAACCACAAGCTAGTAGTAACCAGCTTGATCTCCAACCTGCTCCAAGTGACCTGAAAAACAGTTTATATGTACATAGGGTGAGTATAATAGTATACTCAGTAGGATCCTCCCCAAGACTCTCGTGCAAAAGTAAAGAAAGCATGCTAAAGCCCAGTGAACAACAAGTGAAACTAACTCGTCACCTAAATAGGTATACTATGTTCCCAACCTCACCATGGATACTCTCACAAAGTAACACATACAAGAATATAGCATATAGTAAATAATGTCAAGGGTACCCCGCTACTACTTCCCCACTGGTTTTCCGCTTTGCCCCAACGACATACGTCCTGTGCATCTCTCTCCAAAGGCTTGCCCGTATCAACATGGGTCAAGCTCCACAATCTGCACCACGTGCACCACATAGGCTTGCCCGCAGACACCTGGGCTAAGCTCAACACAATCCTCACAACCAAAAGTAACCAGGTAGTTTCCGGGAGCCACCACAGCTCGCATAACGTGTATCATACGTCGGGTATTATACCTGAAGCCATTACAGCCCATACACCGAGTAAGGATCCTCAAGCCATCACAGCCTATACACGTTACACCTATAGTAGTCCATAGGATACTATATCCAGAATATATGTGTGTGAAATAACCACAAGCCATTACATCCCTCTACACACATATATGGGTAAAACTAACCACTGTGCCTACCAGCACTAGATCTACCAAGAGAAGAGAGCGGGGCCAAAGGGGGTAGTCAGCCATTCAACCTCCCATCAGAATGTTGGGGAAAACACCCCCCCAGGGCTAAGAATCCCCGGGGTGTCAGTTGCCCTTACCGACAGGGTGGAGTAGCGTATAGAAACACAAAAAGTACAGAATATATAAGTAACTCACATCCACACTATGGGCATTACCTAGTCATAGATACAACTGCAGCTAACGTCTCTCAGACTCCAGGCTGCTACTTCTAAGACTAGGTATCCTATAAGCACACAACCAATTGAAGAGCTTTATTAGATTACTCCATTCTCATTTATCAGTTCCATTGTACATTAGTTAATTCTTTAAGCATTAATTAAGATTGAACAATTCCCCATTTAACTGAAATGGCGTCACTTTCAATACAACTGCTCCTTTTTAAGATTCACATCACCTTTAAATTCTAGCATCTCCATCCCCGTGGATTTTCACCATTAATCAAACATTCAATACAGA
The DNA here is from genome assembly GCA_963277665.1 of Viscum album. NCBI lineage: Eukaryota > Viridiplantae > Streptophyta > Magnoliopsida > Santalales > Viscaceae > Viscum > Viscum album. The sequence goes on from OY728120.1 coordinate 1,807,829,362, forward strand.
AATACTTTTCCACATTCCCAGGCATTCTAGAAAAACATCCTATGCTTCTAAACACAAAGGAGGCTCAACACGGTGAGTAGATATACTACCCGTCGAGTCTTTGCCGCCTATAGAAAGAGCATAGACCCATCCTCCATCGAGAGGCTAAACACGGAAAGCACGTGGCATACCCCGCGTGTCTTCGCCTCCTTCAGAATGAGGGTAAGAAAGACCAGCTGCCTTGAGCAGTGGGGAAAAGCAAAGCAGATTAACATTCAAGAAAACCACAAGCAACCAGCAACCACATCCGTCCCATTCCATCACCACTGGTGTCCTCCCTGACACCCATATGCATAATCCGATGCATCTCGCCACACTAGGCATCATCCGCTGCCACAACTATAAGGCCTCCATGCCTCCACATATCACAACAACCATCCAGGCTCACATCACAGCACAAGCAGCAGGAAAACAAACATCAAAAAATGGGCTCTCGGCCCTTTAACAAACAAGAGGGTAACTCAGAACCCTTTTTGAAATTCTCACATAATCTGTTCTCTAAACCATATTGAATTAACAGATTTGTTATTCGTAGGTTCCAATCATGGATACCTAATCAGTAAGCTATCACAATTAAATAACCATGCTTACTTCCCTAATTTGATTATCCTCAAATTAGAACAACTACAACAATGACAACAACCAGATTAATTTACATGCCTCTTTATCTTTAGCCAATTAATCAACAATTAATTCTGGCTTTACGTTCATTATAAATTTCAATCATGAACAAACAATAAATCAAAGAAAACATAGATATCACTATATCTAGGAAAACATGAGGCAAACCGTTATCACGGTATAAAGCAACAGCATGCGATCAACCAATTCTTTTAATCCGGTTCAAGTATTTAATTAGGTCAATTTCATTGTGATCCAAAGGAATAAATCATGCTAATTCTACGATTGCACATATATAATTAGAGAAGCCATGAATCCCCTACCTCGAAGAGTTCTTGACGTCCATTATCCACACAGCAGGTCACGATCCTCCCCTCGCGACAACTTATGTGGAAGAAAGATCGACACAGCTTGGTTGCATCCAACAGAGCGGGACTGATCCTAGGAGTAAGGGTTGTTTGTGCAACTCCTAAGGAAAGGATTGAAAGGTTCTAGCGCCTCTTAGTTAAGAACAAAAGGGAAGGAACAAGGGAGAATGATATCTCGTCCCTTTTTAAGATTTAACGAGGTGACGGTTTAAGATCCGGTTAATTCTCCATTAAAAACGGATCGCATTAACCCACGCGGTTTGACCAAGTAAAACATTCCAAGCCTTAGGAATAATTAATATTAGGATTTATGGCATTTGAAACGGCCTTATGAGCCCTTAAAATAAGGCTTTAAATGTATTTTACGTCAAAGGAAACGTCAAAAGGGGCAAAACTGTAGGAGTGTGGAAACACTGTTCACCCACCGTTACTGTACATGAAACTGATCTGTGAAACTGATCTGTCACACTGATCTGTCTCACCGATCTGTCTCACCGATCTGTGAAACTGATCTGTGAAACTGATCTGTCACACCGATCTATGAAACTGATCTGTGAAACTGATCTGTCACACCGATCTGTCTCACCGATCTGTCTCACCGATCTGTCTCACCGATCTGTCTCACCGATCTGTCTCACCGATCTGTCTCACCGATCTGTCTCACCGATCTGTCTCACCGATCTCTCTCACCGATCTGTCTCACCGATCTTTCTCACCGATCTGTCTCACCGATCTGTCTCACCGATCTGTCTCACCGATCTGTCTCACCGATCTGTCTCACCGATCTGTCTCACCGATCTGTCTCACCGATCTGTCTCACCGATCTGTCTCACCGATCTGTGAGACTGATCTGTGTAACCGATCTGTAAAACTGATCTGTCTCACCGATCTGTGAAACTGATCTGTCTCACCGATCTGTGAAACTGATCTGTCTCACCGATCTGTGAAACTGATCTGTCTCACCGATCTGTGAAACTGATCTGTCTCACCGATCTGTGAAACTGATCTGTCTCACCGATCTGTGAAACTGATCTGTCTCACTGATCCGTGAAACTGATCTGTCTCACCGATCCGTGAAATTGATTTGTCTCACTGATCTGTTACTGTTCATAAAACTGGAAACACTGTTCACAGAACTAGAAAATTGGCATAGTGTTGGGGATAAGTCCCCTTGACCTCCCGGAACACCTCCAACACCAACATTTCACAAAGTAATGGACCAGAGAGGTCCGGGCCATTACATTAGATACCTCTCAAAACATTCTCGTCCTCGAGAATTAAAAACCAACCCAGAAGAAAAGAGGGGTCCGAACAACCACCCCATAAGATACCTCTCAGGGGAAACCCACCATGAGTTGTTCGAAAGCTGGAACAAAACTATGACATCCGGGAACAAACAATCCATACCCAAACAATTCATTCACAACATCACATCAAAGTTACATAAATAAAACATTAAAGGTCCAACCACAGAGAAAACATCATTACATGAAAGGAGTTAAACATTAAACAACTCTGGGTACTGAGCACGTATCTGTGACTCACGCTCCCAGGTACTCTCCTCCATGCCACCGTGTCGCCACAAGACACGAACTAATGGAATAGAACGCCCACGCAACACCTTCTCCTTGTGGTCTTGGATCTCCACAGGTCGCTCCTCGAAGGTTGCATCATCATCAATATCGATCTCTCCCCAATCGATAACATGAGATTCATCATGAAGATAATGACGGAGCTGCGATACATGAAAAACATCATGTATCCGACTCATCCGAGGGGGAAGTGCTACTCGATATGCCACAGCTCCAACACGAGCTAACACCTCGAAAGGCCCAACAAAACGGGGAGAAAGCTTACTTCCGCGACCAAACCTTCGCTGCCCACGACGGGGAGTCACCTTCAGAAACACATGATCCCCAACATTAAACTCTAAGGGTCTCCTTCTTTGATCCGCATAAGATTTATGACGATCTTGTGCTGTCTTCATCCTCTCACGAATCACTTGAACCATCTCCGTCGTATTCTGCACTAGTTCTGGTCCGAGAATTGCTGACTCTCCGACCCCAGTCCAGCACAACGGAGAACGGCATGGCCGGCCATACAAGGCTTCAAACGGCGCCATGCCGATGGTAGAGTGAAAACTATTATTGTAAGCGAACTCTTCCAAAGGTAAGTGCTTCACCCATGAACCTCCAAAATCAAGAACACAAGAGCGCAACATGTCTTCAAGAGTTTGGATGGTTCACTCTGTCTGACCATCCGTTTGAGGATGAAAAGCAGTGCTAAGGCATAGTTGAGAGCCAAAAGCATGCTGGAGACCTCTCCACACCCTCGATGTAAAACGAGGGTCTCAATCAGAAATGATCGTCTTAGGAACTCCGTGAAGCCTCACCACTTCCTCCAGATACTGCCTCGACAAAACCTCCACTGAGCTCGACTCCTTGATTGCTATGAAGTGGGCCGATTTAGTTAAACGATCCACTACCACCCATATAGCATCATGTCCTCCCGGAGCTCGAGGTAAACCTGTAACAAAGTCCATTGAGATGTCCTCCCACTTCCACTGAGGAATCTCTAAGTGCTGGAGAAGACCACCAGGAACACGGTGTTCGACCTTCACCTTCTGGCAGACTAAACATCGAGACACACATTCTGCAACTGAACGCTTCAGCCCAGGCCACCAAAACTAACTCCTCAAGGATCGATACATCTTCGCCACACCAGGATGTACAGCTAAGGGCGAGCTATGGAACTCCCGGAGAACCGTCTCGCGCATCGCCAGGGGAACAAAAAGCCTGTCATGATACAAAACTCGGTGTTGTTCATCCTCTGACCAACCGTCAGGGGCCTCCCCACAAACAACTCTGTCTCTCAAAACATCCACCTCTAGATCACCCAACTGAGACTCTTCCACCTTTTGCATCAGGGATGACTGCACCGTCATCTGGAAAAGACAACCTCTTCCTCCAACTTCTCCCATATCAAGATGCAAAGCTGCTAGCTCTTCCATCCCTCTCCGGGAGTCACCAGATTCACGCACAACATCATTACGTGACTTTCGGCTCAGTGCATCAGCAACAACATTTCCCTTCCCAGGTGTATACGAAATTTCGAAGTCGTATTCCTGCAAGAACTCCATCCACCGACGCTGCCGCAAGTTCAAATCCCGCTGAGAGAAAACATACCTCAAACTCTTATGATCGGTGAAAACCACAAAGCGCTCTCCAATGAGGTAATGTCTCCACAACTTCAGCGCAAACACCACGGCTGCCAACACAAGATCATGGGTGGCATAGTTGCGTTCATGGGGATGCAACTGCCGAGACCCATAAGAAACAACTGACCTCTGCTGCATGAGAACACAGCCTAGCCCCAGATGTGAAGCATCACAGAAAACATCAAACTGGACTCCTTCCGTTGGAAGACAAAGGACTGGAGCACTTACCAACTTCTCCTTTAGATACTCGAAAGCTGTCTGACACTGATCAGTCCATATGAACGCTTGATCCTTCCTGGTCAAAGCTGTCAGAGGAGTCGGAACTCGGGAGAAATTAGCCACAAACCTCCTATAATAGCCTGCGAGACCAAGGAAACTTCGCACCTCTGACACGGTCTTGGGGGCTGGACAAGACACCACTGCTTCTATCTTCGAAGGATCCACAGCTACTCCCTGTTGGGACAAAACATGTCCCAAGAAACGAACTTCTCGAGCCCAGAACTCACACTTGGACAACTTCCCAAACAACCGATGTTGGCGAAGAACTCCCAAAACAGCTCGTAGATGTTCTGCATGCTCTTCTTCAGATGTGGAGTACACAAGGATGTTGTCAATGAAAACCACAACAAACTTGTCCAAGAATTCACGGAATACAGCATTCATCAACCCCATGAAAACAGCTGGAGCATTTGTCACGCCGAATGGCATTACAACAAACTCATAATGCCCATGACGACAGCGGAAAGCAGTCTTCGGGATATCCTCATCCTTTACACGCATCTGATGATATCCTGACTGCAAGTCGATCTTTGAAAACCAACTTGCACCCTTCAGTTGATCGAATAGGTCATCAATCCGCGGGAGAGGATAACGGTTCTTTATTGTCACTTTGTTTAAGCGACGATAATCGACGCACAACCGCAAACTGCCATCAGACTTTTTCACGAACAAGACTGGTGCACCCCACGGTGACACACTTGGCCGAACAAAACCACACTGCAACAGACCATCGAGCTGAATATGTAGTTCTCGTAACTCAGAAGGGGCCATCCTATATGGAGACATAGAGATGGGAGACGCTCCTGGCTGTAGCTCGATCCCAAACTCGATCTTCCGTCGAGGGGGTAAGGATACAACCTCTTCTGGAAAGACATCAGGGTACTCTTCTACGACCCTAGGAAACGCCAGCTGTTGAACCTCTGAAGAACTCAGCATCATCCCAGCCATCATGGATGATAAGGATGAAACTCGTCTATGACTCATCCGAGGATCTCTCTCACCAACAAACACTACTTCCTCTCCATCTTCATCAAAGAAAACAACCTTCTTCCAGTAGCAATCCACAATAGCATTCACCGAATACAACCAATCCATGCCGAGGATGACAACATATGGTTGTATTCGTAAACATAGGAAATCTCTCCAAGAGCGGTGCTGCCCCAACACTAGCTCACAGTCTCTACATACTTCAAACAAGCTAGCTCGACCTCCAACTGGCGTAGTCAACGCCAAGGGCATTGGAAGCCTCTCTACCTCAAGTCCCAAAGCGTGGACAAGGGTAGGGGATATAAAGGAGTGTGTCTCTCCTGAATCAAACAAGGCATACACTAAGGTAGAAAACAAGCAAAGGGTACCTCGGACGACGCCTGGCTCGCCTGGAGCTGGCAACGCTAGAGCATGAAGCTGACCACGACCACCTCCACGGCCTCTCTGACCCTGATGACGACCACCACCACGGCCGCGCTCTGCTCTCTGAGGACGGGGAGCATCATGGGGCTGTCCTCTGCCTGCTCCATCTACCCTCTGGTGATCTAAAGCTGGTGCAACCTGCTGCTGTTGCCTCGGCTGGAACTGCCTCAATGGAGGAACCTGTAGTGGAGCGCCTGGTGCACGATGACTGCTCTGAAAAGTTGGGCAATCCCGCTGGTGATGACCACGTCCACCACAAGAAAAACAAGAGCCTGATCCCTTGGCATAGGTCTGAGAGTTGCTACCTCTGGAGAAATGAGATGGGAAGGGCCGGGACCTACCCCCAGGTGAACGGAAACTCTTCTGTCCTGAAAACCGGGAACCCCGGACCACAGCTCTGCTTCTTGAGGAATCATGACGATTCCCCTTTCGTGACGATCCGGTCCTATCCAAAGACCTCTCAACAACCTCTGCCCTCGCCAGCACCTCAAGATATGTCTTCAGCATAAATGGGGTGACATGGCGCTGGATCTCTGGACGCAAAGCCTCCTCGAAATTCCTCGCCCTGGCCTCATCATCTGGTAACAGGTCTGAAGCATATCGTAGAAGGTTCCTGAAACGGATTCCAAACTCCCGAACACTGGAGTTCCCCTGTCGAAGGGTAAGAAGCTCCTGGCGACTGGATGCCTTCGCAGTCGATGAAAGAAACTCGACTCTAAACCTGTCTCGAAACTCCTCCCATGAGATCGCTGACTCCTCACGATCCCCGAGGAACAAGAACCACCACTGTCTCGCTGCTCCACGCAACATCGTCACAACCAAGGACACCTAGTGTTCCTTCCGAGCACGAATCGAACTGAAGCCTATCTCGACCTCCTCCAACCAGTCTTCTGTGACTGCATCTGAAATGGAGCCCTCGTACTTCTGTAGACTCTGGCGCTGAAACTCTCAGAGTGTCTTCCTCCAAGTGTCATCGTCGTCAACCTCTACCCGGCGGCGATCTGCTGGAACAGCCTGCTGGGCACCTTCTGCGCAAACCTGACGGGGACGCCGACCTGGAGCCATACCTGTAAAATAACAATCGTTAGAGCTCCTAAGCCTGGAATATGGAAGACTCAACATTAATTAATTAATTATTTTGTTTTATTAATTTTAGGTTACCTATCCAAAGGTCTACCCATTCAAACACAGGCGCAAGGAATAATGATGCATGATCCTTTCCTAGGTCTCTACCCTACAACCAGTATCACTTTGTTTAGTAGCCATCGTAAACTTAAAGGTCCGTGCAACAGATCATAGGGGGCCCTGAACGCCTATGTCTCTGCCGGTCTCCAGTGTTTACCCCACTTTCTAAACATGAATGACACCGTTGCCCTACCATCCCATGCATCCTCACCTGTGCCTAACTCCAAACTCCATCCTATCACTCAACCAGACCTCTGATACCACTCTGTCACGACCCCCTACCCACAAAGTGTACCCCTCCTGGGCCGGCAATGTGAAAAGGGAGATAATGACCCCCGAGTCCCGCCTCCAGTAGGCCCCGGGTTGGCGACTAGCACCGAGGGTATAATACACACACAAATGGGAGGAATTACCCTCTAAGAGAACACATGCAGAAGAGAGAGATAGAATAGAATCCAACCAACTCCAACTCATAACTGAAATGTAAAAGAAACCCAAGTACATATATGAACTGTCATGCAAAAGTACTACAACTGAAAGGGGAAACTAAAAGTACCCAAAAGAAAGTAAAACGACAGCGACCACAAGCCCGAACAGCTCCTCCTCCAACCGCAAGCTAGTAGTAACCAGCTTGATCTCCAACCTGCTCCAAGTGACCTGAAAAACAGTTTATATCTACATAGGGTGAGTATAACAGTATACACAGTAGGATCCTCCCCAAGACTCTCGTGCAAAAGTAAAGAAAGCATGCTAAAGCCCAGTGAACAACAAGTGAAACTAACTCGTCACCTAAACAGGTATACTATGTTCCCAACCTCACCATGGCTACTCTCACCAAGTAACACATACAAGAATATAGCATATAGTAAAGAATGTCAAGGGTACCCCGCTACTACTTCCCCACTGGTTTGCCGCTTTGCCCCAACGACATACGTCCTGTGCATCTCTCTCCAAAGGCTTGCCCGTATCAACATGGGTCATGCTCCACAATCTGCACCACGTGCACCACATAGGCTTGCCCGCAGACACCTGGGCTAAGCTCCACACAATCCTCACAACCAAAAGTAACCAGGTAGTTTCCGGGAGCCACCACAGCTCGCATAACGTGTATCATACGTCGAGTATTATACCTGAAGCCATTACAGCCCATACACCGAGTAAGGATCCTCAAGCCATCACAGCCTATACATGTTACACCTATAGTAGTCCATAGGATACTATATCCAGAATATATGTGTGAAATAACCACAAGCCATTACAGCCCTCTACACACATATATGGGTAAAACTAACCACTGTGCCTACCAGCACTAGATCTACCAAGAGAAGAGAGCGGGGCCAAAGGGGGTAGTCAGCCATTCAACCTCCCATCAGAATGTTGGGGAAAACACCCCCCCAGGGCTCAGAATCCCCGGGGTGTCAGTTGCCCTTACCGACAGGGTGGAGTAGCGTATAGAAACACAAAAAGTACAGAATATATAAGTAACTCACATCCACACTATGGGCATTACCTAGTCATAGATACAACTGCAGCTAACGTCTCTCAGACTCCAGGCTGCTACTTCTAAGACTAGGTATCCTATAAGCACATAACCAATTGAAGAGCTTTATTAGATTACTCCATTCTCATTTATCAGTTCCACTGTACATTAGTTAATTCTTTAAGCATTAATTAAGATTGAACAATTCCCCATTTAACTGAAATGGCGTCACTTTCAATACAACTGCTCCTTTTTAAGATTCACATCACCTTTAAATTCTAGCATCTCCATCCCCGTGGATTTTCACCATTAAACAAAAATTCAATACAGAAATACTTTTCCACATTCCCAGGCATTCTAGAAAAACGTCCTATGCTTCTAAACACAAAGGAGGCTCAACACGGTGAGTAGATATACTACCCGTCGAGTCTTTGCCGCCTATAGAAAGAGCATAGACCCATCCTCCATCGAGAGGCTAAACACAGAAAGCACGTGGCATACCCCGCGTGTCTTCGCCTCCTTCAGAATGAGGGTAAGCAAGACCAGCTGCCTTGAGCAGTGGGGAAAAGCAAAGCAGATTAACATTCAAGAAAACCACAAGCAACCAGCAACCACATCCGTCCCATTCCATCACCCCTGGTGTCCTCCCTGACACCCATATGCATAAACCGATGCATCTCGCCACACTAGGCATCATCCGCTGCCACAACTATAAGGCCTCCATGCCTCCACATATCACAACAACCATCCAGGCTCACATCACAGCACAAGCAGCAGGAAAACAAACATCACAAAATGGGCTCTCGGCCCTTTAACAAACAAGAGGGTAACTCAGAACCCTTTTTTAAATTCCCACATAATCTGTTCTCTAAACCATATTGAATTAACAGATTTGTTATTCGTAGGTTCCAATCATGGATACCTAATAAGTAAGCTATCACAATTAAATAACCATGCTTACTTCCCTAATTTGATTATCCTCAAATTAGAACAACTACAACAACGACAACAACCAGATTAATTTACATGCCTCTTTATCTTTAGCCAATTAATCAACAATTAATTCCAGCTTTACGTTCATTATCAATTTCAATCATGAACGAACAATAAATCAAAGAAAACATAGATATCACTATATCTAGGAAAACATGAGGCAAACCGTTATCACGGTATAAAGCAACAGCATGCGATCAACCAATTCTTTTAATCCGGTTCAAGTATTCAATTAGGTCAATTTCATTGTGATCCAAAGGAATAAATCATGCTAATTCTACGATTTCACATATATAATTAGAGAAGCCATGAATCCCCTACCTCGAAGAGTTCTTGACGTCCTTTATCCACACAGCAGGTCACGATCCTCCCCTCGCGACAACTTATGTGGAAGAAAGATCGACACAGCTTGGTTGCATCCAACAGAGCGGGACTGATCCTAGGAGTAAGGGTTGTTTGTGCAACTCCTAAGGAAAGGATTGAAAGGTTCTAGCGCCTCTTAGTTAAGAACAAAAGGGAAGGAACAAGGGAGAATGATATCTCGTCCCTTTTTAAGATTTAACGAGGTGACGGTTTAAGATCCGGTTAATTCTCCATTAAAAACGGATCGCATTAACCCACACGGTTTGACCAAGTAAAACATTCCAAGCCTTAGGAATAATTAATATTAGGATTTATGGCATTTGAAACGGCCTTATGAGCCCTTAAAATAAGGCTTTAAATGTATTTTACGTCAAAGGAAACGTCAAAAGGGGAAAACTGTAGGAGTCTGGAAACACTGTTCACCCACCATTACTGTACATGAAACTGATCTGTGAAACTGAACTGTCACACCGATCTGTGAAACTGATCTGTCACACCGATCGGTCTCACCGATCTATCTCACCGATCTGTGAAACTGATCTGTGAAACTGATCTGTCACACCGATCTGTGAAACTGATCTGTGAAACTGATCTGTCACACCGATCTCTCTCACCGATCTGTCTCACCGATCTATCTCACCGATCTGTCTCACCTATCTGTCTCACCGATCTCTCTCACCGATCTGTCTCACCGATCTCTCTCACGGATCTGTCTCACCGATCTGTCTCACCGATCTCTCTCACCGATCTGTCTCACCGATCTGTCTCACCGATCTGTCTCACCGATCTGTCTCACCGATCTGTGAAACTGATCTGTGTCACCGATCTGTGACACTGATCTGTCTCACCGATCTGTGAAACTGATCTGTCTCACCGATCTGTGAAACTGATCTGTCTCACCGATCTGTGAAACTGATCTGTCTCACCGATCCGTGAAACTGATCTGTCTCACCGATCCGTGAAACTGATCTGTCTCACCGATCCGTGAAACTGATCTGTCTCACTGATCTGTTACTGTTCATAAAACTGGAAACACTGTTCACAGAACTAGAAAATTGGCAAAGTGTTGGGGATAAGTCCCCTTGACCTCCCGGAACACCTCCAACACCAACATTTCACAAAGTAATGGACCAGAGAGGTCCGGGCCATTACATTACATAAATTTATATATTTTAGTTCAAACAATAATTTTATATTTCTTTTAGATTAAAGGATATCCATTTGTAATATATTAGTGGGCTAGCATACTGATTTTTAATACTCACACATATATTTATTTTCTATTTTAGCCCTTGTGTTGGTTTCTTCATGAGTTTGATAGCCTTGATTGACATGTGATCGTAGTGCGGGAGTGTGACCATCAGGGTCACATGGAGTTATTTCTTCATCCAGTATGGTTAATTTAGTATTATTTTTTAGATGTATGTTATATTTTGTTGAATACATAATGATTGGTTAAGTTTTTAAAAAATGTGTTTTAGGTTGTCCATTCCTTTCTACTATTTGTTTTATTGTTTATATTTGGGAAAAATAATTCCCTTGTCTACACTAATGATTCTCAGAACTAGTTAGAAACCCATCAGTATCAGGGATTCCCTTCTGGCCATACCATGGATCAGTTCAGGTGCTCGGTTTTGTGTTGACCTGGGCTAGTTCGTGACATGTATCTTAAAATAAGAATGGTTTAGTCTAGCATTAATGTTAAATGAAGATTAAATAATATATAAAAGGCCCATAAGCCTATGGAACATCCTTCCAAACATTTCCTGATGACTATAGAAATACTAAACCACCATATTTGGTTCAATAGATACAGTGGAAACCTCAATACTAACAAACATACATTCATAGAATTATTATCGTAAACATCTTCACATCATAGATAACAGTTTATAAGGGTTCCTAGATAAAAAAAATTTTATATTATTTCAAAAATAAATAGAATATCTAATGTGATGATACAGTCTCTCTCCTTGATAATTTATTGAATATCATTCTAGGTAAGCGCATGCACTAGAAAATCTCTCCTTAAAAAATTAATTTCATGATTTATCATTTCTCAACCTCGTAAAATTATATCATGATAATTTATATTTTATTATACTTTTATAATTAACATTCCAAAATTTATTCTATGTAATAATTTTATTATTATTAATTTAATAATTTATAAAAAAATAAAAATTTATATTTATATATTGATAATTTAATACAAATTAAATTTTATAATTATCAATTTATAATTTAATCTATAATTTGACACTCATAATCATAAAATTACATTTTAATAATTCTTAATAATTATACATTAATATTATCTAAATTATTATTAGATGATAATTCTAATTATCATTTGATAGGTCAATGTAGTTATCATCTATTATGTTTATAAATTATCCATAAATAAATACTTGTGATTATCCTAAAAAAATTTAATTTTATAAATATTACATTGATTATCTAGAAATTATATTTTATAAATTTCAATAACTTATTACATTATAAAATGACATAATATATTCTATGTAATTATTAGTGATTATCATTTAATTTAAAAAATCATATATTTTGATAATTTAATAGATTATATCCTTGGAATAATCTTATTTAATTATCATTACAAATTAATTTATAATTATACCTAATAATTTCTCAATAAAAATTATTTTAAAGACATTGTAAATTATTCTTGATAAAACATTCAATTATATTCTCATAAAATATCATATTTATTTTATCATAATCCCTAAAAATTTCCCTTATAAGTTTTTTAGAATAGTCATTTTTGTAATGTCCCGGACCTCTCCGGTCCATTACATTGTGGAATTTTGGTGTTGGAGGTGTTCTGGGAGGCCAAGGGGACTTATCCCCAACACTTTGCCAATTTTCCAGTTCTATGAACAATGTTTCCAGTTTTATGAACAGTAATAGATCGGTAGGACAGATCAATAGCACAGATCAGTAGCACAGATCAGTAGCACTGCTCGGTAGCATAGATCGGTAGCACAGATCGGTAGCACAGATCAGTAGCACAGATCAGTAGCACAGATCCGTAGCACAGATCGGTAGCACGGATCAGTAGCACAGATCCGTTGCACAGATCAGTAGCACAGATCGGTAGCACAGATCGGTAGCACAGATCGGTAGCACTGATCAGTAGCACAGATCCGTAGCACAGATCGGTAGCACAGATCGGTAGCACAGATCGGTAGCACAGATCGGTAGCACTGATCAGTAGCACTGATCGTTAGCACTGATCGGTAGCACAGATCCGTAGCACGGATCGGTAGCACAGATCAGTAGCACGGATCGGTAGCACAGATCGGTAGCACTGATCCGTAGAACTGATCGGTAGCACTGATCGGTAGCACAGATCAGTAGCACAGATCGGTAGCACAGATCAGTAGCACAGATCAGTAGCACAAATCGGTAGCACAGATCGGTAGGTGTACAGTAACGGTAGGTGAACAGTGTTTCCAGACTCCTACAGTTTTGCCTCTTTTGACGTTTCCTTTGACGTAAAAAGCCTTTAAATCCTTATTTTAAGGGCTCTTAAGGCCGATTGAAATGCCATAAATCCTTTATTAATTATTCATAAGGCTTGGAATGTTTTACTTGGTCAAACCGCGTGGGTTAATGCGATCCGCTTTTAATGGAGAATTAACCGGATCTTAAACTGTCGCCCCATTAAATCTTAAAAAGGGAGGAGATATCATTCTCCCTTGTTCTTTCCCTTTGTTCTCGACTAAGAGGCGCTAGAACCTATCAATCCTTTCCGTAGGAGTTGCACAATCAATCTTTACCCCGAGGATTGGTTCTGTTCTGTTTTGGATGCAACTTAGCCGTGTCGATCAATCTTTGATATAAGGTATGTGGTATTGTCGTTCTTTTGGGGTTCATCTTCTCCTATCCTCTTTTCCAGAATTATACCATGTATTTTTTCCAAGATTCTAATGGGTTTTCTTGGGGTTGGTTGGTACTGTCGTACCGCAACATCCTCTGGTGGATGCAGTTGTCGCGAGGGAAGGATCGTGAGCTGTTGTGTGGATAAAGAACGTGAGGAACTGTTTGAGGTAGGGATTTCATGGATTCTCTAATTGTGTATGTGCAATCGTAGAATTAGCATGATTTATTCCTTTGGATCACAATGAAATTGACCTAATTAAATACATGAACCGGATTAAAAGAAGTGGTTGATCGCATGTTGTTGCTTTATACCGTGATAACGGTTTGCCTCATGTTTTCCTAGATATAGTGATATCTATGTTTCTTTGTTTCGTTGTTCGTTCATGATAGAAATTGATAACGAACGTAAAGCTGGAATTAATTGATAATTAATTGGCAAAGATAAAGAGGCATGTAAATTAATCTGGTTATTGTCATTGTTTTAGTTGTTCTAATTTGAGGATAATCAAATTAGGGAAGTAAGCATGGTTATTTAATTGTGATAGCTTGCTGATTAGGTATCCATGATTGGAACCTAAGAATAACAAATCTGTTAATTCAATATGGATTAGAGAAAAGATTATGTGGGAATTTCTAAAAGGGTTCTGAGTTACCCTCTTGTTTGTTAAAGGGCCGAGATCCCATTTTGTGATGTTTGTTTTCCTGCTGCTTGTGCTGTGATGTGAGCCTGGATGGCTGTTGTGATATGTGGAGGCATGGAGGCCTTGTGGTTTTGGCAGCGGATGACGCCTAGTGTGGCGAGATGCATCGGTTTATGCATGTGGGTGTCGGGGAGGACACCAGGGGTGATGGAATGGGATGGATGTGGTTGCTGGTTGCTTGCGGTTTTCTTGAATGTTAATCTTCTTTGCTTTTCCCCACTGCTCAAGGAAGCTGGTCTTGCTACCCTTCTTCCGAAGGAGGTGAAGACGCGCGGGGTATGCCACATGCTTTCCATGTTTAGCCTCCTGAGGGAGAATGGGTATATGCTCTTCCTATAGGCGGCAAAGACTCGACAGGTAGTATATCTACTCACCGTGTTGAGCCTCCTTTGTATTTAGAAGCATAGGATGTTTTTCTAGAATGCTTGGGAATGTGGAAAAGTAATTCTGTAAGGAATGTTTGATTAAATGGTGAAAATCCATGGGGATGGAGATGCTGGAATTTAAAGTTGATGTGAATCTTAAAAAGGAGAAGTTGTTTTTGAAAGTGATGCCATTTCAGTTTAATGTGGAATTCTTCATTCTTAATTAATGTTTAAAGAATTAATTAATGTACAGTGGAACTGATAAATGAGAATGGAGTAATCTAATAAATCTCTTCATTGTTTGTGTGCTTATAGGATACCTAGTCTTAGAAGTAGCAGCCTGGAGTCTGAGAGACGTTAGCTGCAGTTGTATCTAAGACTAGGTAATGACCATAGTGTGGATGTGAGTTACTTATATATTCTGTACTTTTTCTGTTTCTATACGCTACTCCACCCTGTCGGTAAGGGCAACTGACACCCCGGGGATTCTGAGCCCTGGGGGGTGTTTTCCCCAACATTCTGATGGGAGGTTGAATGGCTGACTACCCCCTTTGTCACCGCTCTCTTCTCTTGGTAGATCCTTGTGCTGGTAGGCACAGTGGTAAGTTTTACCCATATATGTGTGTAGAGGGCTGTAATGGCTTGTGGTTATTTCACACACATATATTCTAGATATAGTATCTTATGGAATACTATAGGTGTAATGTGTATAGGCTGTGATGGCTTGAGGATCCTTACTCGGCGTATGGGCTGTGATGGCTTGAGGAATAATACTCGACGTATGATACATGTTATACGAGCTATGGTGGCTCCCGGAAACTACCTGGTTACTTTGGTTGTGAGGACGGTGTGGTGCTTCGCCCAGGTGTCTGCGGGCAAGCCTTTGTGGTGCACGAGGTGCAGATTGTGGAGCTTAGCCCAGGTGTCTGCGGGCAAGCCTTTGGAGAGAGATGCACATGACGTATGTCGTTGGGGAAAAGCGGAAAACCAGTGGGGAAGTAGTAGCGGGGTACCCTTGATATTCTTTACTACATGCTATATTCTGGTATGCGTTACTTGGTGAGAGTAGCCATGGTGAGGTTGGGAACATTGTATATCTGTTTAGGTGACGATTTAGTTTCACTTGTTGTTCACTGGGCTTTAGCATAATTTCTTTACTTTTGCACGATAGTCTTGGGGAGGATCCTACTGAGTATACTGTTATACTCACTCTATGTACATATAAACTATTTTTCAGGTCACTTGGACCAGGTTGGAGATCAAGCTGGTAACTACTAGCTTGCGGTTGGAGGAGGAGCTGTTCGGGCTTGTGGTCGCTGTCGTTTTACTTTCTTTTGGGTACTTTTAGTTTTCCCTTTCAGTTGTAGTACTTTTGCATGACATTTCATATATGTACTTGGGTTTCTTTTATATTTCAGTTTTGAGTTGGAGTTGGTTGGAGTCTATTCTATCTCTCTCTTCTGCATGTGTTCTCTTAGAGGGTAATGCCTCCCATTTGTATGTTTATTATACCCTCGGTGCTAGTCGCCAACCCGGGGCCTACTGGAGGCGGGACTCGGGGGTCATTATCTCCCTTCTCACATTGCCGGCCCAGGAGGGGTACACTTTGTGGGGAGGGGGTCGTGACAGAGTGGTATCAGAGGTCTGGTTGAGGGATAGGATGGAGTTTGGAGTTAGGCACAGGTGAGGATGCATGGGATGGTAGGGCAACAGTGTCATTCATGTTTAGAAAGTGGGGTAAACACTGGAGACCGGTAGAGACATAGGCGTTCAGGGCCCCCTATGATCTGTTGCACGGACCTTTACGTTTACGATGGCTACTAAACAAAGTGATACTGGTTTCAGGGTAGAGACCTCGGAAAGGATCATGCATCATTATTCTTTGCGCCTGTGTTTGAATGGGTAGACCTTGGGATAGGTAACCTAAAAATTAATAAAACAAAATAATTAATTAATTAATGTTGAGTCTTTCATATTCCAAGCTTAGGACCTCTAATAGTTGTTATTTTACAGTTATGGATCCAGGTCGGCGTCCCCGTCAGGTTTGCGCAGGAGGTGCCCAGCAGGCTGTTCCAGCAGATCGCCGCCGGGTAGAGGTTGACGACGATGACACTTGGAGTAAGACACTCCGAGAGTTTCAGCGCCAGAGTCTACAGAAGTACGAGGGCTCCGTTTCAGATGTAGTCAAAGAAGACTGGTTGGAGGAGGTCGAGATAGGCTTCAGTTCGATTCGTGCTCGGAAGGAACACTGGGTGTCCATGGTTGTGACGATGTTGTGTGGAGCAGCGATACAGTGGTGGTTCTTGTTCCTCGGGGATCGTGAGGAGTCAGCGATCTCATGGGAGGAGTTTCGAGACAGGTTTAGAGTCGAGTTTCTTTCTTCGACTGCGAAGGCGTCCAGTCGCGAGGAGCTTCTTACCCTTCGGCAGGGGAGCTCCAGTGTTCGGGAGTTTGGAATCCAATTCAGGAACCTTCTACAATATGCTTCAGACCTGTTACCAGATGATGAGGCCAGGGCAAGGCATTTGGAGGAGGCTTTGCGTCCAGAGATCAAGCGCCAGGTCACCCCATTTATGCTGAAGACATATCTAGAGGTGTTGGCGAGGGAAGAGGTTGTTGAGAGGACTTTGGCCAGGACCGGATCTTCACGAGAGGGGAATCTTCATGATTCCTCACGAAGCAGAGCTGTGGTCCGGGGTTCCCGGTTTTCAGGACAGAAGAGTTTCTGTTCACCTGGGGGTAGGTCCCAGCCCTTCCCATCTCGTTTCTCCGGAGGCAGCAACTCTTAGGCCTATGCAAAGGGATCAGGTGCTTGTTTTTCTTGTGGTGGACGTGGTCATCAGCAGCGGGAGTGCCCAACTTTTTAGACCAGTCATCGTGGACCAGGCGCTCCACTCCAGGTTCCTCCGTTGAGGCAGTTCCAGCTGAGGCAGCAGCAGCAGGTTGCACCAGCTTTAGATCACCAGAGGGTAGATGGAGCAGGCAGAGGACTGCCCGATGATGCTCCCCGTCCTCAGAGAGCAGAGCGTGGCCGTGGTGGTTGTCGTCATCAGGGTTAGAGAGGCCGTGGAGGTGGTCGTGGTCAGCTTCATGCTCTAGCGTTGCCAGCTCCAGGTGAGCCAGACGTCGTCCGAGGTACCCTTTGCTTTTTTTCTACATTGGTGTATTCCTTGTTTGATTCAGGAGTGACACACTCCTTTATATCCCCTACCCTTGTCCACGCTTTGGGAATTGAGGTAGAGAGGCTTCCAGTGCCCTTGGCGTTGACTACGCCAGTTGGAGGCCGAGCTAGCTTGTTTGAAGTATGTAGAGACTGTGAGCTAGTGTTGGGGTAGCACCGCTCTTGGGGAGATTTACTATGTTTACGAATACAACCATATGATGTCATCCTCAACATGGATTGGTTGTATTCGGTGTAGGCTATTTTGGATTTCTACAGGAAGAAGGTCGTTTTCTATGATGAAGATGGAGAGGAAGTGGTGTTTGTTGGTGGGAGAGATCCTCAGATGAGTCATAGACGAGTTTCATCCTTATCATCCATGATGGCTGGGATGATGCTGAGTTCTTCAGAGGTTCAACAGTTTGCGTTTTCTAAGGTCGTAGAGGAGTACCATGACGTCTTCCCAGAAGAGGTTGTATCCTTACCCCCTCGACGAGAGATCGAGTTTGGGATCGAGCTACAGTCGGGAGCATCTCCTATATCTATGTCTCCATATAGGATGGCCCCTTCTGAGTTACGAGAGCTATGTATTCAGCTCGATGGTCTATTGTAGTGTGGTTTTGTTCGGCCAAGCGTGTCACCGTGGGGTGCACCAGTTTTTTTTGTGAAAAAGGCTGACAGCAGTTTGCGGTTGTGTGTCGATTATCGTCGGTTAAACAAAGTGACAATAAAGAACCGCTATCATCTCCCACGGATTGATGACCTATTCGATCAACTGAAGGGTGCAAGTTGGTTTTCAAAGATCGACTTGCGGTCAGGATATCATCAGATGCGTGTAAAGGATGAGGATATCCCGAAGACTGCTTTCCGCTGTCGTCATGGGCATTATGAGTATGTTGTAATGCCATTCGGCGTGACAAATGCTCCAGCAGTTTTCATGGGGTTGATGAATGCTGTGTTCCGTGAATTACGGGACACGTTTGTTGTGGTTTTCATCGACGACATCCTTGTATACTCCACATCTGAATAGGAGCATGCAGAGCATCTACGAGCCGTTTTGGGTGTTCTTCGCCAACATCGGTTGTTTGGGAAGTTGTCCAAGTGTGAGTTCTTGGGCTCGAGAAGTTCGTTTCTTGGGACATGTTGTGTCCCAACAGGGAGTAGCTGTGGATCCTTCTAAGATAGAAGCAGTGGTGTCTTGGCCAGCCCCCAAGACCGTGTCAGAGGTGCGAAGTTTCCTTTGTCTCTCAGGCTATTACAGGAGGTTTGTGTCTAATTTCTCCCGAGTTGCGACTCCTCAGACATCTTTGACCAGGAAGGATCAAACATTCATATGGACTGATCAGTGTCAGAAAACTTTCGAGTATCTAAAGGAGAAGTTGGTATGTGCTCCAGTCCTTTGTCTTCCAGCATAGGGAGTCCAGTTTGATGTTTTCTATGATGCTTCACATCTGGGGCTAGGCTGTGTTCTCATGCAGTAGAGGTCCGTTTTTTCTTATGGGTCTCGGCAGTTGCATCCCCATGAACGCAACTATGCCACCCATGATCTTGAGTTGGCAGCCGTGGTGTTTTCTCTGATGTTGTGGAGACATTACCTCATTGGTGAGCACTTTGTGGTTTTCACCGATCATAAGAGTTTGAGGTATGTTTTCTACCAACGTGACTTGAACTTGAGGCAGCATCGGTGGATGGAGTTCTTGCAGGAATACGACTTTGAAATATCGTATACACCTGGAAAAGGTAACGTTGTAGCTGATGCACTAAGCCGAAAGTCACGTAATGATGTTGTGTGTGAATCTGGTGATTCCTGGAGAGTGATGAAAGAGCTATCAGATTTGCATCTTGATATGGGAGAAGTTGGGGGAAGAGGTTGTCTTTTCCAGATGACGGTGCAGTCATCCCTGATGCAGAAGGTGGAAGAGTCTCAGTTGGGTGATCTAGAGGTGGATGTTTGGAGAGACAGAGTTGTTTGTGGGGAGGCCCCTGATGGTTGGTTGGAGGATGAACAACACCGAGTGTTGTATCATGGCAGGCCTTTTGTTCCCTTGGCGATGCGTGAGACGGTTCTCCGAGAGTTCCATAGTTCACCCTTGGCAGTACATCCTGGTGTGACGAAGATGTACCGATCCTTGAGGAGTCAGTTTTGGTGGCCTGGGCTGAAGCATACAGTTGCAGAATGTGTGTCTCGATGTTTAGTCTGCCAGAAGGTGAAGGCCGAACACCGTGTTCCTGGTGGTCTTCTCCAGCACTTAGAGATTCCTCAGTGGAAGTGGGAGGACATCTCAATGGACTTTGTTACAGGTTTACCTCGAGCTCCGGGAGGACATGATGCTATATGGGTGGTAGTGGATCGTTTAACTAAATCGGCCCACTTCATAGCAATCAAGGAGTCGAGCTCAGTGGAGGTTTTGTCGAGGCAGTATGTGGAGGTGGTGGTGAGGCTTCACGGAGTTCCTAAGACGATCATTTCTGATCAAGATCCTCATTTTACCTCTAGGGTATGGAGAGGTCTCCAGCATGCTTTGGCTCTCAACTGAGCCTTAGCACTGCTTTTCATCCTCAAACGGATGGTCAGACAGAGCGAACCATCCAGACTCTTGAATACATGTTGCGCTCTTATGTTCTTGATTTTGGAGGTTCCTGTGTGAAGAACTTACCTTTGGTAGAGTTCGCATAAAATAATAGTTTTCACTCTACCATCGGCATGGCGCCGTTTGAAGCCTTGTATGGCCGGCCATGCCGTTCTCCGTTGTGCTGGACTGGGGTCGGAGAGTCAGCAATTCTCGGACCGGAACTAGTGCAGAATACAACAGAGATGGTTCAGGTGATTCGTGAGAGGATGAAGACAGCACAAGATCGTCAGAAATCTTATGCTGATCAAAGAAGGAGACCCTTAGAGTTTAATGTTGGGGATCATGTGTTTCTAAAGGTGACTCCTCGTCGTGGGCAGCGAAGGTTTGGTCGCGGAAGTAAGCTTTCTCCCCGTTTTGTTGGGCCTTTTGAGGTGTTAGCTCGTGTTGGAGCTGTGTCATATCGAGTAGCACTTCCCCCTCAGATGAGTCGGATACATGATGTTTTCCATGTATCATATCTCCGACGTTACCTTCATGATGAATCTCATGTTATCGATTGGGGAGAGATCGATATTGATGATGATGCAACCTTCGAGGAGCGACCTGTGGAGATCCAAGAACACAAGGAGAAGGTGTTGCGTGGGCGTTCTATCCCCTTAGTTCGCGTCTTGTGGTGACACGGTTCCATGGAGGAGAGTACCTGGGAGCGTGAGTCACAGATACGTGCTCAGTACCCAGATTTGTTTAATGTTTAACTCCTTTCATTTAATGATGTTTTCTTTGTGGTTGGACCTTTCATGTTTTATTTATGTACCTTTGATGTGATGTTGTGAATGAATTGTTTGGGTATGGATTGTTTGTTCCCGGATGTCAGATTTTTGTTCCAGCTTTCAAACAACTCATGGTGGTTTTTCCCTGAGAGGTATCTTATGGGGTGGTTGTTCTGACCCCTCTTTTCTTGTGGGTTTGTTTTTAATTCTCGAGGACGAGAATGTTTTGAGATGTATCTAATGTAATGGCCCGGACCTCTCCGGTCCATTACTTTGTGTAATTTTGGTGTTGGAGGTGTTCTGGGAGGCCAATTGGACTTATCCCCAACACTTTGCCAATTTTCCAGTTCTGTGAATAGTATTTCCAGTTTTATAAACAGTAACAGATCGGTAGCACATATCAGTAGCACATATCAGTAGCACATATCAGTAGCACAGATCGGTAGCACAGATCGGTAGCACAGATCAGTAGCACAGATCAGTAGCACAGATCCGTAGCACAGATCGGTAGCACAGATCGGTAGCACAGATCGGTAGCACAGATCCGTAGCACAGATCCGTAGCACAGATCCGTAGCACAGATCGGTAGCACAGATCCGTAGCACAGATCAGTAGCACAGATCAGTTGCACAGATCGGTAGCACAGATCAGTATCACAGATCCCTAGCACAGATCGGTAGCACAGATCCGTAGCACAGATCGGTAGCACAGATCAGTAGCACAGATCGGTAGCACAGATCGGTAGCACAGATCGGTAGCACAGATCGGTAGCACTGATCAGTAGCACAGATCGGTAGCACAGATCGGTAGCACAGATCGGTAGCACAGATCGATAGCACAGATCGGTAGCACAGATCAGTAGCACAGATCGGTAGCACAGATCGGTAGCACAGATCGGTAGCACAGATCGATAGCACAGATCGGTAGCACAGATCGGTAGCACTGATCGGTAGCACTGATCGGTAGCACTGATCGGTAGCACAGATCGGTAGCACAGATCGGTACCACTGATCAGTAGCACTGATAGGTAGCACTGATTGGTAGCACAGATCGGTAGCACAGATCGGTAGCACAGATCAGTAGCACAGATCGGTAGCACATATCGGTAGCACAGATCGGTAGGTGTACAGTAACGGTAGGTGAACAATGTTTCCAGACTCCTACAGTTTTGCCTCTTTTGATGTTTCCATTGACATAAAAAGCATTTAAAGCCTTATTTTAAGGGCTCTTAAGGCCGATTCAAATGCCATAAATCCTTTATTAATTATTCATAAGGCTTGGAATGATTTACTTGGTCAAACCGCGTGGGTTAATGCGATCCATTTTTAATGGAGAATTAAACGGATCTTAAACTGTCGTCCCATTAAATCTTAAAAAGGGACGAGATATCATTATCCCTTGTTCTTTCCCTTTTTTCTCGACTAAGATGCGCTAGAACCTATCAATCCTTTCCATAGGAGTTTCACAATCAATCTTTACCCCGAGGATTGGTTCTGTTCTGCTTTGGATGCAACTTAGCCGTGTCGATCAATCTTCGATATAAGGTATGTGGTATCGTCGTTCTTTTGGGGTTCATCTTCTCCTATCCTCTTTTCCATAATTATACCATGTATTTTTTTTCCAAGATTCTAATGGGTTTTCTTGGGTTTGGATGGTACTGTCGTACCGCAACATCCTCCGGTGGATGCAGTTGTCACGAGGGAAGGATCGTGACCTGTTGTGTTGATAAAGAACGTGAGGAACTGTTTGAGGTAGGGGATTCATGGCATCTCTAATTGTGTATGTGCAATCGTAGAATTAGCATGATTTATTCCTTTGGATCACAATGAAATTGACCTAATTAAATACTTGAACCGGATTAAAAGAAGTGGTTGATCGCATGTTGTTTCTTTATACCGTGATAACAGTTTGCCTCATGTTTTCCTAGATATAGTGATATCTATGTTTCTTTGTTTCGTTGTTCGTTCATGATAGAAGTTGATAACGAACGTAAATCCGGAATTAATTGATAATTAATTGGCAAAGATAAAGAGGCATGAAAATTAATCTGGTTATTGTCATTGTTGTAGTTGTTCTAATTTGAGGATAATAAAATTAGGGAAGTAAGCATGGTTATTTAATTATGATAGCTTGCTGATTAGGTATCCATGATTGGAACCTACGAATAACAAATCTGTTAATTCAATATGGATTAGAGAACAGATTATGTGGGAATTTCTAAAAGGGTTCTGAGTTATCCTCTTGTTTGTTAAAGGGCCGAGAGCCCATTTTGTGATGTTTGTTTTCCTACTGCTTGTGCTGTGATGTGAGCCTGGATGGCTGTTGTGATATGTGGAGGCATAGAGGCCTTGTGGTTGTGGAAGCGGATGACGCCTAGTGTGGTGAGATGCATCAGTTTATGCATGTGGGTGTCGGGGAGGACACCAAGGGTGATGGAATGGGATGGATGTGGTTGCTGGATGCTTGCAGTTTTCTTGAATGTTAATCAGCTTTGCTTTTCCCCACTGCTCAAGGCAGCTGGTCTTGCTACCCTTCTTCCGAAGGAGGCGAAGACGCGCGGGGTATGCCACGTGCTTTCAGTGTTTAGCATCCCGAGGGAGAATGGGTATATGCTCTTCCTATAGGCGGCAAAGACTCAACGAGTAGTATATCTACTCACCATGTTGAGCCTCCTTTGTGTTTAGAAGCATAGGAAGTTTTTCTAGAATGCCTGGGAATGTGGAAAAGTAATTCTGTAAGGAATGTTTGATTAAATGGTGAAAATCCATGGGGATGGAGATGCTGGAATTTAAAGGAGATGTGAATCTTAAAAAGGAGCAGTTTTTTTTGAATGTGATGCCATTTCAGTTTAATGTGGAATTATTCATTCTTAATTAATGTTTAAAGAATTAATTAATGTACAGTGGAACTGATAAATGAGAATGGAGTAATCTAATAAAGCTATTCATTGTTTGTGTGCTTATAGGATACCTAGTCTTAGAAGTAGCAGCCTGGAGTCTGAGAGACGTTAGCTGCAGTTGTATCTAAGACTAGGTAATGCCCATAGTGTGGATGTGAGTTACTTATATATTCTGTACTTTTTTGTATTTCTATATGCTACTCCACCCTGTCGGTAAGGGAAACTGACACCCCGGGGATTCTGAGCCCTGGGGGGGGGGGGTGTTTTCCCCAACATTCTGATGGGAGGTTGAATGGCTGTCTACCCCCTTTGGCCCCGCTCTCTTCTCTTGGTAGATCCTTGTGCTGGTAGGCACAATGGTTAGTTTTACCCATATATGTGTGTAGAGGGCTGTAATGGCTTGTGGTTATTTCACACACATATATTCTGGATATAGTATCCTATGGTATACTATAGGTGTAACGTGTATAGGCTGTGATGGATTGAGGATCCTTACTCGGCGTATGGGCTGTGATGGCTTGAGGAATAATACTCGACGCATGATACACGTTATACGAGCTATGGTGGCTCCCGGAAACTACCCGGTTACTTTGGTTGTGAGGACGGTGTGGTGCTTCGCCCAGGTGTCTGCGGGCAAGCCTTTGTGGTGCACGAGGTGCAGATTGTGGAGCTTAGACCAGGTGTCTGCGGGCAAGCCTTTGGAGAGAGATGCACAAGACGTATGTCGTTGGGGCAAAGCGGAAAACCAGTGGGGAAGTAGTAGCGGGGTACCCTTGATATTCTTTACTACATTCTATATTCTTGTATGCGTTACTTGGTGAGAGTAGCCATGGTGAGGTTGGGAACATAGTATACCTGTTTAGGTGACGAGTTAGTTTCACTTGTTGTTCACTGGGCTTTAGCATGCTTTCTTTACTTTTTCACGAGAATCTTGGGGAGGATCCTACTGAGTATACTGTTATACTCACCCTATGTACATATAAACTGTTTTTCAGGTCACTTAGAGCAGGTTGGAGATCAAGCTGGTTACTACTAGCTCGCGGTTGGAGGAGGAGCTATTCGGGATTGTGGTCGCTGTCGTTTTACTTTCTTTTGGACACTTTTAGTTTTCCCTTTCAGTTGTAGTACTTTTGCATGACATTTCATATATGTACTTGGGTTTTGTTTATATTTCAGTTCTGAGTTGGAGTTGGATGGAGTCTATTCTATCTCTCTCTTCAGCATGTGTTCTCTTAGAGGGTAATGCCTCCCATTTGTATGTTTATTATACCCTCGGTGCTAGTCGCCAACCCGGGGCCTACTGGAGGCGGGACTCGGGGGGTCATTATCTCCCTTCTCACATTGCTGACCCAGGAGGGGTACACATTGTGGGGAGGGGGTCGTGAAAATTTTAAAATTCAATAATTTATCATATTAACATAATATCCTCCATATTTCCATCTTTTAATATAGGAGCATAAAAAAGAGGAAAATAATTATGAGAAAAACAAAAAAACTATAAGGGAATATGTGAGTAATAGATCTCTTTGCATTCAAAAAATTGAAATAAGTCACCCATAACAAATTGCGGATGACCTAACCAATCATGAAAATGGAGTTATAGGGCTTCCAAATTCAAATTATTCCACACATGGTGGAATCAAAATATAAAAATAGATAAAACCACATTATATCATGGCACTCAAATCCCATAATTAAGAAACCCTTTTTAATCTACAATTCGATAGAAAAACGATGGCAAAGTAACTATTTTCTCATCAATAAGGCTTTAAAATAGAACGAGATAAAATTAGTGAAGAAATGAATAGTTTTCAGTTATCCATTCATTAATATATTTGTTTTCTTGGTTATGGTAGAGAGGATATCCTTGTAATTATTTTAATTAATTAAATTCATATAATAATATAAATTAATTTTATAATTTTTTTATCGAGTGTAATGTTACCAATCACCTAAAGCATATAAATATTAGATCCCATTTTTGGTAATCCTCACATAAATTACCTAATAATAGTTTCATATTTCGGATATGACACACTATTTCCTATATATTAAATTATATTCATAAATAAATAAATATATATATTGTATTAAATTATTTATCCTTATGTGGGATGTTACCAAATGACCGACATAGAAAAATATTATGTCCCGCCTATAGAAAAGCTCACATCATAGATCTAATAGTGGTCACATATTTCTTATATGATACACTATTAGTATGCTATTTAATATCATTACGATAAATCCTGAATTAATAATATAACATAATAAATATTTTCATCCATCTACACTGATCCTCTACTAGCCAAAGAATGTCAAACTTCCTTATCAGATAAATTAAAAAATATTCAAATGAAAAATTTATGGTTTTAACAAGGAATTAAACTTACACATACCCTTTAAATAATCTTTTTAATATCCTTTTTTGAAAAATTACATTTTCAAATATAAATAACCATATTTTATATTCAGTGAGGGTTTTTATTATCCTAAAGTTTTAGGATTTTAAAACAATTTACCTATGAAAAGTATAAAAAATACTCTAACTGAAAACAATATTTACCTTAAATTAATAAAATATATTATATATAAAAAAATTCTTGTTGAAATAATAAAATTAATATAATAACATAAATATTTATAAAATTAATATAAACTGATATAGAGAAACAAAATCTCACCATAGAAAAATTCTATTACCCCAAAATTTTGAATTAAATGATGAAGAAAAAAATAGGATATGGTTACAATTTTCAAATAGGACCCAATCCATTATTGGAATGAAATATTTAAAACATTATTTTCATCAAAATGTTTTAATTAAAAATCAAGATATTAATAATTAATCAATGTATATTTTCCAAAAAATTACATAGAACATTAACATCCTCAATAAACATAGTATTGATTCCACACCAATTACATATAACACATTCTAAAACCCATAAACTATTAACAATAAAATTTATTAATCCCCTATTTGGATATATTTCACAATACCAGTCTTTCAGAATAAATTTAGTTAAAACATTAAAGTAGACTTGATATTTCTGAATCCAAATGTATTAAATCAATTATTATTGTGGATAATTTTATATTAAATTATCAATATTATAATATAATATATGATGAAATTAGAAATAATTATTTATAACTTAAATGAAAATGTAATCCCCAATCCTATTTTTTTTAAATCAATAATTGTTTTGGATGAATATATATGTCAATACATAAAAATAATTTTGAAAACCCTAAAATAACGACATCGATTAAATTTCATGTTTATATCTAAAATAAGAAAAAAAATTCAAAATTTTTATAAATTAGTTCAAATCAACCCATTTCATGAAAAATAAGTAAATAATTTTGTGATTTATCTCTCAAATAAAAACTATCAGCATTATATAAAAAACTATTATAGTCAAAAAATCGAGTAATATTCTTATTTATCACTTTCATTAAAGAAGAATATTTCGAAAATTTAGGCCACTATTATAATTATCATCCTTTTTAAGAATCATTAGATCCATAATTACAAAATATTAATCAATCGAAACAAAAAAAATCTATAAAAATATCAAATGTAACAAGATAATGAGCAATTATGCTATTAAATAACTATTTATTATTTATCATAAATATAATAATCCTTTAAATTACTTTTCAACTACTATATATTTTATTTAAATATGAAATTATCTTGAAATATATTCCTTAAAAAAGGATGTTTCCTCAAATCCATATCATTTAGTTGATAAATTTCATATATGACCAAAATTGTTTATCTATAATAATGTTTTTTCTTTCATTAATATATTTTTATAATATAACTTCAAAAACATAATATCTATTCACCATTAATATTTATAATTCATAATAGTCCCATATTATTTGTTTCTTTTTTGTCGAACAATATTGAGTCCTTATTAATAAACAATATCATATATTCATTGTATATTATTGGATATAATGTATTATTAATTAACTAGTATTTCTTAATTGGATCCTATATGAGAAGGAATTCCATCAACATAATCATTTTATTGAATTTATTCAACCCATTTATTTCATGAATGTTATAGAAAAAAATTATTATATCAATCCAAATCACATTTATGTAACTAAATACATCAATTACAGCACAATTTTTGTAGCATATGTAGGACATAACACCATTATGATTTAATTTTGTTATTTCATTCATAATTAAAATGAATTATCAAATTCATAATTTTATTTTTAATTGATATTATATATCCAAATAAAAAATTTTATTTGTTTTTTATCATATATTTCCATAATATTAATCCCCATGTTAACACAGGAGATCCCAATAAAGTTGAATGTAGTGTAGTATTCATGTAAATTCATGAATATTAGTTTTTTATAAAAATATGTTCAATATTTGTTATCCAAACATCATAGGGTACAAATTTATTGATATATATATTAATATAGTATCAATTAACTATCATACTTTATAACCCCTTCGTTGTTTCATCTATACTCACAAGAATCATTATAATGTTTGAAATAATGAAAAATTGTCTTTTTTAATAAAAATGTACTAAGATACTAAAAAACAATTCTGTATAGAAACTGGTTATGTATTTTCATTATTAAAATGTTTTAGAGTCTATTTTATGAGTTTCATATAACATGTTGTGAACCTCTAAAATCCACTCATCAAAAAATGAAAAATGAAATAGTAAAAATATGAATGAAATGATAATATAAATATTGTTAATTATCTTAAATTGAAACCAAATAAATCTAATTATCAAAATACATTTTCACATATATTCAATATAATTCTACATAAGGAATATTTTAATTATTCTGGAGAAACATCATTCCAAATGATAACCATTTAATATCATTACTATAGAAAATTATTCCTAATAAATTTATTATGATGGAATATCTATGTGTGAATATTTTCTTTTATTAATAAAATATGATATTAATTTATATTAAATGTAATTAAATATATGAATCATTGAGTCTTCTTAAAATAACAATCTAGTTTATATATCAATGGTCTGTTTTTTAATTGGCGGGTTTTCCCAATAGAACCTCAATGACACACAATACCAAAGATGTGGAAGTGGATTTTTATATATTGTGATACTCATAGGCTATGAATATTCTTGGAGGACTCAAACATGGAACATCATTCATTGTACGAAAATAACAAATGACTAAACAACATGTTCACATAAAAATATACAATAATATAAACGAATGATGTAAATAAAAATAAAAATAAAAATAAAAATGAAATAAAAATAATTATAATATAATGATTCATTTATTGAAGTTATTATTTTTAAAATTATTGATAATAAAATTAAATAATTATAAAATAAAATAATATAATTTTTTATGATATTTATGATATGCGTTTTAACATTAATGATAATTTTTTAACATCATAGATAAAAAAATTTCATATAAAAAATATTCTTCGTCTGTTCATATAATTTGTAATGGAAAATAATGTTTATGATGAAATTTTGTAATAAAATTAATATTTTGAGTATATAATGGAATGATATCACAATTTCATTTATAAATTATTTACATTTCATTTATATGAATATTATTATTTTATTTAAATAAATAATATCATCGAATAAATTTAATGATATGAAAATTTATAAATTACTAAAGAAATTTTAATAGATTTTTCATAATAACTAAAATATGATATTAGGATATTTTTCATATATAACATGATAAATATATACATATATATATATATATCTATTATTTTTATAAATAAAAATTTCCTTTGAAGAAGTAATTTTACAAAATAAATAATCATTGAAATATTTATAAACATAAAAATAGAATAAACATAAAAATTTATGAATTAAAATGATAAAAATAATTGATTATATATTATTGTTATTCATAAACATTATATTCATTCTCTATGATCAAATAATAGAAATGGATAAAAAAATGATACCCCACTATGAATGATATTTCCAAATTATCCGAATGTATATGATAATGAATAATAAAAATTCATAATTTCTATTCAAATTAAATATAACTAATCAATCATACATAATAAATATTTTACAAAAATAAAATAATATAGAAGTCCTTTGGTGAATATTTTTGGAAATCAATCTAATGGAATCATTTATTTTGGTAATGGGAAATTGATGTTGGTTGTTTTGTTTGAATGAGGAATATGTGGTTCTACTGGTGAAATGATAAAATAATACCAGATGGTTAAATTATGGGGAAGTTGGTAAACTGAGAGAAATATTTAGAGATATGTGTTGGGGAAGTGAAGTGTGATGTTATTATAAAAAATGAACATATGGTTATATAATTATGTTTTTTAATATTTTACTTCACTTATTTATAACTCTAATATCAAATATATTTTAAAAATAATTTCCATGTGAGTTATATAAATAACTAACCTGAAGAATATTGTTTATTTAACGTTCAATGAGAGTCATTTTACATGAAATATATGAAATTGTTAATTATTATTTTGTACAAATTTTTTTATAATTTTAATAAAAATTATTAATGTTTCTACTTGATCTCTTGAAGAGAATCTCTACCTAAATCAATAATGAAATATATCATCATCCAAAATTCATCATGTTTATATTTGATAAAATTTACAAAATATTAAAAACATAAACATCCCTAATAATGTAATGATAATCTAAACCTCAAAACATAATTCCATGTGATGTAATAAATAATCATTCCTTTAGGTGGGTTTTAAGGACCAAATTTATTTTTGAGAGTTTGGATGAGTTTGAAGGTCTTCTAGTTCCTAAAAAGTTATTTTGGTGGAAAATGATAGATGCACATGGTCAGCACAATATTAGTACTAATAGTATGACCCAAACTATAGGGCCTTTTTTCTAAAGGGAAATAGTATGTTTTGAAATTGTTTGGCCCCATGGAGAATCCATTTGTATTGGTAGACATGCTTAGAGGGAGGGAAATGTTTTTTCAAATCATGCACTTGATGATTCATTATCTTGTGAGTGATCAGTATGCAATTAAAGATGTGGGAATACATGATATGAATGGATTTCCAAACCACGATCCTTGACCACATTATTACTGCTACATAGGTAGTGTAAACACACATTGGTAACAAGATTTTAAAAACCATATGGCACATTACAAGGATTAAAATTTAGTATTTACCCTACTTCCAATAATAGGGTTTGACCCCTTTTCACCCCTCCTTCCCCTAAGAGGTGTGCCACAAACACAACCCTCCCCCTCTTCATAACTTTATAGAATATCCCTTATTTGAGATATGAATAAAATTTTCTCAGTATTGTTATATGTATATCAATAATAAAATAAATCATCATTATTTTATATTTAGTTATTATCAATATTTTAAAATCTACTCTATTTTTAGTTAATTCATAGTAATTATTAGGAATTTTCACAATTCATCATTATCAATCATTTTAGATTGAATGAGTGACCGAGTTTGGATTATTTATACTACCAAAGAATAAGTTAGGGGGTCTATTTCTCTTCCCTAAACGATGTTCAATTTAAAAAATGTATTTCCATAATATATCATAGAAGAACCTTACACTCATCCTTACTAAAATATGAAATACAATTTATTAAATACAAAAGATATAACCATGAATTTCCCTAGTCCCTTCAACATGTTTCACGTTGTATGAAAATGAATGCCTAGATTACATTATGTTATAAAAAATTCCATGGTAATAAGGGATTTAATTTATATTTTAGATTCAAGTTAACCAAATGCAACATTTTCTATTAAAATATTTAGCTAAAAAATACAATGGAATTTTGATATATCAATAATGAAATAACTCTAATTGAATATATAATGTTAAAATTTTATGTGTGTCATGAGTTGTGTTATAACATAGGAACCTTACCTATCCCTATTATTTATTATAAAAATAATTTGTATATAGTACAATTTTAATTGATAATATATTTCTATGAATTCTTTTACCATGAATTATAATATTGTGTGGAAAAAATCTTGTAATGTTTGAAATATTAAATGAATAACCACCATGATGGTATAGTGCGCATTGAGAATTATTGGATTCCTCATTATAAAAAACCTTGGATAAAGAATCATAAGTCATGTGAGACTACCTTGTGTTGTTTTTTAAAAATGAACTTTAGATAGGTTTTTGGGACAATGAATTTCAAACCCTTATGTTCTAGGAAATTAGACATGGTGATTTGTCACACTTTTGTTGTTGGATATGACGACCCATACCCCCTTGATTATGATTATAGGCATGACCCTAGTAATTATAATTACTATTATTCAGAATGGTATCCTATGGTAATTATGAAACACAACATGGTATTAAAAATTATTCAATATAATCATCTCGTTGTCCAACATTATTTATAAAGCACATAAATGAATCCAAATTTACTATATGAGATTGTTACGATAATGCGTGGATGTCTGAGTTTTTCCTTGATACATTTCATAAACTATAAATGAATATATATGTCTATATAAGTTATTACATATACAGTACATACCAATACAAACATACCTATATATATTAAAATATACACATTTAAATCTCATATGAGATGCTCCATCTCAGGTTAATACAGGTATAGTTGACTAGTTTTCTTCGAGTAATCTAATACTCTTCATTATTTTCATATTCCGAGATATTACTGACTTCTTATACAAATAAATTTCTTAATTAAATAGAGTCTAACATTATTTCATTATACATATTTGGTTGTTTTGTACATTCACACACCTTGTTCATGCTATCATTTGGTAACTGAACTACCCTTATGGTTGCTTGTTTACGATAAATGTTTTGTTCTCATTGTTTCATTCCATATATAAATTGTACATCTGTATTCATATCTACGAATATATCCAGATTACCATTTTGGAGATGGATTCTTTCACTTGATTAATCATTTTCATCAATATATTCTTTTATATTAGAATAATATCAATTTGATTAGTGATTATTCAATAATATATGTTCAATCATAGTTACTCATTAATTTTTTATTTAATTTCTAAAATCCTCAAATTTCCATATCTTAGTCTCCCTTAAAATATTTAAAGTTTTAATATATTTATTTCTTATGAAGTGGGTATAGTCACTTGAATATTCCACCCATATACCCTCAATGATAGTCGGTAGAATATGATGTGCAGGGTGGTATGCTCAAGGCCATGTGAACAATTGGATCGATGAACCATTTTAGTGTCTTCCAAGTCGGTACATTTCATGTGAGATGAAATTAATGAAATTATAGTGATTATGGTTGTATAAATATTAGATAAGGTTAACCCGTATAATTTAACGTTTATATATTGACTTTTTATATTATGGGACTGAAGGAAAAAATGTAGTTATTGTTATACAAATGATCATTATAACTTATAATGACAGGCAAATTTACAACTTTGGAGAGTTAATTCATCTTACAAAACCATTATTCTTATTTATATATATATGGTGAATTTTTATTCATTTTGAAAATTATTTCCATTATAAAGTATAGTATTTCAATAAATTCTGGTCATAATGACACATATTACTAAATCCATAAATATAGTATGAGACTTGTTTAGGTTATTTGGGGCATGTTTCTTTTGTAAAAAACCATCTAAATTTGTTTTTTTAAAAGGAAGTCAAATCTATAAGGGGTATCACTTAAATGGACCCAATATAGAATTATGGGACCCTAATACATTACCTTTTTCTATTATGTATTAGTTCTTGACTAATGGGGATATATTCATGTTATGGGGGATGGTCATTTAATCTGCAATTATCTACTAATATGGTGGTACAAATAAGTGTGTAGTGTAATCAGAATTTAAAATTCCCCATTCAATTTTTTAAACACATTTTATGTTTTTTGAAAATTATTACTAATATTTTTTCATTAATTATAATTATAATTTCAACCTAAAGGGTTTTTTCCTTTATAGTATGAACATTTTCATTCTTTAACCAAGCACATTTCATAGAACATATATATAAATAAAATGGATATATGATATTGGTAAATATGTCAGATATAAATTTTCTATGTACATTGTTAAATTATCTAATAAAATTACCATGCAGTTTCACCATTAGTAGAATAGTAGTTGTTTTAATAAGATATCGCTTTTAAGGAAAAGTGAGATACTGAAATATTTAAAAGAAGACATCAGATAATGCTATAAGAGATAAAAAATTACTAAAAATGGATAAAATTATTGGAAATTTTTACCCTATATATCCCCCTACAAAGTCTATGTACGTTTATATATAGAAATGTTTTGACTATGTATTCAATGTGGTTGTATAGTTGTCCAAATCACAAATTTATTCCACTATATTTGTGTTTCATTCATTGAATATACATGAAAAATATTGGTTATTTTTTCAAATCCAAGCCCTATTGTATTAATTAATCATCTCAAAGTATCATTGCTATGTTTTTATCCACCTTCACTATTTATTCTATAATCTAGAGGTACCTTCCAATAATTATTCATTTGAATTTAGGATCATCCCTAGATGCATTAATTTTACATGATCTTTTAATCACCCCATTCTCTACACCAACACCCTTCCCATGTTCCTTCGGGTCAATAGTATTGGACTTTTTCCCCCAGTAAATGTTTGGGATCATCATCCATTTATGGGCTTCGACTGTAGTTCATTTGACCATCACCTTGTTCAATCTAGTATACCTTGTCGCCTTTGGCATATGTAGCTGTGAGTAATCCATTTAACTTTTAGTATTCATCCCCTTATCCAATATACACCCCCCTCACATCAGGGTTCCCCTTCAATAGCCTAATCTTTATAAGACTATGAAACACTTTATGATGTTCTCCCTCCACAGTGTCACTTGGGAATTGGCTAGACATCTATTCATCAAAATTTACCTCAGATAAACCCTTTTTTACTATGGAATTTTTCTATGATAAAGTCATACACATTCCCAAATCATATAATCTCTAATTCCTTTGGTCATAAACCATCCTTTAGGGAATATTACCCTTATTTGACTCATGCTCACCCTGCAATTAAAAATAATTAACTTGATTAATTGCTAAAACTCGCTTACATGGACATATCCTGCAAAATGGCTTCTCCAAACTCCACATGAAGCATGATATTACTACGTGACATTTTCATAATTCTAGCATCCCGATGTGTCTCCTACGTTATCGTCCTGGAAAACCCCCTCAACAACTAGTAAGAGATGTGGCATGAGGGATCCCATTTCACTATAGATGAATCCACACACCTCATAAACCCCTCATGGACCTAGCATGCCCTCCCAGTAATTAAAATAATCAAATACTTTATCAATCTAGTTCCTTTTAGTGGCATCATTTGTCTATGTCAAAAATTTATGTCTTATGATAAATCTTGGCCCATTCAAATAACTGTGTTATCCTCAACATGATGAAAATAGAAATCGAAAAAATTTGTAAGGAAAGAATAAATCATTCTATGACTAAAAACTACTACTTTCATCCTTTATATATATTCCCTTATCATGGTTCATATCCATTACATCATTGGATTTGAAAATTCATCCATAATATAGATTTGAGTGTATAACAGAAGAAAAAAAATAATTAGCTCTACAATTATAACATAAATAATATCTGAACTTGTTCCCCAACATTATGAATATTGATGTATTTTCTAAAAGGAAAATATTGTTATGGAATTCATACCCACAATGATTTAGATAGAACATCCAATTTCATTTGGATTATATAAGACCAAGAAAATAGAAAAAAGTGGTGTCCTTTGAAGGATCAATGAGGTCATGAGTAGAAGGTCATAAGATCATCCTTGAAAGAAAAGAATATAATTATATACCCCATATCTAGAATACCTA
This sequence comes from Viscum album, assembly GCA_963277665.1. Lineage (NCBI taxonomy): Eukaryota > Viridiplantae > Streptophyta > Magnoliopsida > Santalales > Viscaceae > Viscum > Viscum album. Next base: position 1,807,865,604 of record OY728120.1, read on the forward strand.
ACAACACTCATTCCTATGGACCACAATAATCAATGAATAATATTTCAAAGGAATCCAGTGAGGAATTATGATTAAATAAGTGATCCACTAGTTTCTTATTGAGATGATATATAGATGGTCTGAACTCCTTTATCCAATAAATTAGATGAGGATAAAAATTTAATGAAATATGGGATCATATGACTAATAGAAATAATTGGGAAAGGTGGAATATAATATGAATTATAGAATAAATGGATGGTAAAATTCCTAAAACATGAATATGTTAGTGGTAAATCACCCCCCTCCACCAGAGACTGTGAGGACATATCCACGACCATCACCACCATATGAAATCATCATGAGAAAAAGGTATTCACGTCCTATTACCTCATAATAGGTAAAACTTATGATGTATAATTAACATTATAAAAATCCATCATTTTAAATGCCCTAAAAATAAAATTTGCATTTATGAATCAACATAAGTTAATCCTTTTAGCAGTGATAATTGATTGAACCTAATATAAGGGTTCATTAAATGTTCTAGTGACATTTTTTGGTTGACCAAATTATAGGTTCGATGCATTACAGGTCATTAAGTATCTAGCCATTTGGTGGAATCTCCCTAAGATGTAAAATACCATTAGTAGTGTTTATATTAATTTTCAAAGTGGTGTTTCAATTTTGGTTCCCATTTTCCTAAGTGGGACACTTATATGATTAAACAATAATTAGTCAATTGGTGATTTCCTATTGGCATGATCCATGAAGGTATATTAATATATACATATATCTATTGAGTTTCATCTCAATATCCTTATATTAACATTATTAACATCTACTGTGAACTTCCTTTTATGGGATCTTAGTAATTATGAGGTCCTCATAGGAATATTTTTTGAAGGTTATGTAGTTGATTTTTGTTGATTGGTTGTGATACATTTTGGCTGATGAATTTCCTTTAATTTTTATGTTTACTTCTTTTAGCTGGTTTACTAATGTGTTCGATGCTATCTAATAAATTATCATAAATGGAATATAGTTCTCATGTGAGAGACCCTAACATTCAGTGGATGGATTCGATGGACCTATATTCTATTTGAACTATTAGGATAGGTGGGAAACAATGATGCACTTAATTTTAAAATAGTCCCAAATTGTTCAACTATATTTCGTTAAAATTATCTAAACATGTGTAAGAGGATAGACTAGGGAATATGATTAAATTAAGGGAATTTAGCCAAGATTTAATCCAATTTGAGGAATTTTTATATATTTTTATTTGGTGTTGATTAATAGGAATGATGGTGAGTTCAGTTACTTTGGAAGCACCTAGTGTCCTTTTAATTTGAAAATGTCATTGGTGTGAAGGTATAATAGGTTACAAATAGAATTTGACCAGTAGTTATGTGCTGACAAATTAATTATTGAAATGTTTACATGATATAGGTGATAAATGCAAGAAACATTTATGGGAGAGGATCTGAATTTTTATGAGGATTACCAAAGGAATATTTTTCATAATAAAAACTACTATCTAATGTTTCATGGTCAGCTTGAATTTGTTGACTGATGAATATAAGAATCTTTAGTAAAGGTTTTGATTTATGTGATGTAGGTTGATACACCAATTATTTTGATCATGATATAAGTATTTAGTTTATATTTTACATTGTATATATTATAATTGAACATTGGTAAATGTTCAAGATTGAGCTAAGGACTGATAATTTCGAGGAAGTGACTCTTGTGGGTATGTTGACCTGAAACCATCAGATAAATTAAATGACACACATGTGATAAGGTATAATTCAAAAATAACATAAAGGTATAAATTGGTTGAACTATATTTAAACTCAACACATATCACTGGGATACATAGTTATATGAATTAATTATAAGAATATAGCTAATATCATAAGTGCATGGATCAGAAGGATATGTGCATTAATGTTCATAAATCATATTGTACTAGTATATAACAGATCTTGTATAATATATTTGAATTATCCTAAGTACCCTAAGATAGAATCCATTGTACATTGAACTACATAACTCAAAATTTATATTTGATAGTAGAAATCCTCTTTTTGATTTGTTCTTCGAGAGTATTTTTATGGAAACCCACATCTTCCATGGAAATGAAATGACTATACTAGAGTAGTGACCCTCGTTTTTTCATGAAATTAAAAAAACATTATTTAAGTCATTATCAAGAAGTTAGAATGAGATATGTGATATTTTACTTTATCACATTGGGATGAGGGGGTACTTATTCATGGATTCAAAATATCTATGATACATGGGTAATGGAATTTGTTATTTAGATTTAATTTCATTCATGAAACAAAAAGGATGGTATCGATGAGGGGATTATGAATTTAGTCGATGAAGGATGACCATCATTTGAGTAGGGTCATGATATTTAAAGTCCACTCATTGGATTGTAATTTTTTCAATCATATACCATTAAATAAATAAAATAATATTTCAATCTAATAATTAGTGAATCATTGGTTTGGGTTCAAATATTGATGTTAGGTAAATCTAAATGTGGGTGTCAAGATGATAGTAAATTTTGATGATAAATGGATACCAGATAAATTACTATTTCTGAAAATTAAACATCAAATCAATGTCTTCTATTAAGTGATTTTTTTGTAAAAAATATGTCATATAAATCATGGTAGAGGATTTAATGATCATTATATGAAAAATAATAGTGTTCCTTGGAAAAAAGCATTAAAAATATTGTATTTGGGTCATATTAGTCGTAATATCCAGGTGTTTTTTAAATTTTAAAAATGAGTAAATTGAACATGAATTACATTAAATAATATTATGAGTATGGTGGGGAATCACATGGATAATTCCCTTGAGATGAGAATAGTGAAACATAATTGGTCATCCAGATCCTTTTAATGAAATTTTTTTATAAGTGGATTAAGTATAGTTTATTATAATTTGACATCAAAGATATAATAAATTAAGAGGATCATATTTCTCTTGTAAAACTTGGTTTCATGATATATGAATCATTATAAAAGTTTATTTAGGATTATAGTGATATGTGTTTAATAAAAAATTTATATGTTAGGGGTTCCCTAAATCAGTATTAACTATTCAAATCTAAAACCAATTTTGTGGACCACAAAAGGCTCGATGATAAAAGAGACATCGATATTCAAATGTATTGAGATATGTGGGTTAGAGTAAGAACTATCCATATTTTTTATTTTTTAATATGATCATTTCCTAGAGTTTTTTATTATTTTATAAATTTTTTTAATTTGGTTCTTCCATTCTTTTTGGATGTTTTGAAACACATTATGTCTATTTTAAGGGATTTTATGACACAAGTATGTCAGGTGATGTTTCATTATTTAGATATTTATTTACCCAAAAATTTATATCCGAGATATAGGTTCTTACATTATTATGTTGTTATTAAATATATGGAATCACATAAAAAATGATAGAATAATATTTTGGTATGAAAAATTACATTCATAAAATATTCCCATATTATATTTGAATAAAATAATTGCAACATATTTTAATCTATGATAATATTTTTCACTATATTATTTATGTTCATAAAATTCATTGTATACGCCATAGATTATTTGGGATGGATACAAAATAAGGTTAATAGAAAATTCTCAGTAATGTATAGGCATAAGAAAAACCAACATAAATTAAATAACATAATCAATGTGGAAAGATAAATTATAGAATGAACATATCATTTTATTAATTTGACCATCATAATCAACAGAAATTTTTAATTAACTAAAAAGAAATAAATTGTAGTGCATAAAGTTAATATCACAACATGTTTGTGATTAATCAATGTGGAATGTTATATAATTGAAAACACATTCTATTTAATCAATAAACTGAGTGAGACATTCTTCTATAGATAATATAAATATAAAAACCACATTGAAATTTATATCTGAATTCTTAATGATGGAAATGAATAATTATTTAATGTAATTATATATGGAATATGATAGCTTTACTGTAAAGATATTTCATAGTATAGATAAAAAATAATTTTTAGGTATACACCAGTCTCACATTTTACAAAGGGTAGCCAACTAATTTGTCAAATGAGACGACTAATGTATCAACTGGATACTAACATGTAGTCTCCACTAGTATCTATATGTTAATATCATTCCTTATAAAACGTGTAATTTATCTAATTAATGAACAATATTCCCTAAAATTAAATATATATATTGAAGAAAGAAGATATATTATCACTATCTAGCCAGTACATATAATAACATTCAAGGTAAAACAACATATTTATAATTGAGATAAATGTTTAAAAAGGAGGATTTTTATTAGAAATAATATGGATTATATTGAAAATTTATTCTTCAATGATATCATGAATATATATATTTTATGTAAATGTTAATGATAATAAGAATGATTAAATTAAGTGAATTTCAGTACTATAAAATTAATCAAAAAACATACATATGATTAATGAGTATGGAATGAATATAAAAAATCCACAGTGGATTATATGTAAAATAATTATTCATTTTCATTAATTAATAGAAATATAATAAAATGATCCATGAAATAAATCATAAAGAAAATAACCTTATCATTTTTAAAATAATTTTTTGATACTAAAGGTTCACAAAAAAAATTTGAATATAATATTAATTTAAAATAACTATTCATGATTATAAATGAATAGTTAAATCATTAAGTGGTCCTGATGTAATGAAATCAAATTTGTGCCATAAATGTTAAAGCAATGATTCCAATTACATTTTTAGTAAAATACTAATTTGGTTTTATTTAGAAAATGACATAAATATTCCCATACAAAATTGTAAACATGTGTAAAAAATTATTAGTAGGACATGTTGATGATTGTTAAAACTATTATGGATATTATTTCATGGAAACATGGTTTTGGATGAAATAACATTTTCGACTAAAGAGATATATGAAGAAAGATTTTTCTTTAAAAAAATTATAATTTCATGTTCCAAACCATAAAAACATTTATTATTAAATGGAAAAATAATTTTTACCAATTGGGGATATGATTTAATGATATCCTTTATCAAATTATCATTTAATTCCATCAATTTAAATTCAAGCATACGCAATCCCGATCAAAATGAGATTTTGAAAAAAAAACCATAGAAAGATCCTAACAGTGAATCGAGAATTAATAAATGAATATATTTTGTGTATCAACATTAAATCACATAGAAAATTTAAATATGACCTAATATATTATAAATATATTCCAAATTTAATATAAGAATATCAATGTTATCAAAGAAGTAGTATAAAAACGAAGCGAGATTTAGTTATGAAATTATTTACCATATATTAATATTCAACTCAATTTCCCTTGGATGAAATAATTATAACTAAAACTAGAAATAACATTAATTAAGAAGGATTTATAGTAAAAAATTTAAAAAGAGTATTATATAAAACATATAATATAATTTTGGTGCATAACAATACAATAAACCATAATGATGGGAAATTGAGATGATGTCTTATACCTCATGCTAACATGTTATTGAACATGATTTAATCTCTTATGTAGTGGATTGAAAATTAATATTAACACATCCTAGAATAATATTTATATTTATAATATCATATATGATCCTCATATAACAATTTATCAACCATTCCTTAATTTTCATTCATTATTTTCTTTATTCTAGTTTTTTATTTTCTTTTTTTTAATGCATGTTTTTACATGAAATATATGATCCCTTAACATATAATATAGTTACAATAACTCACTATATAAATTATTAATATAAAATTCATATTAAATCATTTATTTATTTTTATAATCAATCATTATGTTTGGGCATTAAAAATGAATCTCATCACCTCACAGAGGCTGTAGTTCCTAAATACGCATAAGATATGATATCATTCCACTTTCTGAAGAGATGGTAAGGAATTGATTGAAATATTAATTTTATATAATCAAAATAATTTCATATATATAGCATATAAAAATTTAATTAATTCTTATTACATTACATATAAAGAGAATGTGATAAAACAAATGACATTGCTTCACGAGTCACATGTCCAGCGTACGCACGTGTGACGTTATGTGAGAATATAATTAAATAAGTTTAATAATATACAAAATATCATAAAAAACTGTTAAATACATCATTATATCCATCATTTAAATATAGTGATGGAAAATACATTACATCAGTTTGTGAGGTGGTAGTGTACTATTCATATGATCGAAGATTTTTTACCACTTCATGATAATGAATATGGATAAATATAATTCAATAAAAAATGTCATAATAGTATAAAATTTATACATGTTTTTTTATATTTTGTGTTTTAATAAAAAAATGAATGTTGAAAAAGAATAAATAAAATGAATGATATTTATTATGACAATTACCTTATATAAGATAAACCTTTTTTGGATCTCCTCTTTTGGGTTCTAGGATTTATCTGTTTGGATTAGTAGAAGTAATAAATTGGGTATATTGTTTTTTGGTATTTATTTTTATGGTATTGGTTAACCAAATGGGTTTATAAGTTTTAATAATTTAATGTATTGATTACCCTTTTATATGTGGGAAAAGGTTATCCTTTTACATAATACATGGAAAATTTCAAAAAATAATACAAAATGAAAATGAAATACACATAGCATGTTCATAAAAATAAATAGAGATTCTATTTATGGATGAATGAAGTTGATATATTGAAATATAATAAGTCATTTATAAGTTGACAGGTCATTTTAACCCAAATATTCTTAGATGAACCATTGGTTAATCAATTTTTATCATTACCACGACAATTAATAACAAAATATTCACAATAAATTTCAGTAATTAATTATGCTAATGTTATTATAAAATATAATTTATTCTAATTAAATTTATTTAATAAATTTTTTAAAAATAAATTCAAAAATGAGGAAGAATTGTATTTAAAATTATATCATTTGGTTCAAGGAAAATGTGGGATTTCGATAAAAATCATTTCATTAGTATATATGGTCATAATAAGAAAATATAGCTTAAAAATGATATAAATTTATTAAATTTGTTATATTTTAATTTAATTGAACTAATTAAATTTTAAAACCCATTTTAAATAAAAAATAACATTTTAAATTATTAAAATACATAGTTTTTTTTAAACCATTAATATCGCTATTAAATAAATTTACTCATTTATGAAAAACCACAAAAATCACTCTAATATAATTATTATATGATGATTACAAAAAATATGTTCAATTCTTCTAATTAATATTTTTTAAAATGGTAGAAACTATTTTTATGTTATTTGTGTGAATCATGGCAATACTATCTTCTTTAAAAAATACAACATATTTGAAAATTTCATTTACATTTAAAGGATTATAATTTTTTTTAAATCAATAAGAAAGAATATTTTTCATAATTTTGTGAGTAGAATTTACCCCCCCCCCCACACACACACAATTTAGTATATATTTTATAATGGTATACTATATTATTGTTCACTTATTCTGAGGGTTGAGTGTTTCACAAGTCATAAAACAAATCTAATTTAAAGAAATATATATTTTTTAACTTTTATTCTCAGTGTAGTATGTCACATACTCTATGGAATACACTGATATTATTTTGGAATTTATGTTTTTACATTCTCCCCGCATAAAATAAATTTCATCCTCACTACTTTTTATTCTTCATAGAAATCAACAGTTTGATATTTTAAAAATACTTTATTGAAAACCCACATCAAAAAATGGTTTTACAAAACAACCTCATGAGAAGAGAAAAATGGAAATATTTTTTTATCTAGAATAACACATGACTATTTCTATATGCAGTATAACATTGGTGGTATGTGGTTATTTGGAAGAAGAAAGAAAAAAAATTATTGAAGAGAAATATGTAGGTCATTGATAACAGGAATGTGAATGATAGATGTATTATTATGAATGATAATGAAATAAATCTGTGATGATTTCAAATTCCATTTGATTCGTCAGATATGAATATAATAGGATAACATTTTTTATAGTATAATTTTATATACTTTTTTAATTAATTTATTTTCAATTAATATATAAAAAATATAATGTAAATATACTTCTATTACATAAAAATAGTTCCCACCATTCATTTTGATTCAATATATTTTTTAATACATTTTATACATAAAAGAATGAATATCTATAAATGAATTTTTTATTCATTCAGAACGTAAGCATCTGTTTAATGGATTTTATGATTCATAAAATAAGTATTACTCATTCTATATATTTCTAACTATTTTCCAAAACAACAACATAGTGATAAGAAGTCATCCAGTACAATATATTAATCTCTAAAACCCATCAGTACCACCATTAGTTCATTTTTATAAATATTCATCAAATTATCTAACTATAAACATTGACATGTTTACAGGGACATTACATAGTTATGTGGTAGTGATGAAAACATTTTCGTCCCATGGTTTTGGGTTCATTCCCCATGTCCTTGTTAGACATGATGTGTTTTCACAAGGCATGTGGGTTTCCATTTTTCTAAACCCTTACTTAAATAACTCCTATAATGTTCCAAGATTATTAATACCCATAATTACTAAAACATCATAGATAAGATAAATATTAAATTAAAAAATAACATTAATCATTATTTCAATAACTATTAATGGCATTTTTCATCAAATCACTCTTTTATATATCAACCCAACATGTTGAATTACTATAATTGATTAAAAAACATGCATTCTCTTTTTCAACCACATCACCAAAAACATAAAATAGGTGTATTAACCATTGAACATACAATAAACCAGTAACTCATACACCCATGATGTTATCCAAAACACGTATGATAATGAATAAATATATTTTCCCAAAATCCAACATAATCCTTATATGTATATTGATATTTATAATGAAAATACTATTGGTATGAAAACATGTACAATTAAATTCCTGAATCCAAAAAATTAAATTCATCATTTATTATATTTAATTTGGGTCGTCCATTATTCTTTGAGATAACCATTATAATAGAGAAATTAATTATAGAATTCCTAAGTTCCACACATTTTATACAACACACTCTAAATGGGTATCATGTATGATATTTATTTACTTCCATTGCACACTGCATTGGTCCTTGAAATGTAATTTCATTAATCCCATCATTTACACACATAAACCATTTTCCAATTAATTTTATGAAATTTATTTGGTGTAATATTTCATATTTCTTAAATGAAGGAAATTTATCATTCATTTCACTATCATCTACATCGCTATATCTCATATTAAACATCACCATACTCTTCTTTATTGAATCTTGGATTTCGATAAGGTATATGATGTTAATAATATATAATCATAATTTATAAGGAATAATCATGATATATTCCTCTACTTTTATCATCCAATTTTTAATCATATTACTGACATTTCTATTCATATTCATTTGTTAACTACATTATTTAGGGTTCTGGTAATTAACTAAAACCAAGAATCATTTTTTAGGAAATGATAATCATAGTGGGAAAATTGTAGAATAATATACATGATTAATAATTTTAGAACCATATTTTAAATATAAGACACTTTAGGTTTATCCTAGTTCATTCATTTCCAATTACGATTAAAATCCATATAAAGTTTTATTACAAAAAATGATAATTATCATAAGAATATCCCCTTATGTATCAATCTAGGTTCATAGTGATGTACATTTTTGTACACTAGGTGATGACTATGTTATGCTAATTCACCCTTTTTGGAGTTATTACCCATATTTGTAAGTATTCCAGAACCAGATACACTTGTATTATCCTGACATGGATCTATTTTTAGTAAAAACAACATAATATCTAACAAATTTTTTTTGGATGTTCTTATATACTTATAGTAAAATAACTTCATAGGGTAATGTACCCTAATCTATGAATTACAAAATCTAGTTTCCCAATTTTTCTACTAAACTTCTAAATATACAACCATTTGACACATTGACCGTTGTAGTCTTGAGCATGTCTATTACTTTATACATTGGAATAAGATATATTTAATTCAATTGTCATAGACCTAATAGCTTATTAGTATCGATATACTATATACATACTTGATTACCATATTGAATTTGAATAAAAAAATTAAATTAAATTTTCATCCAAGAAAACATTATTATATCTACCATATCCTTTTATATCATTCATAATTTTATTCATCGACTCATTAAGAAGCAAACAAAATAAAGTTGAGATAAAATGATCAATATCGTTTAAGAATAATAGATGATATAATAAATTAATACACATAATCAATAATAAAGTGTAAATAATGAAACACAAGTCCCATTTAATTTTTTTTACTAGAATAACATAAATGAAATGGTAAATAACTAAAAACATTACATTCAATCATTAACATTTATATCATTTTTGGATAAGTCATAATCAATATTATAATGTATATAACTATCAAAAAATTCAATTTAATAAATAAACATATAATAAAATGAATCTAGTTATAAAATCATTGTGAATATCTCATAGATTATAATAATTTAATTCTCAATAAAGGATATGGGTAATAATTTCACATCTAGAAATAATGAAAATGTTACATATACTTAAATACCGTTAGTTAAATAGTTTAAAACTAATGGGTTGTTATACAGTATAGTGAAATTCATCTATGGAATGACAACTGATTAATATCTTTAGACAACTAATGCATCAGGGGATTATATTTATCTAGGTAGAAACCATAAATTAATTTACAAATCATTCATTATTTACATAATAATAAATTTAATTTGTTAATAATATCTAGCCCCAATAAATATATATATTGAAGATATAATAACAGTTATGAATACCTCTCAGTCAATCAACTAACATTCAGTATAAACCTCTAGATATAGATATGAGATATTTTGTTTTATGAAATATGCATATACCTAATTAATAATATTTATTTTATGGAAAAAATAATGTATAATTATCATTGAAATGTTAATAATTCAATGGAATGTTAATAGCTAAAAATGAATCAACGAAGTGATTTCTAAAAATAATATTTCAAAAAATAATCATAAATTGTAAATATGAAGTATATTTATTGTATGAATAAATCATATCCGGATATTATATTATAAAAATAATGGGTTATAGTCATTTATGTATAATAATTATAAAAATATCTAAATAAATATATTCTTCTTGGAAAATATCCTTTATATTTTTAAAATAACATTTAAAAACTAAATTTTTATATAACACATTGAAAATAATTTTATTTTAAAATAACCTTCAAAAATTATAAAAGTATTATTAAAAACATTATGTGGTCTGAATGACGTGAAATTATATACATTCCTTATAAGTTAAAAAAATTTCCTTTCAATTTCATGGAAAATATAATAGGGTCATTGATTAGAAAATGAAAAAAAAATATCATTTAATACATTTTGTTAAAAACATCAAATATTGGAGAAAAAATATTTTAATAAATAATTAAGAAGAATATTGAAAACATTTTTTAAATTAATTTTGAAAAAAAACTATCAAAAACATTTGAAATTATTTCTTGGGAAGAAATATGATATTCGAACAAATATATAAATAAATATGAGTTTCACTAAATACATTTTGTAACTAATTTTCTGTACAAAAGGGTGAATTTTTTTTACTATTACATGTAAAATTAAAGATTATGCAAATTATAATAAAATTCATGGGTTTTATTTGAAATTTATAATATAATTTCTTACAATGGAAATTCAATCATAAATAATCAAAATTAAAATTATATTTTTAATGAAACAATTACAATAATCATAATATTGAATTGAGAATTAATAAACGAACTATTTCTGTGTATAAAAGTAGTGTCCACATAAAATAAGTGGAAATAAAAAATATTATATTCAAAAGTCATTATATACCTAATCTATGATCATACAAGACACTGAATAAGTAATTTACCCTAATAAAATTAAATTGTGTTTTGAAATTTATTATCAAATTGTTGTTTTAATGTAAAATTCCCATTGTTGAAATAATTAATATTTAAACTAAAAATAACATTTATTTTTAGGGATTCATAATATTAGTTTTAAAAGAGACATTAAATACACCATATAGAAAATTGCATTATAACCTTACAATATTACTCAATGAATTGAAATTGGGGCTAAGTCCCTTATATCACTGTTCTTTTTGGTTAAATGTTATTTAAACTCATTTATAGTGGGTTTTTACATGTTATTGACATATAAAATAAACATATTAATATTTATATGATCATATTTTATCCTTTGGTGATATCATATCACCCGTTCATTGACAATATTTCATTATATTCATTGTTTTGTTTGTTAATTGCCTTATTTTGTAATTAATTTTTGATCTTGACTGATCTAGTTCATGCACATATTATATATTTCATTTATTTAAAAATGTCTTTTAATTTCATTGAAACAATATAGACTCATTTTTAAATTTATACAATCAATTTTGAACATTGTCCATGGATTATGAATCACATTGGTTTATGGAGTTGGTAGGTCATACATATTCCATACAGACGACATCATTTCATTAGCTGGTGAAATAATAAGGTAGTAGGTGAAATATTATTTTTACAGAATCAATTTAATTTCATCTATATCACACACACACACACAGATATATATATATATATATATTAAAATTACACATATTACCTACAATATAATTATTCTGTGAAAAACAAATCCCAACACTTCAAAAGAGGGTAGCATGTTGTACACATGAGTGATGTTATGGTAATTTAAATAGAACGGAAAGTAAAAATTTATATGTAATATTATAATTATAGTGGAATATTAATATCATAAATGTAATATAAATTTTTGAAATCCATCATTATTTCAATCCTTGATAGGTTGTTATGGAAAACATATTACATCTGTTCGTGAGGTAGGTGTATTTAATACACATGATTATTTATTTCATTTCCCATTTTATGGAGGAGGATATAGCTTAATATTATTCAATAAAAATACTAAAATATTATTATATAATAGATACTTGTTTTATTATATTTTATGTTTTATTACAACATTTAATGTGGAAATAATAGATGGAAAATTAAATAATATTATAAAGATAATTAATTTTTGTAAGGGAATCCTCTATTTGATATCCCCTTAAGGACAATATTGATAATATTTTTGGAATAGTAGTGGATAAAAAATATTAAATTGATTTTGGGGATGGATCATGGAATTTGATTTAGTTTCCATGTGTCTTGGGACTTGTGGATAAGTGAAGTGATTGACTTCCCATTTATAAGTATGGAAAGGGCACCCTTTTGGAATTTTCATGGAAATTTCTCAAATAATCCAAAATCATAAAGCAATACCAATGGAAATTTTACAAAAAAAGAACATAAATTATAATTTATGAAGTATAAGATACAATAAATTCATAAAATTATTATTTTTATAAGTTGGTCAATCATTTTAATCCTTATCTTTTTTGTTAGACCCCAGTAAACCTAGTTTTACCTTAACCACAATGATTTGTTTTTAATATTTCGTCCAAAAACATGGTCAAAACTACATTAATGTTATTATATAAAAAAAATAATTCTTATTTAGAATATAGAATACATTTTTATAATTTTAATTCTTATATGCCCCTGAATGAAGTTAGAAATTATACCTGCCGATGCCAGTAAAATGATAGTTTATACAGTGAAAATTAAGATAAATATAGTAGGTTATAATATCAAATTTTCTTATTAAATTTCTTATAATTTCATATATTATATAAATTTTAATATAATTTATAATTTTTTGAATTAAAAGTTAATTTCATATATAATTTTACATTGTAAATTATTTAAAAAACTGTTTATTTTAATACAAAACAATATTTTTCCAAACTCATTGAAAAATGAATAATTTCAGAAAAATGTACCCCCTAACATAAAAATGATATTATTATTTTAGAAAAGTATTTTAATTATATAAAATAGTTTTGATAAAATTTGTAAAAAATAATTTTAATCAATATTTACATTGTGTGGTTACCGTATTTTATGAAAAAGTAATTTTTTCATCAAATGAATCTTTTTTTCTAATTGATTATAATTTTCATAGTAATAAATAAGAATTCAAAGAAATATTAAATTTTTAATTAGTATTCAAAAAAACATGTTACATGGATATGAAATAATGTTATAATATATAATGGTTTAATTATAATCTATTTTATTCATCCATAAGTTATCAATGGCATAAAATATAATGAAATGAATTTTTGGGGTGGTTTAAAAATTGGGGTTCATGTCACATGTTTTATTCACTAAAATGTAATTATTTTATAATTATAGACTCTTGCACAATAATTTTATGGAGAGGTTATTTTTTAGGGTGGGAGATTGTAATATCTCCTGTTTTAGGCTCGGAGGAAAATTTCAATATATTTGAAGATTTTTTGGTGGACAAGCTTAATGTTAATCTATGTCTAAAACATAATTTCAAATGATTAACGTAATAAATGTGTTTTTAAAATAATTATTATATCCCCAATTACATGTCAAGAGTTTTTATTTATTATTGTGGTATCATCCATCAAAAAAACTATTTTGGGGGAAAGAGACTGAGGGTCACAGTTGGCACACAATTATACTAATCATGAATCCAAAATGGGTGACCTATTTTCTATATAGGAATGTTTTATTGATATCATTAATCTCTCTATAGAAATATGTGTGGCTTAGGGTAGAGTTATGGAGGGTGTAACGTCATTTTTTAAATGTTGTTGTCAAGGCCATGTGGATGTGTCAGAGTTTTAATATAAATTACAGAGGCTGGCACACATGAATCATATGGTTTTCCAAACATTGAACCTATCCCAAATGGTTACTGACAATTAGAAAGTGACCCCTCATAGTGGGAAATGTTTTCTTAAAATAGTTTTACTCATTAAATAGAAGTGAAAGATGATTTCCACTTTCATTATATTAATGGATTTATCCCATTTTCCTTTATATTTATCCCTACTACTCTCCCACGCATGCACCCCTCAATATATTTCACATGGTCAGATATCCGCCATCTGGGGTCTGAATATGATTCCATAAAGTGAATTGGAAGGATATATGTAACAATATGAATCCCCATTCAACCTATTTTTTTATAAATGAATGACTAAAACTATTAGTCTGCATGAAAAATATCCTTATTTTCAAGATGTTTATTAGATTATTAAATTTATATTATTTGAAATCAAATAAATTCTTGAATTTAGATGAGTAGAAAATACTTGTTATATGGTTGGTGGTATATTTAATTTCCCAAAATATCCCACTCATTTATATAGTATTTCTATAATATCAACAGTAAGAATATTCTATACATCAAATCCTAAATTATTAAACGACACAAATTAATTACCTAGGAGATGCCCATGATATTCACCATACCACTTAAATTGGTTCATGGTATTTCAACTCATAATGGTATAGTGAATAGATTCCACCCAATAATTTCTCATTTTATCATCTTTTGAATGTTTATAATTTTGTATATGTATCTACAATATGACATGTATACATATCTAACAATAAGTTATGTAATAATCTAGGTTTAAAAGGTATTTTATTTAAATTTTAATTACATATCACCAACTTTTTATGATAATTATTTACCTATGTAGATAAATATCCCCCAAAATAGTTCCAAAAATCATTAATTAATATACTCATTGGGAATATTAAATGTAAAAATTTGATTTATGTGATGAGTTGTGTTATGGAATTGGATCTTCCATGTTCCCTCCTAATAGTTATAAATTAAATATTTAATTTTTTAAAATTTAATTGATAAATAATTAGTTTTAAATATTTTCTATTACATATATTATGATATGGATTATCGAATGAAATTTTACTAATATAAAATGAATTATGAATATGATTTTATAATGATATTTGTGTGATGTCGCATTCCGAATTAATGAATACATTTTCTAATGGATAAAAATAAATTATAGAATAACATATACAATATAACTATAGAGGGAACTCAATAAGGGTTTTGGACATTTTTTTAAACCCCATTAGATTAGGACCATTAACATGGAAATTAAAATCACATGGTTTGTTAGACATGAAATCCTAAACCCTCGGATTATGATGATGGGCATGACCCTTCTCAATATTATTCAAGTTATTCTTAATGGTTTCATATTTTAATTATGAGGTTCTACAAATAATAATTAATCATTCATGATACTTGGTAATCTATACTATATTATTTATAATAATTAGGCGTGGAGTTCCTTATTACTCTATGAGACTCTTATAATTATGCATGGATACCTGGTTTACACCATGGGTCCTGGATAGTAAAACATATTAATATGTATTTATATAAATGTTATGATGTTTATATTACATATATATATATATATATTTATACATATATTAATGATTTAACATTATCTGAGAAATTCTAGAGTACACTGAATAAGTTATGGTTTTCCTGATGTCTTATGGAAAATTTTACAACATGACTACTACTGTTCATTTCATTAACATCTTTATTCATACACACTCAATTATTTTATAAATAAATAATAGATTACAATATACTCCGTAAGTAGATGGTGACTAAGTATAATTAACACTCTTTCTAGTCCACTATTTGGAAACCCAAAACTTAACTCATTCTTATTGGTTTATTATCATGGTTTGTATTATATATTGTTTTCTCTATAGGCAAAGCATCCTAGGTGTAGGGGTTGAGAATGTTCTTCGGATAACATCACGGTGTTTTAGTTGTGCATTTATATCTTTATTTTCATCAGTTTAGCCATGTATATTATGTTACCTACAATATGAATCTTTCTTATAAATTATGTCATGTCCATGCATGATTTCTCATTAATTTGTTATTAAATGACAGTTGTCATTTGTATTACCATTATTAGTCTCTTTTTAATAATATTTTACCCACTATATTCATTACTCATCTAGAGGTCTTTGTATCCCCATAGTACAACATGTTGATCTTCATAGGTAGTCGGAAGCCTATGGTGTTCATAGAGGTTCTCTTTAGGCCATGTGCCAAATAGATCACAACAACATTTTAGAGGATTCAAGGACATGACATTATATTTTCCTTAAGATATATATTTCATTTTAACTATGCATAAATAATAATTTGATTTCTCCTGTCTGACACCCCTATTTTTTTGTTATAATAATTATACATTCCCAAATAAATGATACATATTACATTTTACAAATTATCAGAACAATATGATTATTGGATTTGGTATCTTATGAAAAAATACATAGAATAATAATTCAATAAAATTTATTTTAATCATTTTAATCATTTAACACCATTACAAAATATTTTACACTTTATAATATCATAGATTTATTATGGAATTTATATATGGTGAAAACAGTGATATAGTAATCACAATAAGGTCATAATATAATCATTTTAGTATCTTTAAAATATTCTTGTATACGAAAATGTATAGGGCATGATAATATAATAATCATGTGTTTTTAGTGAATTATAATTTTATTAATATAATTAAACTCGTATTTTTTTTACCTTAATGACAAAATTATTAATCATTGACTTCAAGTGGAAAAAAAAATTCATACTATTTTTTTATAAGAATAAATAAATTTTTATATTATATTTATTTCATTATCATGATACATCAATTGAAAAATAAAAATAACACTCAAATTGAAAAAAATTGAAAATTAATCAACAGTTTATTATTTTAGAAACTATAATTCTTAAATGTGTGATATAGTTCTTTATTAAAAACATAATAATATTAGTCTCATTTATCAATAAATATATTATCTAACCTATAATTTTATAGTTTTTAAGGTTTTTTGAAACATAATAAAATACATAGTAAAAGAAGAGTGATAAATATGGTGGTTGCGTATAAAATTGAATAGGTTTGAGAAATACAACTACTATTGGGTCATGTTAGTGCCTATGAGACATCACGACTCTATTAAAATGTGTAGATTTTTAAACCAATACTCATATATTTTTGTTGTTTGAAATATATGAGATGAATAATAATTAATTTATTGTCATTCTTCACAATATTATTCGTTCTATTAATCATGATAATAACACTAAAGGCATGTGTTGGTGTAAATTATTAATATTTTCAATATATTAGAAAATTAATGTATTAGATAGATTTAATCACATAAAACACCATTCAAAAACCACCCCTGAAATATTTATATGTGATATATTTTTGAAAAATTAATCATCAAGTAAATAAAAATGTTTTAAATCAATTATATGTAGCTAAAATAGTACTTATAAGTCCTATAATTTTTGAATTTCCGAATCCAAAAATGAAATGTTTTTATATAATTTGATTTTTTATTTAAACTATTAATATATAAATTTTATATTCCAAATTTTAAAATATGATGAATTTTATTTTTCAAAGAATACTGTTATCCTAATATTAATAGTCGAGTTTTTTTATAAATTATATCATTTTTAGTTAAATGGTAAAAATACATATTATTAAAATACTGTCACTTTTCGGAAATAATCATACTTCAATATTGGCGTAAATTATTTAAAAAAACATTCTATATAAAATTTTATTTTTATAATTTAATATTTATAATTTAATATTTATTTTATATTTTTTTAATTATTGTGAAATTCTTCAGAAAAATAAATAATAAACTAATCTAAAAAACATTTTTATTTACTTGTATTAAAAATTTTCCTTCACCACATGTATAAATTAAATCTACAAGAAATTATTTAAAATTTTTAATCAAGCTAGAAATATAACAAATGTTGGATAATATAATTTCATGGCATAATAATATTAGTACAATGAATAATGTTCATGTCCATCACAATTGTATAAACCATTATTTCCAATGAAAGGCATTATCAATATTGAATATATTTTCTCTAATAAAATAAATTAATATATAATAAAAAATAATTTAATATAATTTATAATCTTATATAATAATATATTATCACAGAATCAATTATTATGTAAAGAAAAATATGATCAATATCCCTTAAAAATAATTTCGTTTTATACAAAATATTTGTTCTATATAAATATTTATTTAAATTAAATGTTAATGATATATTAGTTAGATATTTAATTAGTATGAATAAATTTTATATTTAGTTTCATCACATCCATATTTGTCAATATGTTTTTTTTGAAAATCATATATTACAAATTTAAAATTTAATTTCATAGGAAAGATGAAATCTTTAAGATTTCAAAAGAGAATGGTAAATGATATGAAACATGTTTAAAAATATATTTAAATGTGTTTTGCAGATTTAATGACATTATACAATAAAAAACATTATTTTTCACTATTGGAACCATTTACCTTTAAATAGTGTCATACCATTAGTGAAATTTAATTCATGTTCACAATAGTTCCATTTTCTACACATGTAAAATGGTGAAAATTACACCTGTTCATGACACAAATATTCCATATATTTTCTTTTAGAAGAGATTCTATATTTTTTCATTTAAAGTAATATATTTTTTTATAATCATCGTATATAAAATAGTTATACAAAAACCAACATTTCCAATGATACATTTTATGAGGATGTTTATGGTCTCAAAATTGTTATTACATAAGTATTATCTTTCCACTCGTAAAAGTTAAATTTCAATATATATTTTCCATTGTAATATAACTAAATCAGTATAATTTATATTTGTACATTTTATTATATGAAGGAACCAAAATTTATGTATTCCTTTTTTTCACCTATAAAAATGAGCATAAATCAAGAATTTGTGCTGTTAACTACCACCATTATGTGACATCACTGATTTTTCACCATAACCTCTATCCACTCGTTTCAAGGATGTAACGTAAAAATAAATATAAAATATTAAATATAATATTTATTTTTATTATAAATTTATAATCATTCTTCATTCCCTCTCATTAGTTTGGAAATCAAAATGTTATCCATGATTTATGAGGATTACATAGTTCCTAAAGTTTCATTTTATTGATTTTCATATTGGTTTTTTTTAATTTTACATTCCCAAAATAATGTAATAGGAAAATAAAAACATTATAAATAATATAACTAATATTTTAGTATAATTATTTTATGTCAAAATAAAGAACATTACAACCATACTCACCTATAAAATTTTAATATGTTTGTGTCCATTCAATAACCTATTTGGAGATTATTATAAAATTATATCATCGATGAATTTGGGAACTAAAATTATAATAATATAATATGATAAAAATAAAATAATTAATGTTGTATGGTTCAAAATATTTTATATTAATCTGTCACCATATTATTAAAATATCGTTATCAATTGAAAAAATTAAAACAATAACAAAATAATGATTCCATTTCCTGGAAACATGGCTAAAATGATAGTAGAATGAGATAATATATTTATACATCATTTGAGATAATATATTATAATACCATAATTTTAATACTAATGATGAAATTGGGGGGAATATTTGAGAACCACACAACCAATATGAATCATGTTAAAAAAGATCTTGATAAAAGACACTCGATATCGAAAATTGATAATATCTAACTAATATATATGTTAACAATAATTATAAATTATGATTATAAAAGTTATTTAATCTAATAATTTTTTACATTAGTGATTTATATAAATATTTTTGTTCAACATTATAATCAATAATTTGTGTGGATGTGATGAATTAATGTAAGGGATTTTTTCTCAATTTTCAACCCATGAGAAATAAATTTCATTGTACAACAAGATTTATTTGCAATGGTGAACCAGAAACCCATTTAATATTTGTATGATAATACATTATATATTAATTTTATGAAAATTTTCATTTGAATTAAAAAATTCCAATTGTTTTTTAGAAATATTCTTACAAAATATGTGTTACACTATCTCATTTCAAAATCCCAAAGACATGTTTGATATTGAAAACTAAAATTTCTATTATATAGAATTTTCACCTATATAATGAATTAAATTATAATGAATTCCATTAGTTTCATGATATATTAAATTCATATAACATTATATATCTAATTTTCTTTGATTCATATGTTCCTAACACAACATGGGTTTTCCTTAACTAAACTTACTTCATTGATTTATAATACATTTTCTTGAAACTTATTCATTCATAGTGAATTTATTCCAACATAATATTTTAAATCTTATTAATTCCTTTTTATCACAAGGAAAATTATATTATAATTCCAATATACCGTATATATGAGTTTCTTTCCAATAAAAAAGATATTAATTTTATAATATTCCCCACTGTAATTAATTCTGGGGTACCATACTAATCCACCTTTTCCATTTATTATAATATGGGAAATAACATACTATAATTGGATCTAAAAAATGGAAATATTGATACCCACCACCATATGACATGATGTTAAACCTCATACCATGTCACCGTTGTATCCCCAATTGTACTCACATTAGTATATTCATCCACTAGGTTACATCAATATATTACCTATGTATGAAAAAAAATTCTATATACACCTGTTAGTTTTCTATTAGGTTTATAAACTATATCTCAGTAGCATACCGCAAATAATTTTAAGAATTAGCATTTTCAGAAAAGAAAATTAAAGTACTAGTTTTAATGTAATCAAATTAGAACAATGTAATTAACCTTTTATATAAACAAAAGAAATATAATTATAATACATAGAAACCAAAGGCCATGGGACAACCCAATAATAACCAAGATCACGACTCATCATGTGATCCTCAAACTCTTTTTAAATGAAAATTTTGACCTTTAATCACTTATTATCCACTATAGAGGGAAATCCAAAATTCCAAGAACCAGCTAAATCCATTGAAAACAATTTTAGTTAGTATTGTGTAATTTTCTAAATGATTGGGGTGGTCAGTTTTATAATATTAAATTTCATTATCATTCCAACTTAGTATCGAGGGTTCCCATATCCTATCTTCATTCTAATAAATTTCTTTTTTCACACAAAATCCAAATTATGATTAAAACATGTCGTATATCTCAACATCCATTAAAATCTAAAATTATAACAATTTATAATCATCCTAGAAAACAATATAGTTTAAAAACTCCCGTTTATTTTTCAATAAAATAAAATACACATTGATAAATTATTCATTCATATTTAGTATTTCAATTATTGAAATATCAAAAACTGCATATCATTAACTAATGTAACCATTTTATAGTAGCTAAAATATATATGGTAGGGTTATGTAAGACTTTATGGGATTAATAAGAAAGAATACACATCAAATACCAAATCCTATGTTTTAGGATAACCAATACTAATTATTTTATGTTCATGGGTTAGAGGAAAAAATATGCGATTATGGAAAAACCCAAATGAATGGAGATACGAGTATTATATAATGATTTATTAAATAACATTATTGATATTCAACTATAAATATAATCTTTGTTAAAATTATAGGGAAATATCATGAACCATGGAAAAATAAATCTACTTAGGGAATAATATTGGATAAATAGATATGGGGGAAAAATTGTGTAATAGAAATTTAGTAAAAACTCAATTCTAAATATATTTTCTGAATGAATAATTTTTTAAATTGTATGCCACCTAAGAAAATCCCCACTGTATTACCTGGTATCCAACATGATTTTTTCTAATGGATTGAAAAATTATGATAAAAAATTTTCAAAAATGATATCATATTTCATGTATATCACATGGTTACTCTTATCCAAGAACAAATCATGCATAAAAAACTATTTTTCTAAAAAAAAATCAAAACAGAAGGAACAAAAAAGAGAGAAAAATAATAAAATAAAATGCTAAAAATTACTCCTAAAGGACAAAACATGTCTAGAAAACCCTCAATCATACAATATCTATATTATTTGATAGGTCACCTAGAAGATATCACGACTATACAAAACAAATTATCTTTAAATGCATGTAATCTAACACTCCTCACTCTCAATAATTGAGATATTTCATATCAACATTAACTCATAAAAATATCCAAGAAAAACATTGATACTTATCATAAACAATTAAATTAATCCAATTGGAACTTTCTGCTATAAGATTCACCTTCCCAGTCTAAATACAACCAACATCCCAACATCAATTACGATATCACACCCATCCATTCCACAAACTCGTTTATCAAATATAATAATTTTTCGTTTTCAATCAACACCAAACATCATCGCAATAATCATATACTATCGGAAAACATAAATTAACCCCAACAATATCACACATTATACTTAATCCCTTATTTTTCCCACATCATACAAGATGATCATTTGTATAATAAATTTTATCAAAGACCCAGTTTAATACTTAATTACAATGAATATTATATTTATCCTACATTATATAAGATAATCACATGTTAACTTGAACACGGTTATTCAAATTATCATATAATTATCTTGTGAACCAACATTAGAAATAAATAACCAAAAAATGTGATGAATGTTCATAATTTTTCTATTAATATCATCAAAACAATAACCTATTTAATATATCGATAAAACTATATATATTTGAATTGATGCATAATAAACCTACTTTTGTCCCCAATATATATAATTAATATTTTATTAATCATACTCCCCAATAGTAGTTGACATTTACATTGTTACATCATGTGTTTGATGATGAATCCAAACTATTAACTCTTATTACATCAACTAATCATACCCTATGTCAATATGATAAACATGGTCCTTGAATCATATTTATTTATGATTTCCAATATTAGAACATCCAAAAATATCCCATTTAGAAACATTCCTTATGCTATTTATATTGATGGTTATACTATGTGGAATTATGTGATCTCATCCAATAATAAGAAGTCTGTGTTGATATATATCTCTCCATCATTGTATCATCACCCATATAATATTACATCTATGATAGGTATCCATACAATCCGAATTTTGGCTACCTAGAGATCAAGATCTGATCTCTCCTAGCCCAATGGTCTAACATGATTTGATATTATCTTCCAATTTCATCTCTGATATCAGTGTTTTATTCAATTCATTCAAGAATTTGGTTATCTAAAAAACATATAACAGCTAACTGATAATTTTTGAAACCATAAACAAATAATCAAGACATGATGATCTCATCTACCACTATAATTGACGAAAATACTAATATATTTTTGAACCTCTAACAAAAATCCAAAATTTAGTTGTCCTTATGCCCAACTGAATTAAATCTATGGATCAGATATACCATATTTTACATTGAAATACCCATGAAAAATATTGGCCAAAATTCTATCTATAAAATCCACCGATATAATATTATTCATTACCTATAAATCCCTATAGATAATTTATGTTCCACCATCCATATATATTGACATCATGATCCCTTTTTTAGGGGTTCTCCCAATCTATAAAAAAATTACACAAATCCCCCCTCATCTTTGAATAAAAGATGATTATATGACTATAATTCATGGGTATGTTATTCTCTAAAAGGACTATCTCCATGAGTTCCCTGATCAACACCACGAATATCCAATGATGTGTTCACCTTGAGATTCTAATTAAGAAACCAAAACATATCCTTTTCCCATTTCAACAAACATTTCAAACACAAAACCTCTAATTTTTTATAATTTAGAACCCAACCTTTATGGTCATCATCTATTGTACATGTTAGTGGATCCTTATATCTACCAAACTACCACTATATTGAAGGACATTATAGAGTCATCTCACTAAGAACCAAATACCATAACAATCAAAGTTATAGAAATCCATTTATAAAAAAATGGAAAGAAATTTATGTTGTACAATGAAATGTTATAACATAATCATCCCTCTAAGACCAATATCATCTATTACTGGATATTATTCACCCAAAAAACCTTATCAAGGTCATTAAATTATTCATTATACACATGTGAGTCGTATATATTGATCACATTTAGTGACACATACTTAGGATAAATATATATAATTTCGACAAAATGATTTATTAGAAAATACCATAGAGGTTCTTATTTATAGAATAATTGGAAACAATACTATATTATTTTTCTAATAACTACCCTTAATTTGATAAAAATATTAAATATGTCCATTTACTATGTTAAACTACACTGTTTATCCTTTTATTGAATATTTTAATAATTAAAACCTTACTTTTTATTCCAGATTTCAAAAATAATAAAAAATAACACACCTATATCATGTGGGTATTACATGCCTAAAAAGATTCATGACTAATCCCATATTCTTTTATATGTTAATAGATAAAAATATAAACCAATATAATCAAATTTCAAAAAAAATGTAATCAACCTTATTAATGAAAACCATAACTATAATCACAGTTCCATTGGGAAGGTGGACTTCATCCCATGTTGGAACTGGAATGACACATAATATGGAAACCATCCTATGTTTCAATACTTCCTTAGTAATGGAGTCCTAAACAATTAAAATTAGACACCACATTGTAATAATAATAATAATACTCATTGATAAAAATTATAAAGCACATTTCTCCAATACTAATTTTTAAAATTCCCTAGATCATCTCACATTTTAGTAAAAATTAAATAGGTTCACTGGAATCATGATTAGAACCCAACCCTATTATCCAAGATCAAGTTTCTAATTTTTACATTATTTGTAGATTAATTGAATCACATCCTAAATGATCAAATAGATTATTTGTAATTGTATACTAGATAGAAACATCCATTTCCCTTTACATTTGATAATAGAAAATACAATACACTATGAAAGTAATTATTTAGATTCATTGGACTCATTAGGTGATTCCATATTCATTTATCATTAAAAGGAATCAAAATTGGAAATCATAGACACTGATTAAGTGTTTTTATATTGGAATGAATAATATATTAATAAGGAATTCTCAATAAACTAAAGTAAATAAATTAAACCAAATTCAATTTATTCCATAACTTGAGCATGGACAATAATATGGATTGAGTAAATGAATGTGAAATAATTCCCTGTAAATTATGAAATGATTTTTAATCATGTCTGTGGATATTATTCAAAATAATCTCATTGAATATAATAATTTTTTTCATAATGATGAAATGACAAATGATGAACATCTAAAAAATACCATCTTTTTATATTTTCCATGTTTGTTTATGTTGTGGAATATAATACACATAAAACCCATTTAATAATTTTATCTATCTTGTAGACACATGATACCTTCAAATTCGTCAAGTTTCTAGGTAATTCATGCCCCACTGATCCCTTAATAATCCCAATTAACTTATTATTTTAATAATTTATACAATATAAAAAACAAGCCTTACACAAAACCACCATTATAAGAAGAACTAACATAAAAATGATTATAAATTATGTTATTAAACTGATCACAAACCACATTGAGAAATAATATAGTAAGTATCATTAAATAACATCCTCAATGAATAAATAATAGTTTTTTAAATAATATTAAAATACCATTAAATCGTTAATGATAAGAATATTGTTTTCCTATGAAATCTACCAATACAAAATAATATTTTCAAAAATATTTGAAACAATATTTAATTTTTAATGAACCATTTAATAATTTAATAATTTATTAAAATAATTTAGACCTCGTAATGGGGGGTCAATTCATGACAGGTATTTTGAAACAATGTTTTCTATAGTTATTGTAATAATTCAGTAAGTGTCTTGTTAGAAAGATGAAAAAAATATAACCAGTTTGAATTAATTTAAAATTAAAATCATGGCTAAAATGACTGTATATAGACATAGAAATACATTGACAACTTTCTTTAATACTTTTATAGAAATCATTGTAATGGAAGGAAAATATTCTAGAGAAAAGAAGAAGAAAATAATTTATTATATTCTTTAGATATTTTGAGTAAGTAAAAGAATAAAAAGAAAGGAAATAGATAACGTTAATAAATAACCACATGAGACCATTTATTTATATTAAGATTATATAATTTCATTAACATATAAATAATGAAAAAAATAAAAAATAATGATAAAATTGTAAGATAAACACATTTCACATTTGTACCATTTGCATAATAGTCCCCATGAAATAAATAACTAATAATGATTAATTAGATAATGTGAATATAAATGGTAACATGATATATAATTTAAAATATTTAGTATTTAATACTAATCCAAAAATATTGTGGAATAACAAACTATATGTTCTAATTAAGAAAATTTTATAAGAATAACCATTACGATGATTATAATGATAATGAGAGAATTATTCAATGATGTTTTATGTGTAGAAATGAAAAATACCTAAAAAATATAGATATTCCTGATAAATAAAAAAATTTCATTTCATATATAATATTTACATAACTTACATATCGAGTAAGTCATATAACATAGTGAAATAGAATTTAGTTATAAAAAATCTTACCACATGGAAACATGAAAATCAAAATCAACATGGATGAAATAATATGAATTAATTAATAATATAAAATAAATTTTAATGTATTAATTATATTAAATGAAAATTGAAATCATATAGACAATATAAAATTATTTAGGTGTATAATGATTACATAATCATCAATTAAATCAATTAGAGAAAAAATATCCTTCCTTATGTTTGAATCATCTATTTTGATCTTTTCCCTCTTAAATAGTAAATTTATATGCATTATATATTTAAGATCATTAATAAATATTTTTTTCATTTCATTTTATTTAATATCATGTAATTTCTAATTACATAATCATATATGTTCACATCTTATATATTAATGATATTTAATTCAAATGTGAAAAATATCATTATTAGGATGACTAATGTAAAAGTGGGGTTTCTTTCATCATCTCAACAATATTAATAGAAAAAGAATTATAATTTTTTTACATAAATTAAATTTTTGAATCCAAACATGAATTATGGATTCAAAAAAATTAAATATGTTAAAACCATTGAGATCATAGGTCATATATAATATTAAGTAACACATGATTTTTTCAATGATCATGATATAAATAAGCTAATTTTTATTTTACCTTTAAAAAAATGACATCTATATAATATATGATACAATTTATTTAAATACACATATATATACAATCTATGTGAAATGTTAATGAAAAAAAATTCATCACATCATAGAGTGGTAATCCACACATACACATTAATGTAGTTATCACCAATAAATGTATAAATAGGAAAAATATATATGACATATTAATTTTATAAAATAATAAATATTATTTGGATATCAAATATACATATAAATTAAATCCAGGAACATAAATTGATCTGAGGGTTGATGATATAATATTATTTACCTTAGATCGCAAGAATATAGTCCATTGTACACTCATATGATAGTTTCATTACCAATTTTATACAGGACAATATGGATTTAGTTTATAAAATAAAAGGATAATATATAAATATATTATAGGTAATTATGTTTTCATAACGTCATAGTGGAATAATATTTTATGTAGGTGGAAAAAACCTTTTGTTATGAATGATACCGCATATTCCAAATTATAACATATCAGTAGTATTTGTCATAATATATTCAAAGAATTGTATTTGGACATATATATCTTATTTTGACTCCTATTTCATTTCATTATATTATGTTAACCATTTTGGATAATTACTTTATAACAATGTTTTTTCTCTGTTAGGTTCATAATAGTGATCATTATTGGAATATAATGAACTATATGGACAGTGGATCATATTTAAAACCATATTCTATTTACTTGTATGAAGATAATTTTTTTGAATTTTTTATCAATTAATAAAATATTATTTATTAAAAATTATCATTAGTATCAATTTTTTGGAGATATTTATTTTATTATTCATGTAAAAAATTATATAAATAGAGTTAAAATATAATACTTTCTCACATAACTATGATGTTATATTAATGTAATTTCTATCATTGTAATTCCATCAAGTTTCATTAATTTTAATATTTTCATAGTCACTTATTTAAATTTTCAATTTTTTGAATCAATATTCTATTAATATTTCCTCAACATGAAAGTTTATCATTTCATTTTTGAAAATTAAAAATAAATTTATATTAAAAATTGTTTCTATTTAAAAATATGATTTATAACACAACATATGTTAATATTATCTCTATAATATAATACTATAGTTATTAAAATAAATAAAATTTGATTTTTTTTATTACGTATTACAAAACAAATTATGGTAAAATTCAATGTAATATGAAACCTAATGGCCATATATTAGAGACCTCATGGAAACAGAAAATATCCACTCAACTAAATGGTTAGTATTTAGTGTTTGGGTATATTAATAGTCCTTATAATAATATTTTTTATCCTAATTACCATATTCAAACATACCATTTTTATAATTGTTTAATATACTTTATATTTATAATGAAATAATTGAATGGGGACTACTAACGAAATATATGTATCTCCATTCGTAATATTTAATTCATTTTTCAAATTATATTCAATTAATTAGAAAAATATAATAAATATTTAAACCAAAAAAATGAAATGAATGGTTGGTTTATAAAAAATCCATTTTAAATATAAATATATTTTTATACCAATTGTAAATATAAAATTCATTCCGTGGAATATAATTTGATTATATTCAATTAAAATGAACAAATAAATATTTTAACCTAATACAAAGATAAATATGTGTATAAAAACTAGTAATTATTTAATAAAATACGTTTCTATTTTTAAATATTTATTACATTGTTATATTTAATATTTTTAATAATATTAAGTAATTTTTTAAATAATAAGGGGAATATTTTAATATTAATGTCATATATTATATGTTAGTATTAAAAATATAAATTTTAAAAATATATAATTTTAATTTTAAAAAATAAATTTCATCTTTGATATCATCATATAAAGATTAACATCATGTGATTTGTTTATTTTTCAAAAAATATTGATTTTTCACTTAAGAGTGAAAAATACCAGTTTTTGTAAAAATGTAATTAATTTTCAATCAATTAAAATATTTTATGGACCCTTTATGTTTTTAATATTATTTTACAAACCATAAGATTTCTTCAGTTATATTTATAACACATAAATATATTTTAATCATTATTTCTTGGATTTTAGTATGTGTTTATTTTCAATAATAAAAAATGGTTTTTCTAAGAAGAATTTTATGCATAGTGTTTCCCCATATATTTTAATTTAAACAATAAAAAATATATAATTATTTAAATTTATTTTATATATTAAATATCAATAAATATTATTTTTATTTCAATGAATGATTATTAATGATTAGAGAGTTAATTTATAATCTTTTTATTCTTGAAACATACATGCCTAAAAACAACTTATTTTACAAAAATTAGTGTTTTAGTTTAAATTCCATTCCCCCTAACATCCTATTAATTCCATAATAAATTTTTTAGAAAATAAAATTTATATTATTTTCGCTAATTTTCTCCCCTTGAACTAATGATCTTGGTTTTATTGTAAATTCACTCTAATAATCCAATTGGTACTGACCTATAGAGGTTGTCTGAAAACGCAGTACTACTCACAACTGAAATTTTTCTTTTATTAATTCTTCTTCATAAAACAATAACTATCAATTATTCTGATATAATAAAATTATTATTAATTAAGTTCCACCCATGGTGTTTGATGCCTATCATAGATCTAAGGATATGTGAATAATAAGGGATATTGTTGTGTACTTATGTAGGGACCATGATAAACATGTTAGTGGATTGGTTGTCTTTTAGTAGAAGCTATGTGATTCCACAAGGAATAATAATAACCTAAGGGATACTAGGTCAACCTGTATGTTGTTTATATGATTTTAACATAGTTAGGCTACATTAATTGTCAATGGTGTTGGAATCTGTAAATGGGATGACACATGATAATGTTGAAAATATAAAGGGGTTAATATGTGGAAATGATTAAATACCATAATGGAAAGGATTATCGTCCAGGTAATTACGCCTATATAGTTTGGAATAATGAACAAATCATTGTAAGACATTATCAAAGAATGAGTGCTTAGTGAGATAAGCATAATAAACAGGATTTTGGATAAATGGTCAAATGATGAGAAATCTATTAAATGTGTTAATGGGTAAAGGCTTAGTATTAACTCTCAGGTTAATGTTTTGATTTATGTATGCCTTGGTAAATGGTTTTCATGATTTTAGAATGGTTTATTGATGTACATATATATATATCATGTGCACGTGGATTGGTAGAGTGGGGTATGTACATGAGGTTCTATGACCAAGGGATGAGTTGGACTGAGGCTCTAAACCACACCCCTAATGGACGTGTTAGGGAAGAAGACCGCGGCTCTATTTTAATAATGGTTTCATCTACCTAGACAGAGGCCTCAAGGTGAGGATGTAGATTACATGATGACGAAAGTCCAATTGAGATAGGATAACAGTGCGTTTTTTTCACATTCATGTGATTGTGTACTTTATGATTGTGTAACGTATGGTATTTGATGAACCCATGATAAATGCACTGGAAATGGAAGGTAATGGGAAATGGGATTAAATGATTAGATATGTAAATGGTAGGTAATGTTTGTAATGAAGCTAAACTATTTAATGGAACTTAAACATTTCCTTGAATTTATTTTTTATTTCTCTTTTCATGAACAACAGATTATACAATACATTTTGTAGACACTGTTGGGGGTGGACTACTGAGTTGTACTCACACCCTGCTTAGGCTACCATTGAGTAATAAAGAAGACTTCTGGTTTATAGTTGTGGAGAAGGGAAGAGTCCCTAGCTTGAGAGTTGGGTTGGCATTGTTAAACATGGAGGAGAAACAAGACATAATGTCATGAACATTTTGGGGATTTTTCAATTTTTTTCATTTTGATTATTTTCACTTTTAAACTTGTTGCAAGACTAAGAATATGTACTTTTGGACATTGTTATACCCTTTTGGGGAATGTTATTTTATGAATACTCTGGTAATATTGGATATTATTCCAATATCTCTGTTGTTTCTGTAGTTTCATAATCTAAAAAATGAATGTATCATCTCCCCAATTGAACTTTTGGACCCCCGATGCTAGTTCGAAACCATTGGCATATGGTGAGGTGGCCTTAAGGTCATGTAATCACCTAGTTCGGTGTACTGGTTTAGTGGATTCCGATTTGACGATGTTTCAAAGTGGTATAATAGAAGGACATTCTTCTCCTTCTCTGGAAACATGTTATTTTGGATGGTAGACAAGAGTTATGTGTGTTTCCCCTTAGTAATGAACTAATACCTCAATGTAGTTAACACACGTATGAGGGAAAACCCAAGTCACCCATTGTGGGAATTTTTTTTCTTGTTAGTGTGATGTTATAGTTGATGATATTTCACCATTGGGTGAGGAAAAAGTTGTGTGAGGTTATGGTTTTATGATATATGAATCATGGACATAATGGAAAGAGGTTGTGAATTCATAAATCAATGTAGGCACCTAGGGAGATAGGTGATATCCTCATTGTAGGCACACATGGGTTGGTTTTATGAGGCATGAATAGTAGATTACACCATGCGTCATGATAATTGAAATGGGAAAATATCATAAATGAAATTATATAGTTGGGTGAAGATAAAATAATGATAATTTATAACTTATGAATTATGTGTAATCAAGGGTTTTTATTGAATTTATATTTTTGTTGAAATATGTTGTCTGATCCTTGTGGTGTTGTATGGTTTTTTTACTCCTTGTAGATCATGGCCAGCGATAGGGATGCTTGATGTCATGTTTTTGAAATATTAAGGTTTGTTGTGATGGTCCATGTAATCTGGGATGTTGAGGCTGGAGAATATCATTAGTTTTATGATGTTGTGAATGATTTATTGTATGTGTTATAATTCTCATGTTCGAAAATACATAGAAATTCATGCACGATGTCAAGTGCTGGTTGGGAAACAATAAGATGTTGCTGAGAACACTCCTCTAGGGGAGGAGAAAGAGAATGTAGTGATCCAGGAATGCAAATAAGTGTAGTTCTAAGAGAACATGGATTTTATTATATAGATTATGGATCGAGACCCAGGGGGGTGGAACTAAGTATGTTTGAGTTGATCAGAGTGATTTAGGTGCATCACTCTCCGACCAATATTGGATAGGGTGGGCTAGAATAAGCATAGTTGTGGATAGAGTCTGTACATAAAATAAATCATCCTCTAGAGACTCTAATTGGGATGTGAGTCATGTTTTTATCTTATATGTTGTGGGGCATGGGAAAACATTGGTGGGAAATCCTAGCTCCGAATGAGCATGCTAAGGGGATGTTGTGTAAAGATTTCCAGAAAATGATAAGAGATAATTATTACCCAGAGACATTGAGGCATGAGAAGCCTATAAAGTTCATGATCCAGACAGAAGGATTATCGTCGGTGATGGAGTATGCTGGCTGCTTCACTGACATGTGATGGTTCATTCTAGTATTGGTGGTGGATGAAATAGCAGTCACAAGTTGTTTCTAGGATGGGATGTGACACCAGATCTCGTATCATGTGAAAAAAATTCACATGAAGAGGTTTACAAAGGTAGTGGATCAAGCACAAATCCCAGAAGGGAACCTGAAGGGAGTTTTAGGTATTTTTCTTCTTCTGCTAGCTGGGTAGACAAGTGGTTCACCTTCTAAGGAATGAAAGCATCATTATTGTGGTTTTCTGTAGGATGGAAGTGTACAAGGTGGATAGAGGGGGGGGGGGGGGTTAGCCTCTAAGGGCGGTGATCATGTTTTCATATATTAGTGTTGTAGTACGGGGCACATCTATGGCCAGTGTCCTTGACCTCCAGTTGAGTCCTAGTCATGTGTAATATTGGGGCACATGCAGTGGTTCTACCGGAACCCTCAGCATGTGATCATGAATGTTGATGACAAGAATATTTCAAGATCAGGAACGAGATCAGATTCTCAGCATCCGACAGGAATTTTGAGCTCCATGGACCGTACTATTAGGGGTGATGTATGCGGGACTCCATGGTAGGATCGCCCAACTCATTAGGGAAGTTCATTGCATGGCACAATGGTTGGATCCTGGGGAATAAGGATAGGTTGGCTTCAAGCGGTTCATCCATCACACACTGATGGTGAGGTAGGTCCATCTACCATTTTAGGTATGATCTTTGTATATTCTATGCATTCAATTTCATTATATTATAATGGTCCCCCAAAGTCCTCTATTTCTACTAATCATGTGGTAGCATTGCGTTTTCCTATGGAAAGATTGTGAACGGTCTTATTAATTGACACTATGTTGGGGGGAATGAAATGAAAATAGATGGCAATGTAAGTGGTGTGCTATATAAGTCAGCGAGTATCATTCCCCATGGGACTTTTTTGTTCTTGAAATGTTGGAATTTGACTTGATCATGGGTATCGACTTGTTGGTGTTGCATCAGGTGAAAATATTTTGTTACCATTGTGGGGTCTCATTGAGGTCACTTGAGGGTGATTCTTATGTCCATCATGGAGAGTGGGATGTTCGAGCATGTCTTGAGGGGCCATTTTCTCAGTAGTTGCGTAGGCTCACAGGTCAATTAGCTTTTCATATGCCTGATGATAGAAGAGGGGAACAATATGTATTCCCTATATTAGTGTATCTGTTTCATGATTTGTTTCCCAAGGATTTATAAGGGTTCCCACATAAGATGGATGTTGAGTGCTTGATTGAGTTGCTACTTGGAGTGGATCTAGTTTCTACTCAACCATACTGAATGGGAACAAAATAAATCCAAGAGTTAAAGGTCGTGCTTGAGGAGTTAGAGAATATGGGGATTATACGTCCTTGTATGTCTCCTTGGGGATCTCAAGTAGTTTATGAAAATAAGTCTGAAGGGTCGTTAAGGCTGTGTGAGGATTATCATGAGTTAAATCAGATGAAAAAGAAAAATTGGTTCCCACTTCTTAGAATTGATGACCTGTTTGACCAGATGAAGGGTGAATCATTGTTTTCTAATATATATATGAGATGATGGTATCACTATTTGAGGGTGAGGGCTTCTAATGTACCATTGATATCTTTTAGGAGTGGGTATGGGTTGTTTGAGATTGTTGTGATAACATTCATCTTGACCAATGTGTTGGTGGTGTTCATAGAATTTATAAAATAAATAATTCATCCTTATCTGGATCAAATTGTGGTTGTCATTGTTTGTGGCATTTTGGTTTACTCGAAAACTCATGACAATCCTGCCCAACATCTTGACCTTGTTTTGAGTACACAAATAGAGCATCATCTATACAACAAGATGTGATTGATTCAGTTCCAGATTGGAGAATTGCATCTTCTAGGTCACATCATCTCTAAGGTAGTTGTGTTGTTGGATCCATAGAATGTTCTTGTTGTTGGGTCTTGGAAGAAACCTAATAGAGTTTCATATGTTCATAGTTTTCTGGGATTTTTCATGTTTTACCAGTGGTTCATCCAGGATTTATATCGCATGGAAACACTATTTTTGGGCTTGACCAAGATGGGAATCCTGTTTGAGTGGAGTGAGGCTTGATATAATGCCTTTCATGAGTTGAAACAAGTGATTAACCACCACACTAAGCTTCATCTTACCTAAGATAGGTAAGAAGTATGTCTTATTTTGTTATGCGTTCGGTATCGGCCATTAGGATGTGTTGATCCAAGATGAGATGGTTGTGGCTTATTGGTCAGGGCAATTGAGACAATGTGAGTGTAGTTATCCCACTAATGATATTTAGTGGGTTGTAGTAGTGCATGCCTTAATGTGCTGGAGGCACTACTTTTGGGGGAACAATTCACAGTTTACACAGATTAGATGTGTCTATAGTATATTTACTTGTAGTGGGATTTAAATCATTGACACGGATGATGGGTTGAGTATCTATAGTATTTCATCTTTCAGATAGTATATCCATCAATTAAATGAAACAGTTTTGTTGATTCTATAAGTAGGAAGACTCAATACTCGGTTTTTTGTGGAATATAGCACAGAGTGGAAGGTGATGGATTTGTTTGTGGAGATGATACTAGATATTCGTGATGAAAATGGTCAGGAGACTCTCACGTCTGTAGAAATTGAGTCAATTTTTTTGAGTCGAGTTAGGGAAATTAAGATCTATGATCTAAAATATTTGGACTTTAAGGAAAGACTTGATGTTGGGGAGACACTTTTGGTTTCAAGGTTTCTATAGACGAGGTTTTTGGGGTTCATGGTCGTGTGGTTTTAGCGGTATCCATGTGCGAAGAGTTTATGCATGAGTTCCATTCACAATAAGGGAAGTTCGTCCTAGTTTGACCAAGACGAATCATGATCTATGAAGAATGTTTTGGTGACCAGGAATAAAAAAGGATGTTTCTTTCTTTGTTGCATGGTACCATACCTATCAGTTGGTGAAGGTCGAGCAACAATGCAACGGTGGTTTGTTACACCCATTTCACATTCTGGAATAGAACTAGGATAATGTGGCGATGTATTTTGTGGTAGGTCTTCCTAGGATTCCTTAGACAAATTGTGTAATATGTTTGGTTTTAGAAAATATAATGAAATAGTCTCATTTCGTAGCAATTCAAGAGACTTACATAGTTGATAGTTGGGTGAGTTTTATGTTCAAGAAATAGTACGGTTGAATGGTATACCGTGGAAGATATTTTCAGATCGTGAACCTCATTTCACATCACCCTTCTAGAAATGGTTGAAATATTATCTTGGTACTCAAGTGTTTTTGAGCATGGCATTCCACCTGCAGATGGATGGGATGTCTGAGCATACAATACATGTTTTCGAAGATATGTTGGGGGCTTGTGAGTTGGATTTTGGTGGTTTCTAGGAGAAGCACACGTCCCTTGTTAGATTTTCCAAGAACAATTTTAATACGACTATTGGTTAGATGGAACCATATGAAGCTCTATATGGGATTCCTTGTAGATATCTAATGTGCTGGTTGTAGGCAGGTGAATATGAGCTGTTGGGACCCGGTTTTGTGATGTAGACTTCGTAGAAAATTGAGATGATTCCAAAATGGATAGAAACAACTCATTTAAAGAAACGGTCGTATGTAGATATGATTAATAGAGCCCTTGAGTTCACAGTGGGTGATAGTGTGTTATTTTTTTGTCACCAAAGTTGGGTCACTGATGAATTTAGAAGCTGGGAAAGTTGGCACCTAGGTATGTGGGGTTGTTTGGTATTGTGGATAGGATCATGTCAGTTCTATACTGATTGGCTCTTATGTAGTGTTATAGTCGGATGCATGATGTTTTTCATGTGTAGTTTCTTCAACAGTATCACCCTGACACAACTCATGTTGTGGATGTTAAGGATATTGATAAGGAGGCTAATTCATCCTTTGAATAGCATCTAGTTTGTGAAGTGGAGCATAAAAAGAATGTATTGCTGGGAAAAATTGTGTCATTAGTGTTCGCAATTTGCTAGCATGGGAAGTCTTAGGAAGAAACATGGGAGCATGAATTTGATATGCGGCCTCAGTGGATAGATCTCTTTTCCTTTAATAGGAAATGAGGCTTGGGAGCTTTGCTCATGGATAAACTATTATAAGGGGGGAATTTTGTAAGATGCATGATTTTGGAAGGTTGTATTCTCATTTTATATTTTTATTTGAATCCCTTGTTTTGGTTAATTTTGTGATTAACCAATTTCTTCAGAGGGATCAAGGGTGTTTCGAGGGTTCAGGGAACACTATGGAGAAAATGGGGTTATCATGGTAAGAAGCATGTTTTGGCCTTGATTAGTTCTATCCATGCATAAATCCCAGGAAAACATGAAGGAGATGGTATTTTGGATAGTGGCATCATCATGGTTTACTCATGGTTTGAATAACTGTGTGGGTAAACCATGCAGCACGTAAACTCTAAATAAATTACAATTTTCCACTCAATGATTTTATACCCCTACTCAGGATTTCCTCCCCATTCTCCTCTCATCACCCTAGTAACAAACCAAATTACCAAAGTTCTCCAAGAGAGCGATCTACATCATTTCAAATTCATTTTTGGTGTTGTTGGTTATGGATAAAATCTCAGAGTAAGGATAATCCCATAAATACTTATCTTTTGAGTTTAGGGTTTGTATCTTCTTCTTGTATCTTTCTGAATCTCTAAAACCATACCCTTTTGGAGTGATATTGGTTGAAGATTCATGGGATGGTTGAAGTAGAATCTAAGGGCTCGACAGAGAGTGTGTTCACCCAATAAATCAAGGAAGGTGGTATACAAGTTATATCCCATGTTTATATGTGGATTTGTGCATGTGTGGTTTTGTTTTTGGGTTTCTCATGGTATGTTTCGAACACCCATGGAATGTTTAGAAAATATGGTTATTATGTAGGTATATTAGGACACTAAAAATACCAATGGGATGCATATAGGGTGACGTGTCAAATCTAGGGCCACCCTTGGGTTTTTCCAGCATTCTCAGACCAACACATTTGTGAAAAAAGAAGTGAGACTATTCTTTATTTATGTAGATACATTGATAAACATGTTGATGTTATTGATTTGGTTGTAGTAGAAGCTAGGTGACGCACCTAGGTCTAATAATAATCGAAAGGATGCTGGGTTTACATGTAAGTGGTTAATATGGGTTAAACATGGATTTTCTAGATGAATTATGAATAGAGATGGAGTGTGTAAATTGGTTGAAACTTGAGAATGATGAACGAATAAATGAGTAAATATGTCTAAATGATTAAAACCCATAATGTAATGGATTATGAGTCTTGTAATGAATCCAAATTTGTTATTTATACGGAACGAATCCTATTGAGATAATAACAATTAATGATTTCTTTGTTAGATAAACATAATAAATGGTATTTGGGCTAAATGGATAGATGATGTGAAATGTGGTTAATGTTTTAATGGGTAAAGGCATTCTATTAACCTTCATGTTAAAAATGTTATTTATGTTTTCCTAGGGAAGTGGTTGTGATGTTTTGATTATTTTGAGGCATATACAGAAGATATATATATAGTATGTGCACATTCATTGATAGAGTTGGGTAAAGACATGAGGTTCTACTCCCACTTGTCGAGTTGGACAAATGGTCTAAACTCTACCCCAAATTCATGAGTTAGGAAAGTGGACTAAGGGTTTGTCCCCATAAAGGTTGAATCTAACCATAATGAGGATTTTTGGTGAGTATATGGTTTACATGAGCATGTTATTCCTAGTGAGATAGGATAAGAGTGCTTTTTCCTCAAGCATGCACTTGTGTACTTTAAGCCCGTGTAATATACTGTTTTTGATGAAACCATGAAAAATGAATTGTATGGATATGTAATGGTAAATGGGATTAAATTATAAGATATTGAAATGGTAATAAACATTTTAAATGGACATAAACTGGATAACAGATCATATTCTTTTCTTGTAATTTATTATTAATATCCCTTTGCATGCATAATTGTTTATAAAATATATTTTTTGGACAGCGTTGGTGGTGTCCTGCTTAGTTGTACTGACACTATGCTCGGGAATCCGTTGGGTACCCAAGAAGACTTCATGTTTACTAATCAAGATAAGGGGAAAGGCCCTTTCTAGGGAGTTGGGTTGGCATGTGTGTACATGGAGGAGGACCCAGACATGGTGTTATGACCATATTAGGGATATTTCAGTTTGACTTCATTTTGAGTTTGCTCACATTATCACTTGTAGAATGATGTATCATATTTATTATTGAACAATGTTTCACCTGTTTTGTAGAATTGTAATTTTTTAATGCTCTTGTATTATTTGTTATTATTCTGTTATCATGGTAATTTGAAATGTGGTTTACACTGATGGAAATAAGTATAGTCTCCCCAATTGACATTTTGGATATCCCCTACTAGTAGAAAACTTTTTTCATATGGGAAGGTTCACTTATGGTCATGTAAACACCCAACATGGACCACCGATTTAGTGGCTTCTGGGTCGAGGCTATTACATAGATTTACTTCATGGATGCAAGTAGGGAAATGGGGGAGCACCCCATTTATGATACATGATTTGATTGCAACAAAGGTTGGGGAAGAAAGAGACAAATCTATTGCTCATGATTGTATCTAAAGATAGTATTGTCGAGTTATTGGTTATTTTGATAAGCATGATTGAATGTGTGATTATTGTCATTTTTTTCTTATTCCATTTTCTATTTGCTTTAAATTACATCATTTTGTTTATGGTTCTAAATATTTCATTTTCTGAATATTTATTTCACTATAGTTTTTACCTTATTTTCATGGATGATATCATACATACAATATTTATTATTTTATTAAACTATCTAATTAATTTTATTATATCTGTATAGTATCAAAACTGAACAATAACTGACCCCCTCTACTAGTTGGTAGTCACTTCTATATGAGGAGGCATGTTTGAGTCGATGCGACAAACTGGATCTGGACACCGCACAGGGGATTTTAGGTCGAGATGTTTTAAATGGGTATCACAAAACTTCTTTATTTTTTCATTATTATTTTTGGTTTATAAAAACGATACATGGATGTATTCTAGTTTGGTAATGATACTATACTTTGGAGTAACTAACCCATTTATAGAGGAAATCAAAATTTATAAGGAATGTGATTTTTGTGTTGGATTCCTCAAATTATAGTTGATTTGATCCACCCATTGGGTGAAACACATGATTTATGATGATTGTTATTATTATTGACTGTATATTTTATAATACCCATGGTTTGTTACAATAAGGATGTTTTTTCTAAGACATCTTAATGGAATAATAGAGATTCACATGTCACGAATTCTTACATTCTCTATGGATATATATCATTTCTTGTATTACCTCTAATTTTTGTGACTACCATTGCTACTATAAATAGAATTTCTTTAATGTTATTATTGATTACTGAGAAACATAATTGGTTCCATAATTTTCATACATCACACTAATAGTGTTCTATTTCTGTGATATATATTGATTCCATAAGTATTCATTTGAGGAACATTATGTCATATAGTATTGGTCACATAGGTAGTAATGTATTTATGGTTGAGATTAAATTGATTCCATATTTCAATCTATATAGTGTGTGAGAATTTATAAATTGAATGTGTTGATCTATCCAATTAAAAATTTAAAAAGATTCAATATAAATAATACAAAATTTAAATGTATTTAATTTATAAAATGAATTTTTTTTCTTTATGATAGATAATAATTACTATAGAATAGTTTTTCCCTCTAAAAAATTCAATTGGGCCACAATAAACTGGGTTTGTTGACATATAATAGAGAACATGATCCATACCCAACCTCATTATTTTTAATTATGTAGTATCTCATGGGTAATAATTATATGTTCATTTCACAAATGAGTGTTAAGGAGAAGGCATATGGGTGTACCTTTTATATAGAAGGACATTATACATGTACTAAAAATATTTCTTTGTAATATGACATTAAAATATACTATATTCTTCTTGTTCTAGGAATTAGTAAAGATATAATCCCATAATGTCCTCGGTTCATGTGACATTAGGGTGGTGGTGAGTATGCTCCAAAAGTGGGGTTTTGTATGCCACTACTCTTACCTTAAATATTTACTCCCATAAAACATGGTATTATACCTAATATGGGTGAATATTAAAATTTTCATGAAGTTTTTCATAATCGAATACAGAATATACAGCGAGGTTCATTACATGTAACTTTAATGGTAGAGATTGTGTGAGTGTTTCCATAGTATCATCCACCAATTTTTTTAAGGGATGGTGTCCCACATGCTGCATAGTCATGGCCGACATCAATCCTAAAATTCATTAGGAACGTAGATTCACCTTCTGATAGGAGTTTAAATATCAGTATATATATTATTGATGATTCATCCATGCAGTGGTAATATGTTATCACCCA
Organism: Viscum album; assembly: GCA_963277665.1. Lineage (NCBI taxonomy): Eukaryota > Viridiplantae > Streptophyta > Magnoliopsida > Santalales > Viscaceae > Viscum > Viscum album. The sequence continues at coordinate 1,807,907,589 of OY728120.1, forward strand.
TGTTAATCATCATTAGGGTTTGGCCAAGGAAGGTTCTTATATAGTCTCCAGAAAATATTCCCTTCCATATATGTGAAGAGATTACAGATCAATATGTTTTTATGCATATATAGTAGGATATTATGTTTATGATAGAATATTCCACATAGTTCTCGGAGCTCCAATTATTTTTATTAACTGTTAAAGGTGACTTGTTAGAAATAATGTGAATTTTTAGGATGGGATCGTATACACCATCTGATAACACAAACAATTCCTATTCTTACAACCATTTAAAAATTTATAAACTATGATCGTATAAATGAGAGGAACATGATGGATTCTAATTGTGTGGGATAGGGCAGTTTATAATTGATTTGTGGAGTCTGTTCAAGTAGCATAAAAATGACTCTTTGAGACTACATGTAGAATAAGTGGTAGGAATATGACACCCACTAATAGTTACATGGTTTGGAACAAGTGTGGGAATCTAAATAATTAGAGGGCATAGTGTTCCTAGGAACACATTGAGTGCTCTGTCCACTGAAGGATGGGGAATATTTATCTTTTTGAATGATCATCAAATATTTATCTAATAGAAGAGGATATATATTACATCCTCCATTAGGAGAGATACTAGTAGCATTATTCGAAGAAGGCAGCGAGAGTACTACCTAGTATTCATACAATGGATGTGGTCATGATCATTATGGATACGATTTATATAGATATATCTAGTAGAGTTGGCTCACTCTAGACACATAGGCTGAAATATTGGATCATTGATTATTCTAGATTTATAATGTGCATCATATATATTAAAATAAGGATTCCAGTCCAAAAAAAAATTTGAGGAAATATTCTAACAGCCTCTTCTACAATTTCTATTTTAATATATATGAGTAAATTATTTTCATTTATCATTGTTCTGATGATAAGATACATTGGGATTTATATTTATTACTTCATTGGCATATTCATAGATAATAATTAATTAGGGATCCAATCATAGAGTGTAAATTAGTTTAAGGAATTCACTATTATCGTACCAACTGTCATTTAATATGAGGACACATTATCTTGAAGATGAAGGGGTTTAATGAAATTATATGGATGTAATGGTTTGTTTCATATCATTCCGATGTACACATTTTGTCACTATATGTAATCATTTATATCACAAGAGGAAGAAAGTTATAATAAAAATGGGAATGGGTTGTGTAGGAAAGTGGAGTTTGAGAATAGCATCACGGGTGGGTGACGTGAAATCCAATATTTATATAATGTATAAGGAGTACTAGGAAATGTAAAATATTGATTTCCCCCTTGAATTATATCATTTCGAGGATGTATTTCATTATGACATTTATCGTTTTTCTCTTGATAGAGTTGTATATTTTACTATCTTTCTAGTTCTAATATCTACACCAATATCATTATCTCTTTATAGTATGTATACTTTTGAGTTGAAATATCTCAAAAGGAAGCTAGATTAATTGACAGATAAGGATTTTATTTGAATAATAACATCACTATGGGGTTGACCTATCATTTTACAATATAAGGTTGATGGAAACCTCAAATAATTTCAAGTATTTATATCTACCAAACAAGATTGTGGTTTATAACAAGTATCCACTTCCTATTAGCATTAACCTCTTCGACCAACTCTGAGGAGTAACAGTATTATATAATAGTTATTTGTTCTCAAGCTACTTTTACATATGAATTAAAAATTTATACATAACCTATAAAATGATTGATAGTAGGTATAGTCTTTATGAGTATCTCATTATGTAGTTCAGTAATATTAATTTGTTTGATGTTTTCAAGGACTTAGTAAATAATTTTCTTCACAATTTTTGGGAATCAATTTTTTCAGTCATTATGGATGATATCATAGTTTATTCTAGTACTCAAAATCACCATTAGAAACATATTTATATCATTCTAAAGAAACTAAGAGAGAACTTGGTATATTATATGCATTGAAAAGCCACTTTTTGATTATTATGGTGAAATTATTGAGTTACATTATATCAAATGATGAAATTTCCATTCGGTTAGGGAAGGTTAGTACTTCAGTCACCTCAGATAATCCCTATAAGTTATTTTAAAAAATTAGTTTCATATGAATGGATATTTATTGTAGTAACTTTTACATGAATTTTGATTCCAAGAGAAACACATCAAGGGTTCGACTAAGAATAGTGTGATATTGTTATAGTCAAAAGCCTATATGATAGAATTTTACTAGTTAAAAGAGGGATTTAATTAAGAATAGATATTAGATATTATAGTGTTGAGAATAATATATATATTTTATTGTGTAGAATTAGGTATTAATATTAGGGTAGTTTTGATGTAGGATAATGGAGTCATGGAATATGAGTCTCATCAATTCAGACAAAATGAGACAAATCCCTAGATGTATGATATCGAGGATAACATTGGGGTTCATGACATGCATTATTATAGGCATTACCAGCCTGGATAATTTTTTTTATATTCATGGAGCAGAAAAAAACTCACATAAATTTTCAAACAGTGTGACTTAAAGTATATAAATATTAGCTGGGTTGAATTCATGTAATCCACTGATATTTATCAACACAATACACATGGGAGAGGAAATACTTTAGTGGATGCTTTCAGCCATTAGACTCAGACACATGAATTATGAGAGGCAGGTGAAATTTGAAAGTTCATGTCCCAGTTTTATAAAATTCACTTGTATGATTCGAATCTTCAAATAAAGTATTTACTTTCATTGTTATCAGAGACATATTCAATAATAGAGAGTGTGAAGATGGCATAGTTATCATATTATTATGGTATAATCTTAAGGGGATGTGTTTCATGAAATAATTTGTTTCCAAGATGTATAATAAATGAGGATGACATATCTGACATTTTTGGACATGCATGGGATCATATAGAAATATCTTATAATTTTATACAAGAGTCTCATGATTCAACATGGTATATAAACCCTATAATAAAATCAATTTATTGTGTTCTATGACGGTAATATAGGTGGCCTAGAATTAAAAGTGATTTAGGTGGTTTTTTACTACGTTATTCACCATTCAGTATGTGGGTAAAGATAACAAGAATCATTAGGTATTTTCACATGTTATCCAACATTAAGTTGAAATGATATGATTTTATGATGGATTTTGTGACTATATTACCGAGATCCCCTCAAAGTACTGACATTGTATGGGTGATCATCGAAAGCATCATGATAGTCACTCATTTTGTACCAATCATAGGGAGCATAATATTGTATGATCTTAATATATGGATTATCCATGATAATTTATACCTACATGGGACCCCTCAAACTATCATTATAGAAATTTATTCTTGTTTCATAGGGTGGTTTTGTAAGGGAATAAAGAATGATTTTGGTATACATGTTATTTTTAATGTAGCCTATAACCCTCAGGCTGATGTTCAGTCACAATGGATAATTAATGTACTATAGTACATGCTCTAATCATGCATTATGGATTTTATAATTTCTTGGGATTAACATATAAATGATGTCATATAATAAAATAATATAATCTATCATGAGGTGTTTCATATGTTTCTATATGAGTATTTTTATGGATGGACATTCTATTCAACATTGTGTTTGTTAATCGTAGGTAAGGTAGACTAACAAGGTCTTTATCTCATTCTTGAGACATCTGAGTATGTTTAGTTTTTCATGAAGTGAATGGATAAAACTCGGCTGAAGAAGATGTGATATGCTTTCCTCCAACATCAGTGGCCAGAATTTGAGTCCAGGTATCAATTATTTTTATATGTTTCTACTAGACTGGGGTATCAAAAGTTTGGAATGTATGGAAATCATTCACCTCCATTTATTGGATATTTTGAATTTTTAGAGACGGTAATGCAGGTATCTTTTCAATTATAATTACCTCATTTGTATGAGGATATGCATGAATTTTTCCATTTTTATTACTTCAATAGAACTGTGCAAATCAATTGCATGTCTTTCTGCCTGATGAGGTTGAATTAGAGGTAAATCTATAGTGTTATGATCAAAATATTACTATCATTTAATATAGAATGATGGCCCCCCATGGAAGGTCATTCCATCTAGTATGGGTGTAATGATATCATGACAGAATTCAGGATTACACATTAGAGTGGGAAATCAATGCATTTGATAATTGGAAATAGAAATTCATAGATGATTTTTTACCCCCCCCCCAAATAATAGAAACTTGGTAGTGATTTGTTTTAAGGGGGGAAGAATGTAGGACCCATTTGTTAATATAAAGTATGGAACATTAAATATTTGATTAATCCTAGTAATAATACTCTTTGAGTATAAATATTGAAACCTCACCTTATGAACGGTTGTTTTTCATTTTGATGGGAGGTAACATGGGGTGTGGATCTTGGAAATAAGCCAAATACATTTCTTGAATAAAATAAACAACATATATTGGTTTGGCCAGACCATTTTCATAGCATGTAATGGGTATTTCCATTATGGTTAAACACAATAATTACATAATATGTAAACCATTCATTTCCCTATAAATCACCGTGATCTATTTTTAGAAGGATTTAAGGGATCTTATTTTGATATAAGCTACCTCCTTCTATTATCACATTCATAACAACCCTTATTATTAGAGATCTATCTAGTCTAAGGCTATACATTTTGATTTATTATCTTATAAATACCAAATCAGAATTCATCTACCAATTTATGTCACCACATGTATGATCATAATTCCACTAGTCATTTCCATCAGTTTTCTTCAATAGTTGTATATATTTATGTGAAATCTCATATTCCAAATATTTTGGTACATATATTATATTCCCTTTTTTCTGTTCAGTCTATACTATGAAATTTATGATACTAGATGAGTTAAACTCTATGGTACTAGGGTTAGAGTTGTGTTAATTATCCTTCATGTCATGTTGCATTATCATTGGTTGAATATTTATTTTATCTAGATTATTTATCTCGAACTAATATTTAATATTATTATATGTCTATATATTATTTCATTAATCAATTGTTCTACTATGATTATTGGGGTGTAATATTCCATCTATACCAACATGGACCATCACTACTATTTGGTAGCATTTTTCATATAGGGAGGTGTGCTTGATAAAATTTTACTAACAATATTATGGAACCAAATTATGTCTTATATGATGAGAAATTAAAAAAATTATATTTTATATATCAATAAATACTAACTTATATTCATAAAATAATTTTTATTAGGCATAAATTAATAATAAAATCAACTTTTTCATTAAAAATACACTTCTTTAAAACCCCCATTTTTTCACATCAACTTTTTTAATTTCAAATTAAAATTTCACACTTATATGATTTTAATTTGGAAGAATATTTTCCAAAATTGAAATAAAAATTATTTATATGGCCAAATAATGGAAAATATTACTATAAAAGAATGACTAAAAACAATTGAATGGACATATTTCTAAAAAATAATAAATTATATTTTGTAATGATCCATTTTGGGGCTATCTGGGATCTAAGAAATATGTGTACAGATTTTTCATTTCAAAAATAACAACTTTGCCACACACCTCAATTATAAAAGGCCAAACAATCTCCTATCTTTATAATAGTCTCAAATCCTTTCGAACCTAACAAGACATTAAAAAAACATCCCAAAATCTAAACCCATTTATTATAAGACTTTTTACGAAAAAACAATTATTGGAGTACTATAATAATAGTCATAATGAGGTGATCTATTAAGAGATAAATATCCTAACAAATAGTTTCTTATTTCTTCTTGACCCTCCTTCTAATAATCTAAAAATATAATCATTTGAAAAAAATGTTATTATATATAACTAAAATAATATTATATTAATTTATCTACCTTAATAAATATAAAATTTTATCAAATGTGATTTGATATCATCATTCATGTTTATAGAGGAATATCGCTCATGAACCAATTATATTCATTTTCATTAATCTAGTATCATGGATTTTTTTATAGAAGATGTAATATATATAAATATATATTATTTTATAATATCTATACATATTTAGTTATAATATCAAAGTAGGAATATTTTCAATCCATTCTATTGGGGATATGATAACATCCTTTTTGTGTATGATGTACGAGAACCTCACGAAGTGATATGAATCATTTTAAATAATATTTTACCTGGAAGGTAATAAGTAAAATTGTATTTAATTTTTGTGATATTTATGAAATAAAAATTTTATTTTTTAAATATTATTCATTACTAAGGAATAATATATTAATTAATTTTATACATTTAATTGATAACGTTGTTCTTGTACGTGGGGATTTTTTAAACAAAAAAGAGATAAGATTATTTTTTAATAACCACATCAGAATAATGATATATATTAATATATATATATATTTATCAATATAAATTTAAAAAATAATATTAAATTATTAATATTATGATATTTATTGAAAAATATAATAATATATACAATCTTTCCATAAGGATCACTGGAAAATGAAAACATTACTCATGCAATCAAGCGATCTTATGTCTAAATGATTCTAACATATTTCATTATTTACATCTAATTTTAATGATTGATTTTAAGAGTAAAATTTATTAAAAAAAATTATAATTATATCAGGATTATAATTCTATATTTTTTGAAATAATGAACTCTTTGACCAAGGTCCACATATCGACACTGTTTTCAATTAATGAATATAAAAACGTCAAAAAACCTGATGATGAATTTAATAGTTAAATATTTAAAAATATAAATAGAATATAATAAATCAAAGAAGTTATGTACAAGGTACTAAAACAATGAAATTTTCATAAAAATGAAATAATTTATTTAATATTAGTATAAAGGATTTAACATACTTATAAGGAAATTAGGTACTTGAGTTAATGATTTTTATCATCTAACTTTTACTTTATTGTGTCATATGCCACAGCCACCTACTGTTTTCACTATGTTTTTTTATAATGGAAATTTAAAATTTAAAATTATTATTCCTTAATTAATCATGGTATTTTTTGTTTAAATTTTATTTAATTTATCCCAGGTGGTTGACATTAATGTAACCAAGTTGTAAAGCGTTTCTTAACTCAGTTTCCTATCATTGGGTAATAAAAAATCTTTTTGGACTGTGTTATGGAACAGTTTTGCATGAATTTAACTCTCAATTTATTTATTCATTATTTAATAATGAATTTATGTTTTTAGATTTGATACACATAATATATCTATTTAATATCTCTCAATTTATTCATATGATCTTTGTAAGGGTTAATAGTTCAGAATTCCATTTTATGGGACATATGTTCGTGATATGAACCTAAATTATTTAAGAGGTCTATATAATATCCTTTTTGAATTTTATATCATAGATCTTATTATTTTAATTTTATTGAAATTATCATTTAACCTTATTTAGTCATGGGGCCACAATTAATGGGTTATTAAAGGTGAAATGGTTTATGTACCAATCTATTTACATTATGGATTCAATATATTCGTGTGTATTTTCGATGAATAATAATGATATTTTTTCCTAAATAAAATCTATTTGATTCAACCATATTTTTGAATTTATTCCACATGTTTAATTTAAATTTACACACTTATTCACTTATGAATTAAAATTAATATCCTTTGTAGATGATACCGATCATTTATTTTTTAGATTAGGTATCTATTTTTTTCATTATACTTGTTTTTAAAAAAGTATTGAAAAATGTTCGTTGTTAAAATAAATTATTTCATATAAATATTTTAAAAGGAATTTGAAGTTACAATAAAATGATTTTAATGGGAATTTATTAATTTTATTTAAATAATTCATTTTCGACTCTCTTTTTCCAAATGATTTGAAAGGAATATTTATTTTTATCATTTACAAGATGATCGGATTTTACCACTATAAGGACCATTATTCTCATTGATACATCATTTATAAGTATACAATTATTTTTCAATGAAAATTGTTTTGACATTTTATTTTTATTTTTTAATATTGAATTTAAAAATTAAATGGTTGTTTTACACAAAAATATTGAAATGATTTTTTAATGATATTTAAATTCATCAATGTCCATGATCCTTATTATTACATGTTCACGTATATGGATATTTTTATGGATATCATCTTTATTTATTCTATGAATGGAATATTATTATTTCAAGGATATTTTTATGGATATCATTTATTTTCATTTGGATAATAATGTTCCAAGGAAAATGTTATTTAACCCATTTCATTTTCATGGGTCTGTCATGTTTTAGAGGGATTGTCAGTGAACCAATTTCATTTCAATTCATCAATATTTTTTCATATACATTGATATGGAACCCATTTTATTTTTACACGTAAGTCATGTGATAATTAAATTATTTTTGAACCCATTTAATTTCAATAGTCTAGTTATATTTTAAATATGTTCGCATGTGAAATGTTTCTTTTCCATTTGTTAGTTATGTTATGAAATTATACTGTTTATATGAGATTATAATGATATTAATGATCTATGTACTTTATTCATGGTATAGTTCTTTTGTTTATAATGATAGGTGTTTCTTCAATAATCCAAGGGTATTTGGTTCTATTAAAATCCATGGTTAGGTGGTTATGTTATTTACTAGGGAAGGTTGGTTCCTTAGTAATCTATTGATAAGTATATTCATTATAAACCAAGGATGTGTTGATCTTTTATATCCCTTAAATTCATTACATAATATGGATTCGGAAGTCAATTATATTTCTTATTCCATTTGTAATATGTTCTGTAAAGATAGTGTTTCATGTTATAAATAAGTTTTATCTAGGATTTATATAAAAATAAAATGCTTCTTATGATTTATATTTGTATCACATGAATCATGATTTTTTTCCTATGACACTTACAGGTGTTGAAATGTTATCCCATGGTTCAATGTTCAATGATCCATGTATTGCTGGATATAAATAGACCATTGTTATAAAAATGAAAAATTATATTTTCCCAAAACTCTTATTCTCTTCTCATGCTTACTGATTATATTTAAATGATAAATATGAAATTTAACATTAAAAATAATTTTTTTCTCGCCCTCTATATTGTATATTTTATCTATCTTAAAATGTCTATGGTTTGAAAAAAAAATCTATAAGGTTTTCATAGGGATGTTGGTGATGAAATAATGTGGAATATGAAAAGATGGGTATTGTATGGGATCATGTCAATAATAAAAAACCAGTTGTTTATGAAATAATGATGTTGATAGTTTTTCATAATTTCCTAGAATTATAAAAATAATTTCACTAACCATCCATGATATCATGGTACCCAAATGATTGAGCCAAACATGACATAAACGAAAGTGTGTTCCTGATATCCACAGGTTGGTGACTAGCATCTTCCATCGTTGAATATAAAATGAGGATTGGTTTTACATATCACTTTTAGAAGAAATTGATGCAATTCAGTATGCCCAAATAAAATCATCATGGGCTACAACTGCACGAGAATTAAAACTCATACAAACAACCGTATGTAAACCACAATGAACCAGAAAAAATGATTTAAAATCCTAGTCCAAATGGACACCGCATATTAGTTCCAATCTAATAACAATAAATACCACCTCTATGATGTATTTTCCCCAAGATCAAACCCGACATGAGGAACTATACAAACACCCAAATTCACAAGAAGGTTGTGAGATAAAATCCTAGTAGGTTCTCTCTAAGGATTCCATAATAAGATAACATAAATAACTAACCAACTAATGTAATATTTTTTAATTAAACATCAATAAAAAAATTTAATTTTTTTTACATAATCATAAATTACATTTCAATTTATAAAAATCATTTTAATTATTATATTAATAGAAATGTTATATTAAAATGTACATATGATTTGATAAGGCATGTGAATAAATTTCATAAATGATGGAATATACATACATATATATATATATATACAGAAATAATATCAACTAAGAAACCTGGTCATCTTCGAAGAGGTATTATAGATCAATGTTATTGTGTTCTCACAGAGTTGAACAGGTGATAACAGAAATATATGTACGCTCTTCCCTTACAAACCTAGCAACAATGAATATTCTGTATCCCATCATAGATGTTACTTGTTGAACTACGTTTTGTTAGAGTTTTATTGACTCAAAAAAATGTTTTCTTGAATAAATCACTAAAATAATAAGATCTCATGTTCTCTATCATTATTAAATAAAGAGAAATTTAATTAAAAACTATTTAAAATATAGAAAACAAATTTTACATTACTATATAAATAAATCCATTCTAAAAACCCAAATAGGTTCTAATAAAACAATTTAAATTTCCAAGATAAAACTATTCGGTGTATGTCAATACAATTTAATCCATTTTTCTGGAAAAAAAATATAAACTAATATCAACATTTAATTTTACAATTTAAATTCCATAATTCAATTTCACAAAATTTCATCAATTTCCAAAACCACACCCCAATTCTATAGAATTGGAGATTTTCCCAAGTCTCGTAACAATTAAAATTCTAATCCAAATCTACATAAAATTAGGGTTTCTGAATAAAATTTAATGAAATTTAATTTTCATCATAAAATGTAGAGTTAAATCAATTTGATAATATTAAATGTAACTATGTTTCTCTGGATCATGGGATCATTAAAGATAACAATCAGAATGGGAAACTGAAACAAAGAACATCTGAAATGATGATCATAGACTAAAACTGAGATTCATGATCTAAAATAATAGGGATTATATCCTCCAACAGCATAGTGACCAAAAAACCCATAGGGATATGAGGAGAGGATAGGGAGTGATTGGGAATAGGATAATAACTCTTATTAGGGAATGATCGAAAAATGATTCCCACACATTGATTTGATTTAGAAGGGGTTTGGAGGATCCAAAATTGGTCTTAGAGATCACAAAAGGTCTTGAAGGATGATCATTGTTGAAATACAGTTGAGCGAAAGTGTTAATTTCATTTTTTTAATTTTTAATAAAATTTTTGGATTAATTAATTGTCGCCAAGACAATTTTCTAGGAATTTCCACATAGTTTCTTAAGTTGTGTTCCTTAACCATGTGCCCCTCTCGGTGGGATTGTACAGTTTCTCCTTGGTGGGTGCCGAATTTTTCAAACATTGTACCAACCATCAAAATCCATACTTCCAAGGATTTCTATGTTTTCTCTACCTAGGTGTGTATATTTGGAAAACCATTCTCCAACTATGCACAACCCAACAACCCTTCAAAATTTCAAAATCATCACATAGGAAACCCAAAATGAGAAACAACTAATGATTGATCAAATGTATGGTTGAAGTGTAACACACAGAATGTAACATAATTTTAAAAACATCCCCAAAATAGGATCCTTTTCCCCCATAAATCCCATTACAAAGAATTCATGTAAAAAATATGTATCCACTTCTCTTTCATCATTGCCTCTATCTACCATGTTTCATGAGTATTAGCACTATGGTACAACATAATTCAATAAAAATTTATCAAACTCCCATAAAATAAATTGGTTTCAGTATAGCCAGTCTTTATTGGATGCTCAAGGACACATAAATTAAGAACGACATCTAGATCACATCATCATAAAAAATTATATGGATCTGGTAGATACTTTCATATCTAACACACAATAACCATGTTATCTATCGATGTTAGACATGGTAGGTGTGACAAATAGTAATCCAAAATTCCCCCCAAATAAAATACACCAAAATGTAGGACAAAATGAGTATCATTCTTCTATTGACTCACCACATAGAGATAACCCAACCAATGTGATGTTTTAAAGAATACATAATCCCTTATAAAAAATTACAATTTCTTATAATGATGACCAACATCAATCTTCTATCAGACTGTTTCCAGATACATAATCTGATGAATCAAATAAATTTTTATCTGCATCTCTTTAACAAATACTATCCCAACAAAAGAGCTATCACTAATCTATATCAAACACAATATAGATTAACATGGTCAAAAAATAAGGAATTAGAAAGTGATATTCTGATCCTAGAATGGTAAATATTGTTATACATAAACTCATAAATCCAAAAATGGTAATCACCAAACACAATGATGTTAGGAAAGTATGCGTGAATCATATCCACATGAATCTGCATAGCTCTTTCATTCTGGACATCTGACTATGGATAATATGGAATACATAAATGATCTTAAAATCCAAGTTCCTCCAAAAAGCCTCTCTAAAAACGATTAGGGGAACAAGGATCTCTATCAAAGAATATAAAATATTGAAAATTAAGCATGTGGAAAACATATTTTTCATATAAATTTCCCATCTATTCAAAATGGGTTGTGTCACTTATTGGCATTATTTGATATGATTTATTCATCTAATTGATCACAACCCATATCACATTTTCATTACTAAGGACATTGAAACTCGACTAGAATGTTCATAGACATCTCATCACACTTCCATGTTTACACTATTATTGGAAGAAATATTCCTGTATTTTATGGTTCTCAACCTTTATCTAATATAAATAATAAGAACAAGAGAATAAATCAGAAATTCCTCATAACAAACACTACTACTATAATTGTTGTTATATATCATATAAATTATTCATGGATCATAGGTGAAAACCCCACTAATAATTATTGAAATCCCTCATCACAAATTTCCATACTACAAAAAATAAAATACTACAAATCTAATATCATGAAATACCCTCTATGGATTACAACCCCTTAATCATAGGTTTAACACTGTAATGAGATTCACTAACAATATAGAACTCATCATCAGGATGTTATTCCCACATAATCATTTAAATAAGAGAAATTGTCAACTGAAAAATGTCCAATGAAACCTAAGCTCCAGATTCCTAGACTCCAAAATGAAAGTACATAAAAATAGCCGTAAATTTCTAACCTTTTAGATATTCTTTCATATCCTGGGTTGGAATTTTCATCCTCAATGAATCTGTGAGTGAATTTACAATACATGTGGTATAAGAACTTTTATAGTAAAAAGAATTTATCTATTATTCCCGATGCCTCTTTATTTGATTTAAATATTTTTTAGAGAATATATTACTTAGGATCTTCTAATTAGAATACATGGTAATCCTTTCTCTAAGAAGATCATATTGGAAACTACTATGTTCATGTATTCGAGTATCATAATCATGGACTTAGGTGGGATATTTTTTATCATGTGGCCTAATCCATAGAGTTAAATAAGAAATGAAATGATCATCATACATAAAATGAAACCCAGACACAACCCTGATGCATCATAGAAGAAAATATAGCCTCTTTTATGTCACAAAAATAGACAACATGAGAATATTAATCCAAATATGAATCTTCTCAGAAAACCAAAATTATAAATTTTCATCCCAACCCACCATTACTCATTTACATGTTCGAACTATCATTAAGAGGGGATAACAATGTTATTTACTATAAAAACTGTTAATAATACCTAGGAAAACCCATGAAGCCCTTAATAAAAAAGACAATATGTGGTTTCTACCATTTAATAAAAACCTTCACCTTCTCAAAATCAATGATATACCATTTTTGGACACCACTTTCCCCAGAAAATGAATTACCATATCTTAATATCACATGGGGATATCATAGAATAAATTCTATGATTTCATAGCAATTCCAGATATTTGTTCTGATGGTGTACATGATCCACTTCAAAAATAGAGTAAATCATGAAGTTAAAAATAATGAACACCACTAAATTATTAAAATACTCGTGGAAAATCTTGTTAAATAATTCCATGTAGACTGCAAGATAATTATTTTGATAAAATGACACAAAAATAAACTCATAATGGACTTATGTGCTACGAAAAGTGATTTTAAGAATGTAAGATATTTTTATTCTCAACTGTTGTTAACCAGAATATAGATTAATCATTTAAATGTTTATTACCTTTTTAAATCGTCAAACAAAAAATAAATAAATATAAATCAAAAACAATTCTTCACCAGGACTATATTGTGTTTTATTTTGTCAACACAGATTAAATGTGACCCATCCACATTCATATCCAATATAATCGTCATTATCCTAGGTGACACACTCATGGAAATTGATCCATTCTCTAACTGATCATCTAACTGAGAAATTATGTGTTTCTTATCCATTTTGGTATGTGTTAAGAGGAAATACACACCTGTTGAGAATTACGTACTCATTTAATAGAATACTGTAAGTCTATTTCTAGGGGAAACCATAGATGTCAGGAGGGAACATATTGGGAAACTCGATGACAACTAGAGGGAGTTAATCGATCAATGAATATATCTCATGTTCAAAATAAAATACAAAAATTTATATTAAAAAATAAAAAATATAAGGACCACCTATACATAAAAATTTGTCACATTCTCCTTTATGGACATGACACAGCCTAATAGGAATTGAAATGGGATCCATCAAATAAAAAAATAAATTCAAGAATTATTTTAAATGAAATAATCCATAAAAAATGATATTTGATTTCATGTTGAGAACATGAAAATCCCATAAAAGAGTAATATCTAATAATGATAAAACATAACTTGTATAATGGATACCGTGTTCACTATTTATTCTAAGTGGTGTAGAGAAATCCAATAGATATTACAAAATATAAATAGTAGGATAAAATTGATTCACTATATAGGTTAAAATAAATGAATGAGTTAAAGGAATATAAAATAATGTAGTCACTAATGGCGAATCAATACTACTGGTACGTCTCATAGTCAGTAGACCAATATTTGATTTCTCTGAATACTTTTCCACTCCATGAAGAACCATTGTTCCAGATCCCAATGGTTGTGACCCCATTGATCACGAAGCATATGTTATCTCTATATTAATAATTGGAATTGATGAATAAATTCAATTACATAGAGCATAGTAGACGTGGAAAAAATTATGTAATTAACTTGAATGTCCACCAGAACTATATATCTTAGGTTCCCCAGGGAAAATTTGTTTCCAATGCCGATGTATTCTATATTATTAACAAATTAAAGGGCCTCTTTTTGACACTACACTAGGAGTAGAAATACAATATATTTGAAAAAATACATGATAATTATCATGAATTATCTTTTTTTAGAAGAACTCACACTAGAACTAAGAGGAAAACTAACTCCCACAAACTCAGACCAACCATCTCGGTCTAGTTAAACAATCAACTATATATCCAAAACATTTTCCTATTAAATAAGCTTTATCATGAAATCCTAATACTAAATATCAGATCAGAGACCCATCATGAACCATCAAGTCTCCATCTATCTATTTGATAAAATCACCAGTGGAAACTAAAAAAATGATGGGATTTTCATATTCATTCACAATATATTCTTCTTGTTTTTGTCTGAAAAATTCTAAATACATAACAAATACCATTGAATTTGGATTGAATTGGTTGAGGTGAATATCTTTGAATTATTTCCACACAATAGCCTCATAATTATTCATTGTTACTATCATTTACCACCATCACATGATATGTCCCTATATATTGAAGGTGATATATTTCAACTTCATTACATTCAACATATCAATGAACTAAAATTGAATATCAATATTTATCATCCAATCCCCTTACAGATGAGGATTAATAGAGCCTTGGAACATATGAGGTTTTGGGAAATTAACTCCTAAGTCAACTTCCAAAAATAAACCCTTGGAAGTTCCACACCTATTGCCTGAATGTGAATAGGTGGAGTTGCATGTCCATGAGCTTAGACAATATGCACAAATGACTCAACAAGATTGTGGTACACATTAGGATTCTTCCACATTGGTTCATTACTGCTTTCTCCTAGATCTTATTAGAACATCTTTTTGGACGCATGATTATATATTTCATATAATGAAAACATTTAATACATCAAAAAGGATATATAGATAAACACTCAATGAAGAGAAACTAGGAAATTAATCCCATTTTATAAGAATAAAATACTTATATTTCATAATAAGAAAATTTTAAATATTGGAAAAAACAAGAAATAATCCCACATATTTATTTTCTTAACATAAAATTGTGAATTAAGGCTCATTAAGATTATATATTTCCATGAACATATTTGTAACTAACTCCTACATTGTGATGAAATTAAACAACTACATACTGTCATTAAAGAAATATGTTTAACCAGTACAATTAATAAATATTTTTTATGATCCATCCTAGATATATAGGTACCCTAACGACTGAGTCTGTCTTAACATAGCCTGAAGGTAATTAACAATCCTCATGGATTAGTTACTAGCATCACGAACCACACAAGATAAATATGGGAATAATTTTTTTATATAAACCGTCGAAGAAATAGTTTCATGCTAGAGAGATCAAAGGAAATCTACATATGGATAACATTACCAAGAGTGAAATATGTATAAAACCCCATTCTAAATTAAAAATTATAATAATACATGACAAAATACTCATTTCATAAATGATACCATAACACATATCCCAATGTTTACCGACATCTACCACCTTCAAGTGGTTATTTACCCTTAATCTAATATATCATTGGGGAAATCAACAATTTCACAAAGGCATTGTTATGATTTGATATAAAATCATTGTTAGGTCTCACCAAGGATTCCATAATAACATTCCACAGTTAACTAATAAAATAATGCTTTCAATTTTAAATATATAGACATAGTAGTGAAAACATATTTAAAAAAAATAACTTGTTACATTTTAATTGACAAAAATAATTTCTAAATGATGACTTAATAAAAATATAATATAAAATAGTTTAAAATAATTATTAATTCAAGTATAGTTTTTTTTGAAATAATGGCATTAATATATAAAGATAATATCTATGGAGCCACATGTTCACCATTCTGTAGGTATGATAGTTCCATGTTATGGGATTATCACACAATCAAATAGGTGTTCTTGGAAATATGTGTACAATAATATTTTAGACAGTGGTTAAAGAGGACGCATCCAAATCACAATAGGGATGTGACATTATCCACTACATACTGTTAATGTTGTAAAGCATCAATATCATGTTGTCCCAAATAACTCACTTACTTAATATACATTCATGTTGTTTATCTAAATTAAATAATGGTAATTTTATTTAAAATTTATTTTGAATACAATTAATCCATTTCCCATTTTGATATACCAATATACCATTAAATACTAATAGGTTTTTAATAAAATTATTCCAATTCATGGATAAAACCACCGACCTTCTATCAATAAAATATAATAAATTTTCATCAAAAGAAAATTTAAAATCATTTTAACAATTCAATTTCACAAATAAATTTAACATACACATTAAATAATTGACATTTCACAATGTAAATTAAATATTTTAATTTCAATCATTTCTATGAATTTAAAAAAATACACCCTAATTCAATGTAATTGGGATTTTTTCCAAATTGCATGCCAATTAAACACAAAATCCCAATATATAAAATATTTTGTTCTAACAATACAATTTAATCTGATTTGAATTAAAAAAATAAATATATGTTTAAATAAAATGGAGAATAACCTATTGAACCACCTACCCCATGATCCTAGGACTGTAAATCACAAGACCTACAATAGGAAACTATAACGAAGAACATAATCAAAGGATATCCAAGACTAAATCCTAGATTCATGATCTAAAATTAAAGGTATTAGATCCTCAAATAAAATGATGATCTAAAAAACCCTATGGATTAGAGAAGAGGAATGTGGAAGATATATAACAGTAGAATAACTATTTCCAGGGAAGGATTAAATAACACTCAACATGCATTGATTCAAATTACATAGGGTTTTCATTAGCAAGAATTTATTCTTATGACGTCCAATAAACATAGAATATTTTCTAGAACTATTTTGGAATATGAAAATATACTTATAGTCGATAGGGAATTTGTAAATGAATTCTATGATTAATTAAAAGCCACATGTATTGTTTTTGGATATGGATACCTGGTTTATAAAACTATGCCCCCTAGAAGTGTTCCCCTTCTATTGGGGTTCTATGGTTTATCCTTGTAAGAAACATGTTTTTTCAAACCATGCACCAATCGAGAAAACAACAACAGCCATGGATTGCACGGTATGTAATTGCTCGGAACACTGTTCGAGAAAACTATGTTCCAACTGTGCACTGACCCAGATCCCATAAATAATTCTAAAATTTTAAATGGATCACCGATAAATGATACAGAAACAAAAAATAATAAAAATAGGGGTTCAATAGAACATTATAACATAAATTGGATGATACACCTAAAAGGTCCTTGAGTATTTATTTGATCCAATATTTTCATTTAGATGATGTATGTTTTTTTATCAAAAATTGTGTTACCTTCATCAGTTTTAAATATGTTAATGTAATGATTCTGTTTTATCCTCACAGTATTATATTGTGAGTTTGGTGCTGTTATAGTTGGTTTTATAATAAATGATTAGATAAATATGGAGATTACATTGTTTTTAGATATAGTTATATTAATATTTATGGATACCATATTAAGTTTATAATATTATGGATGATCAAAATTTCAATGTCACATACATGACTTTGTTTTTATGTGATGAGATCTTAATGTGATTAATGGAATTTTAGGTGACATTTTATTAAGGGGGTATATATATATATTTGGTTTATCATTAAGTATGAATTTAAATTTTTCATAAATAAGCATTATGATTTTGAAATCCTTTATATATTATATATCTTTGGATATTGTGGTAATTGTGGGAACACATGTTTTTTTGTATAGATAACCATAGGATTGAAAATCGATTTGGTGACGATGTGATAAATGTTATTTGAAAAGGATGTCTCTATATTTTTTCTGCTTGTAATTGGAATGGAGTGAGTTATATATTGTGTATAAAATAATATTTATTTATGATGTAATAATATTTATTTTGGACAATGGTTTATCTATTTATGGAAATATTTAGTTTAATGTTTTTTTATTACTTTTGAAATTTTAATATTAATATATTATTTCATCTTATGATCAATTATTCTTTCTGGGAATTATCATATCATATTCAAACTAGTTTGATTTTGGGAAATGGAAATTTATAGGTGGAAGATATTGAGTTTTACTTTTATTGTAATGTTTAATTTAAAATATTTTTTAACAACTTTAGGGATTAAAAAATATTCTTGAATACAAATAATTTGGTGAAAGATATGAGATTTTGGGGAAATTGAAAAAAGAATGAAATAATACATGTAACATGTGATTATTTCACTACCTTTTTAGTTTATATTTTGAATTAATTACTCATATACTATAAAATATTCATAAAAAAATCAAATCCTATTACGTTCCTAAAAAATGAATTCGTTGTCATTTTACTAATTGTATATTAATGATTTTGAGGTATTTAACTCTTTATTGATCATTCACTTTCACATGTTCTATAATACATAATATTCTCAAAAATTATTTATGATTTTATTCCATGTCCAAATATTCAATTACAATAATGATTCCCTAAATGGAAAATATAGAATGGGGTATTCTAGTTTACTATCATAATTCTTTTTCTATCTTATCAATATGTTGTTTTATTAGAACCATTTATGATATAGATTTAGGAAAAAAGAATATTCAAGATTCTTAAATTTTTTTATCAAGATAATTTTGAAATTGTGAGTAAATTTTTTTCTATGGGGGAGGATGTAATGAATTAATATTTTAAAAAATAAACCTATGTTTTATAACATATTTGACGAGAATCATCGAGCATAAACAACCGATGATATATATAATCATTATAACGAAGATTTCAAATTGGGGGTACGAAAAGTATTAACTAAAATATGATATATATATATATATATATACTTCCTATATTATTTAAATTATTGTAATGTTTATATTAGATAATCAATCAATTATTAGTAATTCCACAATATTTTTCAAAAATATGTTTTCTTTAAAAAAAATTCTTCTTTTAATTGAAATAATATTATAATTTCTTTTGATCTTTTTAAAGATTTATTTAATAAAATTGAACTTATTTTTGAAATCATAATATAAAAAAATAAATTGGCTTGTATTTTGGTATTTTTAAAAAAATATTGATTTTTCAATAAAGAGTGAATATTATCGATTTTTTTAGTTTCCATTTCATTTCAATAAATTATAAATCATAAAAGTCCCTTTATGTTTTCCATATTATTTAAATAATAAAATTTATTTTGTTATATTCAATTCAATAAATTTATTTTGATTCAACATCATCTTTTATTTTAGTATCGTTTTTCCTTTTGGTTTTATAATGTGATTATTCTAAAAACACATTCAATATGCATATTGTTTTTCCATTATAATTAATTAAAACAACCAATAATATGGAATGAAGTTAATTAAATTTATATATAGTTTTTCAAAATTAATTAAATTATTTTATACAAAATTATAATCTATCCTATTGTTAAACTAAAATCATATTTTCCTTGAAAAATGCAGTTTTTAAACCCATCAATTTCAAGGTGTTTGTGGTTATAATTTGATATTAAATATTACAAATTCAATGTATTTAATTTTTTAAATGTATTATATATTTTTATGAATAATAAATTTAATTATCTAATAAGTGAAACATAATTTATGTCAAAAAATTAATAGAGAATGATATAAAAATAAATTTATGCGATTGAGGTAAGTAATGGTTTACCGTGGGTAAAGAAAACATTCTCAGGTGACAATGATCTATAATCATGTATTAGAAAATTTATTTCAATATTTTTACTATATATTGTATATGATTTGATAATGGTAAATTTTTGGGATCTTTGGAAAGTGAAAAACCTTGGTAAATAACTTTCCTTTCAAAAAGAGTTCAATTTGGTCCCATACCTCACATATAATATGACCCCCCTCTCCTCTCTTCATTACTCATTAAAAACTATTTCTTTCATCCAATACATGACCCAATAAACTCCCAAATTCAATCACATAATCCTATAAGTAATTTATTGGTCATAAATCTATTCTAGTAATACATTAAGTATAATCCTAGAGAGGTGGTCCAAGAAGAGGTAAAATTATTATATACAGTTTTTTATTGTGTCTTTATCCTCATTAAATTTTCTCCAAATAACCTAATATGACAAATATATTATATAAAATATAAATTTATTTTATTATATTAATTTAGGAAACTAAATTTATATTTTATTTTATCAAATCAGATAAGAAATTTTCATTAATCAGTATGATATACTACCGCCATGCGAACCAATGTCATTCATTTTCAATTATCCCATCATAATTTTTGTTATAATGATGTATTTAATATATATATATATGATATCTATAATACATTATCAATATTTTGTTATTATACCATATATTCCTTTTTTTGATTCTATTTCATGGGGGATATGATAACATCTCTTTTTTGTAGGACACACTACTTCCCCACAAAACGATGTGAATTATTTTATACTAATGCATTAAATGGAAGGTAATAAAGAAAAATTAAATGTAATATATGCGATGAAAATTAAATATTTATGATATAAATTACATATTTATCATTCATAGAATATAACATTACATATTTTTTGTTATATCAGAAAATTATAATTTCGTTCAGGTACATGTGGACTCGAGTCTACACCAAGTAATGTAGATACTTTTTCAAAAACATAGAAAATGAATAATATATAGAAGTATATTTAATGAAATAATATTTTACATATTATATTACTCTAATTATAAGATGAATAACTAATAAAAACCTTTTATTCATTAATTATCATTGAAAAATTGAAACATTTCTCAAGATTAGGTACATATTATTGTCCCCCTGATCATAATTTAGTTAATTTTGCAGAATCATGTTTCATTATTGGTTTTAAAAGAATAATTTATAAACACATATTATTATTACTACATTATTAATATTTCTGATATTTTTTTAATAATGACCTCTTTTACCACATGTGACACACTGAAGATGTTTTGAATCAATGAATTGAACACAATCAAGACATCCAATGTGAAAATAAATTTTCAAATATTTACATATATCCCTGAAATGAAATAAAATAAATGATTTTAGTATAATATATTACATCTTGAAAATTTTAATTTTTTAATACAATATTTAATTTATGATTATTATAACAATTTTAATTTACATACATGGAATGTCTAGAAATGAGTAAATGGTATTTCTAATATCACTTTTACTTATGTGAGATATATTCCATGTTAACCACTTTTTTATTAATTTTTTAATAAAAGTATAATATAGAATATCAATATTCCTTCATAACTATAGATATATTACATTCCATTTTGAATTATATTATCCAAGGGGATTCACAAGATTAGAATAATTTAGAAAAAAGTTTCTATTTTAAATTTTATATTATTGAACAATAAAACTAATTATATGACTCAGTTGCTTTTTCATTATATAGAGTTAATATATAGATTGATTTATTATGTATTTACAATTTTATTATATATTTTATTTTCCTACACATAATCAATCCATCGATTATCTCTCAATTTAGTTATATGGTATTTATTAGGTGTAATCGTCAAAAACACTTTTATGTGGGACATATGTTTATGATTTTATGTTATCTTTAATATTATTTGTATATACTAACCATTTTTCATGTTATATCATGGATATAATTATTTATGTTATATTTATTATTTTATTTGATGTTTTTATTTCACGGGCATTAAAATTATAGAATTAACAACAATGAAAATTCATTATGTCATAATCTCCTTTAGTTCAAGACTATTTATTTTCATGTGTTATTTAGGTGAAATAATAATGACATTATTTTATTTAACTACATATATTATATTCTACTCTGTTTAATTATGTGGTCCAGTTGTTTAATATACATTTACTCCTTATTTATTTATATAACACGAATAATGTAATAGTTATGTGATAGCAATATAATATTTTACTTTTGATCATTTATATTTCTTTTTCATATCCTGTCTTATGATTTTTTTCTAAAATGTTAATTTTTATGATAAATGATTTTCTAATAATATTTTTCATTATTTTTACCTTATTAAAAGGTTTTGACATCATGTTTTTTAACACTTTCCAAATTAGTAATTTTTTAAAACCTTTTTTCAAAATTATTTAAAAAAATGATAATTTTCATCCTATAAAACATGAACATATTTTCCCACCATCATTACAATTTTTTTATTTTATTATTTACTTAAATTTTCACAAGGTTTTTTAAAATTAAAATTATATTCCCAATAATTTTTTATTTTTTTAATTTTTAAAACATATTTTAAAAAGTAATATTATATTTTATTAAAAAAATGTTTTTAATTATATTTTAATGGTACATCCATTCTTAAATTTAAAAAAACACTAGGATTTAATAACGATCAAATGGAGATATTTTTTAATGATACCATTATAATTTTTTCTGGACAGATTTTTAATGATTCAATGATATTTTTATTGAACATGTTTTCTATCCACGTTTTAATCATGTTAAAAAGAGATTGTTATTGCACCTCTTTCTTATCTACAGTTTAACAACGTTTCAAAGATATTTCTCTAGATACTAATAATTATCAACATTCAAACAATTTTTAATTGGTATTTTTATTGAATTCATTTCATTTAAATACGCTAACTGTTATTCAATGACATTTTTATTGAACACATTTAATTTCAATTGGTTAATATGTTACAAAAATATTATTATGGGGCCTGTTTATTTTCCATGGGTTAATAATCTTAGTAGATGAATAATTATATTCTATATAAGTTTGTGATGTAATTAATTCCCAATATAATTTATGCATGATATGGTTCATGGAAATTGTTTTTAATGATGGGTGGTCTAGTTATAAATCAAAAATAGATGGTTCTTTTATAAAAAAATGTTGTTAAGATATATTTTTTTTATAAATTATGGTTGGTTATGTGATCAACCAAAAAAAATTTGTAACACCCCTAACAAAAGTTTTAAATATACCACAATATACTATTAAAATTGATCTATTATAACATTGACATTATAAACTATAAAATATATTGGATTATATGAATATGAATAATCATATTAAGAAATATATCTATATATTAAACATTTAAAAATAAAAATATAATATCTTGAAAAGCCATTTTTATTTTCAAAAATATGTTTTCCAAAAAAATGATTATTTCATTCTATAAGAAAATAAATTTAAATAAGATTGATTATTTAATAATATGTATTTTAAAAAATGTAATTATTATTTGAATTCATAATATGAAACATAATTTACATTGAAAAGTTAATAATCTTATATATTGTTTTAAATATTAATGAATAATGAAAAGAATAATTTTTATTAAAAAATAAATTTTCTTTTAATGAATTTACATATAAAAATTGTATATTTATTTTCATAAACCATCAATAGTTATATAATATTATAATGATACTAATTTTGTTAACTAAAATTTATTTGATAATTTAATTTTTAATGATTGTATTTTATACATAAAAATGTCAATTTTTCCAAAATTAATAATTTTATTTTCCCACTTTAATAATAAATTAAATTCATCCGAATAAATTATTTTAATTTGGAAAAATATATTCCATATTTTTAATTAAGATAACCAAATTTAGTAAATATACCACTTTTTCTCGTTGGTCTATATGAATTGTTACAATAGTTTTTTTTGTTACAACATTAAGGGTAAAATATGTAATTTCAGGAAAAAACAATTTCACAATGATTATAAAAATATCAGAAAAAATGAAAAAGTTCCATTATTGAGAAATATTAAAACAAAATAATACATGTATTGAATTTATAACTTTTTTGAACTACTTGTTTGAAATTAACTCTTTATTGAACGTTATTTAAAGAGAATTCAAACATGTCACACTATTATTTTAATATGTATAACATATTAAATATATGGGTATCTAGAAGATATGTTCGACCATAAATAGTTATTTGAAAGGCTATCAGTCAAACATCATCATGGAAATTTATATATATATATTAGGGAATAAATATTTTCCATTAATTCATAAAAAACAATAATGTAGTAATTATTGAATTAATGTTAAAAAAATAAATGATATTTAATATAATAAAATAAATTTAATTTCTGACATTTTTTGTATTCCATGAATTATATATAAGACCATAATATTTTTAGTATATAACTAAATAGTGTTTTACTTATTTTTTAATGTTTTTAAAATTAATGTAATGAATATTGTCAAAAATCACAATAATGATATTTTGTAAATATAATATTTAATTAAATATTTTAAAAATATTAAAAATATTATTTAAAAAATGGTCATATTAAATAGCCAAAAAGGTATCCATTATTATTTATAGGCTATTGGTAATCATTTATCTCTTGAATATACTTATTATATTTCAATATTTTGAGAAATTCCAAAAGTTCCTTTCACATCAATTATAACTGGGAACCCCTTCCTTTTCTCTTGTTCACCCCATTGATTAATCTATAAACACCATAATATTGAAATTTCAAATAAAAAATACTTATTTATTTCCTTTTCTTCCCAACCCTTACAAAATACCTACCTTATGTCACTTAAGAGATGTTATAATGGAGGTCCTTCGTTGGAGAGGTCATCATGAATACCATCTCCTTCAAATTCCATTCATCATCAAAATCATATTAATATATTATTCCCATCATAAAATAATAAATACATTATCTTATATATAATTATATTCTATTTTGAACCTGAAAAAAACTATTCTTCATTTTATACATCCTATGGAAAAAAAGAATCACACGTGCGTATATAAGGCTTACCATCACCCCATCGAGGAAACATTATTTTTTCACCACCAATTTAAATTATTGGAAATAATTATTAAAATAATTCATATATCTGATACTTATTACTTGAAATTTATTTTGGAAAAATTAGTATATCAACTATTCTTATACTCATTCACTAATAAGGTAATGATACATTTACTCATGCATACATATGGAATAATGTCTCCATACAGTATTGTGACCATTTTCCATATCCAACATTCAATAATGGTTATAAAAATGTATTAAATATTTATATATAATAATTATTTAAATAAAAATATTACGATTATGATGAATCTAAATCCCAGATACATAAACTAAATTCTACATGAGAAAACATTAATGGAAATAATGATGTAGTTAACACATGACACAATAGTAATTATAAAATTTTATAAATTCTTAGCTGGTAAGAGGTCATATAAATATTATATATGATATAATAAATATTAATATGGTTTTATTAATTAAAATCTCTATTTAAGAAATTAAACATTTGGATAAATCACATTTAACTAAATTAATGTGAAATTTAAGTGATCTCTCTGATCATCCATATTTCACATGGGTAACACATTCACTTAAACTATATTTCTCAATTCATTATTCGAATATAATAATCTTATATTATTTGTACATTTACCACATATAATTATGATTCTTAATTAATCTTTCATTGATAGGAAAATAATTCATTTACAAGGGATATGTGTGAATTCCTTTTAATAAGAAAACCATATAATAGGAAAAATATTTGTATCATAACAATTTTTTTATAATCCACAGAATATTTTAAATGACTTATTTCTTTATAAAATAAATCAATTTATTAGGAATGAATATTTTATTGCATTTCTATTTTTATGAAAATATTTATTCTATTACCCTCATAATAAAATCTGTACTATTTTCATTAAATCAACACTAATTTGGAACAATTATAATGATACCTGACAACTCATTTAAACTTTTCCACATTAGCTAGACAAAGTTATTCAGTATCTATTTTTCTGATTTGTTAATTAATGTCTATGAATGATTAAACTACCTTATTTCAAGGAATTCGTTTTTATAATCCATTTGGTTATCCCATATGACATGATAAAAAAACCCATTTCATAACATGGTTAAACGTTTTTTTATTCCAAATTTTTTATTATTTATGTGGAAAGAAAATGCATGGACATGTTATAATTAAAGAACACATATAGTTATCCTATTAATTGGGTAATTAACAACTCTCAGGATATGTTATATATGCGATTAAGGAGTAATCCAAATCCATTTTGGGACACTATCCACCATGAGATATTCTCATGGTAATTAGGCTTGGATCCTATTTTTTCAGGTTATATATTTCCTAGAAAATATTATGTTTCCATGATTATATTTTTTCATGTCATCTATGTTATTATTTCATTTTTTATTCAAGAGCTCTGAATTTTAGGTTATTATTATATTCCTTCTTACTCATGTTATATGAATTATTCAATACTTTATTCCCTTACTGTGATTTTTAGATCACCCTTATAGTCAATCTAATCACCAGGTTATCTTATTAAATTATTAAACCTAAAATGGATTAATATATCACTATGGAGATTAATAAAAAGATTTTTTCTTCTTGTTTCATTATATGTATTTTGATTCCTCGTATTCCTAAGACATTATAATTTTCATGCCTTGTTTTTCATTTAATTGTTTATTATGATTAAAATCATGATATAATATGGGTAAAAGTTTACGTTCAGTATATTTGGTATCATAGTATCATCTAGATATTTCAAGGGATTATGAGCATGCTTTTTTTATGTACACGATGCATAATTCTATAACCATGGATAATGAATATTGGAACACATGGAATAATAAAGAATTATATAAATTTTTTTTATAATTTATTCCTTATATGTTAATATCTTTATTTCCATATGGTCATTTTGGAAGTCTCAAACTCCATAAAATTTTCATTTCATTCTCTGTTATACTTATTTTAATGGATTATGATTCTTTTTGTAAAAAGCCTATTTATAATTATATAACAATAGATAAACTATTTAAGAAAATTTATATGTAATGGTATACATTTCAATTATAAGTTATTACTTATATGTTAGTATATTTATTTTCATATGCTCATTTATGAAGCAGTCAATATACATAAAATATTATTATTTTTCTATTAAATGGACATAAATAAGAGATCTTATTCCACCAAAAAATGTTATTGTAAATGTGATGATATCTCTAATGAGATGACAAACATTAATTGAATTGGAACTTATAGCATTATGATATTTCAGGATAATCTAGATTAAGTAATTAATAATAATTTGAATCATATATAACCTCATCCCTCTCTCAATAATGGTCATGTTCTGGTTGAATCATTAAATTAAAATGTCATGAAACTTTTATTGGATCTTACATTCCTATTATCCTAGAATATTGGATTAACTCCATTAAGATGATATTATCCTTCCTTCAATGCTATGGGGAATAGAAGGTCATTCTACACATATATAATTTTTCTTGTGAATCAAATTAGAGGGGTAAAAAGTTCAAAAATCAGGATTATTAAGAAGAAATTGATTTCATATATTGGGAATGAATTAGAAAAAAAATTTTAGAAAAAATATTTTCTATGGCCCCTATCATAAAATAGATAATGAGTTCGTCAAACTAATTCCAAATGTAAAGGATTATTTTATAGTATATGAGGATTATATTACAAGACTTTCATGATACACCTGTAGATTTTTCATGAACAATGCATCAATTATGGATCAATTCATTAGGGGATAAAATAGGAATATATGAGAATCCATTGTGATTCAAGACATTGATAGCTGCGAGGGGATTGTATATTTTTCCATTAATGTTGAAATGAAAGTTGGATACTCTACATTTTCAAATAGGATCATATATAAAAAGTTTAAATTGGAGTACAATATAGGTGGATCAAGAAATAAATCCCATTGATGAACGAAAACCCAACATCTCACATGTCATAAGTGTGGAATGTAGAATCTTGAGAATTGTCTAAATTGAACCTGAAGATTTATCCATTTTGTAAAAGAGGAGCCCAATGCTAAAATTTATAGATTGATATGATATATACCATAAACACAGAAGAAAAATGGAATTTTTAGAATAAAATGTTTTATTTTTTACAGTGTTTCAAATCCAAGGCCCATGGGAATTATTGTATATAATAACATAAATCAAGGGTTTTCAGAGACAATCAATGACTATACACTACAAGAAAACAAGAAAGGGAATATATTATCCTTAATGTTGAGTTTAATCCTGACATTGGTGTGGGGAAATATATAATGATTAGTCATTAAAGAATATAAATATTACATGTTCATTTTGGTTATATGAATTCATTAATATCTGAAACATTTTACATATCTATTTAATAACCACATTAAAATTTTGATATTTAGATATCTATGGAAATATTGAATACAATTCTTATTCCGTATAACTATATAAATCCTCCTTAATTATAGTTTTTGGACTGAAACTCATAGAAAAAATCTTCTTATATAAATTAATTATGTTTTACTACATTTTAGATGTCGATTAAATATAATTATAAAATGAAGAGTAACAAATTCATGGGAGGGTGGTAACCAATAAATAATTGAAAAATCCTCAAATTCTGT
Organism: Viscum album; assembly: GCA_963277665.1. Classification (NCBI taxonomy): domain Eukaryota; kingdom Viridiplantae; phylum Streptophyta; class Magnoliopsida; order Santalales; family Viscaceae; genus Viscum; species Viscum album. The sequence goes on from OY728120.1 coordinate 1,807,937,138, forward strand.
AAAATTGTAAAGAGGATGATGAATTTACATTTGAATCATCAACAGATGTGTTAATATTATTAATTTTAATATAAAATATCTTTTCCCTATTAATTGAGATAAATTAGGGAATAATTCATGAACACATTCCCATTGTGAGTGACTACACAGATGTGATCCCAATATAATTTTCTCAATCATCCTCTAAACTAAAAGGTTGAGTTCCCAATTGATCTTATTCCTAGATCATTGTGCATATCAATGAAATATTTTTTGTTATTCAAAGATGAATTGGAATATTGGATGTATCAGTTACATTAGAATATGGAAAATTGTATCATATTCTCGAGATCTTCACAATGGGGTGTACATTTTCAATTGAATTAGAAGAAGGATATATCAATGATCATAGTCATTGATTACAATAAATATAAGAATATTATGATAAAAAATTATCCATTTAAATGTATAGATTAAATTTTTATTCAAATACATGTGTCCAAGTATTTATCTAATGTGGACCATCTCTTAGGATATCAGCAATTGATTGTGAATAAGAAATATATTACAAATAATTAAATTTGAATGATGTAGAGACACTGTGGGTTACCATGGATTATTTTACAAAAAACTAATTGGAAATAATTTTCATGGAGGTAATGAATCGTTTATTTATTGACTAAATTAAAAAAATTAGACCTTATAGATGATATACTGATATACAATGAGAGCATAGAGAATCATTATAGGAATTTTGATAAATTGTTAACAATATTATAAAGGGAGAAACTATAATATATCTATAGTAAAAATAAATTTTTGGGTAGAGGATGTATCATTATTTGGTAACATTATAACTGAAGAAGTAATTTCTATAGACCCCTATAAGGTAATGTAAAGTAAGGAGTCACCCAGACAATAATCTACAATGGATATCCATTGTTTTCATGGATTATTTGGGACTAATGTATTATTATTGAGTATATTATCATGACTATAATGCACACTATCAAATATGTCATAGAATTGAATAAATTTTTCCTAACCAGTGAAAGTTAATAATTATTCAAAATGGTGAAAAGAATTGTATCAATGCATAGGAACATAAACAACCAACAAGTGGGGAAATATTCTTGGAATAAAATGATTCATAAAAGAATAGATTTTGATTTGTATGAATGAAAAATTATAATGTTCAATCCAAATACTCAAGGCTGCTAAATGTTAGTGAGATGGACCATCCCACACATAATCTGGAGATAGTAGATGTGATCTTTTCATAGAGAATCTTATAGAATTATCTCTATGGGGATAAGTGAGAGAAATATACTAATAGATGGATAGTAAAATATATATTCACATAAAATGACCTTAATTTTGAACATCAAATATGGGTAAATATCTTTATGAACCATGATGTATCAATATAGAATCATTATGGTAAGGAAAATGATTTGGCAGATTATCTATGTTTAAAAAGTCTTGCAACATTATCAATTTATAGAATGGGGAAGGATCCATCCTTCTTAAACATATAATGAATATAAATTAGTCTCATAATGTAATTTATGTCACCATTCATTTCACAAATAATTTATCAACAATCCCTTTTAAAGATGATAAATGATGATCAAATAACTTATGTGGGAATTCAAAAGAAGGTGTAATCTATCATAAATGCAAAATGAATAGATTTCAAAATAGAATATGTTGTATTGAAAAGATATTGGTTATGAATATGTGTACCATATACTCCATTGATAAAAAGAGATATTTTAAATTATATATATTTTTCATCATTCTCCATCCATCCATTGATTTAATTGAGGTATTGAGATCTCCAGGATTAATATTTATGTGAAAATATTTGTAAAAACCCGAGTCTGGAGCCCCTCCACTGGTGCCCCGTACCCGGTTTTCCACATGACCTTAAGCGCGTTTCCCAGAATGCCAGAGGCTACTGACTAGCAGAAAGGGCCTTAGTGAGTCGGTGGGGAAACTATGCCCTCATTAGGTAAGGTATACATGGTATGAAAACAACAATAAACAGTGGATGCAGTAACCAACATGCATAACAACAGAAACCAAACAGTGAAAGCAATGTAGACATATAACTATGATGACAATGATGCAGCAGGTACAAGTATCTATGGAAAATAGAAAACACAACAACGTGCTGAAATAAAACTGAAACCAAGTGAAAAAGAAAACAAAGTAAGCTCCTCAGCATCACGAGCCACGACTCGATCCCATGCTCCCCATCTCCTGATGCAGTCAAGATCCTAAAGTAGAAGGGCGCTTGAACTTGTCCATACCTGCAGCAACATAGTATTTTTGGGCCCAAAAGCATGTCCCAAACAGGGTGTGAGATACAATCCCAGTAGGGATTCACCCAATGATTTCTGCCTAACAGTCAATGAAAACATGGCAGTAATAAAACAAGAAGCAGTAAACCGAAAAGCACAAGTAGCTGCAATCCACAGTTATGGCAAACAAAGTACAAAAGTAAACAGCCAGCAACAAAAGAAGAAACATGTAACCCTCTGGGTAGCTCTCATAGTTTCACCCCGATGGTTTAACCTATAAGTAAAGGCAACCCTATGGGAAGCACAAACAGTCTCACCCCTCTGGTTTAGCTACATAATTAAGTAGACTCTCTGGGAAAGAACTCACCATCAAATCCACCTATAGTATCGTATCGTGCTAAAGGCTCTCTGGGGAAGCACTGAATGTCAATTCCCCCTTCGTCCTGCATCGTGGATCTATAGACTCTCCGGGGAAGCACTCAATATCAATTCGCCCTATAGTCTCACATCGTAATTAAAAGACACTCTAGAGAAGCCCTTCTGTCAATTCTCCATTTGGTCTACTACTCTGGGTTCTCACAGTCCGGAGTATAACTAAACATGCTCAGCGCGTGTATATCGTCCATGTAAACCTCAAGAACAAATTGGCTATCATTATACGGCTCAACAAAAATAACAAACAATAGTTCCGCTATCCTACAACTCGTCATGGAAACTGGAAAAATTCCCAATAGGAAAAACAATCATGGAAAAGCAATCGGAGCACAAAAATAAATTAATCTACGCACACGAAAAAACCTCTACTAAAGCAATCAAGCAAAGCAGGAAAACAACAAGGGAAAAAGAGGAAACATGCAATACCCCGTTCAAGTGTATTGGTGGAATTTGCACATAAAATTCATCACCATTATATGGAAATGCACAAACCACCTACCTCGATCCTAGGATATCGATATACGTGATCCTCGACAATAGATTCCCCTTAGAACGACGTAGATCTAAGAAAATGCAAAAAACATTCATCCCATGATAACTTGGAAATGAGGGGAAATCAAGAAACAAGGATAAAGCAAAAGGAAGTACTCACCGTTGCGATTCCAACGCAATCAACCATGCTCGAATCGGAGAATGGATGGCGAGGCGGGAGCCCGTCGAAGATCCGGCCATATGGTCACTCTCGTATGGACGGAATCTGCAGAAAAAGACGAATCTGAGGGTTAGGTGCGGCCCCCATCCGTTTAATGAAAAAAAGTACATGGTGTGTACTTATTGAGTACACGGCGTGTACTTCCATTTTTTCTACTCCGAATTAAGTGGCCTCCACCTCAGCCTTACACACCGTGTGTCTGGCCCGGACATGGCCAGCACACGGCTTTGAGCCTGGAAAAAGTACATGGAGAGTACTCAAGAAGTACATGGTGTGTACTTTGAAAATTTCCAGAAAATTAATTTCCCTCAAGAACTCCAGAAAAAGGAAAAAAAACGTACCTGAAAGAGATCTGGGTTCTTACAAACTTCCCCCCTTAAGAAAATTCATCCCTGAATTTCCCTAATGAGGCGGAGAATAAGAAACCCCAAACAGCTCCAACCACTGCGATCGTACATCAGTCTCCCTCTCGCATGTCTCGTCCTGTACTCGCCCGTGCTGCCATAGCACTCGTACCAGAGGAACAGACCACCCGCGGAGAACATTCGTATTGCGATCGACAATCCGGATAGGATGCTCCTCAAATGATGCATCTATTTCAAACTCGACATCCTTAGGCTGACAGGCGTGAGGCGGGTATGAAAAGTAACGTCGAAGTAGAGAGACGTGGAAGACTTCGTGCATGGCCTCATACCTCTGAGGTAGCTGCAAATGATAGGCGACCGGCCCGACTCTCTCCAAGACCTCAAACGGCCCGACGTATCGCAGTGAAAGCTTACCCTGTCTCTGAATCCTCTTGTCTCCCAACCTCGGTATGACACGTAGGAAAACATGATCACCGACCTCAAACTCTAGAGGTCATCTCCTCTGATCATTATAAGACTTCCGTCTTGACTGCGCTGTAGCCATCCTTTTATGAATCAGCTCTATCTGCTTTGAAGTCTCCTGTACAAGACATGGTCCCAGTAAAGCTACCTCTCCTACCTCTAGCCAGCATAAGGGTGATCGGCATGGCCTATCGTATAAATCCTTGTATAGTGCCATCTGAATGGTCTCCTGGAAACTGTTCTCGTAGGAAAACTCCAGCAGAGGAATATGCTTCTCCCAAGAACCACCATAGTCTAGAACGAAATCTCGGAGCATATCCTCAAGAACCTAGATCATGCGCTCAGATTGGCCATCAGTCTGGGGATGGTAAGCTATACTGTAACACCCCATGCTTCTACGGTACGCTTCTCTTTGAATAATGTGATAGCGTGTGTTGTACGCAACACCGAGTTCTAACACACCACAACTAATTAAACTAGCCATTGTGAATAGTAATACCTACTTTTTGAAATCATATATATTTTATATTTCAAAATGGACTTCATTTTTGGATTCGGAATATTGAAATTAGCCTAGGGTGAAATTTTTGTACTTTTCGGATAACTTTTATATTTTGATGAATAGTGAAAATTACTAAATTTTAATTAAAAACAACTTTTTTAATCAAAATAATTAATAGTGATAAATTGTGAATTTGAGTGGTTTTAAAGTATATTTAGAATATATTTTTACCATTTAATATAATGTTGGTCATTGGACATAATTTTACAATTAAACCGAACATAAACAAGTGTCAATCTTTTGATAGTTATTACCTCTTAAAAACACGCTTTTTGTTTTGACAGTGGGAATTAATTTTAAATTAATTTCTGCCACTTCTGTGTTTTTAATTTAGAAAAATGGATTCCATATTTTGAATCAGGATGTCCAAATTGTGTAAATAGGTAACTTTTATTTGTAGACATTTTGAATAATTACTGTGGTAAATATTTTATTTACCATGGTTAAGGGTAAATCCGGTAAATAAGGGTTAAAAAAATATTATAATAATACAAAATTAACCTAAAACGTGTCCTAACCTTATTGGTGGACACATACCCGACCATGAGCATCCTAGGGTCAATTTGGGGACCCCTTGGAGCCACTTTTATCTGGTAGGGACACTTTATATTAATAAAGTTAAAATAAAAATAAAAATGGCATAAGCTTACATCTTTTAGAAGAACAATTTTTACATAGGGTTATACATGTTGGCTTTTCGATTATAAATATTCATTAGAAAGATAAAAAGATTTCCTACATAATGATATTTTATTTATATTTTTTAGACATCAAATAATTTAAATTATTAATGACACAATAATGATGCAATGTTTACCTCATTAATAAATCATTTAAATAAATAAAATTATAATGATTAAAATATTATCTAAAAACCTGTCCAATTCTTATTGGTTGATGTTATTTAGAATATTAGTCATCTTATCTTCGACCTCAATGATTTTTGGACCATTATAAACCGAATATAATTATATTATAAAGTAATACTTTCACTCTTTCCTAAAGAGCTCCTCTTCTCCCTTATAAAAGGAGACCACTTCTACTCATTCCTCACACCTCTCAAGCCACTTGGCACGTCCAAACTCTGCCCAACTAAGCTCCCCACATCCCTCTACTCCTCCTTGAAGCTTCCCCTTAGGCAGAAATCTTTTCAAGAAGTCCTTTGGTTCCAACCAAAGTGAGTTACCTAAATTAAAGGTAACGATTTCTCTTAAATTATTTTCCTTTATTTTGCTTCTCCAACCCCCAAACTCTTTTTATTTCCTTTCTTTTGTAACAACACCAGTATCCTCAATATACTAGGATGTTTTTATAAGAAGTATTAAAACTACACATACACACAACTCCATCTAATAGATGATGAACATAATGTTTCTGTGGATGTCAAACTAACGCCTCACGAAACGATGATTGTTCAAATACATCTTACCGCCTCTCATGGTGGCCATTATGATGGCACTGTAATTAAATATGATATTAATGATATATATTTTATATATAGCTTCTGTAATTCCATTTTATTTCATACCATTATTCGTTTCATGTTGTATATACATACGATAATTTCATTTGAGGAAGTGCGGACTACCGCCCCCTTAAAATGATATGACTCGTTCATACCACACATGGAACGTATAAAGGATGGTGTTAATGAACTTAAGTAACATATATAAAATATTATATTATACTGGAATAGTAATATACCTTTGTATCATTTGGATTCAATTCTTTTAAAATAAAAATTAAATGGAAGTAGCGTTCGTGCGTACGTACGGACTACCGTCTCCACGAACGCGGTGAGATCCATCCTCCATCGTATCCATTCAAGTCTTATTCTCATTTTAGGGTTAAAAATAATGTTAACATCATTCTGATTATGAATAAGATTTAATCTATCCATTACAAACATGTCTTACGTAACCAAACATTTAAGAAGAACGAATCGATTATCACGTGAAACGACGATAATACTAAGATATTATTAATAAAGCAATGTTAAAAGATCATATATGATATCATATTAATGTATATGATTCTTGTATAATTTAATAACAATTATTTCACCATTATACAGGAGGTTAACCGACCCCAACAAAGGAAAAGTACAAGGTAAGGGTTATTTCACAATCTCTTCATTATCCGAGGTTGTTTATTTGTAATAATCTACTGGGATCTCTTTATCATCAACATCCATGTTTCTTCAAAATGTATTTAAAAACATTTTTATTATTTACAAGAATATGGGTTAAAGTCATTTATACCCTTGTTTGACTTTTTATAAGAGGTTTATAAAGGAATCTTTCCGTCGTTTTCAAAACAAGGTCATTTTTAACCTTTTCGACAGAATTAAGGTAAGAACGTTTTTTTAAACTTATACGGCGGGTGCGGCTAATTTCCACCATTATAAAATCATCAAAACATCCCTTACAAGCTTATAAGAATATTTTCAAAGAAAATGTGTTATTTTATATGGATCTTAAATGATTTCAAAATAAAAAGAGATATTTCTTTAAAAAGAATTTTGATTTCATCTATGTCAACATCCTTTGATGGATTTTACGCTTATTTGAATTTGATCTATTGTGATACAAAACTTCTATATTGTATTGAAGGTTTTGTGATATGTTTGACTGTGGATGTGATATTTTTATACCATTCATAGTTTATGGTGAAATTATTGACATTTCGTATGCTAGTTTTAATACGAATGTTTATGTTATGTTTAAACCTTTTCATATGGGAATGCATTGGACTTAATAAGTGACGGGTGGAGCCCGCTATAGCTCATCGATGCATCGGTAGGTCTCATGAGACAAACTAGTGTCTTGGCACAAGGCCTTGACAAAATCTTATTTGTAGTCTTGGCACGAGGCCTTGGCTATGTGGTTATGATAGTCTGGCATTATGCATTCCAAAATTATGAAAGTGGTTATTGATTTTTGCATGTGATTATTCGATTAGTAGAATATCCATGTGAATAAGTAAATGGCATTATTTCATTTTATTTATGCCATACCATTTTGAAAGTTCATATTTAAAAGGCTTTTGTTTTAGTTATACATTTCCTTAAATGTTTATTCTTATTTATGAAAGTTTCCGCTATATTGTTATCCTTACTGGGCATTTGAGCTCACCCCTTTTCTATGTTTTATTTTTCACAGGAAGTGAAGATGTAAGTTATGAATGACCTGCTGGGATATTATGAGGGGATTATAGTGTGGACTGTGGAAACATTATGTTTTTGTAGTAGTTTTTCATTTTATGATGTCTTGTAAAACTTATGAATATATCTAGTGTTTCCAAGGCTACTAAATCAATCGGTCTTTCGAGATTTGATCTTTCTTATGATCATACCAATGTTATGTAATAATGCACCGACTCTGTGTAGCTGGGTTCGGGGCGTTATAGTTGGTATCAGAGGAAGTTTAGTACAAACCTTGGAAGCTAGATTTAGATAAACTCTGATTAGAGCACGTAGACCTAAGATGAACTTTGAGGATTAGTATAGAAGAACTTCCTAGAATTTTGATATTGTAGAGATTTTGTGAGTTTTCTGAGCAATACATCCCTGTCTGGATACGATCAGGTAGAGGCGGCTCTGGAACAGATGTACCTAGGGGTAAAACCCAAAAACACCGCTTTGAACTAGACTCGAACGGGAACTGGTGCACGACAACGGGCCTTGCTGCACTCTTGGTTACGACACTCCCGGGGGATATGCTTAGGATAACTCTCACTATCTTTACAAATCATTATGAAGGGTTTATGAGTATATACTTCCTCAAAGAAAACATTTTTATGATTATGGATTATATCCATAAATAGTTCAATTTATGTTAAGTGTTTTATAAGTATGGGATTATGTATTTTGATTCATAAACTGATCTAGTTTATGCCATTGTATAGAAATGGCGCCTAGTGGAAGAAATGGAAACCGTATCAATGCACGCACTCCATGTAGGGATTTCCCTCCTGCTCAAGATAATTATAGTTGGTTTGGTGATGCAACTAGTGCTGATCAGCTAATCACCATACTGGGACAACTTACTCAGGTTATGAATAATAACCTTACCCGTATGGAGCACCCTGATCCGCAGCGTGGAGGATCAATGTTAGATCGATTCATGAGGCAACAACCACCAACGTTCAATGGGAATACAAATCCCTTAGTAGCTGATCAATGGATATTTTCCCTAGAGAAAATATTTCAGGCTTTGGGGAGCAGTGAAAGGGAAAAAGTTATCATGGCAGTTTACCGCCTCACTGGAGATGCTGATCAATGGTGGTCATTGATTCAAAATACGAAGGAAGATGATGAAGTATCAAATATGGAATGGAGGGAGTTCAAAGATCTGTTTTTAGAAAAATACATCCCTCGCGACCATCGAGCAGATATGGAAAGACAATTTCTGAGTCTGAGACAAAAGAAGGATGAGAATGTCACAAAGTATGAGGATAACTTTACAAGGTTAGCGAGGTACGCTGGTGATTATATTCGTAACCCAAGAAGTAATATTGATCATTTCTTTGATGGGTTAAAACCATTTCTCCGTCGAGCGTTAGTCTCACAATACTTTTCATCGTACGAAGACATTGTCTCATGTGCTATCAAGACCCAAAAGGAATTCTCTAAGTCTTATGACTTTAATGAAAAGCAAGAGAAGAAGAGACCTGCTGATCAATCTGGGAATGGAAATAAGGGGAAGAAGGGAAAGGATGAATATCCATCTTGTGGTAAATGCGGGAAGAAACATCCTGGTACTTGCTTGAAGGGAATGGGAGTCTGTTACAAGTGTGGTGAAAAAGGCCACCAAGCTCATGATTGCAAGGGGAAGAAGGAAGCTACCAACGTTCAGTGCTACAATTGCAGGGAGATGGGGCATTATGCAAATACATGCCCTAAGCGTCAGGAGAACTTACCTCAGAAAAGGCCAAGGGATCAAGGCCAGGCTTATGCTATCACTACTGCTGAGGTAGAAGCTCCGAAAGACGTGGTGGCAGGTAATTTAATGGTTTCCTCAAGTTTAGCAAATGCATTATTTGATTCTGGATCATCACATTGTTTCATATCTTCCCAGTTTTCTAAGAAAATTAGATATTTCCAATTTGATTTAATAAGGGAGTTGTCAGTTAAAACTCCTAAGGGAATTATCGTTGCAACAAAGTTTTGTGAATCAGTCCCCATTAGAGCACATAAATTTTCTTTATCTGCTGATCTCATCGTCATACATATGATTGAGTTTGATATAATCCTCGGTATGGACTGGCTTTCGGACTATGATGCGAAGATTTATTGTAAGAAGAAATAGGTTATGATTCTTGATGATAATGATAAGGAACACCTTATTTTTAGAGCAGAATCGTCACCACCTAATTCTTATTTAGATCCACCCCCAGTAGCTCAACTAAATTCAATTATTGGGGAGGAAGAGAATGAAGTAACTATCGGTGAGGAAAGGAATGTTCAAATAGAGGATGTACCTGTTGTGAAAGAATTTGTAGATGTATTTCCGGAAGATTTACCTGGACATCCTCCAGAACGAGAAGTTGAGTTTTCCATTGATTTGATTCCTGGATCAAGGCCTATATCGAAGACCCATTATAGAATGGCAACTGTAGAGTTAGTCTAACTAAAGAAACAACTAGAGGAATTGAGTAATAAGGGATTTATTCGCCCTAGTGTTTCTCCATGGGGAGCCCCTGTTCTTTTTGTTAAAAAGAAAGATGGATCTATGATGTTATGTATCGACTACAGGGAGATCAATGCTATAACGATAAAGAACAAGTATCCCCTACCTCGTATTGATGATTTATTTGACCAACTGCATGGAGCTCAATACTTTTCAAAGATTGACCTTCGATCTGGATACCATCAGTTGTGTGTGAAGAAGGAAGACATTCCGAAGACAACATTTCGAACCAGGTACGGGCATTACGAGTTTACTGTAATGCCGTTTGGATTGACTAATGCACCCTCTGTATTCATGGATCTGATGAATAGAGTTTTCAAGGAGTATCTCGATGAATTTGTGGTTGTATTTATTGATGATATCTTGGTATACTCCAAAACCTACGAAGATCCTGAAGATCACTTGCGCATTATCTTGAAGACTCTGAGGAGGCATGAATTATATGGGAAGTTTAGCAAGTGTGAATTCTGGTTTCAGGAGATTTCTTTTCTTGGCCATATTGTCTCTAATGATGGAATCTCTGTTGATCCTTCTAAGACCAAGGCAATTCAAAAATGGCCAGCACCTACGAGTATAACTGAGGTACGTAGTTTTATTGGTTTGGCAGGTTATTATCGACGTTTCGTCCAGAATTTTGCCCGATTGGCTAACCCATTAACGAAGCTCACACGTAAAGGGGTTAAATTTGTTTGGACAAAAGAGTGTGAAGAATGTTTCGAAGAACTGAAGAAAATATTAGTCAATGCTCTTATATTGACTCTACCATCGGGGAATGATGGGTTCGTTATTTATAGTAATGCATCGAAGAAAGGACTTGGTTGTGTCCTTATGCAGAATGATAGAGTTATTGCCTATGCATCACGACCGTTGAAAATTCATGAACAAAACTATCCTACTCATGATCTCGAGTTAGCAGCAGTGATCTTTGCTTTGATGATATGGAGGCACTACCTCTATGGTGAAAAATGTGAGATTTATACTGATCACAAGAGTTTGAAGTATATTTTCTCACAAAAAGAACTCAACATGAGGCAAAGGAGATGGCTTGAATTACTCAAGGATTATGATTGTACGATACACTACCACCCAGGGAAGGCAAACAAGGTGGCAGATGCTTTGAGTATAAAAGACCATGGAGTTTTGAACAATATGAGAATTGAAAGGGATCCAATTTTTATGGATCTAGTGAAGATGGACATGGGAATAACCAGGGAAGGTGAAACATCAATGCTTTTTCAAATGGTTGCCAAACCATCTTTACCAGAAAGGATTAAGAGTTCTCAGACCGATGATGAATAATTCCAAAAGAAGATTAAAGCTGTGAATGATGGGAGATTGAGAGACTTTGTGTATGAAGATGGAATTTTGAAATTCGGGAAGAGACTTTGTGTTCCCAATATACCTGATCTAAAAAGGGAATTGCTGGATGATTCTCATAGTTCCAATTTCTCTATACACCCTGGGAGCACCAAAATGTATAGATATTTGAAGGAACATTTTTGGTGGAACAACATGAAGAGGGAGATTGCTGATTTTGTGTCAAGATGTATGGTTTGTCAACAAGTGAAAGCTGGAAGGCAACAGCCTGGAGGAGTCATGCAACCTCTTCCCATACCGGAGTGGAAATGGGACAATGTTACAATGGACTTTGTCATGGGGCTACCGAATACTCCTAGAAGGAACGATGCAATATGGGTTATTGTTGATCGTCTTACCAAGTCAGCACATTTTCTTGCTATAAGAGAAGATCTACCCCTGGAACGTCTAGCAAGACTATACATTAATGAAGTTGTGAGACTTCATGGAGTACCCCTATCGATTGTTTCTGATCGTGATCCCCGTTTTACTTCAAGATTTTGGAAAAGTCTTCAGAAATCCCTGGATACTGAACTTCATTTGAGCACTGCTTACCACCCTCAGACAGATGGACAATCAGAACGGACTATTCAAACCTTAGAAGACATGTTGAGATCTTTCTCACTTGACTTTCAGGGTATGTGGGATCAATATTTACCTCTGGTAGAATTTTATTATAACAATAGCTTCCATTCAAGTATTCAGATGGCACCATATGAAGCGTTATATGGAAAGAGATGTCGTACACCAACCTGTTGGGATGACGTTGGTGAAAGAAAACTTGTAGGCCCAGAACTGGTGGAGGAAACGGTGGAAAAGGTGAAAGTAATCCAAAATCACATCAAAGCAGCTCAAAGTAGGCAGAAGAGCTATGCTGATAATTGAAGGAAGGATTTGGAATTTCAAGTCGGTGATCATGTTTTTCTGAAGGTATCTCCATGGAAGGGAGTCATACGTTTTGGTAAGAAAGGTAAATTGAGTCCCAAGTACATCGGACCTTTCGAAATTCTAGGACGAATTGGGGTTGTAGCTTACCGATTGGCAATGCCGCCAAGTCTCTCCAAAGTTCACAATGTGTTCCACATATCTCTATTGAGGAAATACATGCCTGATCCGATGCATGTACTCACCAATGAGGAATTAGAACTGGAACCCGATTTGTCTTATTGCGAAGAGCCCGTCAAGATTCTTGATACGAGAGAACAAGTGCTGGGAAACCGGACGACGCTTCTGGTAAAAGTTTTGTGGAGAAACCATAAGATGGAAGAGGCAACGTGGGAACCCGAGGAACTTATGATGAAGAACCACCCAAGTATTTTTATGTAGTAATACCCTAGAAATTGCGAGGACGCAATTATTTGAAGGAGGGTAGAATGTAAAACCCCAAGCTTCTACGGTACGCTTCTCTTTGAATAATGTGATAGCGTGTGTTGTACGCAACACCGAGTTCTAACACACCACAACTAATTAAACTAGCCGTTGTGAATAGTAATACCTACTTTTTGAAATAATATATATTTTATATTTCAAAATGGACTTCATTTTTGGATTCGGAATATTGAAATTAGCCTAGGGTGAAATTTTGGTACTTTTCGGATAACTTTTATATTTTGATGAATAGTGAAAATTATTAAATTTTAATTAAAAACAACTTTTTTAATAAAAATAATTAATAGTGATAAATTGTGAATTTGAGTCGTTTTAAAGTAGATTTAGAATATATTTTTACCATTTAATATAATGTTGGTCATTGGACATAATTTTACAATTAAACCGAACATAAACAAGTGTCAATCTTTTGATAGTTATTACCTCTTAAAAACACGCTTTTTGTTTTGACAGCGGGAATTAATTTTAAATTAATTTCTGCCACTTCTGTGTTTTGAATTTAGAAAAATGGATTCCATATTTGGAATCAGGATGTCCAAATTGTGTAAATAGGTAACTTTTATTTTTAGACATTTTGAATAATTACTGTGGTAAATATTTTATTTACCATGGTTAAGGGTAAATCAGGTAAATAAGGGTTAAAAAAATATTATAATAATACAAAATTAACCTAAAACGTATCCTAACCTTATTGGTGGACACATACCCGACCATGATCATCCTAGGGTCAATTTGGGGACCCCTTGGAGCCACTTGTATGCGGTAGGGACACTTTATATTAATAAAGTTAAAATAAATATAAAAATGGCATAAGCTTACATCTTTTAGAAGAACAATTTTTACATAGGGTTATACATGTTGGATTTTCGATTATAAATATTCATTAGAAAGATAAAAAGATTTCCTACATAATGATATTTTATTTATAATTTTTAGACATCAAATAATTTAAATTATAAATGACACAATAATGATGCAATGTTTAACTCATTAATAAATCATTTAAATAAATAAAATTATAATGATTAAAATATTATCTAAAAACCTGTCCAATTCTTATTGGTTGATGTTATTTAGAATATTAGTCATCTTATCTTCGACCTCAATGATTTTTGGACCATTATAAACCGAATATAATTATATTATAAAGTAATACTTTCACTCTTTCCTAAAGAGCCCCTCTTCTCCCTTATAAAAGGAGACCACTTCTACTCATTTCTCACACCTCTCAAGCCACTTGGAACGTCCAAACTCTGCCCAACTAAGCTACCCACATCCCTCTCCTCCTCCTTGAAGCTTCCCCTTAGGCAGAAATCATTTCAAGAAGTCCTTTGGTTCCAACCAAAGTGAGTTACCTAAATTAAAGGTAACGATTTCTCTTAAATTATTTTCCTTTATTTTGCTTCTCCAACCCCCATACTCTTTTTATTTCCTTTGTTTTGTAACAACACCAGTATCCTCAATATACTAGGATGTTGTTATAAGAAGGATTCAAACTACACATACACACAACTCCATCTAATGGATGATGAACATAATGTTTCTGTGGATGGAAAACTAACGCCTCACGAAACGATGATTGTTCAAATACATCTTACCGCCTCTCATGGTGGCCATTATGATGGAACTGTAATTAAATATGATATTAATGATATATATTTTATATATAAGCTTCTGTAATTCCATTTTATTTCATACCATTATTCGTTTCATGTTGTATATACATATGATAATTTCATTTGAGGATGTGCGGACTACCGCCCCCTTAAAATGATATGACTCGTTCATACCACACATGGAACGTATAAAGGATGGTGTTAATGAACATAAGTAACATATATAAAATATTATATTATACTGGAATAGTAATATACCTATGTATCATTTGGATTCAATTCTTTTAAAATAAAAATTAAATGGAAGTAGCGTTCGTGCGTACGTACGGACTACCGTCTCCACGAACGCGGTGAGATCCATCCTCCATCGTATCCATTCAAGTCTTATTCTCATTTTAGGGTTAAAAATAATGTTAATATCATTCTGATTATGAATAATATTTAATCTATCTATTACAAACATGTCTTACGTAACCAAACATTTAAGAAGAACGAATCGATTATCACCTGAAACGACGATAATACTAAGATATTATTAATAAAGAAATGTTAAAAGATCATATATGATATCATATTAATGTATATGATTCTTGTATAATTTAATCACAATTATTTCACCATTATACAGGAGGTTAACCGACCCCAAAAAACGAAAAGTACAAGGTAAGGGTTATTTCACAGTCTCTTCATTATCCGAGGTTGTTTATTTGTAATAATCTACTGGGATCTCTTTATCATCCACATCCATGTTTCTTCAAAATGTATTTCAAAACATTTTTATTATTTACAAGAATATGGGTTAAAGTCATTTATACCCTTGTTTGACTTTTTATAAGAGGTTTATAAAGGAATCTTTCCGTCGTTTTCAAAACAAGGTCATTTTTAACATTTTCGACAGAATTAAGGTAAGAACGTTTTTTTTAAACTTATACAGCGGGTGCGGCTAATTTCCACCGTTATAAAATCTTCAAAACTTCCCTTACAAGCTTATAAGAATATTTTCAAAGAAAATGTGTTATTTTATATGGATCTTAAATGATTTCAAAATAAAAAGACATATTTCTTTAAAAAGAATTTTGATTTCATCTATGTCAACATCCTTTGATGGATTTTACGCTTATTTGAATTTGATCTATTGTGATACAAAACTTCTATATTCTATTAAAGGTTTTGTGATATGATTGACTGTGGATGTGCTATTTTTATACCATTCATAGTTTATGGTGAAATTATTGACATTTCATATGCTAGTTTTAATACGAATGTTTATGTTATGTTTAAACCTTTTCATATGGGAATGCATTGGACTTAATAAGTGACGGGTGGAGCCCGCTATAGCTCCTCGATGCATCGGTAGGTCTCATGAGACAAACTAGTGTCTTGGAACATGGCATTGACAAAATCTTATTTGTAGTCTTGGCACGAGGCCTTGGCTATGTGGTTATGATAGTCTGGCATTATGCATTCCAACATTATGAAAGTGGTTATTGATTTTTGCATGTGATTATTCGATTAGTAGAATATCCATGTGAATAAGTAAACGGAATTATTTCATTTTATTTATGCCATACCATGTTGAAAGTTCATATTTAAAAGGCTTTTGTTTTTGTTATACATTGCCTTAAATGTTTATTCTTATTTATGAAAGTTTCCGCTATATTGTTATCCTTACTGGGCATTTGAGCTCACCCCTTTTCTATGTTTTATTTTTCCCAGGAAGTGAAGATGTAAGTTATGAATGACCTGCAGGGATATTATGAGGGGATTATAGTGTGGACTGTGGAAACATTATGTTGTTGTAGTAGTTTTTCATTTTATGATGTAATGTAAAACTTATGAATATATCTAGTGTTTCCAAGGCTACTAAACCAATCGGTCTTTCGAGATTTGATCTTTCTTGTGATTATGACAATGTTATGTAATAATGCACCGACTCTGGGTAGCTGGGGTCGGGGCGTTACATATACTAAAAATTACCTTTGTACCCAAGGCCTTCTGAAGTCCCTTCCAGAACCCAGAGGTAAAGCACGTATCTCTGTCTGAAACAACAGAGTGCAGAACTCCATGTAGACGAACGATCTCTCTGATGTAAAGTCGTCCCAGATCATCAACACTGAAGGTCTCCTTGATCATCAAGAAGTGAGAAACCTTCGTAAGCATGTCGACGACAACCCAAACAACATCATTTCCTCACGGAGTCCTCAGAAACCCATTCATGAAGTCCATCGCAACATCGTTCCACATCCACTCCGGAATGGGTAGCTGCTATAGAAGGACTGCTGGTCATTGATGCTCTGCTTTCACCTGCTGACAAGTAGGAAATCTCATGACAAAACCAGCAACATCCTTCTTCATACCTGTACACCAGTACTGGCGATGAAGATTCTGATACGTCTTGGTGATGCCAGGATGAACTGCCCAAATAGAGGAATGAAACTCCCGTATAAGCTCCTCGCGTATGTCTGCTGGCACCCATGCGCATCCCTGGAAACACATGATCTCATCCTCACACACTGCCCGTCCAGGAAGTGGGTCCTCTTCTGACACACTCTCCCACAGGACTAAGCCTTCCAAGTCTGATAGCTTCCTCATCTGTACCCGATCAAGTAGCATGGAGGTGACAGCTACAGAAGATAGAAAAGTCTTTCCTCGTCTGTCATGCACCTCTAGATGCATCTCAGAGAACAGAGCCATATGATGCCACTCACTACTGGCCTCCTTAACCGCCTGAATTGGAGTCCTCCTGCTCAACGTGTCTGCCATGACATTGCCCTTTTGCCGGCGTATAGGCAAGCTTGAAATCAAAAGACTGTAGATACTCGACCCACCTGCGCTGCCTCAGATTCAGATCACGCTGTGTGAAGATATAATTGAGACTCTTGAGGTCAGGTAAGACCACAATGTGCTCTCCCTGAAGATAGTGTCTCCAATAGTGCAAAGCATGAACAATAGCTTCCAACTCCAGATCATGCATAGGGTAGTTCTTCTCATGTGGCCTCAACTGTAGAGACTCGTATGAAACAACTCCATCTACATGCATAATCACAGCTCCTAGCCCGATACCTGAAGCATCACAATAAACAATGTAGCTCTTGCCTGGCTCCAGCAATACTAGTATCGGTGCTGAAGTCAACCTCCCTTTCAGCTCCTGATTGGCTGACTCATAAAAATCTGACCATAAGAACTTCACCCCCCTTCTTGGTAAGACCTGTCAAAGGTGCTTCTATACGAGAAGTCTTGAATGAAGTGTATGTAGTCTCCATCCAGCCCTAGGAAGCTCCGTACCTCAAAAACATTCTTCGGCTGCTCCCAGGAATATACAGCTCTCACTTTCTCTGGGTCCACAGATACTCCTGCCTCTGAGATTACATGACCCATGAAGTGAATCTGATGCATCCATATGTGGAACTTCGAGAGTTTATCATTAAGTCGATGCTCTCTCAGTGTACTAAAAAATATCTCAAGATGTGTGGCATGGTCATGTTGAGTGTGAGAGTACACCAATACATTTTCCACGAAGACCACGACGATGGAATCCAAGTAAGGATGGAAGACACGGTTCATCTATGCCATGAAAACTGCATGTGTGTTCGTGAGTCTGAAAGGCATGACTGTATACTCGTAAAGACCGTACCTACTCCTGAAGGTTTTCAGAGGTACATCTAATGGTCTAACGCACAAATGATGATAACCGGACCTCATGTCGATCTTCGAGAACACCCGGGATCCTCAAAGCTGATCGAAAATGTCATCAATCTGCGGAAAGGGATATCAGTTCTTGACCGTCAACTGGTTCAGCTTCTGATAATCCACACAAAGCCGAAGGGTACTATCTGCCTTCTTTGCAAACAGAATAGGATAACCCTAAGGAGAAGTACTGGGTCGGATGAAACCCTTAGCCTGTAGCTCCTCCAACTGCTTCTTGAGCTTCGGAAACTCAGGTGTGTCCATACTATATAGAGGAATGGACACCGGTTCCGCTCCAAGCACGAGCTCAATAGAGAAGTCTACCTCATTCTATGGAGGGAAGCCCGAAAAGTCATCAGGAAAGACATCCATAAAGCGATCCACCACTGGAGGAATGTCCAACTGTGGAGTCCCCTGATCATCCAGATAATGACTAGAAATCTGGGTTGTCACTCCTCCTAGCCCAAGGTGCTCGAGTCCCGCCCGACTCGCTCGAGCATCCCATTTGCCTCTCTGAAGGAAAGATTTATCTTCTGGTGAAATGAAACTGACTCTGTGGCGATAATAGTCAACGAATTCATGTAAGGGAATCAACCAGTCCATGCTGATAATGACATCATATCCTATAATCTCTAGGACATAGAGATCCCATAAGAAGTGATACCCTACCACCTCGATAGGGCACTCTCTACATAGGCATACACTAGATGTCCTCATTCCCAAGGGCATGTATAGTGTCCACGAGTCGGTAGAAGAAAATATACAGAGTCCAAGGCTCTACACAATGGAAAAAGAGATAAAACTATATGTAGCACCAGTATCGAAAAGGGCTGAAGATAAAACTGAGGATACTAAAATTGTACCTCGAACAGTAGATGGGTCGGGATCCTGCTCATGATATGTCTGCTCCACGGAAATATACTGGCCCGTGCTGCGGCCCTACGTCCCTGGATTACCACTAATGGATGAAACTTTTAGATGGTGCTGAGGAACTAGTGGCTGACTACCACGGCCTCGACCTCCACCTCAGCCCGAACGGCCGGAAGAACTCAAGTTTCCCGACTGTTGAGAAACTGGTGGGGCTGATATTGAATGATGATTAATGGAAGAACCCCGGTCACCAGCTGCTGATGAGAAAACTTGTCAGAAATGCTTAAGGTGACCCATCCTTCCACAAGTTCGGCACTCTATGGGGCCCCTCTAGAAATGCGGCCTCGTGTGCCCTGTCCGGCCACAATGATAGAATGTCACCTGGCTAGCTGATGATGTGGCTCGCTTCCTCGAATCACCGCATGTGGGCTCCCTACGATGCTTCATGCTTTCATCTGGAGGAATGATAACTCTGGAAATAGAACCGCCCTGGCTTGCAGCTCCGGAGTCTCTCAGATTACACTCTACAATCAGTGCCTGGTTGACTATGGAAGTGATGGAAGTCAGCTGGAAGATGTTCACCTGCGAGCAAATCTCCCGCCTGATTCCATCCTCAAACTTCCTCTCCAGTAACACCCCACTCCCATCCCGAAGGGGTGTAAAAAGCTGCAGACCAGTAAAACGAGAGGAATACTCCATGATAGATATAGTACCCTTCTCTAAGATCATGAACACCTGGGCTCGATCGACCCTCAGGGTCTCCGGGTTGATGTAGTCGTAGAACACGCACTGGAACACCTCCCAAGACATAACCTGCTGCAGACCCACCTGTGAGATCACATCCCACCACCTCATGGTGGAGTCTTGGAGAATGTAGGTGGAGAGCTTGACTCGCCTCTCTGGAGGCGTCTCCAGATGCTCGAATATAGTTAGCAGGGATTCCATCCATGACTCTGTAGCCTTAGGTCCTCCCTCCCATGAGAACGGGGGCTGCTGCTGCTGCTGAAAGACCTTCGTCAAGTCTGCCATAGACTTGGTAGGAGGCGGTGCTCCCTGGATGTCCTGCATCATCCTCATGAAACATTCCCTGAACTGTGCATCAGTGTCCGCAATTGGTACAACAACCGATGCCAAGGCTAGCTCGGCTGGGGGATCCACTGGAAGTCCCTGATCAGACCTATTTGGCGTCTGATCACTGCCTGAAGATAGACGTATGACCGGGGGAAGTCTCGAAGGCATAACTCTGAAAGATCAAAAGAACACCTTAGATCAGTAAAACAAGGATAGAGAACACAAGAGTACAAAATGGGAACAGGGGAAGAAAAACACACAGGATTCCAAAACACCACTACATGACATGTATAAAATTACACAGCATGTCTACTTAAGCCACTGACATGGGCGTGTACTCCTTCGCTACAAGTCATGTCCACTTAAAACTACATGGCATGTTGACCCCCTCACATGGAGTGTACTTGAAAACTATTCCCCTGCCTGAGTATCCTTACATGGCTAACCCACACAGTCCGACTCAACCAGAGACTACACGGCATGTTCGAAATAAACACGGTGTGTACTAGACAAGTCTTCGACGACCCGTGTTGTTATGCACACGGCCGGCTACACAGCTGAACCTTACACGGCATGCTCCGAACAAACACAGAGTGTATAGGAGAAGCTGAAACTGTCCCGTGTTGTTCGTGACATGTTCGTGTGCCTGGGAAAGACAACATGGCGTGTTCCGAACAAACAAGGCATGCGGAAAAGAAGGTCACGCTGGCCCGTGTTGTTGGTGACTCGGCCGGGTACCTAGACAAGACTACACGGCATGTTCCGAACTAAAACGACGCGTGGAAAAGAAGGTCACGCCAGCCCGTGTTGTCCATGACACGGTCGGGTACCTGGATAGGACTACCCGACGTGTTTTCTATGGACACGGCGTGTTCTACCCGAGCATCCCCGACCCGTGTTGTTGGTGACACAGCTGGGTACACGACTCTGAACTCACATGGCATATACCCGAAGTTACTCCCACGACACCGTGTTCTGCTGACACGGTCAGAGACACGGCCTGAAAACTACAAGGCATGTATCTAAAAAGTACACGTTGTATATTCTGGGTTATTCTGGGAAGTAGCTCAGAAGCTGTGCAGAATTCCAGAAACACTAAAAACAAGGGAAAAGATGCCAAATTCCGATCTGTGAGGGACCAAAACACCTCAAGAAGCAAAATTTGGTGTTCATTTTAAGAAAGGATCAAAACAATAGTTTTCTAACATAACAGCAGAGAATCTATCAAGAAACTATCACAACAGCATGCATAATCTACACGAAGTCTATCAAAACAGCATGCAATCCCTAATGTACTCTAGATGGGATGGCAAGAATGCATGGCATGTGATTATTACAAGTTTTTATATGATGCATGAGATGGAATACCCCCATCTCATCGGGTTGATACATAATGAGAACTGAAATATCAAAACAATAAAAGCACAAGCCATGTGAATCACTCTCGGTGAAATCAGGTCAACTATAAAATCTCAAAATGAGCAAGTGAAATTAACGAGGTAGTATGGATTTTCCATGTACACGGGTTAGCTACTCCCGAGCACAACATAATGGAAGGTACCGAATCCATCCTATCTCTGGATAAGTTCTCAAAATAGTAAGCAAGAGAAAAGAAGACCTCTGATACCACTTTGTAAAGACCCGAGTCTGGATCCCCTGGACTCGTGCCCCATACCCGGTTCACCACATGACATCATGCGCGTTTCCCCGAACTCCAGAGGCTGCTGACTAGTAGCGAGAGCCATAGAGAGTTGGTGGGGAAACTATGCCCTCATTCGGTAAGGTATACAATGCTAGAAAACAATAATAAACAACAGATGCAATAATCAACATGCATATCAATAGAAACCAAACTGCGGAAGCAATGTAGATATATAACTATGATGATAATTATGAAGCAGGTACAAGTATCTAAGGAAAACAACAAACACAACAACGTGCTGAGATACAACTGAAACCAAGGGAAAAATAAAACAAAGTGAGATCCTCATCATCACGAGCCATGACTCGGTCCCATGCTCCCCAGCTCCTGATGTAGTCAAGATCCTAAAGTAAAAGGGTGCTTGCCCTTGTCTATACCTGCAGCAAAATTTTCTACATGGGCCCAAAAGCATTGTCCAAACATCGTGTGAGATAAAATTCCAGAAGGAAATCACCCAAATATTTGTGCCTAACAGTCAATGAATACATGTCATTAATAAAACAAGAATTATTAAACAGAAAAGCACAAGTAGCTACAATCTACAATTCTGGCAGACAAAGTACACAAGTAAACAACTAGCAACTAAAGAAGAAACAGGTAACCCTCTGGGTAGCTCTTACAGTCTAACCCCTATGGTTCAACCTATAAGTTCTAGCAACCCTCTGTGAAGCACACACAGTCTCACCCCTCTGGTTCAACTACGTAATTAAGAAGACTCTCTGGGGAAGCACTCACCATAAATTCCCCCTATAGTCTCGTATCGTGCTAAAGGATCTCTGGGGAAGCACTCAACCACAATTCAGCTTGTGGCCCACGTCATGGATCTACAGACACTCTGGGGAAGTACTCAATGTCAATTCCCCATATTGTCTCGTATCGTAATTAAAAGAAACTCTGGAGAAGCACTTCCGGCAATTCACCCATTGGTCTACTACTCTAGGTTCTCACAGTCCTGAGTATAACTAAACATGCTCCACAGGTGTATATCGTCCAAGTAAACCTCATGAACTACCTGGATATAATTTTACAGTCAACAACAATAACAAACAATAGTTCTGCAATCCTACAACTAGGTATGGAAACTGGAAAAATGCCCAATAAGAAAAACAAGCATGGAAAAGTAATCTAAGACCAAAAATAAATTTCTCTACTCAAAAGAAATAACCTCTACTAAATCAATCACACAAAGAAGGAAAAACAACAAGTGCAAAACTAGAAACACGCAGTACCCCTTTCAAGGGTATTGGTGGAATTTGCACTTAAAATTCATCAACGTTCTACGGAAAGTCACAAACCACCTACCTCGATCCTAGGAGATCGATATACGTGAACCTCGATGACATATTCCCCATAGAACGATGTTGATCTGAGAAAACAAACAAAACGTTCATCCCACTATAACAAGGAAACAAGGGGAAATAAAGAAACAAGGCTAAAGCAGAAGGAAGAACTCACTGCTGCGATTCCAACACAATCGACCGTGCTTGAATCAGAGAACAGACGGTGAGGCGAGAGCCCGTCGATGATCTGGCCGTATGGTCGCTCTCGGACAGACAAAATCTGGAGAAGAAGACGAATCTGGGGGTTAGGCACGACCTCGGTCCGTTTAATGAAAATAAAAATAATGTAAACATTGTGTACTTCTTGAGTACATGGTGTGTACTTCGATTTTCTATACTTCGAATTAAGCGGCCACAACCTCAGCCTTACACACCGTGTGTGTGGCCTGGACACAGCCAACACACAGCTTCGAGCCGGGAAAAAGTACATGTCTTGTACTCAAAATGTACATGGCATGTACTTCAAAAATTTCCATAAAATTCATTTTTCTCAAAAAAACTCCAGAAAAAGGAAAAAACGTACCTGAAAGAGATCTGGGTTCTTACAATATTAATAAGTTTATTTCTTAATATAAATTAAAATACCTCTTATGTTAGTTTCTGTATGATGAAAGTAAAAGTATAAGTGGACGATGAAACCATTATATATACGTATACAGAAATATGAATCCATCACCATGAACTATTTCAATAGAATTCCAAATACATCTGGGAAAATGATTCTATATGGGTTTTTCTGTATCATCTAATAAAGATAGATCAATTTGGGGAAATTTGGGAGGAATTCTGAATCGATCAGCATGGATGGATATACATATGATTAGTGGTGATGCTACATTTAGTAACATTATCAATTTTAAAAAATCATGATATGATAATTAACTCCATGGTTTGCGATGATCTACATATTGAGCTTAACACTGATATGAATTTTGATATTTCCTATCTCCCTAAAAATTTTAGACAGTCTGAGTGGACTATTATTACAATGGAATACATGTTTATATCATGATCAATTGACTTCAATGGAAAATGGGATCAACATCATTCGTTGGCTGACTTATTTTACGATAGTTGTTTCCACTCAAGAATAGAAATGGACCCATATGAAACAATTTATTATATGTGATGATGAAAACCTACATGCTGGAATGAGGATGGAGAATTTGACAAACTACAACATAATATGGTCAAGGAATTTGTTGAAAATATGAAGACTATTAAGTAGAACATTTGGGATATACAAATTCAAAAGAAGAACTAGGATGACAACCATATATTTGGAGAAGAGCTAGAGGTTGGAGATAAGTTATTCCCCTCTATATCTCCCTGAAATAATTTCATCATTTTTAGGAATCTGAGAAATATATGTCCCAAATACACCAAAACCATTGATATTCATGATCGTATCAATTTAGTGGCACATAGACTTGAACTTCCACTTACTACGTATCACGTATATGACACATTCCAATTATCTACCTTAAGGATGTACATACCATATCACTAACACGTAGTAAATTAGGAGGTGTTATTTGTATAAAGAGATACCCCCTCTCTGGATCATCAAATAAATTTCGTAGAACATAGTGATAATGTTCAATGGAATAAGGCAACTACCCTGGATAAAGTACTATAGAGGAAAAAAAATATGAAGATGTGACATGGGGACTGGAAGAAGTGATGAAGGATAAATATCCTCAAATATTTTCACTTTTATATGAAAGATTAAATTCTAAGGAAAAAATATCATAAGAGGGTAGAATGTAGCACCTTAATATTTTAATAAATTATTTAATTGAAAATAATTTTATTTCCTCAAAATCTTGTGTTTCATGAAACACCATGTATAATAGAACCATGACATACTATTAAAATAGAATTATTCTATCAAAACCTCTATAACCAATTCTTTTAATCATATGATATGCATGATAACCAAAATATTATTAAATATATTTACATATTAATTTCAATTTAATAATCACTTAATTTTTTGTTATTTCATTTTCTTCATAATAAATATATTTTAATTAAAATTGGTTTCTATTTCAATATATAATGAAATAAATATAATTTACTATAAAAAAATTTAAATTTTATTTTTGGAAAATGAATGTTTATTTATGAATTCTTTATTCCAAAATTACCATATAATGAGTTTTTAAATAATTTTCTAAATATTTGGAAATTTTAGTGAATAAAGTAAAATATTGATGTACATTTGGAGAATTATTTTAATTTAAATGACATAAAAAATTATAATTATAATTTGAATAATTATTAAAATTCCATTAATTTCCTTTCATTTTATATAATCTATATATTAACATAAATTTAGTAAAA
Organism: Viscum album; assembly: GCA_963277665.1. Lineage (NCBI taxonomy): Eukaryota > Viridiplantae > Streptophyta > Magnoliopsida > Santalales > Viscaceae > Viscum > Viscum album. The sequence continues at coordinate 1,807,963,026 of OY728120.1, forward strand.
TAAATTTTATATATAAAGGGGAATTTTCTAGAAAAATAATTTTTCTTTGGGTTTGTATACTTTAATTTTAAATTTAATTATGAAAAATCAGTCTTTGGACGTTAGAGAAATAAATTCCATATTTTATCTCATTATGTCAGAATTTATAAAAGATATCGATTTTGTTTTATGTTATATATGAATAGTGATATTATTAATTTTTGTTACCACATTTATGTGTAAATCAATTAATTTAGGGTAAAAATATATTGATAAGTATTATAATATGACCCTTAAACATTCCCCAATTCTATTTGTTGTTATTTCATTTACCATATCAATCAATTGGTAGAGTTTATGATCAATAAGAAAAACTTTTTAGGTCGTTAAGTGTTTTATATTATTTTATTAAAGACAATAAAAAGGTATCACAAATTTTTTTAAATTTGATCACCATTTTTAATATGTGGTAATATAGTATATACACTCTAAAAATAATATTATTTCTTAAAAAAAATTATCATAATCATAGTAATTTATTATAAATTTTTATGGATGAAATAAATACATTAAATTCAACTACATCAGTTATACAATATTTATTTAAATAATTAAAATTTTAAATAAATTATATTAAACATACTAAAATACATATAATTTGATATGTTTAATTTACATAACAAAATATAAATATTATCAGGAAATAGTTTGTTTATAATAAAATATTTGGATGAAATTTATCTTATTATTATGATGTTTTTAATGTAAATGTAATCAATAATGTCAAAATTGAAAATAAAAGTATTTCATAAATATATATATTATTAAACAATATAAAACAAAAAAAATATTTTATAATTCTAAAGGGGAGATTATATGGTCAAAAAATTATTCCCATTTTATTTTATAGAAAATTAGAACAATTATCCTCAAGGGTAGTGTTATTATATTTTAACATTTTCATAAATTTCAAAAATACCCTTCAGCGCATTTATAAAAGGGCACTCATTCCTTCAAATATTTACACCACCTGGAGCTATATATTTCTACCATCCTATTACAATGTAATTTCTCACAATTCTTATTTTTGTCCTTTCAGTTTAGGACCATCCAATTGTACAACCTTGTGTCCTTTATGGGATGTTCTAAAGTATCTCTTTCCTAAAAGAGGTATTCGTATGTACTGAGTCATTCAATTTTTTTCTTGATCGACCAGCTCATAATATGTTACAACCATACAAAAATAATAAATATTCTAAGAATCTAGGATTTTATTTTATGTATGACTTTAAACTTTATTTCAACAGCATCGTACATTTCACCCAAACCAAACATACATAAACAATTCATATAAAATTAAATATCATTATTTTAGAACAACCATTAAATCATATATGGTAAATTAGATGGAATGAATAATATTATCTAAATTATAAAATTTATAAATTATATATTTAATAAATTATTTTTATATTTATACAAATAATTTTACTTGCATATGATAAAACTGAATACAATTTTATGCATTAAAAGTTCAAATTATTTTAATGGATGTTTTCCACCATTTGATGGTGCACTTGTTTGAAATAAATGTTTTTAAAATATTATATATTTTGTTTTGGAAAAAATTATATTTTAAATTGGAATATCAAGGTTTATTTTTCTTCTATATATTGTTATTTATGATATGTATAATTTTTTGATGTATAATGATGAAATGTAACATTTTAATTGAACACAACTATTTGTATAAAAAATATAACATTAAATTATATTTATAACTGTATTTAAATTACAATTAGAATTTTTTTATCATTTAATATAAGTTAGGGTGTTTTAATCATTTTAAATATGAATTTGGATTTAAGAACTGTAACGACTCGGACCCGATCAACCACCCGAACCGTGATCAACGGGTATTCTATTACACCATAGGTGCACCTCTCTGAACGCTAAAGCCTTCAACTTGTAGTGTTGGTTTGATAGCTATATTTGGGTGGTTATACCATCTCAGAGGATACTAATGGTATTAGTCTTAGAATTATATAAAATTATAAGAATCTGCATACTCTAAAAAGACCCACAAAGCATAAGCAACATCAATAAAAATAATCATCGTTAGGAATAAATACAAACAACTATAGTAGAAAGTAAACACAACATCACGTTGAACCAGTTATAACAACCACTTGAGCAGAAAAATCATGCATCTTTAGATTGTAAATATATAAAAGGGGGAAAATAGCTAACCCACAATTGAAACTATAAATAATGTAAGAATTCTGGTATAGGAATGAAGAAAAAATGTAAACTCTAGCAAGGAAAAACCTCATGGTCCATAGAATTTCCAAGAAGCAACTAATTCAATCCACCTCTTTAAGGTGGTCACTTTCTTGCACATAAATCAATAATGTCTACAAACATCTTGAAGGGCCAATACAGGATGTGAGAAGAATATCAGTAGGAAACCACCCAATGGTGCATACCTTATATAAGTGTTTCAGAAGGCATGAAATTATAAGGAAAATAGTAATCAATACGGTAGAAAAATAAACATAGATTCCACTAGTACACATCATCCACCATAAAGTGTAACCTTCTTCAGCGAATGTTAGAATCTCTATCACATAACCTAGCACCATGTGCCTCTTGACAAATTATGTCACAAGGTACCAATGTCCCAAAGGCACACATGAGAAGTATTATCCTAGAGGAACAATGATGCATGTTCTAAAATATCTAACTAGAGCGAAAACGATGTATTACCTAAAATAATGTAACCGGAGGGACAACGATGTCTACCGACGAAAAATTACTAGAGGGACAATGATCTATGCCCTCAAATCACAACGAGCATTTGTTTCTAACCTAATAGCCTCAACGCTACTCCGTGAAGGATCCACACCTTCCTCATGGGTTACTATGGAAATCACCCCTATACCAATAATTAATAAACCACATCTAACGGGGGCCTCAACCCACAAGATTGGTTAAAATCACCTCATCATGGAGTCTCTCTTTAAAGTCCTAGAATTTATGTAGTAATTTGTTTCATTAATACATGGGAATTTATGAGTCTATGAAAATTGATGGTGAGTGATTTCGAGGCCCGATGTTCCTGGAATAAATTTTTGATGTTTATTTTGGGTATGTTCTGTAAATGTACTGACATGATTTTATAACTTTTGAACCGGTGCTCAGAATTGAAATCAGAGGGAACCATTGAACTTGCACCACTGGTATTCTCTTAAGAAGACATTCACCTCGACGTCAGATGGTCTGAAATAAATGATAGTTTTTTGGTTTTTAATGAATTAATTAAATAAAAATAAATGTGTATCTTTATTTTTATTTTAGTTGGTTGATGCCTCCATGTGGAAGTTGGAGGTGGGGACCATCACACCATAACCACCCAAGAGAGGTCATGGTGGTGGGGACCAACTGATCCTAACCTCTTCTTCATGTTTAATATGGTGGTGACCACCTGAGTATAAAACCACTTGAACTCCCCATTATGTGGGGAGAATCCTATGGAGAACCCCACATAATGGTTCCACCACCCCTCCACTTTGAGGGAGCCAACACACATGCATTTATGGTGCCAAATCATCGACATTATTTTTTTCCATACTCTTGAATAATTAATTGGAGCTATCCTAATTAATTAAACCATTTGAATTTTGTGCCCATAACTAAATAATAGATATACTCAATCTATTTTTTTGGTTGGCATTTCTTTTTTGGTGGAACTTGGGAGTAGAGAGAAATGCTCTCACTATCGAAGAACAGATAACACATTCTTCCAAAGAAGAACACCGACAACGATCTCCTTCGACCATAATAATCAGATCCTACAGATGTGGGATGTATTCAACTAGCCTTCCCTCAACATCGTCGTCAACGAGCCGACGCAGCTCGAGTTTGGAAGTGTGTGGTGGATGTAATGAACGACGATCTCCTTCATCTTCTTTTTTCAAATTCATCATCAAACAATGATCAAAGGTAGTGATTAATTGCATTTAAGCTCCACGTTCTTCCATTCATTCTAAATGATGAATGAGGATGCCTTCTCTTTTCGGGTGGATTGTAGGGGTTCATTCCAAAGGAAAGATTGCTATCACCCTAAACGCGGAGGGTGTGGGCCAAACTAACATGGTCTGACACCCTCCGCTGATATATTTTGTGATATCCTTTGGTATGGTGATGAAACGATGAGGCGATGAAGGCAGGGACGACAAAGGTCACGCCACCCATGGCCTCCGCGACCAGCGCCACCCCCGTGGCATCCTGCACCACCACTAGTCGAAACGGCCCCTGATGACCCCCACTGGCCACTGAGATCACCGAGCGGAGCTACTACCCCGAGCTGGACCGCACCTCGTTGGCCTCCCAGCCTCCCGCTGGCCTGCCCGCCAGCTTTCCAGACTTCCTCCAGGTCAGCCCGGTTGCCTCTCGTTCACCCGGACGAACCACACCTGCATGTGCACCCAGTGTGCCCCACGCCACCGCTAGACGAATCGAGCATGAAAATTCGGGCTGAGACGCCCGATCCGTTCCCCTCGCGGTGATGGCCGAACCAGACTCTGCCATCTGAGTAGAGCCTCTCAGCCGCGCCCCACATGCGCCTGGCCGAGCCGGTCTTCTGCGCCTATCGCGGTGCCTCCGGGCCGAACCACCCTTACACTGACCTGCTGCTGGTTCTTGCCCTCTCTACTGATTCACACCCTCAGGGTACTCAAATCCTTCGCGGGCGGCTGGGCCAGGCCTAGCTGTCCAGGTCGAACCCAACGAGTCGGGCCTGACGAAGTCGGGCCGAGTCAGTCAAACCAGGTCAAACCAGTCCTAGGCCAATTATGACCCTTTTCTTTATTTTGTCCATATATTTGTCATCGGATGACCGTTTGACTACAATAATGAGCACAGGTAATATTTTAGTATAATGGTATCTTTTAGTATACTCCTCTAGAGTTCTGGGCATAGTTGAGTTACGGCCAGGTTGGATCGTGCACAAATCCAACCAAGCCCCTGGGTCTAAAAAAATAATAATTCACAGACCGGGCGTCCGATTGATGTGACGTCTGTTGTGTTGAGATCCCTATGACATGGAGGAACTTTAGGATAGTTCTTCATGGGACTTTAGGGTAGTTGATGTATCAACATTAGGCTTGAGGAACAGACCCTCCCAGAATCAAGCAAGCTTTGTGCAGAACCATGTGGCGGGCTACACTCTAACTACTGTTCCTGGTTTTTGTTTGGGTTCAACAACTCTAACTACTGTTCCTGGATCATGTGTGAGCTCCCTCTATTGTTCTTGGATATTGTGTGGGTAATATAGCTATCTCTACTATTCTTGGATCCTGTGTGGGTTTGACAGCTCTGATTACTCTTATCTGGATCCTGGGGGGGTTCTACACCTCTGATTACTATACCTGGATCATACATGGGTTCGACTGAGAAGAGGATTCAGTGGATACATATAATCAACTCTATCTCTCTACAGAAGTTGTATACTTGTGTGAGATGAGTAAGTAACTTCGTTTTTTCCTCATGAATGAGATTGATTACTTGATAAATTAGGTATATGTATGGGCATAAACCTAAGTGGGTTTATCTATTGATTTCATACCTTGTGGTTTATCCTTGTCGGATTTTTTGAGTCCTTGTGGGTCTCGGGGTCCCTACTGAGTATCGTTATACTCACCCCTGCATTGGATTTACCTGCATCTCGTTGTGTTGGATGCAGACGACAAATCGTGCTAACCGATGCTGAGAGTACCAGAACTGGATGATACTCAGAGGTGGGCCTTGCAGTGTTATAGTACACTAAGGAGACAGACAGATGTAGAGTGCTTAGGAAGTAATCTATACCTATCCTTGATGTAAGAACCGTGGAGGATGACTCAGAGGCTATTTTTCCTTTTTCCACATTTGTAATTATACCTTCAGTTTCTTTTACATTCTATTTGTGCTTGTATTCTATCCCCTTTTCACTAACTATAATCACTTGTTGTTTAATCAGTTTACTCATGATCGTATCTGCAGCATGTGATTATGGGTTATAAAAGCATTTTCCTATGAGTTTTAATGAATTACGCCTTTAGTGCTAGTCAACAGGCCATGGCCTATAGAAGGCGGGCTTGGGGTAGTCACGGCACGGGCCCCAGGGGATGGGCAATGACAAAATGGTAACAGAAGAGTTTGTTCTACGTCAGTACTTAGGACTATGATCTTTTCTGTGAAGGACTAGTGTTATGTGTAGTGAGTGTGGTTTTTAGATCAAGGATTCCAGTGTTGGTGTGGCAGCCGATCCATCCATACAATAGGACCATGACTTCGGATTTCTGACTCAATTCATGAAAACACTAATTGCATGTCTGTTTTCAATAGTATTTTTTGTGATTTATTTGAGTCATCTCACTAGGTATTACTTTTTTACCATGGAGCACCTTTTTCTCTTTAGGATTTCTTTATGCAGACAACCATCTAGGGTTCCGGCATTGTATGAGATGGCAGCCCAACGAGCGATGAGGCCTCGGTATATGGCCCTATCATAGTGGAGGAACCAGTAGTACCATAACCTGTTGGGCCACCAATTCCAACATCCCAAACTGCAGATAGTGCACACCGCCTATCTTCGTTGTACAAGTTCCAGTACTAGTGTTTTCATAGGTACAGTGGCGAGATGGAATTGCCGGCAGGTGAGGATTTACTGGAGGCTGTGGTTAGAGTTTTCAAACTGGTAGGGACATGAGCTGACCTTTTGGTGATCCTTGATACGTGCCTCCTTCAAGCTTCAGCATGCAGATGGTATGATACTCAGTGAGGTTCACCATCCTCTTGCGTTACAACACAAATATGGTTTGGGACCCATTTTTAAGGGCCTGGACCTTCGAGCAGGGGCTCAGTCGAGATATTAGGGCTTCGATGATCTCCTTCTGCATCCCGATACATGAATGGGTGTTGGTGCGAGCCCTCTTAGTGGAGAGTTTATTTACTAAGCAGTCACCAGTAGTGATCCCCACCACCGGGAATCACGTAGATGAGTCTTATATAGTAGGAAGCCGAAAGATTTCACAGATATCCCAGAATACTAATCTATCTAGTGGATAACCTCAAGACTCAGGTTTGGTTGTGCAAGGTACATGGTAAAGATCTAGTCATACAAAGAACAAGAAGTGTTTCACATGCACCGGGCAGGGTCGCATGGCTTGTGACTGTCTGAACCGTTGATCGAGTGATCCTCAGACATTTGAGAGACCCCCCATGAAGAGGTAAAGGTTCAATCAAGGCGATTCTTAGGGCGCATGTAGATGTGGCAGAGTAGCTGGTCATGAATCTAGCGGTGGATGACGTTACGTGGTGTTACCACCACCACTACTAGGAGGTCTACCACGACCACAGAGAGCAGGTCGATAGGTGAGAGCTTAGTTCTAGGTAACTGGGGCATACGATCATGGATCTCTAGAGATGATTCGAGGTATGATCTATGTCTACTCCACCATAGCTGCAGTAATTATACACACAAGTTCTAGTCACTCGTTCATTGCCACTGCCCTCATTCGGAGCTCGGAGATTTTGATAAAGTTGTTGGCTCGATCCTTAGGTCTAGAGACTCCAAAAGTAGCTGATTCGATGATTAAACACTGGTTCTGGTAGTGTCAGCTTACTCTAGGTGGCAAGAGCATTAGATTTGATCTCCTTGTAACGATGTCATTCCTTATGACGTCATCTTTGGTATGGACCGGTTATCTACAGTCCATGCTCAGATCAACTGTATGAGGTGGAAAGTGTGGTGTGTCTGCACAGATGGGACCATGTTTACCTTCACTTGTTATATGGGAACCTTTTCAGCATAGGATGAACTTACTCGAAGGAAGGTTCAGACAATCACTCATTAGTTGGCTTGCCTTACCATCAGAGTAGTTGATTTCGAGAGTATGAGCTATCCTGTAGTGGTGGACCAGTTCGCGGATGTTTTCCCGGATAATGTTCTAGGTTTTCCCCCTCATAGATAGGTGGTCTTCTAAATTGACTTGTACCCAAAGACAACACCGATATCTACACCAGTGTATCGGATGGCTCTCGCAGAGCTTCAGGAGCTACATGTTCAACTACAGGACTTGCAGAGGAAGGGATTCATTCAGCCCATGGTTTCTCCTTGGGCATCCTTGATTATGTTCTCCAGGAAGGAATAAGGGAGCTTGAGGCTTTTGTTTGAAAACTGTTGCCTAAACTAGGTGAACATGAAGAACAATTACCCAATCATGAGGATTAAAGACCTCTTTGATTAGCTGAAGGGACCAAAGTAGTTTTCGAAGATAGACCTCAGATCACGCTATCACCATCTCAGTGTTCGAGACGAGGATGTGCTGAAGACGGACTTCAGATTTTGGTACGACGACTATGAGTTCTTTGTTATGCCTTTTGGCATAACCAATGCTCTAGCAGTTTTCATGGGAATCAAGAAAAATATTTTACAACCATACCTCGATCGCAGGTAGTACTAGACACACTCCAAGAGAACCAACATTATGGTAAGCTCTCGAAGTGACAGTTTTGGATTCGAGAGGTCCACTTCCTGGGACATGTCATCTCAGAGGCTCGAGTTTCAGGGGATCCAGCAACGATTGAGGCGTTACTTGCTTGGGAGACACCCAGGAGTGTGAAAGAAGTACTGAGTTTCCTGGGATTGTCTGGTTATTATCGGACGTTCGTACTAGACTTCTCCAGAGATGTAGCACCACTATCGGCCTTGATGAAGAAAGGGAAACACATTTTGTGGTCAGAGAGATTCCAGAAGAGCTTTCAAGAGCTGAGGAAGAGACTGACTATTTCCCCCATCTTGAGGCTTCCCGGGTAGGGCTTATGGTATGTAGTTATTTGCGACACATTAGGGACCATACTCGGATGTGCCTTGATGTAATAGCGAGTAGTGGTCTCTTATAATTATCGTCAGATGAGACGTCATGAGCCTAAATACACCACCCATGACCTGTATTTAGAAGTAGTGGTCTTCGTCCGGAAGATGTGACAACACTATCTAATGGGTGAGCATTTCCCAGTCTACTCTGTCCAAAAGAGCCTCAGGTATATCTTCTCTCAAAAGGACCTGAACCTGAGACAACGACGATGACTTGTGTTTATCCATGACTATGACTTCGAGATAGCCTACAATCCTGTGAACGAGAACTTTGTAGTAGATGCTCCTAGTAAGAGATCAGGTATTCAGCTACTTGGAGAGGCGTCAGAGCAGTTGGATTCTTTACAGATATGATTTGTAAACCAAGATAGAGTAGCTTTCGTTCTGTCTCTTTCTATCACTCCCCCACTTCATTAGCGAGTCAGGGAGGTGTAACGTGGAGACACTGACTTTGATACACGACATTCTTAGATATCCATAGGGCATGCACCTGAGGGATTTCTTAATATGGGGAGCATGGCATCCTTTTCATAGGATGTACCTTGGTACAGTGGCACTTCAGGAGGATTTGTTGAGGGAGTTCCACACATCCCCTCTAGCGGTAAATCTAGGAGTGGAAAAGATGTACCAGGACCTCATACGATAGCACTGGTGGCCGAGAATGAAAAAAATCAGTATTCGAGTTTGTCTCTTGATGCCTCACTTGTCAGCAAGGAAGGGAGAGCATCAGGTACCCGTAGGCTTGGTTCATCCTTTAGAGGTCTCAAAGTGAATGTGGGATGAGATATACATGGACTTCATGACTGTTCTTCAGCGTACATCTAGGCTTCACGTCATGATTTGGGTAATCGTCGACCGACTCACCATGTCAGACCACTTCTTACAGATTAGAGTGAGGGGTTTCGTAGAGAGCTTAGGAGACCTCTATGTGTTGGATATTGTGCGGCCACATGGAGTAAATTCTTCTATTGTCTATGATCATGATGCATGGTTTACTTCCCGGCTATGGAAGACGTTGCAAGAGGATTTCGAGACATATCTTCATATGAGCACCTCCTTCCATCCTCATATGGATGGCCATATTGAGCAGACCATTCATACCCTCGAGTACATGCTTTGTGCTTGTGTCCTCGACACTGGTTGCTGCTGGTAGGATCACATACCTTTGGTGTAATTTTCATACAACAAAAACTATCACTCCACCATTGTGATGACACCATTTAAGTAATTATACGAGTGACCTTGTAGATTACCCTTGTCTTCGACTGACCCTGGAGTGTTAGTAGTAGCGGGACCAGAGATGGTATGAGCTACCACAGAGAAGGATCAGATCATGCAGGAGTGGATAAAAACTGCACAGAGTAGGCATAAGTCGTATGCTAACAAGAGACAGAGACCTATGGAGTTCGAGGATGGCGACCATGACTTTCTACATGTCTCACCTCGACGTGGTTTACAAAGATTTTGCTGAGGCAGAAAGATATCTCCGAGATTAATCGGACATTTTCAGGTCCTCACCAGAGTTGGTGAGGTGGCATACCGCTTAGCTCTTCCACCTCAGTTGCACGAGGTGCATGAATTCTTCCATATATCCCAGGTGAGGATATATGTGAATGGCCCTTCTAACATCATCATCAATGGAGAGATGGATGTCGACAATGGGAGAAATTTTACGGAGGTTCTAGTGGAGATTGAGGATCTACAAAAGTGAGTCCTTCATGGACGGTCCATACCTATGGTGCACGTTTGCTGGCATAACTGGAACCTCCAAGATAGAACATGGGATTGGGAGTATCAGATGCATGCTCAGTACCCCCACATGTTCCCTTAGTTTGAGTTGTAGCTTACGGGGACAAAATGCTTTGAGGTTGGGAGAATGTAAAGACCTGGTATTTCTATGGAAATTTTTTTCTTAAACACATTGGAATTTTATGAGTCTGTGAAAATTGATGGTGTGTGATTCTGAGGCCCGGTGTGGCCAGAATAAATTTCCGATATTTTTTTCTAGTATGTTCAGTAAATGTAAGAGCTGGTTTTTATAAATTTTGAACTGGTGCTCGGAATTGAAATCTGAGGGCACTTTTGAACTTGCAGAGCCGATATTCTTATAAGAATCCATTCTACTCAATGAGATATGGTCAGAAATAAAAGATATATTTTGGGTTCTTAATGAATGAATTAAATTAAAATAATGTTGTAGAATTATTTTTATTCGGGTTGGTTGAAGCCTATATGTGGAAGTTGTATGTGAGGACCACCACACCTTAACCTCCCATGACGGTTTTTGGAGGTGGGGACCACCCAATCCTAACGTCCACTTCATGTTTCATATTGTGAGAACCACCCGAGGTTAAAACCACTTGAACTCCACATTAAGTGTGGAGAAACATCTTGAGCTCCCTAATTAATGGTTCCACCACCCCTCTACCTTAATGGATCAGACATACAATCATTTATGGTGACAAATAATCTACATTAATTTTGCGAAATCCTCTTGATTAATTAGTTGGAGATAAACTAATTAATTATCCCATTTGAATTTTTTTCCAAAACATAAATAATTGATAAACTCAATATATTATTTTTGTTGGAATTGGACTTTTAGTGAAGTTGGGAGAAGAGAAAGAAGCTCTCGAAATCGAAGAACTAAGAACATATTCTTCAAACGAAACCACCAGAAATGATCTCCTTCGACTTTCATCCTTGGATCTTACTGACGTGGGACATCTTCAACCAAACTTCCTTCAACATCATCGTCAATGAGATGACACAACTCATGATTGGAAGTGTGTGGATGAGATGATGAACGACAATCTCATTCCTCTTTTTTTTATGAATTCACCGTTGAACAATGATAAAATGTAGGTGGTTAATATCATTTATGTTCCACATTCGTACTTTCTTTCAAAACGAAGAATGAATATAATTTATTTCTGCGGGTGAATTGTTGTAGTTCATTCTAAAGGACCAATTACTATCACCCTTAACATGGATGATTTGGGCCAAACTAACATGGCTTGACATACTCTGTCGATCTCTTTTGGGTTTTCCTTTGGCATGGTGACGAAACGACGAGGAGACGAAGGCAGTGCAGAAAAAGGCCACACTCCCCGAGGCCTCTGCGACCCGTGCCTCCCCCACGGCATCCCACACCACCTCCAATCGAACCTTTCCCGGAAAAGCCCCCACCGGCCGTGCCACTCACCGAGCCGAACCATTTCCCAGAGCTGGCATGCGCCTCACCGTCTTACTCGGCCGCCGCCTTGCCACCAGTCGGCCTGCACGGCCGCCTCCCAGCCACCCACCGGCCTACTCGTCTGCCTCTCAGCCTCCTTCTTTTATGCCCGGATTCCTTCGGGCCACCTGCCAGCCTGTCCCGCCCTTCTAGTCTACCCAGGCTCCTCCAGTGCACCTGACTGAACCGTGTCGGCACGCGCGCCCCACATTCCACACACTACCACTAGCCAATCGGCCTCAGCCATTTGAGATGAGCCTCCCGATCCATGAAACACGCAGCGCTAGCCGAACTGGACTCGGCCATCTAGGTTGAGCCGTCGAGCCGTGCCCCATGCACACCTAGTCAAGTGGGCATTCCACGCCCATCGCAGCGCCTCCAGGCCAAACCACTCAAACACTGACCTGCAGCCGGTCCATTCCCTCAAGACCGGTGTTTTCCCTCATTCTACATGATACTTTCTTGTCCTGATGTTCTAGGCCCTACGGGCTAGGACAAACCCAACGGGTCGTCCCATACTAATTCAGGCTGGGTAGGTCTGACCGAACCCGGGACCACTGCGACCCTTTACATTATTTTGACCATATCATTGGCACTAGAAATCGGTTTGACAATCCGTCAGTGGAGCCGGTAATCTGGGAGCATGATGGTCCTTTTGAGTATACCTTACTAGAGTTCGGGGTATAGTTGAGTTACAGTCAGGTTGGATCGTGCACCATTCTAATAGGGGCCCCATGACAAAAAGGTTAATAACTCACAGACTCGGTGTCCGATGGACACAACGTCTATTTCATTTAGACCCTTATGACATGATGGACCATTGAGAAATTTATTCATGGGACTTTGTAGAAGTTCATGTATCGACACATGGCTTGAGGAGCGGACCCTTGCAGAATCAAGCATGCTTTGTGCGGAATCCTGTAGCAAGCTGCACTCTGACTACTCTTCCAGGATCCTGTGTGGGTTCGACAACACTAACTACAATTCGAAGATCCTGTGTGGGTTTGAAAGCTCTGACTATTGTTCCTGGATACCTTGTAGGTTCGACAGCTATGTCTACTATTCATGGATACTGGGTGGGTTCGACAGCTCGGATTACTGTTCCTGGATCCTTTGTGGGTTCGACAACATTGATTACTATACATGTATCCTACGTGGGTTCGACTGAGAATATGATTTAGTGGATATATGTAATCATATCTATCTTTCTAAATATGTTTTATACCTATGTATGCTGATTCAATAAATTTGTGTTTTCCTCATGATTGAGATATATTACTTGATAACTTAGGTATATGTATGGTCATATACCTATGTAGGGTTATCTATTTATTTCATACCTTGTGGTTAATACTTTTTGGATTTTGTGAGACCTTGAGGGTCTCGAGGTCCCTACTAAGTATCGTTATACTCACCCCATCATGGGTTGTGCCTGCTCATCGTTATGTTGGATGTAGTTGACATAAAACGCTGCTAGTGGCTAAGAGTACCAAGACAGGAGGTACCCAGAGGTGGACCTTGTGGAGTGATGGTACATAGAGGATACAGAAAAATGCAGAGTGTTGAGGAGGAGATCTGTACCTACCATTAAGGTAGGAACCTCTGAGTATGACTCATTTTCTTTTATTTCAATTTCCTCAATTGTACTTGTACCTTTAGTTTCATGTTCTTTCCAGTTGGGCTTGTATTCAGGAACCTTTTCACTTAATGTACTCACATGGTGTTTTTTTAGTTTACTCGTGATCATATCTTCTACGTGTGTTTACAGTTTAAAATTTCAATGCCATCTCATTTTTAGGGAATTATGCCTTTTGGTGCCAGTTTCCATCCCCTGGCCTATAGAAGTCAGGCTTGGGGTTGTCATGGCACGGGTCCCGAGGGACAGGTCGTGACACTCTAAATTTCCACACTACTCAATGATTCTAGGTGAGCGGTAATCCCCAAAATACTACCCTATCCATAATATCTCTAACACCTCATTTACCTATGACCATGTCGCTCATGTCTAATGGCCTCACCCTCTTTGTAACCCAGGCCATGCCAAACTTGATATTCACACTACCTCATGTCGATGACTATAACAACCAATCTCCTGGTCATATCCACCCAATGTAACCCGAGACAAGCCCAACCAGTGACCAGCATCACTCAAAAATATTCGGGCCATGACCAACACAACCTAAAGGCTCAAGTATATGGAATATTATATATCACGTATATTTAATCAAATGAAATACTTTAAACAGGAACAACAATATAAATAGTTGAATTTCTCTAGTTATGTGTTGTTCCACACTAGGACCAAGGTCATGGATGCCTCAATCAATTCATATAAAAAATAAATAAAATTAAACTTAGTAGTTTAATCAAGAAAAAAATATACCATTTTAGAACACATGAAAAAAATTCCCCAAATGTGCAACGACCACTCGCCCGACCCCGCACAAGAAAAACAGGTAAGAGGTACTCCCCAAAGGCATCCTATGGGTCTCATAATAAATTTCTCATATTAAATCAATAATGAAATGGTATTTATCAGAATAACAAAATACGCACCTTTGACCATGCAAACCAAGAGTCTGCAAAAACAAGAAATAATGTATGAACAACCTACCAAAGAATCATAGGCATAAACATGTCCAATATCAAGTACCAAATTGAAGATGATCTTCTTAGATCTACAGTTCTCACAAATCCCTAAAATTATACTCAGATGGAAACTACAATGTGTGAGGAAATGTATCAGGAACAAATCAAGTATGCGTGGGTTTATCCTTGTGGATTGATCCCACATCCACTGATGGATTGAAGAATGAGCGTCACATGAAGACTATAGGAGAAGAAACATTTTCATCCTTCTAGAGTGTCAATGTACAAAAATGAGGAATGAGAAGGTATTTATAGAAATGGGACAAAAAATTCTATAATTTAAGAGAAAAAAATAAAAATAAAATCCTTGGAGTTTCCTTGTCTGTTCTCCGACATAAGCGGAGGTAGCCACACGACTTGAACACGCCACACTGGTCAACACACAACTAGAACTCATCTGGTACATAGTATGTAGAATACATTGTGTGTCAAGAAACACTACAGTCTGTGTAGTAGGAAATTCATACACGGTCATCACATGACATGTACTGAGAAAGCACACAGTCAGTACACTCATAACGCATACACGGTGCATACTTTAGAGTAAACAGTGTGTAATCTGGAAATTTTCAGAACATCCCATATTTTCCGAATTTTCCGAGATACATGTCAAAAATTCAAATTGGGTCAGGATTTTGACCCGTTCCAATATCCTGGGTTCTTAAAAGAATAAATTAATATTTTGTATGTTTTCACTTTATTACCTTGTTTGATCATTTCAACAACTAGATAATTATCAAATTAATTACTACAACATTTGGGGTTTTAATTAAAATAATTGTATGAAATATTTAGTAGTTGTTGTACAAAAATATGTAAATTAGTTCTTCGTTTGTTCATTATGAATATAAGTTTTAGTAATTGTTTACAAATACAGTTAAAGGTACATTCAGTAATTAAGGGTAATAAAAACATTATAAATATTGTAAAATTAACAAAAAACATGTTCTAATATTCTATTCAGAGTTAATTTCGACCAAAATAATCCTTGTGATGATTTTATGGCTAGTTCAAGCCACTGGGATGACTTTAGACTTTTTTTGTATTTTATTTTAAAAACCCCAAATATGTCATTCTCCTGTTTTTAAAAAATATTACATTTTAAATATATTGTTGTTGAGAGCATATCATTGACTATAAATAGCCATTGTAAATCTTCTATTTTATCTTAATCCTGATAATTTATTTATAAATTTTAACAAATAAATAATTACCTTATAGTAATACCCAATGAATATTTAATAATTATTTAATTAATATTAATATCAAAAAAATTATTATAAAAATATGATAATTAATATAATTTATACAATTAATATCATTGAATAATTTTGTATATAATTTTAAAATTTATGAATATATTATATGTATATTTTCTATGATTTCATGTTTAATTTTTTTTAAATTACCAATGTAATGAGTAGTATAAATTTTTTCATTAATTTTATATTAAAATAAATAATAATTTTTAAATGATATTAAATTCACAAAAATCCAAAATTTTGAAAAATATTTTTATAAATGTTAAAACTTCATTCATTACACATTTGTTGTTTGTTTTTCATTTTGTAGTATCTATATATAATATCAATGAGTAAAAATTAAAAATTGTCTGGGAAATATTAAAAGTGTTTACAGTACTTATTGCTATTGTGTGGTGTATATACATCCAATTAATATCTTTTATGACTATTATTAAGAATATGATGTTACATTAATGTCCATATATTTTTATTTATTTTATGTGGAATGAAATCCTCGTAATTATAATTGTGTGAAGAGTTATTTCACAATCTCATTATTATTCACGATTGTTTATGTTTAAATATCTACTGGGGAACTCTTTTATTTCATGTCTGTGTTTTTTAAAAATTATTTCAAAAATGTATTTAATATTATCCTAAAAGACAATAAAATCTTTTTAACCATGAACAAATATTTATAAAATGTTATGGAAGAAATCATTTTTCACTTTCTTTATGTGGTTCTTTATGACTTATTTTTAAAAATAGAGATGGAATGTTTTTATTTTTGTTGTATGGCATAAGAGTATTTTTACACCATTAGGGAATCATAATGTATTGATTATTTCTTTACAATTTTTCATGATTCATTTCAATAAAATTAGTTTCTTTTATAATTATGTAGCCTTTTAAATAATCTATTTCAATGTGAACGAGTTCATTTCACTCAAGACGTCTTTAATTATTTTATATGAATATTTGCATCTATATCAATATAATTTGTTAGTTATTATTCTTGATCGAGGTTTTTCTCGTATATTATCATTTAAAATATTTTTTGGAATGGTTTGTGATTCAGTTTGACTATGGATGTGGTATTTTGACACCATTCATAGTTTATCTATAATGTTTTTAGATTTCATATTCTTGTTTTAGAAATTTATGTATATGTTGATTATGTTTCACCCCTCTCATAGGGTGAATGAATTGGACATAGTAATTGACAATATGGCACCTCTATAAACCCTATACAATGTAGTAGTTCACACAATAAAAACTATTTTACTTTTTTAAAATGTCATATATGATTACGTACGGTGTTTTAGCCTATGCCTTGATTGTATTTTTATTGCGTATCGCATAATGCATTCCCACATTATGAGATTATTTATTGATTTTCCATGTGTCTATTTTACTAGTATACTACCCATTATTATGTATCATTCTCATGTCATTATTTTATGTAGAGTTGTTTACTCATATTTTATTACATCCAAATAATAATAATGTTTACATTTTAATTGAATTTGTTGTTAGTTATTCATAGTGAATTATTTTTTATCTTTATTTATAAGAGATTTTCATCTATGATTACCTTAATGAGAAATTAATATCAACCTTCCTTATTTTTTTTCTAGGATGCCAACAATTATATAATGAATGAATTGCGACGACCTGCAATTATAAAAATTATTTTCACAATGAATTATATATAAAGTATTTTATATTTTAATTTTTAATGAATGGTTAATTTATGTGAAATTAATTTTAAAACTACTAAATAGACAGGTCGTTTGGGATTTTAATATTGATTCAATGCCAATGTAATAAAGTCAGGAATATATCTACAACACTTGGTTTTAGGTCATTATTGATGGAATTAGTGCAATATTAGTAGAAACCTCAGGAACAATATTTATGAAAACATACATTAGAGATTGATAATATATGATTGAATTTGAAAATATCACAAAATAATCATATATTATGATTTATAGTTTATTTATACCAAAATCATCAATTTAGGTTGTGTGATTTACTTGATATGAGATTATACATTTTTTTAATAATGATATATTCTAATATTATTCAGTCCATTATTTAGAAATGGTATCTATTAGATGGATTGAAAGACATACCAATAAATGTATTTTATGTAGGAATTTCCATACTATGAAGGATAGTGATGTTATTGCTACAAGTGAGAAAATATGTAATCATAATGGGATATTAGACTATAGTTTTGTGAAGTATCATTACTCGTATACAGATGAAATATCCCCCATGTGGTGGAAAAATGTTAGAAAAACTCATGAGAAAAAACATCCTAAATTAATTGGTATCACAAATATATTTATATATGAAAAATTGTTATGTTATTCATAAAAGATATAAAATTCACTCAGATATTACATAATAGAGATGGTTTTCCTGTCAGTTTATTGTTTTTCTAGGTATTTATAATAATGGTGGTCATTAAATAAAATTAATAATTAGGATTAGGAAATATAAATCAAGGTATTGAAGGATTTAAAGGAATTTTCATGGAATAATATTACATTCATGAATAGGGATCCTAGGATGGGATACAAATTTATGAATCTCAATAAAAAGGAAGATGATCATTCAATAAATGTGAATCCCACATTACATGTTTATCATGTCATGCCACATATTATCTATATAATCCATAAGGAAATATTTATTTATTCATTGATTCAATAAAACCATTTTTATGAAGGACAACAATCTATGAAATTTTTCTCAATATATGGGGATACAATATATTTTCCTATCAACATTGGGATATAATTCTATAGGTCTTGTGAATTTAATGGAATGAATGAATACAATAGAATTTTGGAGAAAGAAATTGATAAAGGGATAAAGGAAATAAGGAATTTTCCAAATGTGGTAATTATGGGAAGAAACACCCTTGATCATGTCTGTAGGTAATGGTATTTTATTATATTTGTAGAGAGAAATGTCACTAAGCTCGTTATTTTAAGGGATGGAAATAAGCTCGTAACGTAATGTGATACATTTGTAAGAAGTTGAGACACAATGATCATGAATGTACTAAGAATAAAAAATATAGGTCAAAAAAAGATAGGGATCAAGGTCATGCTAAGGTTTTTACTACAATCAAAGTGGAACAATTAATTTATATGGGTTTTCTTATTCAAGAATTCTATTATGAAATTTTAGTTATAATAATCATGAAATATATTACTTATAATTTAAGGATATGGGAGATTGAATTTTTTTTCATTTTTGGTTTTATGGGTATAAACTAATTTTTATGAGACAATTGGTGATAATATACATTTTTTAGAGAATCAAATATTAATATTCATTTCTAAATTTGCGGGAACATTTTGGATATATATATTTTGGATTATTATTAATATTTTAATGGATTATGATGAACAAGGGAAAAAAACTTATTATTTATTATATAACATATTGGAAAACAATTGTTATCCATTTCGGTTTTCTTATTATTTATTTGTTTAAGGAACAACAAATTGATATTTTAATAATTTTTCATCATAAAAAAAATTCATCATGAATATCCATCTCTCGGTTTAAGAAATGGTGTCATAATTAATTCATGAACATCCAAATAATAATATTATCACATTGAATGAAATCATGTGTGCTTTCTTGAGTATTTTATCTGGATAGTAAAGGAGTCCCTCTTCTCTAGGAAATGGATTTTGGAATAAAAATATTATCAACATACATTTATTTATTAGATATCAATGGACTTTTAAATTGTCACAAAATTAATATATTGGGATGTGTAACATTACAAGGACAATAAGCTCTATCAATCTCCATGAAAACATGATAGTTATATTTCTATTACATTTCCATGGTTCCAACTATATGTAATACTCACCCATTATAAATAATATTTTGTTGGTGAGCACTCCATTTCCCTTTGCATAATATTAAGCGGATGTTTTTTTACCCTATTTCTGATATGGGTTTTTGAAAAATTAATTTCTTAATATAAACCGTTGAATTATGAAGTGAAATTTCAAACTGGAATGACATAATTTATTTAAGAATGATAGAATGTAAGACCCCATAATATTATGGTATATATCTCTTTAAATTTAATTTCTTTCATAGAAAATGTTTCACACAAACTAGGCTTAAAAAATAAAAAATATACAATTGAATTTCATTATTTTATAACATTTGTTATAAACTAGCCATACAATTTGAGAGAATTAATTAAAATTAAAAAGTTATGATATTTAATATATTATATATTTAATAAAATTTTCCTACAATAATCGTTATTATTTTATAGGAATAAGATAAAAATTATTCCAAATTTATGCGTTAAATGGATATAATTTCTAACATGCAGTTTTACAGAATTTGGATGGTGTAATTGTTTTAATTTTATATTTGGAACATTTAATGATTCTGTTTTACATATTAAAATTCACATTTGGTTGGATAAAATCATAATTTAGTTATGTTAAATTTTATTATATTTCTGATATGTTTATATTTTGATAAATAGTTATAAAATATTGAATATTAATTCAAAACATATTTTTTTCTAAATATTATATAGTGATAAATTATATTTTTAATTAATTTAACGTGTAATTAAATTATAATTTTTTAATTTAATCCAATTTTTGTCATTGGAATCAATTTCAAAATAAATCCAATATATAAATATTTTAATCTTTCGAATGTTTTCAATATAAATAGTCATTTTATAATTCTGACAAGATTATTAATTTTAAATTAATTAGAATAACATATATATTTTGAATTTTTAAAGAAATTTACATATTTTTAATTTTTTGTTCCATATTTTTTAAATAATATCCAATTATTTTGTGACATTACTAATAGGAAAATTAATAATTTTTAATTATAATGGTTATAGGTTATTCAAGTAGTTAAGGGTAGAAACAATCTAATAATTAATATAAAATTACAATAAAACATGTCTAAATTTTATTAGATGAGTTATGTTTTACCAAAATAGTCATTAGGATGATTTTATATCCTCATGGAGCCTCCTGGGTGTCTTTAAACCTTTAATAGTATGATATTTTATGAAAATCCAAATATACCATTATTTAATTTTTATATGTATTACAATTTTAAAATATGTTTTTTGGGAACATATATTCAAATAAAAAAATTTATTTGAAATATTAATTAATCAAATTAAACATGATACATTATTTTTCATCTTTATGAAATAAATAATAATCATAAAGGCTACACAACGATGATACTGTAATTATTTAATTAATGTCAACATAACTTACATGATTATAAAAATATTATTTTAAATATTATTGTAAATAATTTACATGGTATACTAATTTTAATGATAAATATCTCCTTTTAGGAAATTTTATAATTTTTGGTTCAAAGATATATTGTTTCTTTATTTTTTCAAAATTTAAATTAAATAATAGTATCAATATTGTCATAAATGTTATATTATGACAAATAATATTTCATTATTTGATATAAAAATCATATAAATCAAAAATTCATCCATATGATTAGTATTTGGATTAATATTTCATTAATTAAACATTTATGTTTCGTTAGAAATATTATTGTAAATATATTAACCTTCAAAAAGAAAAAAATTGATTTCACGGTTTGTGTTAAAGGGTTTAAATGAGGGTTAAATCCAAAAGAAAAGTGTAACAATGTGACATAAACATATCTAAAAATTATTTGTAGTGATAAATTTGACCCATTATCACATGATATTCTATATAAATCACTTATTATACTTTCAGAATTGGAAATTAATTAATATTAATTTAATTGTTTTGAGAGTTTCCAAAATTGACCCGAACATAGATTATAATTGGGAACCTCCTACCTAACATTCTCACACAACAGTGATTCTTCTAGATTGACCAAAACGTTCCCATTTGTAAAAAAAATAATTATTCATGTTATTGAAGACATTTTATTCGAAAAATTCCAACTATAACTCAATTTAGAAGAGATTTAAAGGATGTTCATTAAAGAAGAGGTAATTGTTTTACGATCTAATTAAAGTTCATTTCCTCTTTTAATTTTTTTTTCTTGTATTTATTCCATAATTGAGTAACATAACCTTATAATATATATTATTATATGTTATTATTATTATGAGAAAACAATATTTCACTTTTATCTATCCAATGAAGAATACAAGCACCTCCGGTGCATTCGTATGACTTATTCTCTCCACACAGTAATGCAATCTCCATTTCACCACCACTTTATTTTGATTGGTATAATTATTGAAATAATAGACATATTAGAAAATAATGAAATGATATTTATTATTTGATAGTTAATATACCATCCACTTAGTTTCTCTTTCCCCATTAAGGGAATGATATAATAGCTCGTGAAAGCATACAACATAACATCTTTACAACACAGTGTGATTCATTTTCATTGTTATGAATTGTTTATTTATTATTAATATATAATGATAAAATATAATATTTATGAACTTAATATCATTGTGGATATGTTGGATATATTTTATATGTAAAATAACAGAGTCTTTAAAGAGAAAACATGCATGAGAGAACATGCAATTAACACCAGAAATAATGTAATGGAAAAATATTTTTTAAAAAAAGTTATAAAATATTATAAGGGGATAATATATGAGATTATGAAAATTATTATGATTTTGATAAAGCTAATAATATTTTTAAAACCACTATATTTTAGTTTCAATGTTGTACTGAGGAAATCGGGCCTCTAGAATGGGGATTTTTTTCTCATATTTATTTGGTTGGGACATATGACTTATACAATAATTTTTTCAGTTGTGTGGAATATATACATCACACCAATGTATTAAATCAATATTATAATTAATATAATGGTATTTTAAAATCAATATAATTTTAATTTTTTATTATTTATAAAATTATACTTATTATTTTTTGGTTAGATTAAATTTCACAGTCTCATTATTTTTTAGGATTATTTATGTTAAACTTTACACAAGGGAAAATTTTTTTCAATGAAAATGTTTTCCTAAAATATTTTTAACTTTTATAATATTATCCTAAAAAATTTCAATATCTTTTATAGGAAATTTTAATTTTTTTAATTTTTATAATGGTGTTTTTTTTA
This sequence comes from Viscum album, assembly GCA_963277665.1. Classification (NCBI taxonomy): domain Eukaryota; kingdom Viridiplantae; phylum Streptophyta; class Magnoliopsida; order Santalales; family Viscaceae; genus Viscum; species Viscum album. Next base: position 1,807,986,205 of record OY728120.1, read on the forward strand.
TTTTCTAAAGGTGGTATTATATGAATTTATTTGGAAAATAATATTTGGTAGTAATGTTTTTATTTAACTTATATGTCTTTAGATTATCTTTTCACCATTATGAAACCTTAATGTATTAAATCCAACTTTTTGTGTATACAAGAGACTTTTGTATGGGAATTTATTCTATTATACTTCTTCTTGTTTTTAAATAAATAAATACATATTAAATATTAATATTTCATTAAATACATTTTTATTTATTTTATTAGAATACTATATTCTATGTCAAGTTCCTTAGTTAGATCTTATTATTTCATGATGTTGATCTCATATAATATCATTTACCATATTTCATTTCAGGTATTATTATTTAGTTTGAATATGGATCTTCTATTTTGATACCATTCATTGTTTATGGTGAAATTATTCACATTTTGTATTATAGTTTTTAATTTGGATAATCTTGTTGATTATGTTTAAACCCTTTCATAAAAGGAATTAATTAGACTTAATATGTTTTGGGATGAACCCGTTATTTTCACTCAATGTTTTTCTAGTTTTCATGATACAAATATGTTTGGGTTTTTTATAATGATTTAAAATATTATATATGGTGTCTTGGTCAATTACTTGATGGTTTTCCTATGATGTACACAATTATTCATTCCGTAATTATGAGATTAGTAACTGATAGTCCTGCATTTATTTGACTAGCAGAATATATATAATTAAGTATCTTTATCATGTGATTATATTATATGGAGTTACTTGATCAAATTTTAAATCTTCCATATTATGGAAAAGATTATAATTTAATGGAATATTTTTATTCATTCACATTACCATATTTTTTATATTTATTTATGATATATTCTATTTTACGCTTACTGGTACTGAGCTTCTATGCTCACCCATTTCATTTATTAGCGTTTTCCCAGGATTTAAAGATACATTTAATGACTAATATGAATCATTATTAAAGGAGAATAATTGGATTTATAAATTATTAACTATATTTTATTTTATATTTTATATATTAATTTAAATATCATATACGTAAAATATATTTCAAAATAGAGAAACTTGGTAGTCCTTTGTGATTAAAATCATGTATCTTTGCTAATGATATAAATTCAACCACTAGATCTAGGATAACGTGTTAGGTTCCTTTAAAAATAATGTATCACATGTATAATGATATGTATTTATCTTTATGTGATAACAATACTCCACCTTGGATTAATCCTAAGAAAATCAAAAGCACAGTGTGTGCATACGAATGGTTTATTATATTCACCTAGTAGTGTAATTTTCATTTTTTCACTACATTACTTTGATGGTTATAATTATGTAAATACTTTAAATAAATGATACATAATAAATGGTTTTGGTTTTTTAATAATTAAAATACCATGAATTTTTTAACCTACTCACTATTATATTATAAGAACTGCTACTCATGCATATGTATGGTTTACCTACACCCAAAATCTATGAGACTCATTTTCCATTTGAAAATTACAATATTAATTATAATAATAATTAAAACATTAAATATGATACAGAAAATATTAAAAAAATTATGTATTTTATGATTCAATATACCATATTCCTGAACCTAACATTATGTAAAAAAACATGCATGGTAAAAATGAAGTAGTTAACATAAAAAATATGTGTAATATTGAAATATTATTAAATAGTTTTGGGAAAATGGGAAAATTAATATTATATATGATAAAATGAATAATAATATTGTTTTATATAAATTTAAAAAGTGATTTTAACCATTATGTAAAATTTTAAATCACCATCAACAAAAGGAAAGTGTATTGTAAGGGATATCCCTGAACCACCATATTTATATTGGGTTACACTATTTTCCTCATTACCTCAATTTATCTCTTAGTTAATCCTATAAAATATAATATATTATATTTATATTTACAACTCATATTAATGTTTTGAAACTATTCTTTATTTAACTTGTAATTAAATTTCATAAATGATTCCCTTCACAATTCATCTTGATAAACAAACCCTATTGAAGAGAAATTATTTATTTCTTACCAATTTTCCTGTACACACTGTAAATTATATTAATACACCAATATTTAAAAAAAATCATAATTTATTGATAATGAATATTTAAATTAATTTATGGTTTTATGGACATAATTTACCCTCTATCCACTTTGAAGACTCTTTTTTATTTTTCTAAAAAATGTTCTTAAGTGGGATATTTCAACAGTTACCTAACTGTAAATTTTAATGTTTTCAGTTCTATTAGACATTATAAGTCAATATATATTCTTATAATTCCTAATTTTATTTTAGATTATTTTTTTAATAACATATTTTATTTACACCATTATGATAAGCCTTTTTGTTATGCCATCTGACTTCATTACAAAACCCATTTACTTTCATTTGTATCACCTATGTGTATTCGTTATGATTGATTATATATGTGGAATGGATATTATTGTACATGATATGGGGGTTCAACTATGTAGTTATCTGACAAATTTGGTAATTTTTTCTGTCTCCGGAGACATTATTTTTATTATTTGGTAGCAAATATAATCCATTTTGAGACTATGTCTACCATGTGATATTGTCATCGAAATTATCTTCACTCATGTATCTGTCATGTTTTATATTTATGAAACATTCATAAATTAACATATTCACATGATTCCATGTTATATATAATATTCTAAAATATATTTATTCATGATCCATTCCTTTTATGTTATCATGTTGTTCCTTTTAACTCATGTTATATGCTTTTTTCCCATGTCTATTCCCTTACTAAGATTTTTAGCTCACCCATTTTGTATATGTATTATCCATGCAGTATTTTCCAGTTGTAGGAGCTCAAAAGGATCTAATATATCATTATGAATAATAAAAATAGATAAGTCACTCTAGTTTTATGCTTTATATTTATGATCTTTGTCTTCCAAATATACTATAATGTTCAATCATTATTTTGTATCTAATTGATAATTAATAATAAAATAATTTTATGATATATAGAAAAGTATTGGGACCCAATACCAAGGGATAAATTATATGATATGCATGTGTGGGCCTATTATAATACTATAATGCATTAGTCACTCTAGTGATGCATGTTCACTATTTTGGTAATTCCATTTGTATGATTTTTTGTGATGAAAATGTAAAAAGACACCAATATGTTTTATCTATTATTATTATGGTTTTATAATGTTTAATATGATCAATATTGATATAACATTTATTGTGATTATTTATTTCGATGACTATTACAAATCCTAATGACTAATTGAATGTTCTTATATCTAATTATTCAATTACTAATTAGTATGAATATTTTTATTTTATACACATGCACTCTGATAGTGTCATCATATCATTATTCTTTTATTATGTTCCTTGATGACATTATGTTTTTAATTATTAAATTTATCATTTATGAGAATCTTATGAAGACATTTTTATTTTTCATTTTCCACATAATTTAAATATTTAGGTTGAATGAATTCTATATATAAAGGTTGAATATATATGGTGATAATGACCTTATGCAGAATTTAAAAATCTATGTATAACTGAATTTTATGTTTAGAATTATTAACCAGGTTTTTATGAATCTGTAACATTATTATTTTTTCCTGATTATATAAATCACTAAATCTAAATTTTCCTTGTGAATATAAGTGGTTCATTATATTCCATTTGATGTAGTATGTATCAGATATTGAAAACTACGTAACCATTTTTGGAATTTAAATTAGAAATTTAATGTTAGAATTATAGAATATAGATTAGGGTGTACATATTCAAGGGTTTAATAATGCCCATATCATCTTCTATGAAATTTTTATTTAAACCATAATTCATGCATTCATAGGTCTACCCACTCATGAACCGATGTATTTCATTTTTCAACTTCAGATATCAATGATTATTAAAATAGAAAATTTAATTTATATAAATGATATTATTGAAATAATAATATATCTATAAATATTATATAACATTTATATTATTACTTTTTATTCCAGGAGGATATGAAAATGTCACTCAGTGTATGATTTACTACATCCAAACCAAGCGATGTGATTCGTTCGACACTATAACTTACATGGAAGGTAATAAGGGAAATATTATTTAAGCAAGTGTTACATATAAAATAATTATTATATTATTTATATATTATTTTTTTTGAAATATAATATATCTTTCACATTCTTACCACTCTAAAAACAAATAAAAATTATAACATTGTTTTTCTATACATGTGGATTGCCACCTACACGAAGCGATGTGATTCATTTTTCATATCCACATCACCTAAACGATACATGAAATTAAATTTAATGAGTTTCCATGTTATTTATGATAGAATGGTTGTTACTGGAAGATAAAATAATATTTACCATCATTATATAATAATTGAAAAAAATGGAAACCTTACTCATTAGGTGGTATGGCCTACTGTCTCCATTAACGCAAAAGAGACCATTATTCATAGCCACATTTCGTGAATGGATTTAATATTATATTTTATGCATAAATATTATAATTATATCAAGATTATTATTTGATATATGATGGAATAATGAACTGTTTGACCATTTTCAACATATCAAATACATTTTTATACACAACTTGAATTGCATCAAAATTCATAAAAAGAATTCCAAGGATTACATCATTGTGTATATCCTGGAAATAGGTAATGTAAAAGACATATAAATATGAAAAAATTATATACTGTAAAAAATTAAATTATGCCTTTTATTTAGGGTGAAAAAGATCGCATTTGCCTTATTAGACTCAGGGAAAGGTACTTTTCATTAAAAATCCATCTGTTATTTTATTCCATACATCTCCCTTTTAATTATATATCCACGTTTATAAAAAGATTTAATGATTTTAATTATATGAAAATAATATTTTTATAAATCTAATTATTCCCTTTATATAAATGGTTTTCAAAAAAGTAATACTATGTAGACTTTTTAATTTCATTTATAATCGAAATAGGGACATTTTATTTCCGCATATATATTGATAATGACTTGTTCCACCACTATAACCAATGTTTTATTTTATATTTCATTAATGATTTTAATTTTTTTCAATTACAACCCATATTTACCTTTTTCAATATATATATTTATTTAAATTTTTTTTCCAAATAAAATATGTATTTTAAATTCTAAAATGAATTAGAATGTGTGATTAAATGCATTAATTAGGGGTTTTATGATGTAAATACAATCATTTATATATTCTTTTAATTTTAGGGTGGTTGGTATTTTTTTATTGATGGTTTGATCTATTTAGAACAAGGATATTTAGATACATTATTTACCAATTCTGAATTTTTAGATTATAGGAAAAGGAATGGATTTTGTATTATTGACAATGTATGAGAAGTTCATTTATATACTTCTTATGAATTGGGATCTAGGGATAATTATAAATAATACCATATTAATTATTCAATTTTTAGGTGTGATAATAATAATGATATCCAAAGACACTTACAGGATCTATCTATGATTTATCTGAATTTTAATGCATTTAATAGAGTGAAAGGTGTGCGTGATTTAATGTGAAAGTGTTTTATACAATTTTATCAAACAAACATTGAGATAAATGTAAACATTTCATAGGTTTTCATCTACATAACTAGAATAATAGGTTTTTACCTTCTATATCCCTTATTGAAACATTATTATCTTCCAAAATTATAATGAGGTTTTTAATAGGGATAATGGATAGGTATGGGGAAAGGAAGAAGTCATTTTGAATTTCGTGAATATTTATTTGGAAAATAAATCATGTTTTTATATGTTTCACATTATGGAAAAAACTGATATACATATTATGTATCCACTTTAATATATGGTTCTCCTATATGTGAGTTATGATCTAACTCGCAAAAAAACCTTAACATGAAAAGATAATCAAATGTAATTGAACAAAATATTTTTAAAACCTGATGTTTATGTAATGTTTATATCTTGGTCATTATTACTGGAATTAAATGATATGTTTAGATAAGTTAATATTTCATGATAATATTAATAGAAGTCAATTAAAATATTTTATATAATATTAATTTTGAAATTATATAGTATTTTAGGATTACCATGAATCAATATCTAAACTAATTATTTTCATAATTGTTTTATAGAGAGGAAACTAAGAATTTATAGTACAATGTTCCCAAAGGGAACATATCATTATATATCTACATCCTATAATGGATGAAATTTCAATAAAACATTTTGTTACAATTAATGAACACTTAATGCATGCCTTAATGTGTGGTGGTATATTTTCTTGAGATAAGGTAGATCTTCTATATATGAACAAGTAGATATTATATAATTTCATTAGACATCACCTCTATCTTTCAGTGGAATTTCAAATACAATGGTATATTATAGATGGATCAATGTTATAGAAAATATATTATAATTTAATGGACGTTTACGAAATCAAATATTAATACTAGCCAATTATGATATTGAAGGAGATGATAATTGGTGGTTATATTTTTTTAAATCTAAAATTTATAATAATGATCTTGAACCAATGAATTAGGAAACATTTAGTAATATTTTACTAGAGATATATTTCCCAACCAATATTCTACCTAGTATGGAAATAAAATTCATCTAATTAATGAAAAAATATGATGAATCTATTAATTCATATGATAAATGTATTCATGATTTCTATGTGGATATCAGAATCATATTAGGATATTGATTATAAAATTAATTGATTCAATTCTAGTTTAAAACCATATTTATGAAAATATTTAAAAGAACAAGAAGTTAAATTTTTTGAGAATGTTGTTTTTTTAAGAAATTTAATAATGATTTCTATTAAAATCATCTGGATAATGATGATTAATTCCTGAAGTGTTCTTGAAGAATGTAGGTGGTAAAACATTCAACCATGAATCATGAAGGTAAAAAAATAATGATTCCATTTTATGGTATATATGGTAAAAAGAAACATGAATAATGTATTATAAAATAAAGGATATTCGTATGATGTGTAATTTTTTTGATTATTATGGAATGCGATTCAATAGAATAGAAACCTAAGCAATAAATTAATGGGGTTAAAAATTTCCATCAAATAGTGAATTTTTTCAGTCAAAATATGTTCTGTTGTAATGTCAACACGTGTTAAATGCATTTTACTCAAGGTGAAAATAAACATGATTAGAAGTAGACGGGTTTGGAAATATATTTTGTTAATACTATGGTAAATTATAGTCCCACAAATGATGTGGTGACATATATGTTGCATGATTATTCCAATTATGACAATATCCTATTTGACCATATGTATTCATATTCTTTTATTTATGATTAACATTCATGTAAAATTAGATCATGAGAATATGAAAATAGGATATAAATTTGGATACAAGTTATTTGTTGAATGTTTAATAATAAAAATATTTATATGAATCTTATAAGTGTTAGTAGTTGAGTAGTGTTACCAAAAAATCATGTTTAACATCCCATATTAATATTTCATATCATGATGGGTCTTTATTAGATACCCGTTTCTCATGATAATATAAATTTCATATCAATGAATGATTAATTTATTTATTCCATATCCATGATAACATACCATGAAGTTTATAAATTTATTATAAATGATTGCTAATGTTAGATAGAATATATTTCTAAAAATAATGAAACTATTCAAATCAGTGATGTGATAATAGGAAAAGAATGAATGGATGTATTTCCTATTGATTCTCAAGGTGATATTACTTTTCAGGAGGTAATTTTTTTATTAAATTAGTGACAAATTCTAAGATTATATCAACACTGACATATAAAACTGACTAATTAGATGTTTTATAATTTAAAATGAAGTAGAATTATATCTTATAAAAAGAATCCATTTTTCTAAGAAAGTCACCATGAGGGGATCCTAGTGTTTCGAAATATAGATGGATCAATGAGTCTTTTCATTGATTAAATATCCTTGAATAAAATAAAACACTAGAAAATGTATAATTTTATTCATATCAATAATTTTCTTGATCAGCTCTATATAGCGTAGTATTTTTCATTGATTGATACCCATTCAAGGTAATATGTGTTCAATATGAAGGATGTAGATATCCAAGAGACTAATGTTCAGTCTTGATATGGGTGTTATGATTTTATAGTTCTATATGTGGGGAAACCTAATACACCTATAGGATTTATATAATTTTTAATAAAGTTCTCCACATGTTCTTAGATAAATTTTTGGTATTTTCTAGTTATTTTTTGGTAATATTCTAAAAATTATATTGAAAATGAAATAAATTTAAGCGTAATTTTTCAAAAATTAAATTAATGGAAGAACTATTGAATATATAAAAAGAGTGAATTTTGTTGCAATTAATGCCATTCCATATTCAGGTTTTCACTAAAAAAACTCATAACATTGACCCTATAAAATAATTGTTTTCAAATAATGTAATAGACCTTTAACTAATATAGTTATATAATGTTTTCAGAGATTATGATGTTACTATTGATGGTTTGTTGAATACATTTCTCATTTTTGACACCAATGGCTATGTTAAATTGAAATTGAGTTAAATTAATCTAGAAAAAAATTAATTATTTCTTTCAAGAAATAAAATAAATATTGGTGAATATTACATTTTTTATAATAATTATAAAAATGGTTAATTTATCAATTATAATTATTTTTAATTAAAGGGATGTGGTTATGTCCTAATATTAAATGATAAAGTAATTTAATATGCTTCATAGAAACTAAAACCTAACCAATAAAATTATCATAGAATTTATTTATAATTGATTGTTTTTATTATTCAAAAAATTTGAGGAGTCAATTGTATGGAGAAATGTCTCTAATATATACATATAAAAAAATATTTATGTATTTATTTACTAAGAATGTGTTTATTATGTAGTGGAGAATATGGATGGAACTCATAAGGGATTATGATATGATGATTCCAATTCATCATGGAATGGATATCAAATTAAATGATTCGGTGAGTTGGATAATTTATTCTATGTTAATCATGCTATATTTGGAATATTGAACTTTTTTATTGTTTTGACAAATTTTCCCTATAATTATGGGATGTAGAAATATATTATATTTTATTAATGGTTTTAGTGATATTATATATATAAAAAATAATTATGTTATTTCAGATGAGGGATCCAGGTTTATATGAAATGGAAGAATTTAATGATTTTGTTATTTTAACATAATTTAGTTTTTAAATGGTTGTTGCCCTGAGATTTTGAAAGAGATCATGTTTGTCTCTAGTTTCTCAGTTAAAGAAAAAATTGTTGATTAAAACTCAAAGTTCAATGTTTTTCCTTTATAATGTTGGCACCAAGATGTATGGAGACATTAAAATGTATTTCTGGTTTTATGGATGGGAAATAGATATTTATAAAATTTAAATGGAATTTTTGAAATAATATAATATTATTAATATTTATAATTTCCATAGGGAAAAATATTCTATTTTATTATATTAAGGTGCTAATGTAATAAATTTCCATATATTTTAGAGTGGTATTAACAAATACATGACAAGATAAAAAATTTATTTCAGATGTTGTTGATATTTTAAATAAAACATCATATTCATTTCACATTGGATATAATATGTCATTATATAACCATTGATTAATATTTATAATGGGTACAATCATTATTAAATGGATTTAATCTCTCTATTGAAGTATACCATGATCTTAGGTTCACATCTATCATTTTTAAAGGACTTCAAAATGTTTTTGGTACTTAATTAAATTTCAATCCATCCATTCATTCTAAATCATATGGATTTTATGAGGGATTGATCATACATCGAAATACATGATTAGAAATTATTTAATGGATTATATGTGAATTCGAGTTCATCAACATTTTTTTTTGAGTTTTCATATATCAATATTTCCAATTATAGATTATAGATGGCACAATTTGAGGCAGTATATAGAAATTGTTGTCAGACAACATATGTTTTTGGTTAATTTATAGAAATAATGTTTATAGGACAAAAATTTATTTAGGATATGAATTATATGTGGAAGATCGTTCATAATTATAAGAATATTTCATTCATTAGGTATAAATGATATATGTATAATAGTAGGAAATAACATTCTTCTAAAGTAGGTGATAATTTTTTTCTTACTTTATCATCATAGAAATATTATGAATTTTGGTAAATAAAAAATCTATATCTTTTAGAACCATTAACTTATTAAATCTAGAATAATTTTTCATCAATGTTATATCAAGTGGATTTGCTTCAATGTTTTTCCCATGTACACAACATTATACATGTTTCAATGTTATGAAAAAATATTCTGGTTTCATATCATTATTTTTTCCATGAATTAGATTAGTAAGAAGAGAAAATATCATAAGAGAAATAATGATTTTAGATTAATTACCAAGGATATAATTTCTTGGGGAATAATGTGACTCACAATTTTATATTGGAATGGAAACAATAAATGGTTGAATAAAGCACATGGAAATCTGAAAATACTATATGGGAAAGATCTCCCCAATTGTATAACATGTTAATATCAAAGTGAGGATGTAATTTTAAAAAGTTACAAGAACAAAAAAAACCAATGTAATGATAGAATAACTAATTTTAATTTTTATTAGTATATATGAATTAGAGAGTTAAATTCATTATAATAATATTATGTAATTTTTTTTAAATAAAAAAAGAAATTAGTTTTAGTTAAACCCATTTATTATAAAGTTTCATTTAAAATATTAAATTATAAAGTACAGAATTTCTTATGAAAAAATTATTTTTTCTTATTAATTGTCTTGTGAAAAATATATTTTCTTCGAATTTTTTGATTTTTATAAAATATTAATTTTAGGATGAATAGTTAAAAATATTGATTATAGGAAAAAAAATTTGTTTTAATAATTTTTGAAAATTAAAAATACGATTATTTTTTGAATAATATTTAATGTAACATATTTATTTATAGATTAATCTATCCCAATTTAGTACATTTAAGTCATAACGATATTGGAACTTATTATATGTTTATTGTTTGGAATAAAAATTGGTTTTTTCATAAAACAATTTTAATGTTTTGAATGTTTCATCATTTTAAAAAAACCCCAAAAGATGAATTAATTTTATTATATTTCTAGAATATATATAAAATTATTTTAAATTAATTTCTTATAAGGATAATTAATAGTAATATACTTAATAAAAAATAATCTTATACTAGAAATGTTCAATTTTTAAGAAACAACTTTTTCACCACATCTATAGATTTTATATTATATAATATTTTAACACAATATCAAATTAAAGTTTGAAAAATAAAATCCATATTAGAAGTCAAAATAATTTTTATTATTTAATTATTTCCAATAATTTTTTTCATAATTAATAATGGAAAAAATCATTTTATGTAGTTAATGTGAAACGATATTATCAGGGGATAAATTTAAAATACCATTGATAAAAAGAATTGAATATATGTAAAAATTCTATTTTATACCTATATAACTACAATATATCATTTATATATTAATATTGGTCCATTTTGGTTCCACAAATCATGTTAAAACTGTGGGTATCACTTCTTTATTTCAAAAATGACATGTTTCCCACTCAACTAACATCTAAAATTCCACCCCTATAATCACCTATTAACACAAGAAAATAGTTATTCTCAAATATGATCAACAAAAATACAATAAATTAATATCACAATATAATCTAGATCCATTTTTATCAAAAATACATTTTAGGAAATATTTTGGTGATATCCTACAGAGGGTTTCTGATGAATATGTATTGTGTTTAACCATGTGTCATCAATTTATTTATTTTTTAATATCTGTCAAATATTTTAAATTAAATTTATTTAATAAAAATTAATCTCACATATACATATATATTATTGTTTTAATGTATTAACCAAATAGAATCTCTGCTTAAGTAAAATGGTTAAACTATCAATCATGTGTGTGTTCATTGAAATACAACCTCAAAAACCAATATAATTCTTTGTGGATCATTTCATTTCATGACTAGTTATAATTATGTATTTAAACAATATATATTATATATTTTTAGATTAATTTTATTTATAATATTACTATGTAACATATAACTTATTAATTTACATCCCATTAAAGATATGATAATGTCCCATGTGTTTATACAAACTACGCCACTTGAAGAGATGTCATTATTTTTTCACTAATTCTTTACATAGAAGAGAATAAAGATAATTTTATTAAATATTTTTGATATATAATAAATACTAGTAATATACATTAAAAATTTATCCATATGAATATATAATTGATCATTTTTCTTCTTTCCTCAATACTCACTCAAAAATGATAATTTCTTTCATTCGTATGTGTGGAAGACTGCTGCTTGGAAGAGATGTGATACATTTTTCATCACCGATTCACATAGATTATATGTATATGTATATTAATAAAAATAATATGAAATTTATGATCTTATGTTCATTATATATTGTTAAAATAATACTTACCTTCACTCTATAATGATCTTTGAAAAATTGATGTGTTAATCATTCATACATTTGACCTACCATCTCCATGGACATAACGTAGTACATTTTTCAAAACCATATTTGATGATTGGTTTAAAAAAAATTTGTAAACATAATATTATAATGTCATGATTATTAGTCTTTATATAACTTCATAGTGACCTATTTTTCCATAGTGAACCTAATAATTTCATTTTGACACATAAGTGAAATAGAATAGAAAAAATCAATGTGAACGTAAATGATTAAAAACTATTTAATATCATGTCATGAGATTAAATAAAAACAATAATATTAATAAAATAGTTTATTAATATATTAAAAAAATTACATAAGATTTTTATTTAGGATTATATAGATAATATACAATGACCCTGACTTAATGGAATTTATTTTTCTTCTAAAAATAGTCCTTTAAAGATAATCCTCCAAATATTCCAATTCTCCTATGTCAAGACATTTAAGATAATTTAATTAGGGTATTTTTATGTACATGATTGATTTAAAATGGATTTTTTTTATTCCCAAGTGATTCATAAAATGAATCATTGTATAGAATGATTGACTATCTATATAAAATGACCATGAGATATTATATTTTATCCTATATGTTTATAAAAACATTTCACACAACATTAATAAATATTTTTAGTTTTTATTACAGTAATATATTTCATTTTCTATTCAATAAAATATAATATTTTGATTTTTCTATGTATTTTCATATTGTATGTGTAGATTTAAAATTAATGGTAGTTTTAATATCTGATGGATATTTTTATAATAATTCAAATGTTTTCCACCAATGTTCGTTGATGAAAAAAAAATATTTAATACTTCATGACTATGCTATGTTTCATTGAAATTTTTTATAGTGAAATGTGGTTCTATTATAAATGATAGATATGAGGTTATATTATTTACCAACGGGGGGTGGGTTTGTTGCAATCAATAGATGGGTTGGTATATTATATCAATACAATGTATTTTTTTCTCCAGAGAATGAATGAAAATGACCAAATTAATTATTACCTTTAATTAATTGATATGAATGATGATGTTTGAAATTACCTACTTGATTGATGTAGGGTTTTTTATATTTTAAATGATTTATTTGAGAAATATGTTTGTGTGACTTCATTTGGAATTGAATTATTTAACATTATAAAATTACATTGAGATAAAGTTAATCATTTCATGGTGTTTTATATATTTCATTATAATAATGTATTGTTGTTTTAGATTCCCTTACTGTTATTTTTGTTTTAATTCCACATTTAAAAAACTTTACATGTTTTAAGTATGGAAAAGGTAAAGGAAGAAGTCATATTGAATTCCATGATGATTTTTCATCAAACTAAATCATTATTTATTTTAAAAGAGTTATATTATTTGAAAATTGGTTAATAATCAGAAGTGTCCACTTTGTAAAATTTTAATTTATTATTTAAGGGTTTTGAAATAATTCTATAAAATTATTTACATAAAAGGATAGTATAATGTATGACAAGGAATTATTCAATTAAAAATCATATTTATGTAATGTCTACAACTAGGTCCTATTTGTATAACTAGTTATACACTATAAATGAAAATATAATTTTCAATAAAAGTTTTAATTTTTTTTCAATATTTATCAAAAAGTAACTTATTTTTTGAAAAAACTAATAATATCACCATAAGATAATATTATGATTCTAATTTTAAAAATTATATAAATCTTATTTGATAAAATTTATAACACTTATATGAATTTTTTTTATTTAAATCACATGAAAATAAATAAAATCTCGTTTTGGTGAATTTTTTTGAAGAGTAAAATCAATTTTCAAAAAATTATGTAAATATTTATTATGAAATCATTAATACATTTATATTGTTAAATAATGATATATATATATATATATATTCTATAACAAAATTAATCTTGTTCATACCACCCAATTAATGAATTGATTTTTTTTCATATTAAAATTATAATATTTCAAATTTAATTGTGGAATGATGTTGTGTGTTGTATATGCTATCGAACAAGGGTTTATTTTTTAAAAATATATATTTTTTAAAACTTTTTCGACGAATATGCATATTCCTATGGTCACCAATTATCAATAAGGGTTTATGGGTGATTATGGGAGACAATACCCTCCCGTGATAAATATTTTTGACTATATTAATATCATAATAAAAGGAACGACAAGTTAAACAAATATTAATCCAAAATATAAATATGTCATAATATGACTAATATATAATATTTCACTATAGTTTTAAGAATGATTCATTGATTCTTATTAGATAATAATAATATATATTTATATATATATAGTAAATAGGAAAATTAATTCCCATCGTAACATCGAGGGAGTATACCATATTAAAAATTATGCCATCCGTATCACACACCAAATGTGCTACCAACTACATTGGGTTCCAAATGTCATACTTTGTGCCTTATTATATCATGAATGATCATTTATATAAAATTCATAGAGGGGTCATGTATGATATAAGTGTGATTATAAATTTCATAAAAACCATGACATTATATTTTTTAAATATATATAATATATTATTCAAAAAATAAATTTACATAAACTAGAATATATTATATAACCAACACACCATTAGTTTATATATACCTAGTGAATCATTACCTATATCATCCAGTGATTAAGTATAATGTTGTATCCATTGGATAAAATATAGTAAGATCCCTAAAACATCAAATAAATTACATATAATATGTTGTCACACAATTGTTATAATTATAAAATCAACCTAAGAAATAATGATTCCATAAATTCTAACCACAATCCATCTTAGAATAACCATGCCCTCTTAGATCTCCATTCAAAACAACATCTTAGTAGTTCAAAAATCTAAGTGCATGGTGATAACTAAATTCCTAAATACATCCCAACAACACATTTACAAAACACCAACAACTATGGAATATATGGTATACACATCGTAAATATATATATATGGTAACCCCCATCACCATATAATACTTAATATGAAGCGGTCACTAACATTAATGAGTGTAATAAACCACTATATGGGCCATTCTCTCTCGAAAAATGACCCTGAAGACCCCATCAGGGACTCATAGTGAGAAGAATTAGTAACACCATTCATTTCATCATCATTTATCGTTTTTTACACATTTGAAAAAGTATCCATTTTTTTATGGTAAACGTCACTCATCATCACATTGGTTACTCCAATCACATTCCAACATAACCACATAATATTTAATAATATATGAAAAAATATAATATCTATTGATTCACATCCATAAATCCATGATACCACATATCACTCAATGCCATACCAAACCATGAATATAGCCATTATTAAACACATGATTCTATAATCAGTGTAGACATGGAATTATAAAAACATCACTATTTTCATTCCCAATAACACCATTAAGACCTGATTTATTCCCATTTAACATTAATAATATAAAAATATTTTATAATAATAAATCTTTGAATAATATATATACGAAGTTATTAGAATTTATTTAATGACTAACCTCTTACTAATACAACTACAATCTAAATATTTCTTAAACATAGACAATGAACCCAGAAAAATTGTTTTCAATAAAAATTACTATTAATAAGGTACATAAGGATGATTGTAAATTGTTAATAATTACATATACTCTTGGATACATCATTCCTTTTGTGACACTATAATCCGAAGACAACTGACTATTCCCTTCTAAAAATTGATGGAGAACAAAGGAGGAAGGATATTTTTTGGGTATTTAATATTATCAGTAAAAGTTTCATCTTTTAGTAATTTTCTAATTACCCAATAGATAATTTAAATAAATTCCACATATATTTTGTCAATATGGTTTATCATGAGATTAATCACTATATCACAGATGAGGTCCCATCACCCCTAGAATGTTAATAGTGAGATCTCTCCTTTGTGGAGAGAGATACCACCCTCAAGGGCTCATGTTCATTCTTGTATATTATTCCACTACATGAACAAAAATTAATAAACTGATGTAAGACTATCTGGTAGGAACAACCTTCTTTGAGATTCTATCTCAACCAAGACCACCCCTTCTATAATGTAACCACCATTGTCATGGATCAACACAACAACGGCCCAATTTTTTACACACTCTCCAAAAGGGATATTGGGTCTTTTCAAGGGTCCCATTATATTGTATGGATCAATCACTACACCCCCATAAATGATGTTCTCACCATTGTTATGAAATGAAATCTGAGAGAAATTATTTTTTTGGAATAACTATAGACATACCGTTATAGAAAAATCACTCTTATAAAATAGTCCATGAAAATTTATAGTGTCACACTTTCTGTCATGGGGAAACACAAGACAATGGAAATAAAATGGAAATTCATCCTCTAACATTCTTGAATTTCCTCCCCCTGTTTGTGGAGTGAATTATCCTCTTTAATGCAACACAATTTTGTTGTATCATTAAGTAATCTAGCTTTATAATATTATCCTGTTAGGCTTGAACAACCTTCTAATTAAATTTGTGATTCAATTAATTCATGATATCATCCAAAAGTATTAAATCAATAAGATTTTTTTTTAAAATTAATGTAACTAATTCAAAATATATTTATATGAAAGGTGAAAACATTATTATTTATGAATATTGATTCAGTTAACTATCATTATGATATAGTTCATTATGAGAAGATTATTACCTTAGTTTCACTCATTCATAGGTGTTTTAATTGATTATATATGACATTAATCTGCGACACAAATATTTGATATTGGTACTAAAAACATTTTTATTGTTATTAAATTTTACATTAAATAATAGTTAATTATCAGCAGAATGTGTTGATGAATTTTTTAATTGAATTACATTATTTATGAATAAAAATTATCTTCTATATTTACATTATTAGTGGCTTGTTTTTTTTGAATTCATATGATTTTCATTAAAATAAATTAAAAATTTTGGAATAAGAAGCATATAAATTCATAAATTCAAAATTTTAAAAAACATAATCCCCTTTTTATAATAATAAAAGTTATCACTAATTAGTGTTGTGGTTAAAAAATCATCGACATATTGTTTTTAAATTTAATATGATTAATTTTGTGGTGGAAGTTGATTTTTTTGTTATCATCTTCATCGATGTAAATATTATGTACAATATATATTAAAATATATCATTTCAAGTAATTGATATATGAATTTTTAATTTGACATTTAATATTGTATATGAGTGATATTTTCCCCTTAGGGTTTGATTACAAAATATCATTCTGTTATTCACTTCTATTATCTAACATGTTCTTAATTTTTTTGATATATTAATTTTTTGAAATATATTACTATTAATGAAGATATTGAATATGAATGAATTAAAACAATATAAGTGAGTGTTTTTACCACCCCTTGAGTAACCTATTATATTATGACCTCTCTGGAGTCGTACCTACACATGTAGTGTAGTAGAGAAGTTGTGATACTGTCAATATTCTGACACCAACAACTGTATATTTTGTAGGAAATAAGTGGATTCAAGGAAAGTGTAATATTGTATTTAGTATAAGACTTTTATCACTCTAGATTCAATAATAAAAATATGACACAAAAATAGGTGTCATAATATATGATCAATTTTCTCTATGGAATATTTTTCTATCATCAATTGTAAAAATATATTTTTGTATTGGGATAGAGTTCTTTACATATGGTTATTCTTATTAGGGAAATTATATTTTTATTAATAAAAAAATTGTTTAATAATTTTATTTATTTTTATTTTATGTTAATTTAAAAATATAGAAAAAATATAATTTAGCATTTTACTATAAATATATAGGTATTTTATAACATGTATGGATATGATTTAATATTATAATGAAGACTTTATAAAAAGGATCTTCTACATTTATCCCAATTAAAATCCCTTTTTATATCAATATATTCATTATTTTGATATATTAAATTTTCATATATAATTAAACACTAACACACAGACACACATAAATATTTTAATATTTTAATATGTAAAATAGTTGGAGTAATTTTTTTTGATGTTATGAAACTATATTTACAGTTTTAGAAGACAACAAATTGATAATAATTTTTTGTACTACATGAAGAGGCAGTATATATTAAATTGATACATCACACATGTTATAATTTTTTTTAATTATTCTATATAGAATAGTTCTCATCTAGTTCAAGACCAATTTTTTAAAAAAATAAATTTTGTCTCTACATATTCAACTAATATTTTATTTTATCCATTTTTTTAATATATTTTAATAAATTTTTGATAGAAAAATTATTATAAATTGTTTAAAAGGAAATTGAGATTCATAATATGTTGTTTACAATGAATTATTAATTTTTTGTATAAACAATATTAACATTGTAATTATACATATGATTAGTAATAATGTAGTCATTATATATGGAGTTAGTGTTAGCCCAACCCATTTTAAGGTTGAGGTAAATATATATATTAGAATTCCACTTTTAAAATGATATTTTATACATCTAAATTTTTATATGGCGGAAATTTCATGTTCTATATCTGTCTAAAATAATTTTTACATTATAAAACTACATACGTATATTATGTATAATGTTATATGGATGTCCTGATTTATAATCATATTATTGTATAATGTAATGTTCTATTGACTCATTCATTATTTACTAATGAGTCAAATGACAATTTTATATCATTTTTTTCATGGCCAATTAATCCGATTTTTCATTGGTTTTCCATATAATGATATCTTTTTAGGTTTTAATGCTGTACAAATGTAAATTTTATTAACATTAAATTTTAATATATTAATCCATAAAATAAATTATATTATAGTTTTAAAGGGTGTTTATTTTTATTTTTTTATGTAATTTTATAATGGTATTATAATGTTTTTGTCATATATGATTGTGTAATTTTGTAATTATTACTATCTAAATTATATTATCTCTAATTAATTAATTCTAAATTTATATATCTCCTATAATCATGAAATATTATTATTTTTATGGAACCTAAAACTTTTTCATGATCAAATTAAGGTAATTTGAAATTAATTTTTTTTTCATATTCAGGAGGAAAAGCCATGAATGGTTTTTCCTTATGTGATGGATGTTCATAGATTATATATACCATTGATTCATTGGGTAAATCATTGTAAATTAGGATATAACATATATATGATTAGTTGGTAAATTAATTCCACTGCAAGGCTTTATCCAAAAACGCGAGGATAGTTTTTATAGTGATCCTCAACATATGATATGATTTTCAATGCATAGGTGTTTGTGACACTATTATTAAATATATTTTTGTATTAAATATGAATATAAAATTATCACATGTATCGTGAGAGTTGAATCATGTTTCCAAAAAATTAAAAATCATTTATCGTGTTATATACATATCATTATGATATCATTAATTATTCGTGTTCCATGATTAGTTTATAATGGTTTTCAAATGTTGTGTTTGATCATAAGGGTAATAATATCATTCCAACATGATCATATTATTCTAAAAAATGATATATGATATTTAACTCCTATATTAACTATTTAATTTTCAAAGAAACCAACACATTACTATGCTATAATTTCCTAGATTTTAAGAATTAATATAATGTGTTAAAAATAATCGAGTTTGTTGTGTGTTAATTTTAAATTTGGGTATTCATGTAAAATATTTGAAAGAATTTTTTTTCCTCTAATTCCTAAAAATATAATCTTATCGGTAATGATTATTGTTTAATAATGTAATGTAGTTAATAATCATTTAAAATTATGTATTATGTATTTACATTATTATTGGGTGTTGTCAATTTATATCGAACAATGATTAATTTAATACTCAATTTTATCTTATTAGAAAGTATATAATGGTACTTAAAACCAATATTTCATTAAAAAAAATTGGACTAAGTTGACTGATGATGTTTTTGGATGCACAAAGTGTTGTCTTTTGTTCTGAATGATGACTAAGAAGAAAATAAATGATATCCCATTATATAAGTGGGTGAGGAAATACATAAATGTTGAAATAATTTACATGGATTTTCTAATGATTAATTGCTGGTCTGTAATTCAAAAAGGTAAAATGTTTGTTGAAGAACTTGGGATGCAAGTTTTATGATGGAAATGGGGATAATTTATGTTTCTAATTAGCATGGTTGTTGTTCTAGAATCATGTGTGCTCATCGACTACAATGATATTTACAAATGGAAGATAAATGGATCTTTACTTGTGAGTATTGTGGTTGTGAAGGTGCAGAGGATTGCAGTACTGTAAAAGAATATAGAGAATCATGGTGGAACAAAGTATTTTATGGAATGATCCATTATTATGAAGAGATTTGTTATCTATAAAATTTATTGGGTTTTTCGAGAAATATAGTGAAATTTAGTGGAAATATCAGAGATTTTTTATTTGGTTATAACATGGAGATGAGGTGGATGGAAGGTTTTAGGGTTAGTGGGATTTGACTATATATAGGACTCCACCCCCTTGAGATGAGTAAAATGACATAAATAGAAATTTAGAATGGTCGAATAGAGATGAATGTTCGTGGGGAACACGAGCTCTCTGATGTCAGTAAGCTCTGTGAAGGAATAGATCTTTCAATATATCTATTTAGATTTTCAAAAGAAGTGAATTTATCAAAGACGAATCTATCCCGACTAATATATTGAGATCTATGATCTAGTGTGCTTTTGAAACTAGAGGGATTTAGGAACTAGAGTTCTCTGAAAAGCATGGTCCTTCATGAAGGAGGTCTGAGATGGAGATTTTCAAGTTGATGATTTGAGTACCCAAAATAAGAGAGAAGTAATTTCAAGTGGATCATGAAATTATTGGGGTATATGAGTTAGTGTTATTATGATGTCTATGTTGTTACTATATTCTTCTGGATTGGAATGAGGAATGTTTCCCTAAAAAATTTGATTTCTGAATGTTTTTCAAGAAGAAAATAGATATTGCATTATCCAATTTGTGCGAACTGGGTGCAAAAACTGCTGAGGATTTTCACCTAAGTAGTTGAATAGGTAATGGTCATATCCTACATATTTTATTACATATTAAATTATTATTTCTTTAGTTTATTGTGTGGTATAAAATTATATCCATACATACCAAGGACTAGCCACCCACAGTGAGTAGTGAACATGATATATTTTTTTGTTCCTGTGGATGTGTGATTAAATTGTGTTCAGTAGAAAATAATATTATTAAAAACTGATAAAGGATGTTCCATTTTAAAGGAAAAATAAAAACAAATGATATCACTGATTCACCTCATCCCCTCTCAGTGGTACTTGGATCCTGATAGGGTACTTCACAACAATGATGTAGGATGGTCATAAAATGTCATTGTTTTTAATTAATTTTCAATGATTTTGGTTATCTCAGGATTTTTTTAATCCTATGATTTATTTCTAGGGTTATTATTAGTATATATAAACAATAATATATAATATTTAGTGACTTCATAAATCATTATTTAACATAGTATAAATAAATATAATGGAAATTTTAATTATTTATACAACGAGAAACCTAAATGGAAGTGGTTTAGATTCAAAATATATATTAAATTATCACTAAACATTTTACTTATATGAATCTTATCACAAATAATGTCACACTCTATACATTTCCATTATAGAAAAACAATGCAGTAAATATAAGGAAATTGTTATTACACGCATCATTAGTGAGACACCCAAAAATATTATTACATGTTATTTGAATAGAAAAATGTATATGATATATTATATTTAACACTTATTAGAGAGTGAATATGATTTTATACAATTATTGAATTTTTTTTTTGTTTTAGATCAATGGTAGATAAAATTCAACAAAACTAGTCATGATGATGAAATTTAATATTTGAATTATTGAATTGTAATATTGATTTAAAAAAAGAATTTTCCTAAAAACAAAAAAATACAATATATGAGAAATTTTATTTAAAAAAATTAATCAATTCGAACCTATGAAGAAACAATAAAATAAATTAATGGTTTTATTCTCATTTTACCATTGACTTTGAATGAAAGAAATTATCATTTCTTTATTTTGATAAAAATATTTTGAAAAGAATATTATAGTAATATTGGACATTAGTAAACGTGTAGATATTATCAAATTTTAAATCAATTTGGAAATGGATTTTGGATACTCCCATTTTAGTCAATGTTTTGGGTAATATTATTGAAAAATGTAGTTTTAGGGAAAAATGAAAAAAAAACTATAGAGGGAATGTTATTTGTCTCATTAAAAAAATAAAGGAAATATTTTGAGATGAATTATGAATGAAAAAAATTGAAATACTTTAATTGTAAAGGATATTTATATTCAGAACTTGAATATCAAAGAGACATGACTATGTCTTATATGGATATATGGAAATATCATCCTAATGAAACACCTATATATAATTTCAGTAATTATAGGTTGTATGGAAACTAGTCCAAATATTGATCCAATCCATGTATTAAATATGATAAATGGACTATTAAATATCTAAATACATGGGTAAAAATCGAATACTATAAAATCATTTATATGGTAGGGGGCCCTGAAAATGAATGGTGATGTGTATACTCATTATCTATTAAGTAACTAAAAAAGTGTCATTTGATTTTGGTTTAACCACTCTATTATATATATTTTTTTCAATGATAATAAAATAATATTTCAAATATATATATATTGATTTACTAATGAAAAGTCAAAGAGGTGTAACGATTTGTAACAATGTACAATACTCTTCTCCAATAAAAGTATGAGGGGATTCAATTTATTCAAATTTTATTATTCTTATTTAATAAAATTTTACAAAAAAAATTCGTGGAATATATCTCTCATTATATATATATTCTATATCATAATCAAGAATAGGGAACTCATTTATCAAATCCCAAATCAACTTATATAAATCAATTAGCGTAAGTCTTACTATGAACTACCAATGTAATTGTTTTTGATTTTATGGTTCATTTTAACTATCATGAAAATAATCCATCCCAATTTGTTTTTGAGATGGTCAATATTGGCTCTATGTCTATATTTTAAGAATATCTATCTATATTAGTAGAATTGTTTTGTACTCTATCACAATATAATGTTGTTTTCCTATTAATAGATCTCTTAACTAGTAATATTATTATATCATTGATTCCTTTCATAATTTCATAATCGAAAAACCAGTATATAAGAGGAAAAACTAATTGAATCTATACTGGGAATTTATATTCCCATATCCTTCGACATGTTGACTAACTATCCAATAAGATAATAGTAATAGTTATTTGTTAATTTTTACCTCTATTATAAATCTTTAAAATTAAAAGATTATAATTAAGAAAAACAAAAGATACCCAAAATTCATGATATATTGGATAATATAAGAGAAGATAAATACTTCTCAAAACTCAATTAGTGGTCAAAATATCAACATTTAGCACAAAATATATTTGATATACTGAAGAAAAAATCTATATACTATATGAACCCTTTTAATTCGTTCCAATTTAATTTATTTCTAGAAAAAGAAAATATCTTCACAGATATGATGAATATATTTTGTAGTGATTACTGTGATAAATGTTTGGTAGTATCTAAATGTGAAATTTTTATACATTCCAAGATAAATGAATAGAATTGAGTTGTTTTTAGGGTTTTATTAATGATAATAATAAAGTTGAATCTTTTTATTAAATTTAGAGAAAATAAAATGTTTATTTAGAATGGACCAATCCTATGTTAGGTAATCCTAGGGGGGTATATATATTTAAATCCAAAAAATTATAGTGGTAATTATTGATTATCCTAGACCCTAATAGACCATTGAAATCAATAGTTTTAATTTATGGTAAGGAATGTATATTTTGTTATTATAGATAATTATAATTAAGGTAATACTAACTAAATATGTAAACTATGAATGGATTCATGTTCCATTTTTCATATTAATGTATATAAACATTCAATGAGATTAAGATATGGTTTATTACTACATAAATATTCAAACTACTCTTTATTATAGAATGATCTGTGAAATATAGAGATTCATCAGTGAAGGCATTGAAATGGATATTCATTAAAAAAGAAATGGTGGTATTATATCCCCCACCAAAATAAAAATTATACATGAAAATTTACTCATCATATTATTTGGAGCTTATAGAGGTAATAATTTTATTAATGATATTTTTCATTATCTCGTTAGAGAAAATTTTCATTCGTATACTAATTAATATAGGATAAAATATACATCCACAAAAATGGAGATGGACATGTAATAATGGAAATAATTAGAATCAATTAAGGACTATGACTGCTCAAATCATTTCCACCAAGGGAAGTTGAATAAGGTGTTTTATACATTAATCAAAATGGGTCATGGTATCTAATTCCATATATGTAATAATAGGGAACCAATAAATATATATTTATAAATGATTTAACATGAAATCATAAGGGAGTTATTGAATTCCTATCTATACCATTGGATAATTCAACTGTCCAACAATGTGAAGGTAATGGATGTTAAAACAAAGGACATGGTACTATATAATAATTTATGGAATAATCCACAGTATAACCGTGATAGTTATGGAATTATAAGATTCAATAAAATTATATGTTTTCTATTAAAATAAAAATTTATGAAATTTCTATTGGATGAAACACATATCATGTCATTCATTATCCATACTCAAAGAAAAAATATGTATAGAAATAAAATTGTGCTTTCTAGTGGGACAATATAATGAGGGAGACTAGAAATTATTTATCATAGTGGTTGGTAGTATATAAAGTTGTGGTATAATGGTAGAGGGATAGAATTATATATAAATATTTACTGATTACTTCCTGTAAAACTTGTAAATCATAATGGATTTTGTTATATGTGTTCATGGTATTCCGAAAGGCATACTAATATTTACAATATAGTTAATCACCTTACAATGTTAGAAACTTTCATTAAAATTCATGATGGATTATCTCTCTATCAAAATTATAAGATATAATAAATTATGTTTTAAGGATGTATATATTACTATATTCTATTTTATTTGAACATGACATAATTTTTAACATCACGTCCATGTGATGTCATTAGTAATAATTGAATAAAGAGGGCATATTTAGTTCTTTTTATCATCATTAGACTCTTCATCAATATAATATGACCAATCAAACTCTATAATATATTCATTAAACATATTCAATGGATGTTGATGTAGGTTTGTATCAACACCTTTTTTTGGTTAATCTCTCACATAATAACAATTTCCATATTAGTACTCAAATGGAACTATAAAAGGATTTATATAGGAAGTCTTTTTGATTTTAAACATGTTGAGGTAAATATAGATATTTTAATCTTTTGGTGAAATAAATTTCTCACATAGTGTTAGATAATATTAACAATTCCACAAAATATTAATGTAGTAATAAATTGAAAAATGTGATATGCACCTAATAATTAATTATATATTGATTTTTATGGTAGGGAATTTTTATTTATGTTTAATATAATCATGGAAAACGATTATATAAATATATTTTTTTACTTTTATAGAAATATATTTTAGTACAATTGAAATCCTCAATCAAGTGCCCATGAAATATTATGATCTTTAACTTATACTGATCCTTTCCCAAGTACATGATGTGTTCTGTGTATCAAATTGTGAGGATGTACATACATCATCTATATCATGTAAAAAATCATTGAATATATATATCGAACATGACATCTAATTTTAGGAACATACAACATAAATCACTTATTGTAAAAATAAAGTAAAAAAAGTAAAACTAGTCACCTGGTTAATTTTCCGTATATGAATCTTATGTTTGATGAGGAACCATTTAATATTGATGATATAATGATTCAAAAGTGTCCTCATTTTTTTTCATTTTAGTAATGACGTTTTAAGTTACAAATTCATTTAAGGTTTGTACAATATAACAATCATTGATTTTATTCAGTACATCCCTTTAAATAAATAATATGTTTTCAACATCTTATAATAGAAAAAATTTATAATTGATGGTTCTTTATTTCATTTTGGTAGAATATTTAAATATAAATTCAAATTCACAATGAGATATGTAAATTTAAAATATATAGTAAAACTTCCAATGGAATGAAATATAAAGTATAAAAAATACTAAAATGTTGAAATTATTACAATTACAATCAATATTGATATCATATCAACAGTGATAACAAAATAAAGAACAAAAACCTTTACAAATCTAATAAATTCATTGAAATGAAATTGGATACAAGGATAATTGATTTTTTTCATGTATATAAGGCTATATAAAAAATTATAATATCAACTGTTTATATACTGAAATTGGTTATATCAAAATTATTTAAATTTTTGTGGTATAATATTGTATCAAATATGTAGATTGTGTTTTTTTTGTTATTAGTAACATAATAATATTAGTAATATTCTCCAATTTAACAAAAATATAATGAAAAACTAAATTACTTGGAAAACAATATTTCTCTACTACTATTATTAAATTTTTTGAAATATTTAATTTGATTTTAATCGAAATATTATAATACAATTGGAATAATATAATTTTAAATTAAATGGAAAACTATATTTTTAATATAATTGGATTATAATATTTTACACTTGAAAATGTATTTTCATAAAATATGTTTTTAAAAAAATTGTATTTATTTATTTTAATAAACATAATATCTATCATTGAATGATGCAATCACTTGAAACTAATGTATTGAAATATAAATATGAATTTAGATAAAATAGTTATTTTAATGAGATAAAAATAGGAAAATTTAATCTAAAAATATAATCATCAATAAAATAATTATTTTCTAAATATTTTAGGATTCCATTTCAAATTTTCATAATTCATATTTAGAAATTAAAATAGATTAAACGGTGCATTAATTTTAATAATCCATTAAAAAAATTTCAAATGGGTTTAATTAAAATTTTATGCATAAAAATAATTTAATAATGTAAATATTATTCACTAAAGTAATAACTATTATTCGGAGAAAAGGATTAGTTAGTGGGTAATGTCATAAAATATTATCGAAAATTGTATCTAAATGACGGAATGGGGAAATTACTTATCTATCCTTTTGTTATATCATGTATTTTCCCACTTTAATAAACATTCCAAGAAAAATAATAATATTTACACATTATGGGATGAGTATATGTTAAAAATTCCACTACAGCTCACCTATAAAAAGAATCCACCTCTTCCCAATTAATCCCATACCATTCATACATTTTTTATTTAACACATAATATAAATTTCTCCACAACAATTCACTCCAAAATATTTGAACATCTAATCATTTGAATAAGTAAAAAATATATTATTTTCATGTCGTTATATAAGTGTAAATTGAAGTATTAAACTTAAGTGTTTCCCTATACTTAGTAATTATTCTATATATTCATCATCTATTAATTCATAAATTTGAATTAAAATTTTATTTAAATATTATTTAAATCATTAATATTCTAATAATATATTATTATTTTTATATAGTAAAATGTATTTTAACTTTAACTATTATATCCTGTTAATTTTTGGAGGGTTTTACCACATACATAAATTATGTTACTTACATTACATCATGAACAATTATGAAATTAATAAAAGGTAATATTATGTAATAGTTATATATTTATTTAGTGTTTTATACTTGTGGAATGGAAATATGGATATTTAAATACCATAATTAATTTAAAACATCTATAAATTAAATAATTACTAAATATGATATTTGTATTTATTACACAGAAACTATAAGCACAAGTTTGAAAACATGAACATGGGAATATATTTAAATATTAAAACCATATAACATATCATTAAGAAATTTTTATATTATTAATACATGATCAATATTAAATTACCAAAATATCTAAACTAATGCTTCCTAGAAAACATAGAACTTAACACGAAAATAATAATATTAAGAACAGATCATAAATATGTGGATAATAAATAATTAGAAATAAATATCACAAAATTAAATATATATATATATATGAATATGGTTCTTAATAATAATAATAATAATCCTATTATTATTATAATGTGACTTGGAGAATGAACATCAAAGTGATTATTTGTTGTTAGGTAATCATTTAAAATGTCACATTGAAATAAATATTGTGTATGTTTAAATTATTATTTTCAGAATTTGATATTCATTACATATAAAAGATATTAGATATTTCCATCCTCCATGACCATATTCATTATAATGTTTAATTTTATTTATTTGTTTAAATTAAATCATTTCATATTTTCAATATCAATTTACTCTGAATTTTTTTTAAAAAAATGGGAGAAGGAAAGTTTTTTGTATTTTTGGAAAATATTTCATTTCATGTGATTTTTTATAAATTTCATCTAAAATTATTATTTTATATGATTTCATGGGTTTCTAGTTTATTTTATATTCTATTTTTTTCCAAAATTATTTAATTTCAAAATTATTACTAAACATTAATCAATAATTATTCTTATTATTGAATGTGAATCATTGAATAACATATACTAATATTTTTATCTCATTTTTTATCATTGAAAACATATTATGATAACATATATATGTATATAGTCTTTAATTATAACATTAATATTCAATATATTGATTATTATCATGTCTTGATGTTATTTTTATGATAATAATTTAATTCCAATTAGTTAATTAATATATGATGGAACTACAAGTTTTTATTGTTCATGTGGCACATATATGTATGAATTTTACTTCGGTAATTGTTGGGTTTAAATTTATATATCCCTACAATTCATTGGGTAAATAAATATATATCTTGATATACCATTTAAGGTACTATGGAGTGAACCTAGTCTGTAATGGGATTATGTTCACTACAATGATGATAATGTGTAGTGAACCCAATTCACTATTAGATTCTATATATATATCTACGTCTGTGTGTGTTATTTTTACCCTATATGTGATCCATGACATACGAAATTTCTTTGTTATGGTACTTTGATTCTATATTCATAGTCTCGTATATATATGACGCATCATACCTTTGTTATGTTATCTTATATCATGATTAAATAGTTTGGTTCCCACACACATGTGTCTCATGTCATATGTTGTAGAAAGATTCGTATGGAATGATTTATAATTTTTATCCATTATTGATTAGGTATGATTTTCTTAAATTATGTGTCAGAACAATGGTTATGTTTTTATTCAAACATGATCTTTATATTCTCATTTATGATCATTGATTATAATAACATATTTTCACCATTTTCTAAATATATGAGCTTTGACACTCTTATTTTTTCATTGAAACATTATATCTGAAATAAAAATATATATATCCCAAGACTAAAAGGTTTTTAGGAATAATTATTATCAAGTGTAAATGTTCAATAAAATTTCTATATTTAGTTTGGTTATATATATAGTCCCAAAATTGATAATACTAATTGGTTCTACTACGTGTTTTGTCAAATAAAATAATGAAAAATAATATAAAATGATGTATTATGTCTAATTTTTGTCGGGTTTATTCATGATATCATACGAGGGGTATCTCGTATATTTAATTATAAACCCATTGAGGTATTTATAACAATATTCACATGAAAATATATCCAACTTCATGTTTTGGATTCATGTTTTAATGTTATATTATTATTTTTAACTATGATTAGTTTGTTATTAATACCCCAAAGAAAGTGAATATGTGGATGGTTAATGAGTGTCTTAAAAATATTTTTTAATATATTTTGATTTCCCAAACTAAAAACATATAATAAGATTTATCATGGTGAAATATCAATGTTCTAATCACTAATTATGGTGCTGAATAGGAAATATGCGATGCTTAATTGGATTGAGATATGATAAGAATATTTCTACTAGCTAATGAAATTTATTTCTTATATTTATGATTTAATGTTAGGTACAAACATTAAAGGTAGTTTGGTTTATTATTATGAATATTGTGCTATATTTTTATATATTATAATGAAAAAAATAATTTTTTAATGTGTATGAAAATAAAATAATAGAATCATTAAAATAATTATTAATTCGATGGATTTGAATTTGATGAAATTTTTAATGCATTAAAACATTAATGGAATTACTCATTTGGAAATAGTTTAATTGTTTAATCATAATATCTAATAGTGATATATAATGATACGGAATATATGATAGGTTTTTTTCATGTGATGTTTGACATGGACGTTTCATATACATCCAAAAATCATAATACTGTAGACAATTTCAGGAGGAAGTGAACTCAATCTGAAAAATAATAAGAAGGTCAATTGTATTTAATGATTAATAAAGAAGGAATCAATCTAGACTAGGATGTGAAATATTTAGATTTATTTATATATTATAATGAATTTCCCTTTTTTAATATAGTCCATGTAACCAAAGAAATTTTTTTATTGATTCCATGATGATTAGTAGTACCCTTAATGGAAGGGGTAAAAATGAAATGTAGTCCCTAAATATGAATTAAACTACCAAGATCAATAATAGAATACAGGTTCTATTAAATTTGTGAAAAAATATTTTAAAATAATTTAGGAACTTTTATTTGGAGTTTAACCCTACAGTTTACATGAAATTTTAGGTAAAAATATTTTAGATATGGTAGGAAAAGTAGAAACATGATATAGTTTGTAAACGTCTTGAGGTTTTGATTGTCAAGAGTGTAATTTTGAGTATTAAAGAGATATATGAATTTTTTTAGAAATTGTATGTGATAAATTAAAAAATGCATAATTATATTATAGAAATATTGTAAGGGATTTCATGTTAATATCAAAATAATTAAAAAAATATGAGATTATGGACCAAATAATGTAATTAGATGATTTATTACTTATTAAGGAATTTTTATTAATGGATTTATTGGGTACATTATATTTGAATTATTTTGTGATTATTGAAGAAATTTATTCATTATATACACGATATATAGAACATTGGATATCATAATTGTTTTTGAAAGGATTTCACAATAGTTTTTATACAAAATAGAGGATGTCTATATGTAATAATGCATAAGAAGAGGAAATTAAAAAACAAGTTTAATGAAAATAGATTGTGTTATGTGACATTTTGTGATATATAATGGGTGATAATCATAGGATTTTAATCAATTTGTGAATTTTCAATATAAAAATATCCATAAGGATTCAATTCACACGGCTTCAGGTAATGATATATATAATGTTCTTGGAAAATAACTTTTATGTTGTGTTGGGGTGGGAGATATGTCACTCTTCGGATCATGATTAGTACATGAGATGATGGGTCATATTAAACAATCCAAAATATAATAATGACAATAATTACATAGAATAATTCTTAAAGTGACCACTAATAAAGACTGCTAGATATTTTAATCTGGGATCATGTGTTTCTAAAATTTTCATTATAGTTGGGATATTGATGACCCAAGAATGCATGGAGGTTTTCATATGAAATTTTTAGTCTAGTTGAATTAGTGAGAAATCTGAAAATGTTTCTCATTGACCAGAGTTTCCATTAATTTATTTATTGGTTTATTATGTTCTTCATGATTAATATTTAATATTTTACTAGTCAGACACACCTCAAGTCCTTATATTGGAAATCATGTTTTTTATAAAAAAATAAAAACATTAACAACCAGATTGTAAGGATTTTTGATAGAAAAGAGATTAAATTATGTGGATTACATAATAATTTTTTATTATTATGGTGAAAAGAATAAATTTTGAAGGAATCATTAGTGGGTTAAATTATAATGTGACTACATTTTTTGTATATATTCAGTGAATAATATTATAGATATTTTCATTGAATGAAAAGTTCTATAGTGCTATGATTTTTAGTTATATTTATTTTTCAAGTTTAATTAATATATTTTGATTTAATTTATATTGTTTTTATTAAATTATATAACCATGTGATGATTTATTTATCATTATTTTAATTTTTAAATATGAATTAAATATTGAGTGTACATAATGGAAAATATATCTTTTTATGTGAGGAGTATTAAAATAGAACTTTAGGGAATAATATATATTTTTAACATGTAATTTATCTTAATTTTAATTTATTAATATCCAATTGGGAATTAATTTCCAATTGTATCGGATTATCATCAATTAAATTGTTCATACTTTTAGGATTTAAATGGATATTTTATAGATTTTTTATTTAATAAATATTGACATTTTCATATAAAATTATATTCTCAATTGGGGAAATCATTCCCCAATTATGTTGATGTATCAATCAACACTAGTTTCAATCCTCATGCGTTAGGGAAATGTTTTTTAGGTATTATATCATTTTGGATCATTTTATGATGCCTGGAAATTCAATTTGGATTGTTATTGTTAAAATATTATGAATATAATATGAAATGAATGATATTATAAATGAAATATATGAATATTAAAAAAGAAAATTAAAATATAAAATTCCTCATAAAAAATTTCATAACTAATGAGAAGTAAAAGATTAAAATTACCCACTATGACGATTTATCATAAATTTTTTTTAAAAATTGATCAATGATTTGAAAAAGACATCTAAATTTTATGGGGAGATTTTGGAGAGATGATATGAGTGAAATATTAAAAAAATATGAATTTTGTTTTATGACATATTAGAGAATGAGTGATTATTTATAGGTTTAGTGAGTGGAATTTTGGAGAAAATAACATAATATTTTATTAAATCATTATATTGAGATCTCCACTTCTACCCCTAGTGCACCAATGCAAACCATAGAGATTCAAATTTATTGTTAGCCAAACATTGATTCCAAGATCACTCAATTATCGTAGAATTACATAATATTAAAATAAATAAATAAGTCTATATTTAATGTTCATTTTTTGTTGAAAATCAATATTTTTCTTTAGTATTATAGTTTATACAAACAAACATGCACATTATATATAGTATATACATTATCAATGGGACATGAATTAAATTAAAAGTAGTTGTCACACAGTTTGGGGGATGATTTCCTAAAAATTAACAATAATCATATATGCAAATATTTTACATATTTTTTATTTTTAAACTATTATTTTCATTGAAATTCAATATATGTATTAATATTAATATATGTGGATGAATTAATTTCATTAATTTAATTAAATTATTGACTATGATTTGATGATTCATTATTTCTTATAATGACATGAAAAGAATGAATATATTTTTCTAACCATTTTTGAATCATCATTTTAGGAAGAATGAATGTTTTGGTGGAATTTGAATAATCAATTGATCAATAATATGATACTGTTGATATAACCAGAGGATTGGAAAGATTGGACATATGATTACTGTTGGAAATTTCCTAATATATGATATATTTGAATTATTTTTCTCATTAATTTTTATATGATGTTATTTATTTCTATATTATAGATTAATATCTTGATGGGGAAAGATCATTAATCATCATGTTTTCAATATGTCATACATTTTATTAAATAAATTTTTTAGGATCATGTGTATGTGGAGAAATCAATATTTTCAATAACATTACATGATTATTATTTTAATTAGGTTTTAGTTAATTAAATTTGATCATACCACTTTACTTCATTTAATGTCTGAACTAGTAATCCCATAGTATTTATTCTCCCTATGTTATTATTCTCTTCTTCCATAGTCATGTATATACATATATATATTGAGTTTATCTTTTTTAGTCACAATATTTTTATGATTTTTATTTTATTCAATATTTTCCCCAAAATATATAATTTTAACATAAGCTAGGTAATTTTTCATTTATTAAATTATAAAAATCATTTTTATAACATTTATTTTATGTTGATTGGATATAGGGTGATAAAAAAATCAACATAGATTTTTAGATGGCTCGTCATCGTTATACAAACAATCAATGAGAATTATTTAACATAAAAATTATTATCCCATAAATTGGTATATTTATTTTTTGAGAATAAATTTTTATGGTTTAATAAGTCTTGATATATAAAATAATTATTAACAACATCAGTGATAAATTTTTAATTTGGAACAAAATTGTGTTATATCGTAACTCTTAACATTAAATTGTTTAAATTTTTTTAATTGATTTTATCATTGGGATACATAGGTTATATAGTTTTCATTCTTAAAAATGGTGTGATTACATGTTATTATTGATTCTTCTGACGGTATATTAGTTTAATTCAATATAAATTTTCAGAATAATCATATAAAAAAATTAATTCTTATTTGATTCTTGTGAAAAATTCCATTAAAAGAGAATAACTTTTTTATAATATCCAATATCTAAATTTAGGAAAGATAGACTTTGTTTGGTGGTTTATATATGTCTTTTATAAACTATTATTATGATTTAAATTTTAATTTTTTATAAATATATATTAATTACTTTTGATTGAGTTAAGATAACATAAGTGATAATGTTTATTTAATATTAATCAATTTTATTGGGAAATGTTATGTAACGAGAAACATACTCCATTTATTAATTGAATTCTCTCCCATTGTATGATATATGATTATATTTTATTGTATAAATTCAGTTTACTTACTATCGGGCCAAAAATATTACTACCATGTGGAAACTAAAGTCACGGTGGGTGTATTGTCTCTTTATATGTTTCCTAAAACAATTTTTACATTATCAAAATTCATAAATTTCATTTTATCAACCCATAAACTAAATAAATGTATCTTCTCATCAAGTTCAAATTTTTCACTATAGAAGAAAAATGATTATTTGGTATAATATTATTTATCTAAATTAATTATTTATCTATATTAATTATTTATATATTTAAATGGTTAAGAGAGAGGGTCTCTATGAAATATTGGTGATAGTAGACATACCCTTATTAAAATGAATTTATATTTTATTATAATAGTTTTTATATTAAATTATAATGTTATATTTTTAATTATTTTTGTTATTTTGTGTATTAATTAAAGGAAATCCAAAAAATTATGTTTATATACTCATCCAAACATGATATCAATATTGCCAAATTCGTTGAGTATTTTTGTTTTCTCGATTGAATTGGAGTTATTAACATTTATAAACAAATCATGTCATTTTCATTCCATTAATTATAAATTATTTTAGGATAGGTGGTGGAGAACAATAAATATTGAGTGGTAATTTGTAACATCTTTTGTAACATCCTATTACATACATTTAGATATATCATGATATTAGTTTTTATCTCTATTATATTTCTTATTTTCTAGGGTAATTCTGGGAAAATTTGGATGCATTTTTATTCCCTAAGGGTTGTGCAAGATTTGTTTACTATTAAGGAAAACTATATTTCTTGGCCTAAAAAGCATTAACCCTTTTGAAATCAAATTTATGGGGGTTAAAAAATTGTAAAAAAGTTATAACCACACCTCCAAAACATAAAAACCCATAGATAGTGAGTAATTATTGGTTGCACATGGTTAATATATCCATGATGAAAAACCATGCTCCCCACATTTAAAAAAAATATGGGAGAACATTTACAATGCATCGTGGGGAACTACCTAGCAAGAATACATGCAGGTTTTATTACACAACTTGTTTTTAAAAAACATAAACCCAATTTATTTTTCCAATAACCCCTTCTGAATTTAAAAGGTTTTATTCATCCTTGGAGGCTCCCAGTAGTTAATTTTGGATTCCCTAATCTAATTTCATTGTGTATTGAAGAAGACTAAATCAAATTTCATCACCTCAGGGTATGTTGTAATCCTATCATATGGTTTAGTCCAATCTACAATTACATACTCCTTATTAAATGATATATAATCATTTAATTGATGGATCTAAACTATTTTTATTTTTTATCATGATACTAGGTTGTAATCATTGATCTTATGTACCATTTTTCATTGTTGGTTTTCCATATTATTATTCTTCTATACTGTGACCCCTTGATTTTATTGTAGTTATTTCCATAATTTTTTATGTATAACAGAAAACATTAATTTCATAATTAAATTTAAATGAGTTTTATTTGATTGAAAAACATGTATTTTTGGTGACTTGATCTATTATTTAAATTGTAATTACATTTTATAAAAATCTAAATTTTAATGGAATTGAAATTATATGGCGAATTTATGAAAAATAACGGGTGGATTTGGAATTTATTTTTGATGAAATGTTTTTATGTTGATATTGAGAAAATGGGTTAAATTAAAAGTTGATTTATCATTTCAAGAAAATATAAAATCATATGATTTGATCATGAAATAAAAATACATGTTGAAAACGAAAATTTTAAATTTTATTTTGAAATTATGTTAAATGATTGATTTCCAATTTGATCATTTGATTGGACAATTTATTTTTTCAATCACATGTATTCATGGGTAGTTAGTATTTAATTAGGATAATAATATTAGGGTCATGATCCACTATCATTGGATTTATGGTGACAACACTGACTTAAATATGTAGAGATTTATGTCCCACTGTGGGTCCAAGAATGGGGTGTTGAATGATTTTACACTATTTCACTTGAAAGGTAGTGTTGATTTTAGTATCCACATATATTATGTTTAATGTTGAAGATTTTTAAGTGGGAGGATCCTATTACTAAATAAAAAATGAATGTTAGGGATCTTTTAAAAGATTCATTTTTCTCATGATTTGATTGTATATTTCATAGATTCATTGAAATGTTGTATTTTTTCAATCAGATTTATATAATATGTTTATATTAAAAAATTTATGAAACATTTTTATATCATATATCATTTGATTCAAATATTTTTTCTATTGAAAATATTTATCTATAATTTCATGTATTGTTTGATTTAAATTGAAAAACATAGTAGTTTATTGTGTTTTAATTTATTATGGAACACGTTATGATACCATACTAGGATTTATAAATCAAACCTTATATTTTAATATATGTGTTTACAGAAATTATTATACCATGTATTAAAAATGGAAAATGACCACTCAGTTGTTGTGGATATTCATGGTCTTGTGGTACATGAAGTAATGATGGTGACCGGTGTAGATGTTCCCCAATTATTATACTATATAATTTAGTTATTTTCCATCCCATTTCTATTGGTCAACATGGGTTGATAGTTCCTTTTGGTTGCTTTCCTTCTTATTAGGTGATTTTTAACTATTTTTATGTTTTATTCTTTCATTGGAGTGTTGATAATACTAATTGTAATATTTTACCAATATTTTTTTGTGAAAAATTCATTCCTCCTTCAATAATGTGTGATTCCATGTAATAGTACCGAACATGTAGGGATTTGGAACACCCAACATGCAATGTTTGTTCTGGCTCATGTATCAGGGTCAAATGTTATTAGCGATTGTTTTTTAAAAAGTGATATAAGATATGTAGGTTATAAATCATTCCTTTATGTCAGTATGTGATTTTTGATTCTATGATGGAAAATACATGTTATTTCTTAGTACTTTCATTAATACATGTGGTTATAATGATCCCTATGTTTGCATGGGAATTTTGGAAAACTCCCCGTGAGGAATTTTTTATTTGAATCTAGTCATTAAATTACTTCTGATTTTGGTATATTGAAATCCATATCAATAAATATCATATAATGGGATTAATATGACCGTATATATTATATTAGATATTGAACTAGATATTATTATGATTTATTTCATGTTTTCAATTGAAATTTTATATCATTAATTATCTATGAATAAATATGCATTGGCCCTAGGTTGATGTTTGTTGGTGAACAACATCATGTAGAACATTCCAGACAAAATAATATTGTTGGGTGTGTTTCATGTTTTTTTAATGTCGCATACCTCTCATACATATAAATTAAATTTAAATGGAATAATATTCCTTACACAATATAACAAAACTAATTCAAGACCATATAGGTTCATTTTCATTGGAATCTGGGAATCATATACAACATGTTCATAAAACAACTATTTCTTTTCCCTCTTATTTTATAATATATAGAACACTTTTTTTTAGAATCTTACTTAATACCCATATTTAAATGATGGAGAAAATAAACATTAGAAATGGTGAGCTAAAATACTCAGTAAGGGATATATAAATCATATCATACTCATATCACCTAGGATTATAAACATATAATATGAAAATATAATAATGCATATCAATGATGAAGAAATCTTATGACGGGAAAAATAATATATGTTTATTTAAGTACATAATTTGAGGGATCATAACACAATACATGTAATGTGAGGCTTAAAAAATGTATATTAAATATAATTTATAATATTAAATTCTAATTCCCGGGAAAATCATTGTATATATATTGTTTTATTCAACTATATTCACTACCTATTCCATCCGAGTATCACTGACCTGATTTCATTTCCTATTACATGCCTTTATTACTAAATCAAGATAATTACCAATTCCATCCATGTATATATCATGAGATATAATTCATTACCCAATTCATTAGAGGGAGATATAGGTCCCAAAATTCATGTAATGAGAAACATATATTTGTGTTCCACAAGATCATAAATCATTCCCTATAAAATATCACATGAAAATTAATAGGTTTCTTAAGAATCATTAAATCATAACAAAACCCTTGTAAAAGAAATGGGTTTCATATTAATCAATCCATCATAAATATAATCATACCATATGAATAATAGTGATAGTATCCTTGAAAAATAATCCCATTTAAACATTTGTATGATCAGATAATGATAACATAGATGAAAAATAATTTTGATAGATCACGTGAAAATTAATAATGATGAGAATATCCTTTCTTCTTATAGAATGATTCCTTTTCTAAAAAATCCATACAACATAATATGAAAAAAATCCATCAATATAACCTGAAAAGAATGTATGGAAATATTTATAGAATTAAGGTATCATGAATGTGTCAATTTTATATCATTCAATAAAAAAATCTCCTCATAATTTTTTCCAAATTAATCAAAATGTACATCATTATGAAATTGTAAAAACTATACATTTAAACCCATTTTGTAATAATTTAATAAATAATAAACAATTAATGGAAAAAATATAAAATAAAATCTAGAATATTTAAGAATACATATTAGATAATCTTCTATAATGAAGAGAAATATTACCCAATAAATACATATGTGTAAACATTATTATATGATATTGATATTGTGAAATTAATCCTTTCTTTATTTATGACATCCAACAACCGTATCTAAAAAACATGAATAATAAATTAAATAATTTAATTAACTTATTCTTAATCCATATTTATATTTATTTTTCATATATTTTTATATAGTCACTCATTTGATAATACTAATTCATTACTACTCATCTTCCAGGTGTTAATTAGATCATTTTTCTATTCATGTTTTGATGTATAAGTCTCAATACATATTCATAGGATGTAGATCAATCATTTGAATAATAATATTATGTGCATATATTATATATTACTGCACTATATACATTTATATAATATTTTTTAACCATTATTATGGGTAATAAATTGAATCACATCAAAGAGATGGTTGGTCATGTTTACACATGATAAAAAATATCATTAAGTTAATTCTGAAATGGTATGAAAGTGGATAGTGTATTGATTAATTTCCAAAATTAATATCATATTATAAATTTTATATGTATATATTATTTACTTAATTATACCCATCCATGTATTATGTTAATAAAAAACCTGTTACAGAGTATCGTGGAGACTGTATGCCTTATGTATTCATGTGTGGTACAATAATTTTTCATATGATGTATAATATATTGAATTTGGTGGTTCCATAATTCTAATAACAAATAATAAGCCATTTGATACTTGATTTATTTAATTATAATGGTAACAACAATTTAATAGGAAGTATAAGATGTAAAATCCTAGATAAATAAAGAATAATACATTTTCTTATTTATTAATATTTTTAAATTAAATATTAATATTACATTAATTTGGACTCTATGTTTGATGTTTTACCTGATACGCAACAACAACTTTCTTTTAAATCTTATAGTAAACACTAATAATATAGTAATATTATATTAAATGGTAGTTAACGCCTAGTCGTTGTGTTGGATGAAATTAATAGAACTATCAACAATATGATTAAACAAGTTTAAAAAATGTTTTTACATTTATCAAATAATAGTTAGAGGCATAAATTGTGAATGAATCCAATTTAAAGCATTAATACTCTATCATTCTTTAAAAGGTCGATTTACCAGCTTTTAATAGATAACTAAAATTAAATATACTTTTTTTCACTTTTATATGTTCTAATTGACAAAATAAAATTATTCTTCAGAATCAGGAAATCAAAATTTACATTGGATGAAGTTTTTGTATTTTTCTGATAAAATTCATTTTTAATGAATAGTGAAAATACTATATTTTAATTCAAAAGTTCCTTTTAATCTAGTTTATTTTTATGATAAGTTATATTTATAATATTTTTTATAATGTTATGGTAAATTTTTAACATTTATTCCAATTTTTGTCATTGGAAGTAATTTCACTTTGAAATTAGACATAAATAAGCTTCAATATTTTGAGTGTTATTATTTCATAAAAAAGGATTTTATTTTGATAGCAAGAATGAATATTACATTAAAGTTTCCCACTTCAGCCTTGGGAATTTGGAAAAATGGATTCAATATTTGGAATTAGGAGGTCCAAATTGTTTAAATATATAACTTTTATACTTAGACATTTTGAATATTTACTTCAGCCAAAAACTTATTTACCATGGTTCAAGGGTAAATCTGGTAAATAAGGGTAAAAAAAATTATTATTGTAATATAAAATTACCCTAACATGTGTCCTAATCCTATTGGTTGATATATTTCTGACCATGAGAATACGTGGGTCCATTTTGGGACACCATGGAGCTATGTGTAAGTGATAATGACAGTATATTTTATTTAAAATAATGTAATGGCCAAAATGACATAAAAAATATGTATTAGTAAATCAATTTTACGTGGCGTTATATAACCTATTTCTTCAATTATAAATATTAATTTGAAGGATAAAATTATTTCATACATCATGGTAATTGTTTTCTAATTTTTATACCACATATTAATAATATTATTTATGACACAATAATGAATTAGTGTTGACCTAATTAGTAAATGATTTAAATAAATAAGATTATAAATACTAAAACAATATCCAAAACCTGTCCAATTCTTATTGGATGATTTTATTTTATACATGGGTCATATTATCTTAGGCATTAATATTTTATGGAACTTTACAAACGTAAGATAACTTATTAAAAAAATAATTTTTTTACAATATCCTAAAGAGCCCCTCCTCCCCTTATAAATGGACACCAATTCTATCTTGTTCCTCACACCTCTCAGGACCCATGGAAATCCCAAACTCTTCCTAAATAAGATCCCCACATCCCTCTCTTCTTCCTAGAATCCATACATTAGGAAGAAGTAACTTCAGTGAATATTTTTGGTTCAAACCAATGGGAGATACCCGATTTAATGGAAATTAACGAACGAAGGGGTCATGAAGGACATGAGGTAAGGGACATCGCCTCAATATCCCTTCATTGAAGTATATTTTGACTTATACATGATGTTATTTTATATTTTATATAAAAACCTTTGACATTTTATTTCATTCAAATGAAATCAATTTTTATAAGGACTTGTACTAAATGACAAAAAAAAAGAATTTTTTAATGTATACGGTGACAATGACCTTTTCCGACACTGTGAGTATTATTTCATCATTGGATTCCATAACTATTCATAATATTTTTATAGGGAAGATAAATACCATAAACTATTTTATGTATTTTGGTATTGAAAATAGTTTTGATAATGGATTTTTTTATGTCAATATATTTAAATGATATATATTGATTGAAATGTGGAAATGTTATCTTTCCATTATATTTTTTATGTGATATCATTTTATAATGGTACATATAAATTAGACTACTGGTTACATGATAAAACCAATGATTGGTCGTTCGGTGATAAAACAGGATCGGTGATTACATGAAATGTCCAATGCATTGGTTATCGTAGATGGCCGTATGGCTATTCCATTTAGTGAAAAGTGTGGAACTCGACTGTAAGGTTATTCAATATAGGAATTTTTATGTCCCCAGTTAACTTTATATTTAATGTGATCTCTATATGGGTTTTAAGGTAATATTTTGGTTGCAAAATGGTATGAAGTGATATTTTATTCAGTAAGGAGTATTTACTACTTAATAAAGGTGAAAATATTACTTATGATAAAGTATTCATGGTTTACGTGTTGTTTTGAAAAACTAATAGTTTCCTTCAGTATGTATCCCTTTATGAGATTTTTTTCCCATACCATGTTTTTGATATCTTTTTCACTAGACATAATGTGGATTAGGGTAATGGATAGGATCATGAAAAATTCATGATGTTGAATACATGGAACGAGACATGACTCTTTTTTTCAAAAAGATTTTATTTTAGGAAAAAATGGAAACTATGTAGAGGTGACTACATTTTAATTCTTGAGATTAAATGTAATAGTTATGGCCTAACTCTCTAAAAATCTTAAATTTAAAACATCCTGAATGTTAATTACTCATTTAATTTATGTTTACGTTATGTTTCATAGTCGATTCCTTATGGTCGGTATCAAAGGTCTGTTTAGAGTACATTTGGTGTAAATATTGTTAAATTAATTTATGGTAAGATTAAAATAATATAGCATTTACATATTACCATGTCACTTCACCTAAGATATTTATGTGTTTATAATGGTTTTCTACAGAGGGAATAGGGAATCTATGTTGGGAAGGCATACATAGGAGAATAACCTACCAAAACAGCAAACTGAGAAGGTCAGAATTAGAACTGAATAGTATGTTATAGTGGTGGCTCGGTTGATAGAAGCTATAAATTGTGGAGGTATCCAGGGACGAGATCTGCCAGAATAACCAAAAAATCATGTTAGTAGTGGATCATTTAATGATGCAATGACTCCCATCATTCAGAGGATCATCTAACCCTGTTTTAGCTGAAGGGTTGATTAAAGCACTGGAGAATATTTTTGATGTCCTGGGGTGTTTAGAGCATCAAAAGGTTAGTCTCATTATTTACTATTTTCACATTTATTTTGATTAGTTGTTGTCAATTATGGAAAATATTAGGTATACTAGGGAGTTTTATGTTCATGATATGGTTGAATTCAATGGAATGTTTCTTGAGAAATATTTCCTTCAGGTGGTTTGTCTTAGGATAGAAGAATAATTCTTGGAATTGAAGTAGGAGGATGACTCAGTGGTTGTTTATGATGCAAAAAACCACTTTACTTGCAGGGTATGCTCCATATTTCATCTCAAATATTGAGAGTAAAATAAATCAATTTGACACAGGACTGAAGCCATGTTATCAGAGAGCATTAGCCTCTCGTGAATTCAAAATCTATGAAAAAATAGTCAGATGTGAAGAGAAGGTAGAAATTTAGATTTCGAATGATAAAGTGTTCCATGAGAGAAAACAAAAGGGGAGGTCCAGTTGATAGGAAAAGGAAACAAATTCATCAAAGAATCCTGTAAGTAAGAAAATTAAAAATACACATTGAGATAAGTGTGGTAAAT
The DNA here is from genome assembly GCA_963277665.1 of Viscum album. Taxonomy (NCBI): domain Eukaryota; kingdom Viridiplantae; phylum Streptophyta; class Magnoliopsida; order Santalales; family Viscaceae; genus Viscum; species Viscum album. Next base: position 1,808,030,506 of record OY728120.1, read on the forward strand.
AGAATACAAAATAATATTTATCAATGTCTTGAATATGCTTCCAGTGTGATTTGTCTGGTCATATTTCTCGTAACTATAAGGAAGATGATCAAATAGTCAATAAAAAACCAATGGTAAGATGTTTTATGTTCTATGAAACGTGTCATTATGAAAATTAATGTCCAACAAAGAACTCAACTGAGAAAAATTAGTCAGACAACAAGAATAAAAGGGTGGTGAAATCAATTACATCTACTTCAATAGATGTTGGGCAATCGAATGAAGTAGTATCAGGTACAATTTTTGTTTACATAGATTATGAAAATGTTCTATTTGATTTAGGGTCTAAAAATTACTTTATTTATGAGACATTTTCTAGTAAATTACGAATCCCATCTCATGATATTAATCTTGTACATATGTTATAAACACTAGGGGAACATGTATAGTCAAAAAGAAAACATAGGATCCTTCCAATCCATGTGTTTGGAAATAATATTCCTTAAAACAATATTGTTTTTCCTATAATAGAGTAGGATTTCATTTCTGTGTATGGATTGGAATTCTGTTTATCATGTTAATATTGATTTAAGAGCTTAAGAGGATTCTTTTATGATGGATTTTTATTTTTTGTACATGAATGAACAACTTCTTCTGATAACATATCAGGAAGCTGAGAAAGTAGTAAATAATGGAAATGAATGTTACCTTGCACATATTTTTTAAAATAATAAAACTGTCTGGATTAATTATGATCCAGGTGTAAATTAGTATCTTAATGTTTTTACTGATGAGTTTCTTAGTATTAAACCCGATCAATAAGTTTAATTCACTGTTGAAGTACTTCCTGATGCTAATCCAATTTCAACACCCCTTTCTCGATTGACTTAAATATAAAAATTTGAGTCAAAGAAGCAATTGGATTAGTTGATTGATATACATATCATTCAACCTAGTACATCACCATGGCATGATCCATTATTGTTTGTTAAAAATAATGATGGTTCATTGTGACTTTGCATTAATTATAGAGTATTTAATAACATAACTATTAAGAAAAAATATCCTTCACCTCAAATTGATGATTCTATTTATCATCTTCAAGAAGCTCAGTATTTTTTGAAGATTGACTTGAGGTCATGGTACCATTGGTTGAAATTAAAGGAAGAAGAAATTATATAGATTGATTTTTATACTAAATATGGACATTATTAATTTGTACTGATACCTTTTGGGATAACCAATGCACCTTCTTTATTCATGGATCTTATGAATAGAATTTTCTGTGAGTTTAGGGAATAGTTATTGGTTGTATATATTGATGATATTTTGGTTTATTCTAAAAGTTAAAAGGAACATGAATGCCATTTATGGGTTTTTTTGAAAACCATAAATGAAATGAAACTGTATGGAAAATTCAGCATGTGTGAGTTTTGGTTCAAACAAATTTCTTTTCTGGGTTCATTGATTCAAAAAATGGAAAAACTGTAGATCCTACTAAAATGAATGTTGTTTCTTAATGTCTAAGACCCACAAATATAACTATGATACATAGTTTTTCGGGTTTAGTAGGTTATTAATGGAGGTTTGTTGATAATTTTTCATGGTTATCTAGTCTAAGGAAAAAGTTAACTCTAAAAGGTGTTAAGATCATTCGGAAAAAATAATTTGATGATTGTTTTAAAGAATTGAAAAAAAGACTGGTGAATGCTATTATTTTTTCATTACCTTCCAGAGATGGTGACTTTATTATCTACAAGGATTCATCGTTGAAAGGACTTGGTTGTGTCCTTAAGAAAAATGATCTAGTAATTGCTTATGATTCATGACAGTTGAAACCTCATTAGTTAAATTATCCTACACATGATTTGAAAATTGTTGTTATTGTTTTTGCTCAAAAAATTAAGAGGCATCTTTATTATGGAGTAAAATGTGAAATATATATTGACCACAGATTTTTGAAGTATATATTCACTCAAGAATAATTGAACATGAGACATAAAAAATGGTTGGAATTAATAAAGGATTATTATTGGATGATCAATTACCATCTGGGAAAAGAAAATAAATTTTCTGATCCTTTCATTCGAAAAGGTATTTCAACATCAACCTTGGTATGTTAAAGAACGAGATACTTTGGTTTTGGATTTGATGAAATTTGGAAATGATGTTTCTGGTGTAAATAATTTCTCTATTTTGTTTTAGGTGTTAGTGAAATCACCTCCATCAGTCAGAATAATGTAAGCGCACAAAGAAGACAGCGAGTTACTGAAAAAGGCACAATTTTTTCAAAAGGGTAAGTTTCATAAATATAACATCGATAATGATTTAGTTTTTTATTTTGGGAAAATATTTTTCATGACTTGGGATTCACGGTTGAAGAATGAGTGGTTATGTGAAGCTCATAGTTCTCCATTTTTATTTCATTCTGGCAGTACTAAGATGTATAGAGATCTTCGTGACTATTACAGGTGTGATGGAATTATAAGGGTTTTTTCTTATTTTATTGTGATGTGTTTGACTTTTTAATAAGCTAAATTAGAGTAGAAGTTACTGAATGGAATGATTTAGTATTTACCGATGCCAGAAAAGAAATGGGACAATATATATATATGGACTTTATTTTGGGGTTACTGAAAACATCTCAAGGTAATAATGAAATAAGGGTTATTGTTGATCGGTTGACTAAATCTGCTCATTTACTTCTTTTTCAAGATAATATATCTCTAGAACAACATTCTCAGTTTTATATTAAATAGAAATTCAGGTTCTGTGGTGTTCCTATTTCTATTTTATCTGATCATGATCCCATGTTTACTTCTAAAATTTGGAAAGGCCTTTAGTTGTCATTGGGTACTGAGTCAAATTTTAGTACAACTTTTCATCCACTATCAGATGGAAAGTTAGCATAAACAATTTTTAATTTATAAGTTCTTAAATGTAATTGTTCACTGGATAACTTGGGATGTTGGGAACACCATCATTTTTCGGTTGAATTTTAATATAATAACAGTTTTCATTCTTGTAAACAGATGGATCAATTCGAGCCATTATATGGAAAGTGGGGTCAAACTCTTGCTTTTTCTGATTAATTAGGTGAAAGGAAACTGTTGGGACTAGAATTAGTAAAAGAGATAAAAGAAAAAAAAATTTGATTCCTATGAACTTGAAAAAATATCATAGTAGGTAGAAATGTTTTTTTGAATACCCAGAGTAAGGATATTTATTTTGAGGTAGGTGATCTTGTCATTCTGAGAGTTTCTCCATTGAAAAGATTGATTATTTTTGGAAAGAAGAAAATGTTGTGTCCGAGGTTTATTAGACCCTACGAAATCCTGGAAAAGGTTTGAATATTTTCCCACATAGTCATTTTACCTCTATGTTTATCCTACCTACTCAATTGTTTTCATGTTTCAATGTTGAGAATGTATATGCCTGATCTATCTCATGATTTGAGCCCAGAGGTATTTTTGTTGAAGAGAATATCACTTATGAGGAACAACTATATCAAAATCATGACCGATGGGAGCCAATGTTTCGAAAGAAGGTAATTAATTAGGAATAGGTTTTGTTAAAAAATCATATGGTTGAAGAGGCAACATGAGAATATCTAAATGATATGAGGGATAAATACCCCCACATATTTGATTAGTAAATAAAAATTTGGAGGTACACTTTTTTAAATGGGGGAGGGTATAACATCCCATGTTATTAAAGAATAATTCATTATAATATTTATTAATATTTGTGAATTAAATATTAATTTTACTTTTAAAATGACTCTATGTTCAATGTCTTACCCTATACACAACGTTGGGTTTCTTTGAAATCATACATTGCACATTAATAATATAATAATATTATTTTAAACGGTAGTTAACATCTAGCCATTATATTGGCAGGAATGAATATAACTAACTACAATATGATTATGCATTTTTGTTAATTGTGTTTACATTTATCCAATAATAGTTGGAGGCATAAAATGTGAATGAATCCAATTTTAAGCACAAATAGTATAATATTTTTTTAAAGGACGAATTACTGCCTTTTAATGTTGAACCATTTTAAAATCAAGTTTTTGTCACTTTTATACGTTCCATTCGAGAAAATAAAATTCTTCATTAAAATTGGGACATCAAAATTTACATTGTATAAAATTGTGGTATTTTTCTTATAAAATTCATTTTTAATGAATAGTGAAAAATATTGTATTATAATTCAAAACTGGATTTTTATATAATTTATTTATAAGGATAGAATATCTATTTAATTGGTTTTAAAATATTATTATATTATCTTTTTATTATTAATCCAATTTTGGCCATTGGATGTAATTTCATTTTGAAATTGGACCAAAATAAATGTTAATTTTTTGATAGTTATTATTTTTAAAAAACAGTTCACTTGTTTTGACATTAGGAATTAATTTTAAATTAATTCCTACAACATATATGTTTTTAATTTCAAAAAATAGATTCCATATTTGGAATCAGGAGGTCAATATTGTGTAAATAGATAACATTTTATTTTTAGACATTATGAATATTAACTTCAGTTAAAAATTTATTTACCATTGATAAATGGTAAATATTGTAAATATGGATAAACAAATATTATAATAATAATATAAAATTACACTAAAAGTGTCCTAATCCTATTGGGTTATAAATATCATACAATGTCCATATTTGGGTCAATTTGGGACCCAATGGGGCCACATGAGAGTGATAATGACACTTTATTTTAATTAACACAATGTAAATGAAAAATGACCTAAAAAAAAATCTTTTAGTAAATTTTTTTTACATGGTGTGATATAGGTTATCTCTTCAACTATAAATATTAATTTAAATGCTAAAATTATTTCCTATATCATGGAGTTTTTTATAATTTTTAGACATCAAATAAGTAAAAATATTTATGACACAATAAAAAAGTGGTGTTTATCTCATCAATGAATGATTTAAATAAATTAGATTATAAATACTAAAACAATATCCAAAACCGATCCAATTTTTATTGGATTATTTTATTTCAAACACTAGTCATATTATATTTGACTTTAATAATTTTTTGACTTTTTGAAACTAATTGTTATTTTTTCATAAAATAAATGTTTTAAAATTTCCTAAAGAGCCCCTCCTCCACCTAATAAAAGGACACCACATCTAACTCACTCCTCACACCTGTCATGCCCCTTGTTCAATCCAAATATTTCCAAAATAAGCTCCCCACATCCCTATATTTATCATATAAGACTTATTTTAGGCATAAGGGACATCATTTAATCCTTTTGGTTCAACCAAAATGGAGTTACACAATTTAATAGAAATTAAAGAACGAAGGGGTCAGGTATGACCTGAGGTAAGGGACTTCATCTCAATATATCTCCATTAAGGAATATTTTATTTTTTACATGATAATATTATATATTGTATATAATCACCATTTAATTTTCATTGTTTTCAAAGGGAATTTTTTTCTACAAGGTGTTTTACTAAATGTCCAAAAAACAATGTTTTAACGTAAGCGGTGACAACGACCTTTTCTGACGCCGTTAGTATTATTTTATCTTTGGAATCCTTAAAATCCATAATGTTTTAAAAGGAAAATTAATACCATATAACTTTTTTTCTATTTTAGTATTGAAAATTGTTTTGATAATATATTTTTTTTCAATATATCTAAATGATATATTGTGATTGAAATGTGGAAATGTTATATGTCCGTTATATTAGTTTTATGATTTAGGATTTTATAATGAAACATAGAAACATTATGGTTGGTTACGTGATAAACAAAATGACGAGTTATGATGTGATAAACCAGGAATGGTGGTTATGTTATAACATCTAATTCACTGGGTATAGAAGTCGGTCTTATGGCTATTCCATTTAATGATATCTGTGGAGGTCAACCGTATGGTTATTCCATCTAACTATGATTATGTCCACAGTTACCATTATATGTTATGTGTTATTTCTATTGGTTTTATGTAAAATTTTTTGTCAGAAAATGGTAAAAATGATCTTTTATTATGTGAAGAGTATTTACATCATCATAAAGATTAAAAGTATTACTTATGATAGGGTATTCATGGTTTACTTTTTGTTATGAAAAACTAACCGTTTTCTTTCATTGTAATTCCCTTACTGAGATTTTTTTGCTTATCCCATGTTATTGAAATGTTTTTTATAGGACAAAAATTGGTAATGGGATAAGGATGTAATAATTGAAAAGTCATGTTGTCTAAAACATGGAACTAGAAATGAAATTTTTTTTCAAAATCATTTTATTTTATGAAAAAATGGAAACTAAGTAGAAGTGTCTTGTTTGTAATTCTTGAGATTAAATGTAATACTTATAGCATAACTCATTAAAATTATAAACCTGAAAGGATCCTCATTGTGAATTATTCATTTAATTCATGATTATGTAATGTTTTAAAGCTATGTATTTATATTATATGACATAATATTGGATGATTTGTTGAAGGAGATTACCTCTTCTTTAGCATTCACTATCCAGATATCTTTTTAGGGATATTAGTGTTGGTCTTTTAATAATAGTATCAAATTTATAATTTTATTGGGTTTGTTTTGAAGGGAAATGTTCTGGACATTTTCGATCTTGATTGTTTAATGTAATGTAAATAAATGAGTGAGGAGGTTCACTTTTATAATTTATATGAGGGGAACATTTTAATATATAAATTTATAATAAATTCCATCTCAATATAAATACCTCTAAAAGGCCATGGATTATAATTTATGATGATATAATTTTGTAATATGATCAATAAATATATTTTTTACAGGTCTTGAAATTTTTTAATCCTGATGATTTGAATAAACCTTATCTAAAATATTTAAATTTTAACTAATGTAACAATTATGTCAATATTAAACATTTTTTTAATTATATTGTGTAAATTCTATAATAAATGAAACAAAATTTAACTTATAAGACCATATTATGATTTATTTTTGTATTTTGACGTTTTTATGGGGTTTATATGTTTTAATAAAACATTAATTTGGTAAAGTATCAATAATGTCAATATTGACACTATTCATTTCATGGATATTTAAAAAAATTAGGATTACAAGTTAGAATTGAACCAAATATTTTATTATATCTGTAATAGTTAATTTCCATATATAAAATATTTTTATCACCAAAATTATCTCTGGTGAAATTTATTTCAACAATTTTAATAACATTTAATTGATATTTCAAATAATAAAATAATTACTACATTAGTGTGGTGTACTTATTAAATACACTAATTTTCTTATTAAAAATTAAAAATAAAATATGTTTAAGAAGATAAATATTTTATATTTTAGATGAATATTCATAGTCTAATTTATCTAATGTATAATCTTTTTTTAAAAGTGATATATTTATTAAAAATATGAGTACGACATCTTTGAATATTCAAAAATAAAAATTAATAAATTTAATACCCTCATCCAATTAGAAACAAAAGTATATAATTCTAATCGAATGTTTTTTCCTCAAAACACACATACCCAATGAATATTGAAGAAGTGTTATAGTAATTTTATAATATTTGAAATATTATTTATACCCTTAATTAACTTATTTAACTTGTATAGTGTTATTAAAAATTTCTTTAGATACTATTCATAAAATAATATAATGGAATCCTATTTAAAAAAATTTGACTACTAATTAAAAATTTGGAATTATGTTTTTAGAATTCAAAACACGGATTTTTTTTAGTTTAAATTAATCTTTTCAATGGAATGAGAAAACATGTTTTAAATGTGAAAATTTTCAATGGATTGAAGAGTTCATATATCAAAATTTAATTTGAAATAGATTCATATAACTTAAATTATATTAATTGAAAAATAATTATCTAATTATTATTTCAATTCATTTATAAATATACTTCAACACTATAAATTATCGAGACTAAAAAATGATTACAATTAAAATTCAATAATTTATTACTATTTATGAAAACATGAAACATAATTGAAAAATACCAATAATTGAACTACGAGAAATTTTTATATCATTATTTAAAATAATTATTTAATTTTGTTAAATGAAATTGATAATGGGTTTACTTTTTTTATTTAAAATGGTTCCACAATTATAAGCCACTAAAATTATGCTTTTGAAAAATATAGGTTCTTATAGATAAAATTGTGTTTGTTTTCTTCAAATTCTTATAAAAAACATTGGATGAATATAAAAAATATTTGATCTAATATATCCCATATATGTTTAATTAATATAACTTAAAAAAATTAATTTTTTAATAGAGTAAAACTAAATGTATTTTGGATAATAATAAAAATATTTTTTTATTACAAAAAATTCATATATATTTTCATTTATATTTAATTGGTAACCAATTAATTCATATTATATTTTAATAAACCATATATTTTAATATTTTAGTTAACACTATTCATAAGATATAATTTAGAATCAATGTTATAAATATAATTTTATTCTAATAGCATCTCAATGATTCTTTTATCCTCATTACTGCATGCAATGAATGCTATTGAGGAATTTAAATTATTAAATGATAAATATTTATTAAAATTTCCAGGTGATAAATTATAAACCCCTTAAATGAATTTATCCCACTAAATTCATCACATATAAACAAAAATAATAAGATACATCTAGCTCGTCACATCCTCAAGTTCCCATGTATCTTGTTTTAATTGGTGGTTCCACAATAAAACATAAACAAAGCATGTTGATTTATTTCATAGTAATTTTTTCTCTATGATCTAGGATTTCTATTAGACTTTATTCATATAAAATATATTTTCCTAGTTGTAAGAAAAATGTGTTTTGATCATTTGAGGGATTAGGTATGTACATTATTAGGAGAGATACATTGAACAAATCAAGCACACGAGAGAGATTCTGTGGATGATACAATCTATAAGTCACCTAACCAGCATGATAAAGTATTTAAAAAGGAATTATAAACCTATGGATTAACATTGCCTTATTTCCGTATCTCATTACTCATTTCTAGTTATATATACATAGAAATACATTGTATCCCACATCAAACATTACTTCTTTTCATAGATTATCAGCACAACATTTTTATCGACATTCAGTTTCTCTTATGATATTTTAAATATATCCAAGCGTATCTAAAATATCTGTAAAATGTTAATGTCCAAAATATAAATTTTAACAACTTCATAACACCTAGTTGGATTTCTGCACTTCTCCTGATTGAGGGATTCATTTGGATCCATCTGAATACAACAATGAAATATATTATTGAATGAATATTAAACCACATGTAGGTGATGACCCAAAAAACATGGAAACTAATTGATAAATATCTCAAAAATCCTTTTAATTTATGAATTTCTCTCTATGACAAAGCATATATCCTAGGATGATATGAAATATAGAATCATAAAAATTTAACGTGTTCCTATTGATAAATTCTCTAGAAAATCATGGTAACCTGAAATACTGATATGATATATTTGAATTTGGAACTCCATAAAATCATACCATTTCATTTATATATAACATGGAAATATGATCGAATGTTAAATCTTCTCAAATATCCATCAAGTGTGATAACATCTTAATGTGTTAATCTAAATCACATATATCATTATGGACATTATAGGTTTTGGGAATCCGGATGATAATGTCCATGGGGATAATTACAAATTTAAATTCTGGTATGGGTAACAGGTGTAACACCCATCATAAATAATTCACATAGCATTCACTTTCTGACAAACCAATCACCAAAAACATATTATGCATTATATTTCTTCTTGTTATCCCAAGAGAAATACGTTTTTGTTCTCTACATGAATTTCTCTATATATGATGAACAATTAAGGATGAACTATGAGTCTCATAGAATATCTCCTTCTTTTATTTTATAATTTTATGATTTCAAACATGGTTCCTAATCCTTATTAGTCCATAAAAACAAATGAAATTTGGATAAATTCACACCATCTTTTGTAGTTCTACATCACCCTTTTGGACCTCCATGATTTTCCGTTGTATAGATTATTGAAAATACATTACTAAAAGTTGTTATTTCACCAAATACATAAAAATATAACAATGAACCATTTGAAAATCCAAAAATATTGGATATTTTGTGATCCAAATTATAAATAACATGTCATGGCCCTTTCAAATGAAAAAATATACCTCCTTGTTCTCTTTCCCAGGGTGGTAGTGCGTTGAGCAGTCATGATCATTATTTAATTCCAATCATCTATTTTTGTTCATATTATGCTTATTTTCAGTGAGAATTCACATTAGACATCAATGATCAATGTATATATCACACCTTTCCCAATAAAGATAATTCCCCCATATTTTTAATTCATGGATTACGAAAACAAAATGAAATTCATGAGTTGGGTAAATTTTTTCTTGCATATTCAAGTATTGTGGGAAGTAATATATCACCATATCATTATATATGAGTATTCATCCCATCCCCATCACTGATTCATCACTATAGGTCATAAACATCTCTCCACTATATGGTAGTGTGAGAACGGGTGGAACAACTAACATAATTTTCAGGTCTTTTAAATTCTCATCACATTCATATTTCCACATGAACATCCCCCTTTTTAGATTCATCATTTATAGTTTGTTTTATAGTCATGTAAAATCTATTATAAAACAGAGATAATATTCAGACAGCTGAATAAATCATCAGATAGTAAGAAATATTTTTGATCAACGAAAAAATTTAATAACAAATTTCCTTGCTCAATCCTCAGATATCCCATTTATTGAAATTATGTGAACCATAAGTGGAACATTTTTACGAAAAAAATAATAGTTAATAAATTTTTCATAATTATTCTTGTTTCATAGAGTCCTTATGAAATACCTCAAGTGGTATTTATAAATTTTTTTTCAATTCAAATATACAAGAATATAATCTATAAATACAATAAAAAACTAATCATGATAGTCTCTAAAGACATTATTTATTAAATCCGTTCAGATAGTGGGGGAATTATTAATACCACAATATTACATTATAACCACAAATTGTCCATACCTTTTCTGGAATTCAATCTTGTTTACATCCTCCTACATGAACCTTAATCGATGATACCAAAAAAAAGCTAAACCATGTTAAAGTATTCAGCATAGTATAGATGTCCGAATAACTCATAAATATAGGTGAGAAGTTATTTGATTTTGATTATTATCTTTTTGAGTTTCTAATAATCAATGAAGTGTCTCATTGATCAATATTACCTTTTTGAATATTGAACCAATTCACCACGTGGTCATGCAATATGGTGCATGAATCCCTTGTCAGGATTCACTTGGATTTCCATGTTCGACTCTTCCAAATAAATTGGGGACATACTATAAGGAATATATGAAATATGTATTTCATCTAGTATGTGTTCTATTGAAACCTCAAATTCATGCTTCGGTGAAAGAAAAGAATCCTTTCAAACATAACAGAATCAAAATCCAAAACAATTGTTAGATACATATTCTTGAGTTTATACCCAATCATTTTACATATGTATCCTTATTTGATAGGAATAAATACTAATAATATGAAATAAATTTCTAATTGAAGTTTATATTCATATTTTATCCGTTAGATCATCATAGATTCAATTGGAATATAAAATTTAAATTCCCTTCATTTAAAATTGATATGATTTCCATATAGTGAAATCCAATACTTTCCATGAATTACGCTGCATTTCCCTAAAGGAAGATTAACAAGATTGCATTGGGAACATCACTGAAAACATAATCTAGAGAAGAATTATATGCACGTGACATAACAGTTCTTCCCTAATGATTTTTCTATCTATCGAAAATTCTAATTATTATGGTAATATGTTGATACCTATAAAGATTTATTTATAAACAAAATATTTGGGGGAGCCATAATCAAATAATTTTTTTTTTCTATTTTTGAGTGGATGGTAGTTGTATCTTTTATCAAAACATTATCACACACCAAATCACCAATAATGGTCGCATGTGTATTTCCATTTCCTTTTAACATAAAAGGATGATGACATCTATCATAATTGATAAACTTTGTATTAGGGAATTGATTAGCATAATTCCCCATTTCTGTTCACTTGTTTCATTGACTTGTGATAATATCATTCTTTGAATACCTTTTTCTATATAAATTGTTAGTAATATGTTTTCCATCACATCCTTAGTAAATTACCAGATGGAATTATTTCTCCCACATAAAACCTTTACTAGATCCCTTAATAATGAGTCTTACATTTTTATTTCATCATTTTTGAGCATAAAAAATCAAATATTATTTTAATGATGGTTTGTAGATTTACCTCTTCTTATCAAGACTATAAGGTTGATGGGTAACTCTATTCTCTATCTCAATCATGAGAGAAAATAAAAATAATTCATTATAACTATTTAATCCCATTATATATTATTCCCATTGGAGGCATGGTTTTGTACTATTGAATAATATATCAGCCATGCTCTCAGGTTGGATGATAACACAGGAAGTGTACCATGCATGTCTTGGAAATGTTTTTTCATAGTTACCAAAGGATTCATAGGAATTTTAATTTTGGTCAAGGAACTCCACCATCAAATTATGTTAAATAAAACAAGGAATGTACTTGTTGAAAATTATGTTCCTGAACTCATATCATAATATAAATTCAATTTGATATTATTCCTTGATATTATTGATGAGATTCCAATATTGGATTGCTTCAACTTCTATATTATAGACTTCTGTGATGATGATATCTTGTTCATAACATTGGAGAACTGGAAATATATATTTAGTGGTACAAATATATTTTTCATATAATAGTTGATAAGAATACCTACCGATTGAAGGGTTATTCTACCTTAAGAAGGACTGAACAAAATATTTTTCAAAACATTTCTAAATTAGATGTCATGCATGATTAATATATTGAAAAAGAGTTGGATTTGTGATCATATCTATAAGATTTTTCATTCCATATCCCATAGAATTCAATTTCTAAGGAGAACAAACAGGTCAATTTTCATTAACATGGTTACTTTGGGTTCTATCCAATGACTAAAAACAAGAATCATAGTATGTCAAAAAGTAATCATTTTGTAAAAAATACACTATTAAGATAAATTAATTATATAATTTTAATTTTGGACCTCTTCTATTTTCTCCTATGTTACTCATGATAATTAATAAATCCCTATTATTTTGACCTATACGTCAACTAATCTATAGGGATAATACTACACTTTTCTTATCATAGTTTCTAGTGGTTAAATAAACCTATTCTCTTACAGTGACTATAACCACCCATAAATTTAAAAACCAATATATTACATCTAAATAGAAGAATATTAATTAAACCACATAAAACAATCATGACATTACCATATATTTTTAGTGACATTAGAAAATGAGACACGTAAAACACATGTTCATAATCATCTATACATCCTCCTGCTTATTCCTTCATTTTTGGAAACCTTTGTGACACATGATACTTAATAAATTTTGTCATATTATGTGGAAAAGAATACTAGGAAATTTTGATCTATGATGACCAGTAATGGAGGTTTAAATAATATCATAATCATGATATATAATAACGTAAACATATAATTTGATAATTTAATCCATATAGTCAAATAGCTTGAAATCACGTAATAGGATAAATTTGAGTAGATAACCAAATAACATGTTTCCTGAGATCAAAATATAAGACATGATATTTTTTAATACACTTATTTATATGAAATCATTTATTAATTTGTCAAGGATCATTTCTCAGACCATCATAGTGGATATTATCTATTAATAAACTAGGTTCACTCCCCATCCGGGCCCTGTTTTTCTAAAACACGATCATTTCCCATTAAAAACCCATATTACTGAACATTGAACATTTTCCATTCTATCCATATCTATCACATGAGATATAAATCATTACCAAATGCATTTATGGGATATATATTTCCCTCTTATAAAATAATGAAAATCGTAAATATGTGTGACAAAAGAATATAAATGATTCATTATATCTTATCTCATTAAAATAAGTAGTTTTCTTAAAACATTTCTTACTCACATCATCAACCATTTAAATGAATAGGTTTTCATTTTTATCATTCCATAATAATGGCACAATACAATTAGAAGAATAAAGATACAATCCTTGAAAAATAATCCAGTTAAAAAATACGTGAAATCATAAAATATTACTATATATGGAAATTAACTTCAAGAGATCACTTGATAATAATCACTGAGTAAAATATCTATTATTCTATGAAAACATTTCCTTCTCATAAAATATTTTGCATCATTAAAACAATTATTTTCTTTGAAAAACGTAGAATGATTATAATGGAATATTTGATGATTTAAGGATTCATAAAATTTAAAAATTCATTCAAACAATTTATGTAAAAAGAATTCTCCTCGATCTTTTCCCAGATATTGCAAAATGTACATTGTTAGGAAAATAAGAAAAACATTCCTTTCAAACTGTTTAGTAAAAATTAAAAAAAATTGGGAAAATGTTATTAAAATTTTTTATAATAATATTAAGAATATTTTAGAATATACTGATAAGTAACATTTACAGAGAAGTTAAATATTCCCAGATAAATAAATATATATTAACAATCACAAAAAATTATGATATTTGTGAAATTAACCATTACCTTAACAATGATTTTAATCGTATATATTTGAAACCCATGTATAATGAAATTGATAATGTTACTAAATTATTGAAAAACCTTATATATATTTATTATATCAAATATTATTATATTTATAATTGTTTTATAATAAAATATCATTATTACTCTTCTTTCAGGTGTTAATTGCTTCATTTTCATATACATGTTTTATCATATATGTCGTGATTCTGGAAAATAAGATATAATTATATCATATAAATAATTATATTAAGGTATTATATTTATTATTTATGTATTATATATATTTATATAATCATTATTTAATGGGGATCATGGATAATTAATTTCATCACAACGTGTAGGTGGTAGGTCAATGTATACACGAACGACAATCTCATTCCATTAATTCTGAAATAGAATAGAAGTGGATGTATTTTATACATTCATTTGGAATATGTGTAATATTATAGTTATTATAAATATCTATTATTTTCATTTTTACACCCATCCATGTAATGTGTAAATAAAAAATAGTTTACACAATGATAAAGAGAGGGGATGGCGTATGTACGCTTGTGTGGTAATTTCATTTTTAATATGATGGATAAAAAATCAAATTTCTAATTCCATAAAAATAGTAATATCGTAGAATATATGTGATAATGGATGTATTACTTTTCAATGGGAACAGCTCATTAACATCAAGTAGAAGAAGGAATAATTTTGAATGGGTCGGTGATGGAGATTACCGCTTCTTCATCGACATCCCTATATATCTCATATTAAAGATACTAGAGAAGGTATTTGGAGAAAACAACATCTTGAATGTAAACATAGTAGATTATAACATAAACCAATAAATATTTTCCATGTAATGGTATTTTTTAAACAATATAATTTTTATTAACCCTTAGTAAACCTATATAAAATTTATCTAAAGTAAAAAAAAAAATCCAATAATAAAGGGATGCACATTTTATTTTTTTGGATTATATTAAACAATAAATGATACATTTATAATAAATTATAAAATATTTTATTAATTTCTTAATTTCAAATATTTTTTATTATTTTTAAATAACTTATGAAAACATTATTTTGATAAAATATCAACAGCATCCATCTTGAAACAATTCATTTAAGGGATTAATAAAAATTTCAATATAAAAATATAGATTTGAAAATTTTATTTTATTATACCCATAATAGTTCATGTTCATCTGGAAATTTTTTTCATTATTTATCCCAATCTATATTTATTCAAAAATTATTATTTTCATTTATTTGATATTCCAAGTAATAAAATAATTACCACATAAATGTTATGTAATTATTTAATATTGCTATTTCATCACAAAAAATAAAAACTAAAATACCCTAATAAATATATATATTATATATTATAGTATAATATTTATATCAGAATTTATATATTTTATCACCCAATATTGAAAATGATATGTTTATTAAAAATATGACTTTGATGTCATTAAAAAATCATTAATTAAAATATAATAAATTTCATACTCTCGTACATGTGGATTTGAAGGGACATTACTTCACCACAAGGATGATATTTTTCAACAATATCCTCTTTAAATGGAATTAGGATAAATGTCATTTTAATTTTATTGTATCTATAATATTTATTTTTACCATTATTTACCAGATTTATCTTTTAATGTGTTAATAAAAGTTATTAAATCTACACATAATAATACCAAATAATAAGACACCTATTTAAATAATATGTACCCACTAATTAAAAATTTGGAGTCCACTTTGGGATGAATATTACACATAATATTTATAAAAAAAATTAATATTAATCACTATTATAGAATGAGAAAATATGTTTTAAAAGTGAAAACATTCAAAAGTTTAAAACAAATTTATATAAAAATTCAATGTGAAATTGATTGAAAAAACGAAATTGGATTGAATTATATAAAATTTATCTAATTACACTTTAATAAATTAATAAATATTTTCTAACAAAACATATTATTTAAATGAAAAATCGTTTTCCATTTAAAATGTAATAATTTAAGATTATTCATCAAAAAAATGAAACATTTCATAAAAATTAAAAAAAATTAAATAAAGGTAAATTTTAATATCACACTACAAAATTAGAGGTTTATTTTGATATATTAATACAATAAAAGTCTCAAAATTTAAATATAAAATAGTTTCTCTATTTAAAGGTCGTAAACTTACCTTTATGAAAAAATTATGGTTTTAATGCATAAAATTGGGCTTTCTAAAATATTATTCCATAAAAATCTATTGGATAAATATAAAAAATATTTTTTCGAAAATATAACATATATATATCATTAAAACCATTCACTAATTTTCATATTTTTATATCTTTTAAGAGAAAATGAATACGAGATAATAAAAAAAATCATTATTAAAATCAATGAGTATATATTTTCATTATTAATAAATTGGTTAGCAATGAATCCATCTTGTATTTTTTTGGGGAATATAATTTCATAATTATTTAATATTATTCAAAATTGATAATTTATTTTCTAAGTGATAATGTTAATTTTATTCTAATAATGTCATGTGGAATTCTCTAAACTAACATTTTCATGAAAATAATAATATTAATGAATTAAAATTATTTAAAGACTGATTTTTACAACAATATGAGGGTGTTAAAAATGTTTCAATACATTGGGATTTGAACCTAAAACTATTCTTGTTTAAGAAAAAATTATTGTACCTCATGTGGATATATCTATAAATCATGATTAAGAATTTATTCACCAAATTTGACAAGAAATACAAGGATCTATGGATACTCAAGGGGATGAGGATTGGTAAAATAAGATAGATAACATTTTTAATTTCATAAAGACTATTGATCCAAATATTTTACAATTATTTACCTTCAAGATTGATGGGCCTTGTAGGAGATGGTGGGAATCAATGGTAAGGATGAAGAATCACTATGTTTTAGAGTGGAAGAAAATTTTAGATATATTCACTGATCTATTCTATACAAAATGTATGGGTTCTGGTAAGGCTATAGTTTTTTTCTGCCACCACAAGGAAGAGAAGATGGTGGTATAGTGTCAAAACATATTTTCCGATCTTTTGTAGGTTTCACCTAATATTATATTGAATGTGATGATTAAGGATCAATGATTACCGATGTGTCTCTATACTGATATCCATTTATTCATCTTCATAATTATGATAACTTCATTGGATAAAATAATTGATAGACATTAATAGTTTTTCTTGATCTAGATATTGTTTCAAGGATGATATGAGATCCATTTTATCCATTTGGTAGTTATGTGTGTTTATTTAAAGGATAGGGAAATCTAAATAAGTGACATGGTTATTCAATTGGAATGTGTATTTTAGACCTAGTGTATTTCTTGGAATATTCCCTTTGACCTACCTCCATTGTGAAAAAGTTTCGAATTTAAAAATGGTTTCCTCTGTGTATAGAAACCCAAATCTTTGAATATATAATTTCATGATATTAGGAATAATTAAATATCAGATTTCATTCCATGGATAATAAAGTATTTTGTCATGGGAGCCTAGGTACTTAATCGATAATCATCAAAAGGCAATTTAATTTATTCTTCATAATGAGCACATAACTTATATTGTGCCCATAAAATATCATTGGATATCAATGGGACACCATAAACAAAGGGATGAGCTAAATGACCAGGAAGAGATTCAAAATTATGCTTTTTAAAAATTGTTATGAAGAATAACATAATTACATAAAAATGAATAAATGGTAATGAAATATATGGAACCATTTCATGTATGAAATTGGGATAATATCAACATGGAATCATAATAATGTTGAAGAAAAATGAAACATGAATATTTCATGAGAAATGCTCGTTTCAAACACGGGAGCACAAGTCTAGGTTTACGACAATGTCCATTTCACATGGTAGAACTTGTTGAGGATAACTACCGTGACCACTGCACATGGTAGCCCAAATCAAGGTTAACCGCCAAGACCATTTCACATAATGTCTCATGAGACTGAACATTACCTAATGCATTGGGGCACTATGTAGGCATACCCATCATAAAGTGATAATGAATCTTACTTCCCCTTATATAATCATACATAAACAAAAGGGAACCTGTTGAATGAAATGGGATTCATAATCATGTCATAATGAATAATATTATTTGTGTATCATATTAGTGTCATTTACTAAATTTAATTAGAACATACATGGAAACACATAATATAATATTTGCATATGTCATGGTAGGTGATGTCAAACTGAAGTGATAACATGTAAAAAGATTATTTATGAAATTTTAGCATTAAAATATTCCAGTGATGTTTTAATAATAATACTAATGATAATATAAAATAAAAATGGAATAATATTTTATATAAAATTATAAGATAAATAAGATGGGTTTCAAAATAAAATGATGGATTTATAAAAATATATATGGTTTTAAAAAATTATAGAGTGCACATGAAACGAGGTAAAATTTTGGAATTTCCCTCAAAATGGGATTGCTTATCTGGATGTATTGATGAGGGAATAACTTAAAGAATATATATAACCAAAAGAGAATAACAAATGGATCTTGATACATGAGTTTGGAAATTTAAACAAATATTATAATATGTATGTAAACAGAATATAGGATTTCCTTTGTGTAAAAAGAGAGTACGAATAACCCGAATGAATAATGTAGGTTCATGTAGAATCCTATACAAATTGTTCGACGTTGATCCCCACAAGATATTAATAAAAGGAAATATAAAATTAGTTTCATTAACTAATAAATCCCTAACCTATTTTACATGTAGTTTGTTTATTATGACATTTTTATGTTCATTAAATTCTATTTTGATGTGTTAAGTGGTTCAATTTCATTGTTTGGGTCCATTTGTTTCCAGATCGATTTACTTTTATACATGAATGGATAATCATGTAAAATAAGGATGGTTATCCAAAATTTCTGTTATATTTTATTATCTAACATAAAAAAAATTAAATGGTTGTAAATTTAATTTTTTACATAAAGTGAAAATGAATCATTATATAAAACATTAATGATAAATTTTTCTATTAATTGGTGGTTTCTGATATCAAGAATCACATTTTGTTTTTTTAATCAATACGATGGACAAATTTTTTTCAAGAAATATATACGAGAATGAAAAGAAAATTATTGTATTTCAGAAAAGTCACAAAATATCAACCTAACCATTATTATTTAAAAATAGAGATTTTATAACTATATCTGATTTTATAATGATTCAAAATATTTCATAAGGATTATAAAATTATAATAAAACTAGAATTCATAAAGATGATATTTTATGAACACATTTTAGTAAACTAAATTTTCATTTAAATTAATTATGTAATTGAAATTAATTGTTTATAACTTTCAAAAACACAAATACTATTAATATGGTCATATTATTTCTTATAGGATGCCTATATTTTATTTATACATTCAAGGGTGAGGTGACTATTCATATTAAAAATTTATAATTCAAAAGGGTCATATTAATTTTTATAAGGGTAGGTTACTATTAATAAGGGTAGGTTACTTTACCCCAAAAAATTATGTTTGTCCCATCAAACCCCAATAATCACTCTAAACATACCCATGTATGTCTGATTTTTGTAATTCAAGACACTAAAGTGTAAAAATTATATTTAAGGGTTGGTAATTAACTGTCTCATTAAAAGAAATTGTCAATTCATAGATACATAATGATTAAAGAATTTCATTATATTTACTTATAAATCCTTGGGCTGTTACATTTTTCAACCTTATGAAATTTCTCCATAAAAATTTCCCTTGACATACTATGGTGAAAACATGTGAAGGATTGTATACTTTTATAATAACCATTAAAAAGGAAAAATTAAACATAAGAGGGATATACTCTTAAATTAAAATTATTCCCTAACTTGTGATTCCCGAGGATTTAATCTTGGTTATTCGTGATCTATTTCTCAATATGTATTCTTATGTTATTATTTATTTCTTATTACTATAATACAATTTTTTACTAATATTATAAATTTACCAACAAATATCCACCCAGATTCTCAAACCAATAGTGCATCATGATTTCTTGTCGTGCACCAGTTCCCATTTTAGACATGCTCAAATAAGTGTTTTCAGATTTTACCCCTAGCAACATTTGTACGTGATCCACTTCTACTGGTTTGTATGTAGAAAGGGATGTATTTTCTCGATAAACCACTTTATCTACACTTAACAAAATTTAGGTGTCTTCTTATACATAGTCTCATAATAAATGTTCTTACTAAATTTCTATATTCCTAATATTCGAAAATAACTAGAACCTCACTCTAACACACAATATAGAGACCCTAACTGTGTGTATATGTCAATACATTATTCTGAGAATAATTAAACATAAAATAAAAAACACAAAATCACTAATTCTAGTGTCTCAGAAGACTAGGTAGATAATCGAACATAATAAAAAACATTCTATTTAATCACCATAATGATCTACTATCATCCAATGTTCTTATAAATCTTCACAGGATAACCTGGGGATAATGTGAACAAAGGGATGATCTAAAATACTAGTAATGGATTAAGAATAAGAATAAAGCTTCAAAAAATTGGTTTGGAATCATGACATAGAGAAATAAAAATGAATTAAATATATTTGAACATACGTAACCATAACATGTCTAATATGGGATCATATAAACATGGAATCATTGTAATGTTGTAGTAACAAAAAAATTAATTTATCAAAATCCACAGTTATTTTCCACATATATGAGAAGATGTCATGGTTATCGACCATGACCATTGTACATGGTTGGAAAAGTCGAGGCTAACTTCCAAGACCATTGTACAAGGTAGCACAAGTCAAGTATATCTGCTAAGACTGTTGCACATATTATATTAGGATACTAATCTTTATCAAATTCATTGGAGTGATATCTATGATTACAAATCAAAAAATGTTCATGAATATACATTTCACATACATAATCATACATTATCAATGTTACATAAAAATAATGGAACCCTTGGAATGAATGGGGATCATAATCATGTCATAATGAATAATTTAATGGGTGTATCGTACAAGTGTCCATGGAAAAATGGAATTGGAACATAAATGGAAATTCATAAGGGAAAATACACATGTATCATGGTATGTTATTTCAATCAGAAGTGATAACATTTTAATAGAACATTTAATAAACTTTAGCACTCAAAATATTTAGTATGGTTGAAGGTTATTACAAAATAGATTTTAATGTAATAAAGGGAATAATATTTTAGATAATACTAGTATTGAAACAATATTGTTTTTATAAAAAACTATTAATTTTTATAAATAATCTATTGGAATAAAACAGATGGAATAATCAATATAAATTCAGTAAAAATTGGTGATTTTCTCTTAAAAGGGGATTGCTTATAGTGATGTATTGAAGTGGGATTCACATAAAATCATGCATATCAATATAAGAGTGTGATTAATGGGTCCTGATAAAAGAGTTTGGAAATATAAATATAAATTATAATATGTACATAAATAGTATCTAGGATTTCATTTGGTTAAAATGAGTGTAAGAATAAGCCTTAGGAATAATGTAGGTTCATGCACCATCCCTTATCTTATGTCTGAATTTTTTTTCCACATGATATTAATTAACTGAATAATAAAACATGGATCATTAGTTAAAAATAATGTAACCTATATTATATTTAATTTATTTAATATAACCTTTTTATGATCAATCATGGCATTTTTGATGGGTTAAAAGGATCAATTTAATTGTTCGGGTCTATTTGTTTCATGAGAGGAGTACATATATACATGAATGGATAATCACATGAAATTATAATGGTAATCCATAAATAGAGTTATATTTTATTATTCAATATTCATAATGTTACATAGTTTCTTATTTAATTTGGTGACATGGAATGATATTGAATAATTATAAAAACCTTTTTTGATATACATTTTGGTTAGTTGGAGGGTTTTTATCTCAATGAGAAAATATGGTTTTAGAACTCAAAACCTTTTTTAGAAAAAAAATCCAAAACCATAGATGTGACATAATGCATATGTTATAGTCTGTTTCAACCATAATAATTGTTTCATCACCAAGATTTAAGTCTATGAAGAAAATTGAAATCACATCGCCCTCGAAAGAGGTATATTAATAAATCTAGGATGGGGTTTTTACTACTATTATAAAAAAATAGTTAATGAGATTTGACAAATTCTTATTCAATTATCATAAAAAATATCCCGTAAATATATTGTACTGGTATTTTCAAAACATATGGATGAAGAGATGTAAGGATAGAAAATTAAACAAAGGATCATCAAAAGTATGTACAAAAATTGAAAAGAGGAATTTACATATTGAAATAATTCTTTTTGAGATCCTCTTAAAGGATATGATTTGGTATTATGAGGATTACAATGGAATATAGAGGTGGTGAAGTATCATGGGTTGATATTTCAGAATTATTGAAGAATGGAACTGTAACGACCCAAAATTTCATTAATGGAAAATCCCTCTTGATCCAGTTAAATGTTTCTTTATGTTTTTATATGATGTCAACTTCTTTAGTTTAACGTTAAGATTTGTGACCGTTACTTTTATAGCCGTTGAACAGTGATCATCTGGGTAGTTTAAATATAAGGCTTTAACGAACCAATTTTCTACTCAGACAAAGGAAGTGATGGCCTCATCCAGTAGAATTGCCCCTTACGAAGCCCATTTGTCGGAGCTCGGTAAAGAGGTGGCGTCTTTGGGCTTTGCCCTTGACCAATCCCAAGCTGAGCTTCATCAATTCAAGCTCGAACGTGATCGTCTACGGGAAAAATGGAAGTTGATAGAGATTACCACTCGAGCGATGTTATCCGAGCAGCCCCAAGAGTCTGTCACCATCGCGCACCTTACCCTTAGGTCTTATGCGGCTATTTTAAGGGGTTATGTAACAAATAAGTAGAACCATGTTCATGTACATTATTTTTTTTATATATAATAATGAATATAATTTCTAGTCATTTTTTGATACTTTGTAATTAGTTTTTAAAAGTACAAATGGTGTTTTTAGTTATTATTTAATTAAGAATTATATTTTATTAAATTAAAGGATTTTTGAATTAAATAATATTTTAATAAAATATTATTATTAATATTAAATTAATTAAATATAAATGATCTTATAATTTTATGAATGCAATTAAAATTTTTATTAAGGTTTGAAAGCCATTTCTGTCAAAACCCGTGAATTTTTTTATAAATATCGGTTTTTATTTTAAAAGTGAAAATTCACATATTTAGAAAATTATTTAGATAAAATAAGTATTATTTTTGGAATCAGGACGTCGAAATTATCCAACGGTGAATTTTTCATAATTTTCTGAGACAGTCAAATTTTTGGGTAAAAATTAAATACCATTTAAATATATAATGTGTTTTATGACATCATAATGACCCAATGGTGATGTAATAAAATACCATAATCCTTAGTTTCGGCCAATATATGTTTTATCATTAAAATAATGAGGTTTTGGGTTTGTTTGACTCACTTTTCAAAGCATTAATGGAGCCCTCAAGACTTATTCAACACTTTGCCTTTTTAAATTAATTTCCATGGGAGTGTGACTCACCTCCACATAAGCAACCCTAATTTTTTAATAAGTTCGGACCTTGCCCTTATAAAATATTATTTTCCTCTCTCCTTTTCCAGAAACCATGGGCAAATACCATGGGATGGTTTGTGGTTTGGATTATTTTAATATAAGGGGTCCCAAACCTAAATAATAAAGAATTCTCTCACCTTTCCTATATAAACCCACCCAAGCTCCCACTTCCTCCTCACTCAAAGCCCTTGAAGTTCGTCCAACCTCTGCCCTACTCTCTCTAGAATCCTCTCAAGGTGCCCCATGCTCCCAAGAAGCCTCTCACAAGCCTCTCTCTAGCCTTTGGAAGCACACTTCCAAGTAAGGGTTTTTTCTTCCTTTCTCATTTTTTTGTCAATTTTCTTTAAGTTGTATTGCCCTTTTTATTTCAATTATGAATGTTGGGGTATGGTTTCGCACCTCCCCCATACTGCCCTCTTATTGTTTGAATGATGGGAGAACCCTTTCTCTCTCATTAAATGCCTCCCATGTACACCCGTTACTATGCCGAAATTCCGAAAGGGACTTCTCTCTCTTCTTTTACATTCAAGCAATACTTTTGTATCATGAATCTAAATTACATTTCAATTGTTGGGACATGTATATATATGACCTCCTTACTGTCCATTACATGTAAATATGATGAGGAACCCCTTTCTCTCTCATCATCTTTTTTTATGAATTCCTATGTCACGCCGTTATGCTGCCGAAATCGCACCGATTTTCTAAGCCAATGTCTTTGTGTAGTGAATACCATGCCCATTTCTCCATCAAGGGTATTCACCTTTATGCACATTTACATATTGATTGTAAAGTTTCATGTATGAATTCCACATTCCTTTATCGTGGAATAAATGATTATGTTTTATGAATCCATGTTTTATGATCCATGTGGCACACTTATGCATGAAATGAAATGTTTAAGAAGGGTGCGCCCTGATAGCGCTCCAATGCATTGGGTAAAGTATAGTATCATGATACGTCATGTGCAATGAGTGTTGACTCATGCTAATTCAAGTGCAACGAGGGTTTACTCGTGCTTCAAGTGCAATGAGGGTTTACTCATGCTCCATGTGCAATGAGCCTTGGCTCATGCTAATTCAATGTTAAGTGTTGTTGCCACATTTCCATGTTATGATTATCATGCTTTATCATGCCTTTATGTTCATGTCTCTCTTATGCCCTATTGATATGCCTATTGCCTAACATGTATTGTACTCCTCATGTTATTCATTATGTACTCCCTTACTGGGCTTTATAGCTCACCCTTTTCTTATGCATGTCCTCAGGTTATCCCATGCAATGCTAAGTACGAAGGAATGTAGTGGTCATGTAAAGGAAGTTTTCAATAAGGATGTCGTATTTCAAGTTTAAAGTTTTTATGTAATGATCCTAAGCCCCAAAGACACTAAACCTCTCGATCTTCTTTGTTGTATCAAGTGAAGTTTTATGTAATAAAGCATGTTTAATTTGTAATAAAAAGCAGGGTTGTCATAGTTGGTATCAGAGGATAGGTTTAGTTATTTTTGGGATTAGGAAACCCTAGTAAAGCCTTAGATACAAGACTAATCATAATAAAAACATCCCTAAGTTTTGGTAAATACTAAGTAAGTGGTTTATCAAACAAATACATCCCTGTCTGGATACGAGCAGGTAGAGGCGGCTCTGGCACAGATGTATCCTAGGGGTAAAACCCGAAAACACCGCTTTGAGCTAGACTCGAACGGGAACTGGTGCACGACAACGGGCCTTGCTGCACTCTTGGTTACGACACTCCCGGGGGATATGTTTTGATAAATTCGCAATCTTAGTATGAACCCTTATTAAGGGAAAAATGCCCCTAAGAATATATGTTAGAAGGAAGATCATGAAAAGCCTGGATTGAATCCTATAGACTCATGAGTTAAAGAGATTAAAGTTTATTTATAAGTCATCAACTTTTGTCTTTGGATTACCCTTTATGTGTTACCCCTAACTTTCCTTTTATTCCAGCCAATGGCCGGTAATAGGAGAACTCGGGCTAACAACCGTTGTGAAGATCAGTGTGAGGATTGTACTAATGAGATGCCCAATCCGATGGGAGCGGGAATCGCGAACTTTGTCACGCTTCTCTCTCAGCTAACTCAAGTTTTGAATAGAAACACTGG
Source organism: Viscum album (assembly GCA_963277665.1). Lineage (NCBI taxonomy): Eukaryota > Viridiplantae > Streptophyta > Magnoliopsida > Santalales > Viscaceae > Viscum > Viscum album. The sequence goes on from OY728120.1 coordinate 1,808,057,020, forward strand.
TCAAGAGGAACGTTCAACCCCCCCTAAGAAAGAACAAGTCGCTATTGAAAGCTTCATGAGACAAAGGCCTCCTACTTTTAGTGGATCATCCGATCCCACGATTGCTGAACAATGGATCAACTCCATTGAAATGATATTCTCCATCCTCCAATGCTCTGAAAAAGAGAAGGTTCTCCTGGCGGCTTATCGTATGGAGGGTGAAGCTGATCAATGGTGGACGTTGATCAAAAATACGAAGCCTGAGGAGGAGATCGAGGATTTGGAATGGAAGGTATTCCGGAAGATGTTTTTCGATAAATATTTTCCACGCACCCTCCGTCTTAAGATGGAAAGGGACTTCCTTTCCCTCAAGAAGAAAGATGAGGAATCTGTGGGAGCGTACGAGGCAAACTTCACAAGGCTTGCACGATACGCTTTCGGCTTTGTCGTTACCCCCGAATGCAAGGTTGACCGCTTCTTTGGTGGGCTGAAGCCTAGCTTGCGGAAAGCATTAGCGATCCATGACTTTGACAGCTATGAGGAGATTGTCCGATGTGCCCTTAAGGTTGAAATGGAGATCGGAGAATCACAGGGGTATCATGGGGACAAGAAGCGGAAGGTGGACTTCAATGCTGGTGGTCCGATGGATAAATCCAACGGCGCTAAGAAATTCCAGCACCCCACTTGCCAAAAGTGTGGAAAGAAGCACCCTGGGAATTGCCTTAGGGGGACAAGAAAATGCTTCAAGTGTGGAAGAGAAGGGCACCTAGCTATTAACTGTCAGCAAGAAGGACCCGCGGCTGCGACGGAGGGGAGGAACGCTCCGTTCGAACCTCAACGCGTTGTTCAATGCTTCAAATGCAAAGAACCGGGTCATTTTGCAAATCAGTGCCCTAATCCAAGGGTTATCGGAGGCAATCAACAACCTCCAAGACAGCAAGGAAGAGCTTTTGCCATCACTTCTGCCGAAGTGAACCCCGACAACGAAGTGGTGACAGGTACGCTAGTTATTCATTCAAGAATAGCGAACGTACTTTTTGATTCAGGTTCTACGCATTCTTTTATATCTCAAAAGTTTAGTAGAATAATCCCTGCACCACCACAAGTCATGGAAGTAAAGATGTCGGTGAGTACGGCAAATGGGGCAATCATTGCATCCCATGAGTATAAGTCCTCCCCTGTTATAATCTGTGGATTGAATTTCCCGGCGAACCTCGTCATACTCCCTTTGGTGGAATTTGATGCAATTCTTGGCATGGATTGGCTTTCCTTATATAGAGCCAACATAAATTGTCGGGAGAGGGAAATCACACTCCATATGGAGAATCGACCCCCGATTCTTTACAAGTGTCAGGAGGAAGATGAATCTCCTTTAGCTCCATCATCTCAAGCATGGATATTACTGCCTTATGAGCACGCATATCTGGCTCAGATGATTGAGTCCAAGGAAGAAACCACCCTTGAAGAAATGCCTATTGTGAGGGAATTCGCTGAAGTATTTCCCGAGGAACTTCCTGGTCTTCCTCCAAGAAGAGATGTTGAGTTCTCAATTGAACTTATACCTGGGGCGCTACCAATATCCAAGACTCCATATAGAATGGCTGTGGTTGAGCTTGAAGAACTGAAGAAACAACTACAGGAGAATCTGGATAAAGGGTTTATACGCCCAAGTGCATCACCATGGGGTGCACCAGTCCTCTTCGTCAAGAAGAAGGATGGGTCAATGCGGCTTTGCATCGATTATCGTGAACTTAACAAAATCACGATAAAGAACAAGTATCCTCTCCCAAGAATCGATGACTTGTTTGATCAGCTGCGTGGAGCTCAATACTTCTCCAAGGTCGACTTGCGGTCGGGATATTATCAAGTAAGGGTGAAGAAGGAAGATATCCCCAAGACTGCTTTTCGTACAAGGTACGGGCACAATGAATTCATAGTAATGCCTTTTGGACTCACCAATGCTCCAGCAATATTCATGGACTTGATGAATAGAGTCTTTAGAGATTACCTAGATAAATTTGTGGTAGTCTTTATAGATGATATTCTGATATACTCCAAAACCAAGGAGGACCATGAGGAGCATTTAAGAACTGTACTGGAGACTTTGCGCAAGGAGAAGCTCTATGCCAAGTACAGCAAGTGTGAGTTCTGGTTGAAGGAGGTCTCATTCTTGGGCCATATCATCACAAGCAATGGGATATCTGTGGACCCCTCCAAAACAGATGCAATTGAGGGATGGCCGAGGCCAACATCGGTAACTGATATCCGTAGCTTCTTGGGGTTAGCTGGATATTATCGACGATTTGTGAGAAACTTCTCACGATTGTCCAACCCTCTTACCAAGCTAACTCGAAAGGGAGTAAAGTTTGCTTGGAGTGATGAATGCGAAGAAAGCTTCAAGGAGTTGAAAAGGAGGCTTATCACTGCACCTGTGCTCACTTTACCCACAAGTGGGGAGCTTTTTGTGGTATTCAGTGATGCTTCGAAGAAGGGCTTAGGATGTGTGATGATGCAGAATGATAAAGTGATATCCTATGCCTCAAGGCAGTTGAAAATCCATGAGAGAAACTATCCAACGCATGATCTGGAGTTGGCGGCGGTGATCTTCGCCTTGAAAATCTGACGGCATTATCTCTATGGGGAGAAATGTGAGATATATACTGACCACAAGAGTCTTAAATATATATTCACACAGAAAGAGCTTAATATGCGCCAGAGAAGATGGATAGAGATCATAAAGGATTATGACTGTTCAATACATTACCACCCTGGGAAGGCGAACAAGGTGGCGGATGCCCTAAGTAGAAAGGATCCAACAATTCTATCAATGATGAGAATTGAGAAGGATCCAATCTTCTTAGACTTGATGAAGATGGACGTGGGAATCATAAAGAAGGGAACATCATCAATCCTTTCACAAATGATTGCTCAACCATCTCTTTTGGAAAGGTTAAAGGATGCTCAAAGGGATGATGCGAGAATCCAAGAAAAAGTGGAAGCTATCAAAAAGGGAAAATCCTCAGAGTTTAATGTTAATGAAGAAGGAATTGTGCGGTTTGGGAAAAGACTATGTGTCCCATCAAGTTCGGAGCTGAAGAAGGAACTTTTGGATGATGCACATAGTTCAAATTTCTCTATTCACCCAGGGAGCACAAAGATGTATCGAGATCTCCGAGAAAACTTTTGGTGGGATAATATGAAGAAGGAGATCGCCGAATATACATCAAAGTGCCTGGTGTGTCAGCAAGTGAAGGCAGAGAGGCAGAAGTCTAAGGGGATGATGCAACCATTGCCCATACCAGAATGGAAATGGGAGAACATCACCATGGACTTCGTCACTGGACTTCCAAGGACATCCAAAAGCAACAATGCAATCTGGGTTATTGTGGATCGTCTTACAAAGACTGCACACTTCATTGCTATTCAAGAGGATTTCTCTTTGGATCAACTGGAACGGATATATATCAGGGAAGTGGTACGGTTGCATGGAGTACCACTATCTATTGTGTCGGACCGAGATCCAAGATTTACCTCTAAGTTTTGGAAGAGTCTTCAACATGCTCTGAATACTGAACTGAACTTCAGTACGGCCTATCATCCTCAAACTGATGGCCAATCCGAGCGGACTATCCAAACACTTGAGGATATGTTGAGAGCGTGCTCAATGGACTTTAAAGGAGGATGGGATCAACATCTTCCCCTAGTTGAGTTCTCTTATAATAATAGTTTCCACTCGAGCATCCAAATGGCACCATATGAAGCCCTGTATGGGAAAAGGTGTAGAACACCGGCATGTTGGGATGAGGTCGGTGAACGTAAGCTGCTTGGACCAGAAATGGTCGAAGAAATGGTGGAGAAGGTGAAAACCATTCAGCAGCATATCAAGGCAGCCCAAAGTCGACAGAAGAGTTATGCAGATAATCGTCAACGAGACCTTGAGTTTAAAGTCGGAGACATGGTGTTTTTACGCATATCTCCGTGGAAGAAGGTCGTGAGGTTTGGAAAGAAAGGGAAGTTAAGTCCAAGGTACATCGGCCCATTCGAGATCCTTGATCGTGTTGGGGCTGTGGCCTATCGACTAGCACTTCCACCTACTATGGCCAAGGTGCATGATGTCTTCCATGTATCCCTCTTAAGGAAGTACATACCAGACCCTTCACATGTACTCTCTTCCGAGGTGGTACAATTAGAAGACGATCTTTCTTATGAGGAGCAACCAGTGAAGATCTTAGATCGTAGAGAAAAAGTTCTACGAAATAAGACAATGCCCCTCGTCAAGGTGTTGTGGAGAAACCACAAGTTTGAAGAAGCAACTTGGGAGTCGGAGGATATGATGAAGCTAAGTTACCCACATTTGTTTTAGTGTGGGAAAAGGAAAATTTCGAGGGCGAAATTTCTTAAGGGGGGAATGTTGTAACGACCCAAAATTTCATTAATGGAAAATCCCTCTTGATCCAGTTAAATGTTTCTTTATGTTTTTATATGATGTCAACTTCTTTATTTTAACGTTAAGATTTGTGACCGTTACTTTTATAGCCGTTGAACAGTGATCATCTGGGTAGTTTAAATATAAGGCTTTAATGAACCAATTTTCTACTCAGACAAAGGAAGTGATGGCCTCATCCAGTAGAATTGCCCCTTACGAAGCCCATTTGTCGGAGCTCGGTAAAGAGGTGGCGTCTTTGGGCTTTGCCCTTGACCAAGCCCAAGCTGAGCTTCATCAAGTCAAGCTCGAACGTGATCGTCTACGGGAAAAATGGAAGTTGATAGAGATTACCACTCGAGCGATGTTATCCGAGCAGCCCCAAGAGTCTGTCACCATCGCGCACCTTACCCTTAGGTCTTATGCGGCTATTTTAAGGGGTTATGTAACAAATAAGTAGAACCATTTTCATGTACATTATTTTTTTTATATATAATAATGAATATAATTTCTAGTCATTTTTGATACTTTGTAATTAGTTTTTAAAAGTACAAATGGTGTTTTTAGTTATTATTTAATTAAGAATTATATTTTATTAAATTAAAGGATTTTTGAATTAAATAATATTTTAATAAAATATTATTATTAATATTAAATTAATTAAATATAAATGATCTTATAATTTTATGAATGCAATTAAAATTTTTATTAAGGTTTGAAAGCCATTTCTGTCAAAACCCGTGAATTTTTTTATAAATATCGGTTTTTATTTTAAAAGTGAAAATTCACATATTTAGGAAATTATTTAGATAAAATAAGTATTATTTTTGGAATCAGGACGTCGAAATTATCCAACGGTGAATTTTTCATAATTTTCTGAGACAGTCAAATTTTTGGGTAAAAATTAAATACCATTTAAATATATAATGTGTTTTATGACATCATAATGACCCAATGGTGATGTAATAAAATACCATAATCCTTAGTTTCGGCCAATATATGTTTTATCATTAAAATAATGAGGTTTTGGGTTTGTTTGACTCACTTTTCAAAGCATTAATGGAGCCCTCAAGACTTATTCAACACTTTGCCTTTTTAAATTAATTTCCATGGGAGTGTGACTCACCTCCACATAAGCAACCCTAATTTTTTAATAAGTTCGGACCTTGGCCTTATAAAATATTATTTTCCTCTCTCCTTTTCCAGAAACCATGGGCAAATACCATGGGATGGTTTGTGGTTTGGATTATTTTAATATAAGGGGTCCCAAACCTAAATAATAAAGAATTCTCTCACCTTTCCTATATAAACCCACCCAAGCTCCCACTTCCTCCTCACTCAAAGCCCTTGAAGTTCGGCCAACCTCTGCCCTACTCTCTCTAGAATCCTCTCAAGGTGCCCCAAGCTCCCAAGAAGCCTCTCACAAGCCTCTCTCTAGCCTTTGGATGCACACTTCCAAGTAAGGGTTTTTTCTTCCTTTCTCATTTTTTTGTCAATTTTCTTTAAGTTGTATTGCCCTTTTTATTTCAATTATGAATGTTGGGGTATGGTTTCGCACCTCCCCCATACTGCCCTCTTATTGTTTGAATGATGGGAGAACCCTTTCTCTCTCATTAAATGCCTCCCATGTACACCCGTTACTATGCCGAAATTCCGAAAGGGACTTCTCTCTCTTCTTTTACATTCAAGCAATACTTTTGTATCATGAATCTAAATTACATTTCAATTGTTGGGACATGTATATATATGACCTCCTTACTTTCCATTACATGTAAATATGATTAGGAACCCCTTTCTCTCTCATCAACTTTTTTTATGAATTCTTATGTCACGCCGTTATGCTGCCGAAATCGCACCAATTTTCTAAGCCAATGTCTTTGTGTAGTGAATACCATGCCCATTTCTCCATCAAGGGTATTCACCTTTATGCACATTTACATATTGATTGTAAAGTTTCATGTATGAATTCCACATTCCTTTATCGTGGAATAAATGATTATGTTTTATGAATCCATGTTTTATGATCCATGTGGCACACTTATGCATGAAATGAAATGTTTAAGAAGGGTGCGCCCTGATAGCGCTCCAATGCATTGGGTAAAGTATAGTATCATGATACGTCATGTGCAATGAGTGTTGACTCATGCTAATTAAAGTGCAACGAGGGTTTACTCGTGCTTCAAGTGCAATGAGGGTTTACTCATGCTCCATGTGCAATGAGCCTTGGCTCATGCTAATTCAATGTTAAGTGTTGTTGCCACATTTCCATGTTATGATTATCATGCTTTATCATGCCTTTATGTTCATGTCTCTCTTATGCTCTATTGATATGCCTATTGCCTAACATGTATTGTACTCCTCATGTTATTCATTATGTACTCCCTTACTGGGCTTTATAGCTCACCCTTTTCTTATGCATGTCCTCAGGTTATCCCATGCAATGCTAAGTACGAAGGAATGTAGTGGTCATGTAAAGGAAGTTTTCAATAAGGATGTTGTATTTCAAGTTTAAAGTTTTTATGTAATGATCCTAAGCCCCATAGACACTAAACCTCTCGATCTTCTTTGTTGTATCAAGTGAAGTTTTATGTAATAAAGCATGTTTAATCTGTAATAAAAAGCAGGGTTGTCATAGGAACAGGTCTTGAGAAGAGTAAATAGAAGAAGGGAGTGTGGGTGGTTTTTATAGTGTAGGGGGGGGGGAGGATTTCTTAATAATTTTAGTGTTAGTTTAAAATTTTTTCTCGAGAAAATAAATAATCCTGATTATTGTGAAAGATTTTTAATATGTGAATGTTAGTTTGAAACAAGGGACTTTTACATTATCCATTTCCAAAGCATAATGCATAAATTTAGGTATTAGCATTTATCATAATTTACAGTATTATATTATTCTTAAAAAAATAAGTATTTTAAAAAATCCCCAAAATATACCATAACAATTATTCAATTTCTATAATCCAATAATGAAATACATTTTCCAAAAATAATTTTTTAAATAATTAAAATTTAATTTTTAAATAAAATCATGGTTTATTTAGAAAATACTGATTTTAAATCTATAACTAATTTTATAATTCTTTTAGAAATTACCTATGTAGAGTAAAATTATCTTAAAACTAGAAGACATAAAACTGTTAATTTATGATTACCTTTCATAAAAATAAAATTTATTTTAAATTAATTAAATGATTTTAAATAATTATTTATGACTTCCAAAAAAATCCAATACTTTTAATATGACCATATTATCAATTAAAAGATGCCTAAATTTTGTCTATACATTTAGGGGGGAGGTTAACATCCATTTGGACAATTTACAATTCATATGTGTCATATTAGAATTCATTAGCATAGTTTACTATTTATATGGGTATGCTACTATTCACCAGAAAATTATGTTTGTCCCATCAAACCCCAAAAATAACCCTACACACAACCATGTTTGTCATATTTTCGTAATTCAAGATACTTAAGTGTAAAAACACTATTTAAGGGATAGGTTATAACAATATCCTTAAAAAACTACTATTTCATAGTGTCTTAGGGATTCAGGAATATCAATAAATTTAACTATATATTCTTGTGGTGATATATTGAGGCACCCATGATATGTAGATCATACTATTACATAGGATTTATATGGAATTTACTCCTTATTTTTAATTCTCCTTGACGAGTCAAGGGATCCTTGGTTCCTAAAAGTACAAAACTGAATTAGTTTCATCATGAATGAAGGGTTTCCATCCACACACATCATGAATAAGGATTATTCTTATATTTTATGATTATCTAGAGGAATATATTACATATAAAATTATAGTGAGAGGTATTATCATTATATCTATATTATTTTGGAATTATTTTTTCATAAAATTGAATAAAAATTATTTATATAGAAACATATTATCCACCAAAACTATCATTCTATAATGATTGTTTTCCCTTCTAATCAATTTTACTATGCCCCTCATAACTAATAGAGAGAAAATTGTACATTTCATACTTGTGTAATCTAATTATTAAGGAATGATAAATCCATGATTTTTGTAGTCTACTACATCAAATTAAATGACTTTATTCATAGGACAGAGTGTCTTAATGATAATACGGATATAATCAGATGTTACCTTTCATGGGGGACTTGTAATACACCTTATGAGGTGTGTCATGTCATCTAAAAATAATGAGTCTCGAGGCCTATTAAGTGTGAACTAAATTTTTCCGAGATATAGTGTGTAAGATCTATTTTTTCTTTTAACATGATGTGTAAATATTTTAGTGGTGACCACCATCAAGATTCTATCCTCATTCCTATCATGTTTCCTTTTGATGTCTCTAGATTTCCAATGGTAATAGAGGTAGTGATTACTATTTTTTTAGTTCCTGATACGCCACATGATTCTATACCCTCTTATCAAATTGAACCATATTAATTGAAAGAGTAATATACACAGTTGGTTGACCTCCTATAAAAAGACATCAATAATATGATTGTCTCTCATTAGGTTGTGATTTTTCTATTTGATATGAAATATAATATTAATGTTCTGATATGTGTTGATTGAAAAAATCAATAATGTTATGGTCATGAATATGTGTCCATTTCTATAGATTTTTGGTCAGTTTTACCCATTTATAGAATCAAATTTGTTCTATAAAAATGATCTTTGATGAATTTATCACTAGATGAGAATAAAATGGTATCACTTTTATAATACTGTCGCCATAGAAGGTGTCCCCATTTTTTTGATTTTGTCCATTTTATCTATAAAATTCTCCATCAATATTTTTGGCTTTGATGATCTTAATGTTCAATTTTTAATTTGATTGGTTCATGATCGTAGTTTGTAATGACATATTGGTTTAATCGTAGTCAATGGAAGATCATTTTCTTCATCTAATAGCAGTTCAATAAATTATTAGATATTACTAGATATATTATTACAAATTAAAATGTGTTATATGGATTCAATATATTGTTATATTAGTACAAATGGTCCTTGAAAATTTTATATTAGTTGATATTAATAAGGGGAATGTTGTTATAACATGGGATCAACCTCGGAATGGATTTGAGATTTGAAGCATTAGGGGTGTAGAGGTGTATTGTCACCAGGTTTCAAATTATTAATAATTATTATATTCACTGATGAATCCTCTAACTCATAATTGGTGAAATATTTTTATGAATGATAAATTTTAGAGTTCTATGTTTTATATTAAATGTCTTTGGGAATCTCCACAAGTATAGACACATCCAGTGCTCAGGCAAGGAAATGAGGACTTTTATGATACACCATGTTATGTTTTTGGATAAATTATGATTTAATAAGATCATGTTGTATACAATAGATCTTGATATCTTATGATGACAAATAAGAGTTATCCAACCTAGGACATTAAGTACTCTACTATGATACATGCACTTATATGTTTTCGTAATTACATATAAAATAAATTTTTACCGTATTTTCAATTAACAAGAGCTTGAGTTATAGAAATTAACAAAAATATATTAACTTTTGGATGTAGAGATTGTAGGATTAACTACAGTCTTTTGATATCAACATTTCTAATTCCCCGTGTTCATAAAATTCCATTATTGATGCACAAACTAAGAAACATACAGACCATGCTATGATATTGTCATCTAAAGGGTGGTAGATAATTTATCATTTTAAAATATTTCATTTATTTGTTTGAGAATAAGGATATGAGTTTCTTCTAGAATGTGTTAAGATGGCGTACAAACTACTTGAGATTATTAATTTGGAGAATCATCTTGATGAAGATTTCAATGGAATTAGAGAATCTATTCATGGATGGGAGACCATTTAAAACTAGTCATTATCTTTGGACGGTATCTTATTTTTCTGGAAGAAGATCTATTTTTATATGAAAATTATAGAATATATAATAGGGGATTTCCATAATTCCATGTAATGGTGCCATTATGTACCATGAAGATGTTATATGACATGAAATGATGCTTTTGGAGGACATGTATGAAATGTATCATTATTTATTTGTGATATCATTGTGATACTTTCCAAACTGTCAAGAACAAGATGCAGATGCCATTGAGACTATGTCATAAACATCCAGATCCTACTTCGATGTGGGATGAGATTTATATATACTTTTTGTTGGGTATTAATTTACCCCGTGAGGAAAGTGTTTTATATGGTGTGATATCGTTAAGATTAGAAAATTTTAACACATTATACCCTATCAAGATATCACCAATGTTTATATGTTGTGAAATATCAATGTGTAAACATTTTTAAAATTTCTATTGTTCCATAAGATATAATATATTTTAGATATCCCCATTATACATATCATTTATGGTGGGGCCTTTTAAATTTGATGGGATTTCATGTCCATTTGAATACATTATAAAATCTAAATCTGGATGGACAAAAAAAGAGTTATATATATACATGAGGATATATTACAGTCTACAGTTCATGAAATTATCGGTCATTGGGATGTCTATTTGGGACTACTTAATTTTTCATATAATAAAAATTAACATTTTTTAATTTTTTGGCCCATATTGTGATATTGTAGGGGGGTTCTTTTAATAATCTGTTGTTTTGGTTGGATAATTATTAATTTTCTTTAGTTCGACCAATATTAATCAAGGAAAACATCTAAATGATTAAATTTTTTCAACATAAAATATTTACTCACTAGAGATGGTATACATATTTTTCTAATTTCAATTATTGATAATTGTATTTTTTATTGAATACAAGCTGTTTTTAATATTTTTACCTTGTTTGGGCCATCAATATTATAGGAGGAAATGGAATATTTTTCCTCATTTTTTGGTCCTTTTGAGATTGTTATGATGGTGGGGAATGATGAATACCTTTTAGAAATATCACCATAGTTGACTACACTCCACAATGTGTTTTATATATCACAACTTCGAAATTGTTATTTAAACTAGCCTCATGTTTTGAGATTGAGTGAGCATGATTTTTTGCCTTATTTTTCCATAAATATGAATCCATTATGGATATTTAATTTCCAGGAAATGGTACTTCATGGGAGGAAGATACCGTTAGTTTCTGTTATTTGGAATCATAGTTATATATCTCATGTGATATGGGATTTTGAGGAAATAAAGAGAGAGTAGTACCTCCAATATCATTGATATTGAACCTCGTGAAAGTATTTATATGGATATAATGTAGTTATCGATGGGTTGATGTAAAATCTTGTTACAAATTTTTATGTGTTCCACTACCTTGTTTTGATATTATTTTTGATCCATTATTTGGGGAAATTCCAAGAGAATTTATTGTTTTTTGAAATCCCAGTGGTCTATGAATAGTTGGATCATGGATAGAGAAACTGTTCCATTTGGGATGGAAACTCATTCACTCTATTGAATCACACTAGAATGGGGAAAAAATGATCTCAAACACTGTGGCCACCCATTAATAAAAATCACCACATGGAGAGTGGTAAATTACAATTAGTGCATGAATAATCTTACAATGAGGATAAACTGTGCATCCCAAATATATATGAAATTGGGGAACATTATTAGAACATATTTTAACAAAAAACATTGAGCCTCAATATAGAATAACTTGCGCACCATTATTAATTCCACTTAAATTTAATTTTAAATTCCGAATTTCATTGTTTATTTTTATTAATATCCTCTATTTAACCCTATCATATTTTCATCCTCCTTTAGGGATGATAGTATGTGATCTTGTCCCCTCCAAAACCTTTGGGTTGAAGATCAATGTATCTTTGATCTCGTTTGATCTCCTATGGGTATTTGGATCAACACTCAAATGGTTTCTTCGATATCTATTTCTCTTCTCAATATAGTTGTATAAATAATCATGTAATTGATGTATAAAAACACCATTATATGTGATCCTGGTTTTAGTTTCTATTCATATATCTTCCATTCACCCATTTTTCATTGGCATTGTACATTATGGGTGTTATAGATTCTGATCATGTTATTTAATGACAAGTGGTTCCATAATTATCATTCATATTTAATGAACCCGAGAATGAATGAATTATATAGAAATTAGATTTAAATTTATTTAAACCCCTAGATTTCTAATAATTTGATATATATTTGAATATGTGATAGAGATTTTGGAAAAAACATCCATAGAATTGATTTTTTCTGATTAATTTTAAAAAAATCTATTTTTTTTCAGTTTCATTTTGATGAAATTAAATGACTTTTATTTTGAGAAAATGGATTAAAATTGAAGCTAATTATTAATGTAATGAATTGTAAAAAAATTATGAACAGTTATTGAAATTAGAATTCTTTTTTAAAACATAAATAGAAAATTATATTTTGTGATCCCTTGAAATTTATGATTTCCAATTTGTTTGAATGAAATAATGAAGTACATGTACTCTTAGGTAGTTTGTCAGAATCTAGTAGAATAATGATGGTATATTCATCCTCATTCACTAGATTTATGATGAAAAAACTAAAAAAACCAAAATAAAATTGACTGTCCAAATTAGCCACCCAAATGATGTGTAGAATAATTTCCTATAGAAGCCCTTGAATGGGGGGTTTATTCATCCAAAACAGTTTTTTAATTTTTTAAAGACACATGATGGTTGATTTTGACCTCACATGAATGATATTATTACCAAAACAAAAAATTTAAAATTATTTATTTTTAATGGGGAATCATGTAATGAGAAATATATATTCTAATTTTATATTCAAACATGTGCACACATCATATTTTGTCATCACGAAATCATTTTAGGTCTAAAAAACATATCACATCATCATCAAATTGCTTAATGAATCCTATGCTTTGAAGAATCCACATCAAGCTACACCCCATGTAGTCTAGGAAACCGAAATCAACTCCACTTCCCCAACATCCCATAGATGAGGATCAATGATGATAACCAACCATTAGAATCCATTGTCACCACCTTTCAAAACTACATTGTCACAACCATTTCCAACCAATACAAATTAGAGAGAAACCCAACCACTACCCCATAAGGATTATAAAAAACACGCCAAAACAAATCACCAATAAGTTTTAACCGTCTGTACAGAATAATATCTGAACAAATTTATCCTAATAGTTGATTTGAAATATATCCATAATCAAAAAAGAAAACACTATACTTTAAATCATAGATTGATGAAAAAAAAACAATAAATCAATATTATTCAAAACTGATAATCATAAAATGATAACAAAAAATAGATAAAATTTCAACCATTATCGGGTAAACATAACGAAGGATAAAAAATGGAGACGATATAGTAAACTAGAGTGGACACTCCTACAACCCAACAACCATCACTATCCGATGAAACCATGAAACTGCATTAGGCAAGAAAAAATGGGGTGTTATAGGATGGGAAATGTAAAATGCATGGAGGGGGAGTCATAAAGAATAAGAACATGCCATGAGACTTGCAATCCATTTGAAATTAACACAAAATTAGAATCCGAGAATAACCTGCCAAATAAAATAGAAACATAGATCACAAAATTCTACCACCAAAAATCCCGACTCACAAAAATATCCTCATCATAAAGAAGATAATATTTTCTCTTAATGGTTCTAATGAATAGAGAAGTATTCATAGTAGTCATTCACATAGGGAAGATTAGGGGATGAGAATAAGATAAGGAGAATCACGATGAGGAAGGCACCTCTCACCACAAGGTGATGATGGGAGCACGGTAGAGCGACGTTGCTGGAAAAAATCCCAAGTGTGATGAGAATTTGGAGACCCATAGTTTGGGGAGACGTGAATAGTGGGGTGATTATTTGAGTTTTAAAACAAATTTAGATCCTTGTATATAAATTAAAACTGTGAGAATCCTATTACCAATGAAACTAATTTCACAAAGGTCACATTTTCATTTTATATTCACTATATGATTTTATTAAACAACATTGACTCTATAAATTCTTTATTAATGCGACCATATTTATATTAACTATTTTATATTAAATTTTAATTTATTCCGTGTTTTTTAAATCATCCAATTATTGATTGTAAATTATTTTTTGGAAAATATATATAAATTTTAATCCATTGTTTAGTTCATTTAAATTGAATGAATACATTGCCTACTAATTTTCTATTGACTATGGATTACATGGAGGGACACTTTTGGAATTTATATCTGACTTGCTACCTTTTCCTCTGTTTTTTTTTGGAATTTCTTATTTAGGGACACAGAAAAGTTAAAAAACTACGTTGAGGTGGTGGATATTCATAATTCATTATAAAATTGAGGGATGATGGTGATTATAGTATCTGTCCCCCACTAGTTAAGTAGGATATTTTGGAAATGTTCAGTATAGTTTGATGTGGACATCATGTTCTGTTGTTTTCTTTTTTGTTTTATTTATTTTTATTGTGTACAATTTTGCCTATTTATTAAAGATAATTTATTTAATGGGAGTGTTGAGATTATTGACATCTAAAACTATATATTCCAATTAATTTTTGGAGAATTAAATCCTTTTTTGATACTTTTTGATGTATGGTGCTAGTCAAAAACCTGTGGGGGTTAGGAGTTCCATTCAAGCAATATCAGTTTTGGATCATGTATCGTGGTACTAAGATATCCAGGATGGTTTGTGAAACCGTTTTAGTTTATGAATAACATATTTTTAGATAGAATGGATGACATAAAAACACAATTTTATGAGATAATATAACACCAAGTGACTTTATATTATATTTAGTTTTAATTAAACACAATTTCATTGATTTCAGTTATGGAACACATATTCAAGCTTGAATTAATCATGATACTCTATTAAAATAATATAATTAAAACATGAGAATCATATCCAAGACATTAATATAGTTTATATAAATAATAATAACTAAATTTTAAATAATTTTTTACATCTATGTAAAATATATTGAACCACTATTCTCTGAATATAAATTAAATAATTATAATTACAAAGATAATGAATTACATTCAAAAAAATTGTTTGTTTTTTAAATGTGGATTACTACTTCATTGTGAAAAAAATATGAAATTTTTGTTAACAAATTTTCTATTATTTATTTGTAAAACATAAATATCAATTTTTATGTAATCCAAAAAAAATTATCATTTTGTTTATTAATTATATTTTTATTACAATTTTCACTTTTTTATAAATAGTTTAAAATAATAATTTTTAAATGATATTTTTTGTTTAAATTATTTTAATGTGAAATAATATCATAAATTGGAATAAATGTAATATTTTTTCAATAGTATAACAATTTATACAATTTATATCATTGGAAGAATCTTCAAATTAAATCATCGTAAAAAAATATTGTATATATTTGGATATTTTCTCATTGAAAAGTCGCATTCTCTTGGAATTTAAATGACTAAAATAAAATTAAAATATTCCACTTATTTTAATGGAAGTTGGGAATTTTTATAATATTTTTTATACTGATATTTTATATAACCAGGTATGTTAAACATAATTTTGACCAAAATGAATAGTAAAAAGGTAAAAATAATTTTACATCCTACTGGTAAAAATGTATTTTCCACAGGGACAAATTAAAATAAAGAACAATATAACCTATAAACATGTCTAAACTAGGTTTACTTTCCACATTTCAACCCTAAAATTTATAATCATATATATTAATCTATTTTGGATCCTTTTCATATTAATATTATGGGAACACTTTTTCATTTTCAAATATTATAGTTGTTCCAGTCACCTCGCATATAAAAGGGAACCCCGTCTCATCTATTCTTCACACCGGTAAACCCTCTTCCCCTATACATACCAAAATAAATCCACTAATACTAGAAGCCTCATTCTGATCATATTTCCAACTGGGGTTGTTGTAACACCTCCATAGGATGAAGGGTTAAATAACTAAATGATACGACTCATGTCCACATGATGAACCTTCCTTTTTAGGAGTCTGTCTGATTTGAACTCCATAGTTAAGCATTCTTGGCTTAGAGTAGTGATCAGGATGGGTGACTTTTTGGGATGTTTCTCACTATGTGTGTGAGTGAGGACAAAACACGTTGAAATGACATGTTTTGTCCTATGGGGTCAATAATTATTCAGATGACCCTTTCAGGCATGTTGGTGGGCCCTAAGATGGCAACCACAAGCCTGTGGTGTA
The DNA here is from genome assembly GCA_963277665.1 of Viscum album. Lineage (NCBI taxonomy): Eukaryota > Viridiplantae > Streptophyta > Magnoliopsida > Santalales > Viscaceae > Viscum > Viscum album. Next base: position 1,808,073,588 of record OY728120.1, read on the forward strand.
ACTGGTGGAATTTGGGGGGCCAGGACCCGACAAAAAGTTATGGCGGGGTGTTTGTGTTGTCACCAGGACCTAATTGTTACATTTTCTATCATAGGTGTTACCAAAACGTAAGTTCGGTGCACTACATGGGTTGATATGCAGGGCCCACAATGAGGATGTTATGCTTTACAGTGGGGGTGATTGTAACACCTCCAAATGATAAATGGTTAAATGACTAAATGATACAACTCATGTCAATAAGGGGAACCTTCATATTCTAGAGTCTGTCTGATTAGAACTCCAGAGTTAAGCATTCTTGGCATGGAGTAATGATCAGTATGGGTGACCTTCTAGCATGTTTTTTATGGGTGTTTGTGAGTGAGGACAAAACATGCTAGAAATGACATGTGTTGGCCTGTGGGGAATATCATTAGTCAGATGTCACGTTCATGCACATGGTTGGGCCCCAAGGTGACGACCATGTGCTTGAGGGGTAACTAGTGGTACTTGGTAGGCATGGACCCTACCACATGTTATGCCGGGATGTCTGTGCTATCTCCAGGACCAAATTGTTACATATTTAATTTGGATAAAACATATAGAGGTTACATAAATAAGAGGGATTATTCTTCAATGAGAATTATTATTTTATTTATTCCATAAACTCTTAATATTACCATTAAAAATGATGATATAATAATATTTATATAATACATATAATGATATACAATTATTTTATGTTAATGACCTATAACCGTACTATCTATCATCCAATGGGTTAAAAAGAAATCATTTGTCTACATGGAAAAATAACACCTCACGAACTGATATCATTATTTTTTCGATTATCATATCTCACATTAGGATATGATGATGGATATAATGTATTTGTATAAATTTTATTCCAAATTTTTTCCTACTATGTATTTATATAATTTATATCAATTTCTCATTTCATTTCGTGGGTGTACGATAACATAAATAGTGTGTATGATGGAATATCACCTCACGAAGCGATTTGATTCATTTTTCAAGAGAAATTTACCATGAATTCAATATGCATAATTTCAATGAATTTCATTTGATACAAATGAGGTATTTATGTTATTAATGAGATATATGTAATTATTTTATAAAAATATATCATTTCATTTTTACGTTTCTGTCACCAAAACATGATAACATCTTTCGTGTATGTGTGGACTAACACCTGCAAAAGAAATGTGACCCTATTTTAATTACGAAAAGAATGAATGATATATATAAGTATATTTAGAATTATAATTTTTTACTTATGTAAATATTATAATTATCTACAGATAAAATATTACATTCCACCAATCCAAAATAATCACTAAAAATGGAAATGTTACTCTAGCATGTGTACGACCTACCATATCATGATCATAAGGAACATCATTTATCAAAACCAAATCTCCTGATAGTCTTTTAAATTATAATTTATATATAAATATGATAACAATTTATTGATTGTAATAACATTTATGTTTAAATAATTACCTCATTGAATAAAGTCAACCATCCAACGTCATTTTTAACACTCATGCCAAATATCATTAAATCATCTGACCTAAACAGAAATGATTATGTAGTTATATATAACATGGTAATAAGTGATATAAACATCCTCATAAATTTAAAAATATTATTAAGATGTTAAATAACTGTCATATATTAATTTTATCTGTAATATAAAAAACATATGGTATGAGTTACTCGTAAGGAATGTGATTCTCATCTAGTTGTTACATCAATAAGAAAAAATCAATATTCACCAATTATTTCTTTTTTCGGTTTATGTACATTCCTTTTGTTTTTTATATAAATAATTTACTTATATTGATGGTATTTAATGTATCAGTATATGTTATTTCATTCATTTTTTAATGATACCAATGAAACCAAAGTGGTAAAGGTTTGTTTTAAAATCTAATTATTATACAATATTTTTTTATAACTCCCCTTGGGGAATTATTAAATATTTTAATCATAAAATTAATTAGAAAATATCTGATCTATTTTTAAAATAACAAATTCATGTAATATCACTATTTTCCCTCTCTTTGGGACATGAAATTATTTAGAGTATTTTTGATAAAAAATGACATTTTTATTTATTTGGTTGAAAATATATTTTCATCCAAATATATATATTTTCTTTAAATGATTGATTTTGTATAATTATAAAATTTATTAAAACAAAAATTTCAATATAAGTATTACTTCTAAAATAATGGATTTAAATGGATATTATAGTCATCTTCTAAATAATGATGTTTTCTAACAAATTTAATGTAAAAAAGAATGTTATTTTTAACGTTTGTTTCATGTATATAATTTCCTTTTATCATTACAGTAATATATTTTAATATTTATTTTCATGATTATAATATTATTATTAATTAACAAATTTTCAATAATATTTAGAAAATTATTATATATTAACATATATTTTCGTTAAAAATTAATTTGAAAATATTTATTGAAAATTATAGTTTTAAAATATAATTGGTGATTTCCAAAATAATATTATTTTGTTAAATTAACGTCTAATTTTATAATTCAAAATCATTTTCTTTCTATTAGTAAATCCTTCTATGTAATTTATTATTTAATATTGATATACATCGATGAATCCATCCTCATTAATTCTCCAGATGGTTATGATTAGTTGGAATTGTGATGTAAAATTTTGATAACATTCACATTAATCTGGATGGATAATTATTTATTTAATTAACTAAGGAAATTAATTAATTTTCATATGCTTGAAAAAATACAAATATTTATATCCATTATATGTCACTCCTTTCATATGGTGAGTTTATTAGACATTTTATGTGGAGAGTGGGGATTTTTATAGCCCCTTGATACATCGGACAATGTCATGATGAAAACCATATTATGATTTGATGGAGGCCATTCAAATATATATATATATATATATATATAACATAAAAAAATCCCTATGTTGTATCAATAGTTTGGAACAAGGAATTTACCATATGTTTTAGATATCGAGAATTATACTATCCATTCAAAAGAATTCTTTTACTGATATTCCATATGATCATAGTATTATTTAGAAGATCCATCTTTATTTTTCAAAAACATGTGATTATTTACATGATATTATCTAATCATAATTTATTTCTTCCGTATTATTCTAATATTATTTTTTAAAGAGAAATTTTTTAGTTATTTAATGTTCTATAGTGTTTATTCATTATTTATTCATATATTATACTTTTTTCTAACCCTTAATGAGGATCAAAGATCACCCCATTATTATGTTTTATTTTTCCTATGATAATACGATGTGTTTTTATATGATATAAAAATATGTAATGTAATAAGGTCAGAACCTTATAGTTTGAATTAAAAGATTATTTAGATAAAATTATGGGTTGGTATGATGATAATAGAATACCATATATAATTTTCCCTCAATGTTTAATTTGAAATTATTTACAATTTAATGATTACCATGTTTCATCGACTATGAAATGTTTTTTTAGAATAGTTTTCCATAGAAAAAACAAGGAAGTTATAGAGAAGAGTCACTAGTAGAATGATATCCTTCATGATCTACATCATCGTATGGTAGGTATTGAAACCATGTAATATGTGATAGTAATGGAACATTTTATGCTAGAAATAATTGGTGGCGGCATCTATTCAAGAGAAAAAAATCTAGGTACCAGAATGGAACATTACAATAGTGGAATATTTTATGAGATAACACCCTCATGATTTAAATGGGTATTCTGACCTAGCAGTGGCTGAAAGAAGGATTATGGAACATGAAAATATTTTTGATGTTATGGGATATAAAGATAATCAAATGAAAAATCATTCCATTTATACATTTGATGGTGATGTTGATTAGTGGTGGTCAACGGTAAAAAAGATTTTGGATTGAGACGATATTGATATCATATTGAGGGATGAATATAAATGTATTTTTATTTTGAAATATTTTTATAAGGATGTGAACCTTTGGATGGAGATGTAATTCCTTGAATTGATGATAAAAGAAAATGATTTAGTGGACGTGTATGTTGAAAACATCACCTGACTAGTGTCGTATTCTCTATATATTATTTCGGATCTTGATAGAAAAATCTACCGCTATTACTCATGATTAAACCTATGGTATATATGGTAATTATACTCCCATGAATTCAAAAGTTATGAGATACTTTTTGGATGTGCTGAGAGGGAAGAGATGTTGTTTGCATATGATCATAGACACATTTAAAACAAGGATAAGAAGATTTTCATATGGAAAGTAATGGGTATGAATCAAAAAAATAAATCGAATGGTAGGAAATTCCAGTTTCCACATTGTGAAATGTGTGAAAAAACAACCATGTGGAATGCCTTACAAAAACTGGGAAGTGTTTTCAATGTGGTAGGTTTAGAAATATGACACAATATTGTAATTTAAATGATCCTTATAATATTAATGATAAGAAAACTATGAAGTGTTTTAAATGTGGAGAGATACATAATAATGAAAATGAATTCCCAAAGAGAGATCTAAATGATAAAAAGAATATACAATATATATAGAAATGCGTAGTGAGATCCTTTGTGACTACATCAAAAAAATCTGGGCTATCTAATGAATTTGTATTTGGTAATTTTTTGGTTTACAATTATTTTTATTATTATATTTTTGATTAAGGGTCAACACATTACTTTCTTTCTGAGTAATTTTTTGGTAAATTGAAAATATCACCTCAAAAATTGAGACACGAACATATTGTTAAAACACTAGGTGGAAATATTAGAGTAATGAAAAATTATAAGAATTATTCAACTGTGGTATGTGGGAAGAAAATACATAAAATCCTTATTGTATTTCCCTTAGTAGTGTTTTAGATCATTTTTGGAATGGATTGGATTTATATTTATCATGTAATGATAGAGTGTAAAGCTAAATAAGTTGTTTTTCAAAAATAATTTCATTCTGTATATGAGAACGAAACCATAAAATTGATGAAATATAAGGGTGATTAGATACTTTTGAATAAGGTAAATGAATGTTATCATTCTAATATTGATGAAAATAGGTATCTATTCAGAATAATTAGGTGGAAGTGGTTAATAAATAAATTTATGTTATTTTAGAAATATTTACATGATGAAATACCTAATCGAGAGGTCAAATTCCCAATTAACATAGTTCTTGATTCTAGGAAAATTTCAAAACCCCCATATCAAATTAATTAAAGAGGTGTATAGAATTGAGTATTCAGTTTCAATTTTTTCTTGATAAGGCCTTCATTCATCCAAGCACTTCACCCTAGGGTTCTTCTTTTTTGATCGTTCAAAATATAGATGCTTCCATGAGGCTTTGCATTGATTATAGAGCTCTGAATAACATCAATCTTAGAAACAAGAGTCCTCTACCTCATTTTGATCACTTATTTGATCAGCACGAGGGAGCTCTATATTTTTTCATGATTAACATGTGATCTGGATACCATCAGCAGATGGTGAAAGACGATGACATCATAAAAATTGATTTTCATATTTGATATGTGAATTATGAATTTGTTGTTATCCTATTCTTGTTAACTAATTAACCTTTTTATTCATGGATATTATGAATATAATATTTAATGAATTCTTGGATAAGTTGTAGATATGATTATTGATGACATTATGATAATTCATTTGAGTAAAAAGGAGTATGAAAAACATCTAAGGGTAGTTTTGAATTCCATATTGAAAAGAAACAATATGGAAAATTCATCATGTGTGATTTTTTTTTCAATGGATTTCATTTCATTTGAAAATTTTAAATAAGTATAAAATAATAGCTGATCCTTCCCAAAAATATAGTGGTTGATGAATTTAAAATACCTACAAATGTTACAGAAGTACATAGTTTTCATATATTAGAAAGTTATTACTGACGGTATGTGAAAAAACGTTTCATGGTTATCTAGAAAGTGAATTATGTTAGTGTGAAAAGGGATTAAAATTACTTGGATAAAATAATTTCATGTTTTGAATCAGAAACATAATAAGACATTGGTGAAAGCACTAGTTTTGGCCTTTCCTTCCCAAAATGGTGAGATAGTCTAGTGTACAACATCATTTATGGGATATGTTTATTTTCTGATGCATAATAATTAAGTAATTTGTCACGACCCGTCATCGGGACCCGTTCCGCGACTACCCAAAGCCCGCCTCCCATAGGACAGGGGCTGTCGACTAGCACCAAGGCGTAAATCCTGAAAAAAGGGAAGGCACTAACTTTATAAAGTAAACAAACACCAAAGAGTAAGCAAGAATAAGTAAACACTAAGTAAAAATGGGTACAAATGTACTGCGGAAAAGTAAGTGGTCTAGAATACAAAACCAAACTAAAAGTAAAGTACAACTAGAAAGAATGTACAAAAACTAAAAGTAAAGCAACAACGTCAAGCTTTCCACTGGAAGTCTCACATGAAGGGTGGGTAAAGATAGCCTCCTCCTCCCCTCGGGTCCAGCCATCCACTCTGTGTACGTTCCGCCCAGTGGTCCACCTCCAGGAACAGACTTGCTCCACAAGCCTCAACCACGATCAACAATGTCTATTGTCTGCATCCAACACAACGTAGTGCGGTCATATCTCATGCATGGGTAAGTATAAGCTACTCAGTAGGGAACCCGAGACCCCCGAAGGTCTCCTAGAATCAACAAAGGATAATCCACAAAGGAAAGATACAATCAAGAAGTAACATCCAACACTACTTAGGTATATTTCCATACATATACCTAAGTCATCAATTCCAGTTCAGATCCCACACTCGAGCCCAAGATTGATCACCTCCACAAAGGATAGTACAACCCAAACAATATAGGACATCACAACCCATTCCACATAGGAAATCAGGACAATTATATCGAAGATATTGATTGAATGTCAAGATTCAACTCACACATGAATACTACTTCGTAAGGTGATAGAGATGATCAGATATAGACACTGATTCATCTATGCTAGGACCCACGTAGGATACTAAACCAGCTAAGATAGCGGACCCACATAGGATACAGACTAGATACTCTTCCAGACCCACGTATGATACAAGAACATAGTCAAACATTGCAAGACCCACGTAGGATATAATAATAGTAGTCATCGATGTCGAACCCATGGAAGATTTCATTATGGTCTTCATCGCTACTGAATCCTCGGAGGATTTCAGTGTAGTCTTCATTGCTGCCGAACCAAAGAAGGATTTTAGTGCAGTATTCATCGCTGCCGAACCCACTGTAGATTTCAATGTAGTCGTCATTGCTGTCGAACCCACGGTGGATTTCAGTGGAGTCATCATCACTGCCAAACCCATAGAGGATTTCAGTGCAGTCTTTATCGTCGTCGTAGTCGCAGCCAGCTCAAGAGTTCCCGCACACAACATGCTCGATTCTGGGATGGTCTGCTCCTAGAGCCAAGGGGGTTGATACATCAACTGACATGTAGCTCGGAGTTGATGTATCTCAAAGTTACACCTCGACAAGAGGAACTCAACGTGATAGACGGCGCGTCAATCGGACGCCCAGTTTGAGTGTTATTGGCGTTTCTGTTCCAGGGCCCGGTTGGTTTTTATGTTATAACCTTCCCGACCATACTCCAAGTGCGTCCAAACCCAGAGGAATCCAACAATGTCGACGACATGTCAATCGGACGTCCGGAGCTCATGTTATATGCATTTCTAGTCCAAGGGCCAGGATGGTTTCGTGTTCGAACCAACCCGGCCATACCCAATGTTTTCCAAAACCTTGTCTGTAATTTGCTGAAATGATCGTCTTGATCCAAGGATCTCATCGCAACTAACGGTGCATCGATCAGAGTTTTTTATCCCACATCACGGGCATTTAAACGAACTGTCCGGTTTTTAGGGGCTTTTGGGCCCGGACCGACTAGGCCCAAGACCCCCTGGGTTGGCCCAAACCGGGTCCGGCCCATTAGGGTGCGGCCCGACACGGTGGGCATGGTCCGACCCAGACTGCGCGGCCCGGGCTGGTGCGGCCGGCCCAGCCCGGTGCTGCCGGTCTGGCCCGGTGCGGCCGGTCCGGCCAGGTGCAGACCGTGTGTGGCCAGCTCGGCGCTGGCCAAGCCGAGCGGAAGGGGGGGGGGGGGGGGCGCTGCCCCCCCCCCCTAATTGAAACTGCGACCCCCACGTAGGGGCCGCTCCCGTTGCCAACCGGGGGTTACGACCCCCGGTTATGGGATCTGGCTGGCCGCAATGGCCGGCCAAGGTGTCGTGTGGGACCAGCCAGTCCCGCCCCTTGTGCACCGGCGGCCGGCAGCTCCGGCCACCCTCTCCTGCTCTGCCGCGACCAAAGGTCGCAGCCTTGGTAAAACCGGCGCAGCGCGTCGGCGCCGCGCCCCTCTGTCATGGCCCGCCCCATCTGCGACCCTTCGTTGTTTTCCAGTGCGGTGCGATGGCACCACACCCCTTCACCGTGGCCCGAATCTGGCCACGGATTTGTTCATCCTCAATTGCGATGCGCGACGGCGTCACGCTTGTTCGCTTGTTCCTCTTCCTTCCGTGTGGTGCTGTTGCACTACGCTGCCTTTGCTTGTTCCGCAACAAGTACAACATCAAGGGGGGAGGAGGTTCGGCCGTGTTCGTGCAGTCCGACCTCCTCCCATTATGACGATAACAGGCGGACATAAAATAAAGACGAAGAACGGAAAACAAAATTCCACGAACATCATGTTAACCCCTACCTCGATGAAGTCTTTAAACGAGGTTTGTTGCAGGAAAGGGACGTCGTGAAAGACGGCGTCCCGGAAGGAGGATCGTCAGCGTTGCAGTACATGGCGTCACGGAGAAGAGGATTTCCGGAATCGCGGTACACGACATCGCGTCATCAATCTCTGAGGAATCATCATTAATCGTCATCCTTCGTCGAAGTTCGGTGTTCTTTGTCGGTGATGGTGTGTTCTTTGTGTTCGTCAAGGAGGAAGATGAAGATTCCAATGTTTGAGCAATTCCTCTCCAATCCTCCTCGCACAACGAAACAACAATGATAAATTAAGGCGTTGCCTTATTTTTTAACTCATTCCATCCCTTTTTTGAAATTGAATATTAAAACATGATTTAATTAACGTAGGTTGACCAATTAATGAGTCGTTTAATAATCCAATTAAACGCCATAGTTGAATTGGCATTTAAGAGGGGTTGCGGGTGAGTTACCAAATGAAATTCACGTGGGAGGTAAAAAGGAAATAAATGGGGTGGGGATAGTGTGGGCCCCACCTCACTAATATCCTACCTAGTGGAGTTAGGATATTAGTGGGTCTCACTCCAACCACCAAGCATAGGTTTAAACTACCTAGAATAAAAATACAATTTGTAGCACAATATTTTATTTTATTATTTCGTTAACCCATTTAATTAATAACCTCACCTAAGAAAACGCAACTCCAGAAAAGGTATTCATAAGTAATTATTGGCACTGCGGTTTCATTGGTTCCCTCAGATTTCGATTCCGAGCACCGGTTCCAAAGTTAGGAAAACCCACTCATTCGTTTACTGAACGTACCCAAGCTGAACTTCGGAAAATGATTCCGGGAAAAATGGGCCTCGAAATCAGGTACCGTCAGAAACTATGTTCTTGTAAAATGCCAAAGAAAATTAAGAAAAAAATTTCCCTTGAATTTTATGGGTCTATACATTACTCCCACCTCAGGGCTTTACGTGCCTGTAAAGATACATCATAACTAGGAGAACAAATGGTAGTACTAAGCATGCATCTGAGCCTACCACTCCCAAGTGCTCTCCTGGAGGTTCTCGTGCTGCCATCTGATGCACACTAAAGAAATCGACCACCCATGTAAGACCCACTCATATCGATCCTCGATCTCCACTGAGACCTCTGCAAAAGTCTCCCCCTCGTCAATGTCCAACTCCCCATGGTCGATGATATGTGTCGGGTCACACACGTATCTCCTCAATTGAGATACGTGGAAGACGTCATGCACCTGGTGCAACTGAGGTGGTAGAGCCATGCGATAAGCCACCTCGCTTATCCTACTAAGAACCCGGAACGGTCCGATGAAGCACGGAGATAACTTTCCACCTCGTCCAAATCTCCATAATCCAGGTCGAGGTGAGACCCTCAAGGAGACGCAGTCTCCATCCTCGAACTCCAGTGGTCTCTACATCCTGTCAGCATAAGACTTCTGCCGGCTCTGAGCTGTCCTCATCTGCTCCAGGATGACTTGGACCTTCTCTGTCATGGCCTAGACCATCTCTGGTCCCACAAGTGCTGACTCCCCAGGGTCTGTCCAGCAGATAGGTGATCTGCAAGGTCGGTCGTACAACGTCTCGTATGGTTCCATCCTGATGGTGGAGTGGTAGCTGTTATTGTACGTGAACTCCACCAAGGGTATGTGGTCATCACAGCTGCGACCAAAGTTAAGGACACATGCACATAGCATGTCATCGAGAGTCTGAATGGTCCTCTCCGTCTGACCATCCGTCTAAGGGTGAAAGGCGGTGCTCAGACGTAGTTGCGTCATGAATGCCTCCTGCAACCCCTTCCAATGCCAAGAAGTAATGCGAGCATCTCGATCGGAGACGATAGATGATGGCACACCATGAAGCCGTACAATCTCCTGAATGTAGAGACATCCCATGCTCTCTACTGAGCCCTGCTCTCTGAGGGGTAAGAAGTGAGCCGACTTGGTGAGTCGGTCCACAATCACCCAAATGGAGTCATGAACTCTGGATGTACGTGGAAGTCCAATCAAGAAATCCATAGATATCCCATCATACATCTACTATGTGACCTCCAAGGGTTGTATCAAGCCTGCTGGTACCTGGTGCTCTGCCTTCACCTGCTGGCAGGTGAGTCATCGAGAAACGAACTCTGCCACAACCATCTTCATAGTCGGCCACTAGTGTTGTTGTCTGAGATCCCGGTACATCATCGCCACTCTTGGATGTACCGCTAAATGGGATGTGTGAAACTCTATCAGCACCTCCTCCTATAAAGAAACTGGTACCATGGTACATCCTCTAAAATGGATAGCGTTCTCTCCTCCTATATAGAATCCATCAGGTGCATGTCCTGGGGATATCTACTTACACCGCTTCTCAGAGTCAGCATCCCCACGATGTGCCTCTCTAACCAGCTGCAGTAGTGGAGGAGTGACTGTGAGTGACAGAAGAATGTCTGCACCATCTCTATTCACAAAGGATATCTACAATGTGGCTAGCTGCCCCATCGCCTCCCCGAGTAGCTGGATGCCCGTCCTCCTACTGCGAGCATCGACTACTATGTTCCCCTTTCCATGAGTATAGACTATCTCAAAGTCATAGTCCTCGAAGAACTCAATCCATCAACACTGTCTCATATTCTGTTCCTTCTGCGAGAAGATGTACCTCAGAATCTGGTGGTCAGAGTAGACTGTAAAGTGTTCTCCCATCAGATAGTGTCGCCACATCTTCAGAGCGAAGACCACTACTACAAAATCCAGTTCATGGGTAGCATATTTCTACTCATTCTTCCTCAACTGACGTGATCCATAGGCGATCACGACCCTCTCCTACACCAGGACACATCCGAGTCCGGTCCCTGATGCATCGCAGTAGACTATGTACCCCACTCCCTCCTCCGGTAGCCACAATATAGGTGTGCTGGTCAATCTCTGTCTCAGCTCCTGGAAGCTCTGCTAACATTTTTCTGACAACACGAAGGGTTTCCCCTACTTCGTCAAAGCTGAGAGTGGTGCCTCAACTCTGGAAAATTTTGGCACAAATCTCCGGTAGTACCCAGCTTGACCCATGAAACTCTGCACCTCCGTCACGCTACTGGGTGGCTCCCAATCTAGCACTACCTCGATCTTCGCAGGATCCACCGCTACTCCCACCTCAGAGATGACATGTCCCAAGATGTGGAGCTCACGTAACCAGAACTGATACTTCTAGATCTTTCCATAAAGCCGGTTCTCTCGGAGTGTGTCTAGTATATCCTACAAGTGGTAGGCGTGCTCCTCGTCAGTTGTCAAGTATATCAAAATTTTGTCGATGAAGGCCATGACAAATCGATCGAGGTATGTCTAAAGATCATGTTCATAAGACCCATGAACACTACTAGAGCATTGGTTACGCCGAAAGGCATAACCAAGAACTCATAGTGGCCATACAAACATCTGAAGTTCGTCTTCTGCACATCCTCGTCTCGAACTCTGAGCCAATGATAGCCTGACCTGAGGTCTATCTTCGAGAACCACCATGCTCCCTTGAGATGATCGAAGAGGTCTTCATTCCTCAGTAGAGGATACTTGTTCCTCACGGACACCTCGTTCATGTAACGATAGGGGACACAAAGTTACAATATCCCGTCCGCCTTCTTGGCGAACAATATCGGGGATTATCATGGTGAAACACTGGGTTGGATGAATCCCTTGCCCTGCAAGTCCTCCAACTGTACCCGTAGCTCTCGAAGCTCAGCGGGGGCCATTCGATATCCTGGAGTGGATATTAGGTCTGTCCCGGGGTACATGTCAATATAAAAGTCTACCTCTCTACGAGGAGGTAGTCCTGGGACGTCGTCAGGGAAAACGTTTGAATACTTATCCACTACTACAGGAAAACTAGGACATTGCACGTCAACTGCTCCTAGGATGAGGCTAGCCAACTGATGAGTGATGGATTTCCTCTCCTCTGTGTGAGTCCATCCTGTGCTACAAAGGATCCCGTCTCACTGGTGATGGTGAACCTGCTCTCGTCGGTGCGTACACACCGCACCTTGCTCCTAAAAAAGTTGATCTAAGCATGGACTGTAGATAACCAACACATGCCCAATATGACATCGTAAGTCCTCGACGCCGGTACAAGAAGCTCCCAGCCAAAGCTCTCACCTCCTAGAGTAAAAACACACTACCGGAACCAATGTCTAATCGTTGATTCTTCTCTCGTAGGAGTCTCTAGCCATAAGGATCGAGCCAATAGCTCTGTCGGAATCTCCGAGCTCCAAACAAGGCTAGCAGAAATAAAAGAATGACTCGATCCTATGTCTATATGAACTATAGGAAGGGTGGAGTAGACACAGATTGTATCTCGAATCATCTCTAGAGCGCCATGGTCATAGGCCTCTGATGCCTGAAGCTGAGCCTATCTCTTCCCGCCAGCTCCCTGTGGTCGGGGTGGACCTCCTAGTGGTGGTGGTGGTAAAGCCAAAAATTGTCACCCACCACATGCTACTCAGCCAGCTCCCCTGCCCCGTCCGCCTGCTCTCGGCGAACTGCCACGGTCAACCCTCAGCCTCTGTCTGGGTGGCCCCGCAACCTTCTGCTCCTCCTCTGCACGGCGGGTCGGGCAGTCACGAGCCATGTGGCCCTGCCGCCGCATGCGTAGCACTGCCTGCTCCTCGGAAGGTTGGCTCTACGCCGTGTGCCCCGTACCTCTGAGCTAGTGTCGTGAGGTCTTCTTCCTAATGGTCTGGTCCGCCTGGACCCCTGTGACATCCGTCGACTGCCAGCTGAAGACGACTCTTCTATGTGCCACCCTGCGGTAGGTCTCGCTGCTAGTGTAGGCTCAACAAAAAATAAACTCTATGAGAAGAGCTCACTCTAGTACTCCTATCTGTGTTATAATGCTTAGGGATATCATCGATGCCCTAATCTCATGCATCATTCCCTGCTCGATGGTCCATGACCGGATGAATGGGTCTCGTACCATGTCCTTCGAATAGCGTGAGAGATCAGTAGATCTCACTGAGTACTGGGTGACCGTCATGCTTCCCGGCTGCAGCTGTAGGAGCTCCTAGATGCGCACCACACAGAGGGTGGCTGGGACGAACTCCGAGCAGAAGAGCCTCACAAAGTCCGTCCAGAGGAGTGATGCCTCGGCATGCACCTAGAGCATCATGCTCCACCATCATCCTGCTTCCGTGTGTATGAGGCTCACTGTGAGGATGACCATGAGGTCAGCTGGTGTCCCCACAAACCTGAAAACTCACACAACTGCCTCTAGCCAATCCTCGGCTGCCTGAGGGTCCATCTCCCCTTGGAACCTGGGCGGTCTCTGACGCTGAAACTCATGCAGTGCACTAAGGCAACATTCCCTATCAGCGGTTGGGGCTGGTAGCATCGATGGCTCGGTGGGTAGAGTTATCGTCGGTGCCTCCGCTGTCAAAGGGCCCTACACTGATGCCTCGTCGCTCGGTGGGTTGTCGTCTCGCTCAAAGCTAGGAACCATAGCTAGCTGCCATTGTGGGTCCATCCTGTAATGAAACAGGTGTTCCACGGTCAAACAGTATACCTGGTGTCTGGACACAATGTAATCACAAACAAAACTTTTTTAAACACACACGAAATCAATGTTTTCATGCATTGAGTCGGAAATCATAAGTAAGGGTCCTCGTGTATGGATATGTCGGTCACCTCACAAACACTGGACTCCCTGGACTGATAACCACACTAAATACCCTTAACACTATTGCTTCACATAGAAGAAAGATCAGAGTCCAGAGATTTGCGGTAGAACTAATCCCCTTTGATACCAATTTGTCACAACCCGTCCTCGGGACCCGTGCTGTGACTACCCCAATCCCGCCTCCCATAGGCCAGGGGCTGGCGACTAGCACCAAGGTGTAAATACCGAATGAAGGGGAAGACATTGCCTTTATAAAGTAAACAAACACCACAGAGTAAGCAAGCAAAAGTAAACACTATGTAAAACTGGGATTTTAGTGCATTCTTCACCACTGTCGAACCCACAGAGGATTTCAGTGCAGTCTTCATCATCATCGCAGTCGCAGCCAGCTCTAGGGTTCCCGCACACAGCATGCTCGATTCTGGGAGTGTCTGCTCCACAAGCCAAGGGGTCGATAAATAAACTGACACGTAGTTTGGATTTGATGTATCTCAATGTTCCATCTCGACAAGTGGAACTCAACGTGACATACGATGCGTCAATCGGACGCCCGGTCTGAGAGTTATTGGTGTTTTCGTTCCAGAGGCCCGGTTGGTTTTTAAGTCAAAACCAACCCTACCGCACTCCAACTACGTCCAAAACTCGAGCGGAGTAAGCCAAATGGTATGCCTCACCAAGAGGAATCCAACAATGTTTACGACAAGTCAATCGGATGTCTGAAGCTCATGTTATAAGCGTTTTTGCTCCGAGGGCCCGGTTGGTTTCGTGTTCGAACCAACCTGGCTGTACACAAGGTTCTCCGAAACCTTGAGTTTAAAATACCCAAATGATTGTCTCGATCCAAGGCTCACATCGCAACTGACGGTTCATCGATCATAGGTCCGTTGCCCAAGTCACGGGCGTTTAAACGAACTGTCTGGTTTGTAGGGGTTTTGGGCTTGGACCGAATCGGCCCCAGACCCCCTAGGTCAGCCCGAAGCGGCTCGACCCAACCTTGGTCCATGTCCGACCCGTTAGGGTGCAGCCCGGCCCTGTGGGCGTGGTCCGGACCAGCCAGCGCGCCCCGACCCAGCAGGCGCGGCCCGGCCCGGTGTTTCCAGTCCGTCCTGGGTGGCCGGCTGGCCTAGCACGGGTGCGGCCCGTGTGTGGCAACCTCGGCGTTGGCTGAGCCGAGCGGAAAGGGGGTGCGGGCGGGGGCGATGCGCCCCCTGATTAAAACCGCGACCCCCACATGGGGGCTTCTCCGTTTTCCAGTTGGGGTTTACGACCACCGGTTTTTGGATATGGCCAGCCCAAACGGCCGACCAGGGTGTCACGCGTGACCAGACAGTCCCACCCCCTCTGCCCCGGGGGCCAACGGATCCGGCCGCCCTCTCCTGCTCCGTCGTGGCCAAAAACTGCAGCCTTGGTCCGACCGGCACGACGCGACAGCACGACGCCCCTACGCCGCGGCCCTTCGTGGGTTTCCAGCACGACGCAACAGCCTCTCACCCCTTCGCCGTGGCCCGACTCCAGTCGTGGATTTGTTCGGCCTCAACGGCACGGCGCCACGACGCCACGCTTCTTCACCCATTCTTCTTGCTTCCACATGGTGCCGTTTCACCACGCTGCCTTTGCTCGTGCCGCAACAAGTACAACATCAAAGGGGGAGGAGGGTAGGCCGTGTTTGTGTGGTCCGACCTCCTCCCGTTATGACGACAACATGCAGCCATAAAATAATGACGAATAACGGAAAAGAAAAATCCACGAACATCAATTTAACCCCTACCTCGATGAAGTCATTGAACGAGGTTTGTCGCGGGAAAGGGATGTCGCGAAAGACAGCGTCGCGGAAGGGGGATCGTCGGTGCCGCGGTTCACGGCATCACGGAGAAGAGGATCATCGGCATCACGGTACACTGTGTCGCGTCATCAATCTCCGAGGAATCAACGTTAATCGTCGTCCTTCGTCGGAGGACGACATTCTTCGTCGATGACAGTGTGTTCTTCATGTTCTTCAAGGAGGAAGATGGGGATTCCAAGGCTTCAACAATTCCTCTCCAATCCTTCTCACACAATGAAACAACATTACTAAAATAAGGTGTTGCCTTATTTTATTACTCATTACATCCCTTATTTGAAATTCAAAATTAAAACATGATTTAATTAAGGTGCGTTGACCAATTAATGAGGTGTTTAATAATCCCATTAAACGCGAGAGTTGACATGGCATTTAAGAGGGGGTGCAGGTGAGTTACCAAATTAAATGCACGTTGGAGGTAAAAAGGAAATAAAGGGGGTGGGACTCATGTGGGACCCACCTCACTAATATCCTACCTAGTGGAGTTAGGATATTAGTGGGTCCCACTCCAACCACCAAGCATAGTTTTAAACTACCTAGAATAAAAATAAATTTTGTAGCATAATATTTTATTTTATTCTTTAGTTAACCCATTTAATTAATAACCTCACACAAGCAAATGCAACTCTGGAAAAGGTGTTCTTAAGTAATTACCGGCGATGCAGTTTTATTTTTGCCCTCAGATTTGGATTCCTAGCACCGGTTCAAAAGTTAGGAAAACCTGCTCGTTCGTTCACTAAACGTACCCGAGCTGAACTTCGGAAAACAATTCTGGGCACACTGAGCCTCTGAATCAGGTGCCGTAAAAAACTACATTCTTGTAAAATCCGAAAGAAAATTAAGAAAACAATTTCCCTTTATTTTTACAGGTCTTTACATAATTTCTTATGATTCAAGATAAATAAAACCTATTGAGTTAAATAATACAACAAATGATTGGGGATTATGATCTGTGCTTTTTTCCTTGAAAATTTGTTGTCATAATTTAAAATCATACAAATGTTAAATATATACTTCTCATTAAAGCATGAATTATATATTCACTCTAAAGTAATTAAATATGAGTTAGAGAACATTAATTGAAATGATAAAGGATTATGATTTCATGGTCAAATATCATCTTAGAGAAGAAAACAATGTGGAATATTATAGGAGTTGAAAACATCATGAATCATTACCCTTGATTTGTTTGAAACATGATCCCTTGATTTATGATTATAAGAAATTTTTATTAGAAGTTTTTTGTGTAGAAAATACCTAATTTTTTTAGGATCCAGTGTAGTCATCATTTTCAGACAGAATTAAGAAAGCACATAAGGAAGACCATGAGCTGTAGAAAATGGTTGATATGGTTAAATAGATTATGTTTCCAAAATTAACATTGATAATGAATCTGTTTTATGATTTGTAAATAGACTCTGGGTGCCTTGTGATTCCCATGTGATTAAATATTTGTTGTTTGAAGCTCGCAATTCTCCATTTTAAGTTCATCTTGGAAGTAATAAGATGTACCGAGACCTACGAGGGTATTATTGGTGGGATGGAATGAAAAGATATATTGTATATTTTACCAAGAAATGATTGAAATGTCAATAGGTTAACCCAGAGAAGTTGTTTTCAAAGGGGATACTTTACCAATTGTTTGTGCCCAATCAGAAATAAGATAATATATCCATGGGCATTGTGGTGGGACTTCTTAAGGCTTCTGAATATAATAAGGTTATTTGGGTTGTTATTCATTAGATGAAAAAATCTACACATTTTCATTATATTCATGATATAATTTCCTTGGATCATCTTTCTAAAATGTTCCTCAAAGTTCTTTTCTGATTACCTGGAGTCCATCTTTCCATTGTATATTATTGGGATCTTAGGTTCATATCAACTTTTGGATGGGTCTTTAGAAGTTGTTGTTTAAAGAATTAAATCCTAGTACAGATTATCATCCCCAATCAGATGGGCACTTAGAATTATGGATTCATGAATTGAAAGAAATTATTCTAACATGTTGAATAGACTAACAAGGATGTTGGTTTTAACATATTTCATTTGTTGGAATTTTTGGTAATAACAATTTTAATTCCAATAAAAAGATGAAACCTTTTGAGGAATTGTAAGGGAAGCGTTGAAGAACACTGGATTTTTGGGATGAATCCAGAGAAAGGAAGTTTATAGAAACAAAATTAGTAGAGGAAGTGGTTGAGAATGTGAAGATGATCAAACAACACAGCATGATAGATCATAAAAGATAGTAATGTTATGTATACAACAGGAGGGAAGACTTTTCAGTCGAGGTAGGTGATCATGTTATTCATTGAATATCTCCATGGATTAGTGTTATGAATTTTTGTAAGAAATGAATGATAATTCCACTGTTCAATAGACCATCTGAAATATAGGATAAGGTAAGACCAGTCACATAACATGTAGTTGTGCCTATGATTTCATCTATGGTACATAATGATTATCATGTTTTGATGTTGGGAAACAATGTGCCAAAATCATCTCATGTTTTTAGACAAGTATAAGTTCATTTAGATGAGAACCTTTATTATGAAGAGAATCTAGTTTAGATTCAAGATAGAAGGGAACAAGTATTGCAGAATCATTTTAATTACCAGCAAATGTATTTGTGCAAAAATCACATGGATGAATTCAAAACATGTGATATGTAAATTTTTTTGAGGGAAAGGTACCCCCCCAATGTTTAATATGTAAATAAAATTGGTATGGTTCTATTTCTTGGAGGGGATAAAGAAACACCCCACATATTTAAAAATAGATTGATATTCTTAGAAATTTTCTTTATTTACCTATTTATATGTACACTTTAAACATAATTTTTCCACCTCTATGATATGAATTTTGAAAAACAGAAATCTACAATTGTGATCAGTATGTTATTTTGAGTACAATGGAACCAACGTGATTTTAGGTGAATAGTAACATAGCCTTTGGAATATTAATACGGCCCTAATGAATATTATATTTTATTATTATTATATTTTCTTATGGTATTATGATAATATAAAATTGATTAATATATCAAGGAGTTAAATAATGATTTATAGTCATAAAATTGTTATTTTTTATTAAATGATGATTTAATTTATAAATTGAATTTACAATATTTAGAAATGTATTTTTAAAAAATAGAGTTCATTTTATATTTCAATACATCAAAAAATGGATAGGGTGATTTTTTTGGTATTTTTCTTATTTTCTTGAAATTATTATGAATAGTAAAATATGATAATTTATGATAAATGTTAAATACTTTTTTTACTACACCATTAGTGATTAATGGAAGATGTATTCCCACTTGGTTCAAACTCACATGAAATTATTCGTATTTGTTGTCAACTAAATCATGAATATTTATAGTATTGAGCAAAAATATTATAATAATGATTAAAATAATAAAAAATCCCCCCTCACCTACACTATAAATGCCAACCTCATTTCCCCTTCCACTAAAACCACTCAAGCATTGTGCATTGAATCATTTCTACTAAATACCTTATCCATGGTTCTTCCCCATTTACTAAAGTTGTTTTTCTCACCAAACAGCCAAAACCAAAGGCCCTAAGAAGGAAATCAAGGAAAATAGATCATGATGTAAGGATCCTCTTCATTTTTCATTTGTTTTCCTTCCAATTCTATTCTTTAATATACTCTCTTTCCCTCCACTTGTCCCAGATATATGAAATATCTAGAATCGAATATATTCAGTATGTTACCATTTTTAAGTAGAATATTTATCATAATCCTTCCTCTCCTCTCCATCTTGTTTTAAAATAATAACATCTTCCACGATGTGCAGATTTATCAAAATCTGGGAAAGTGTGTTTGAAATATCCATTACATCATTCATAGATGATAATAAAACCCTTTCAATGGTTTAAACATAACGTAAATTGAATTTTGTAGCATATTTTATGTTATATTATTATCCTCTATGCATGACATTGAATTTTAAATTTAAACAAGTTCTTGATTATGGAGGAGCCACTAAAAATGATCTAAACAAACATCATTAAAGGTTTATCTAATAATCCCTCATCACATATGATAAAATCCGATTTATTGTATAATTATATAATCTAGAAACCTGTAAATATCATTTCATTCCAGTTTTGAAATTTCATTTCCACACGACCAGAAAATCAAATACAAACAGCCCATCGAAATCAGGAAATGAACACACCAAAAACAATGGAAAGAACAAAATATTAGTAATTAAAGGGTGGAATGTTGTTATGAAATGATCATACAACGTGTTATAAACATGACTCTGTTTCAGTAAAATTATAATAACACTATTTTAACCATTATAAAAGTATTTTATATGACTTTGGAGTAATTGAATCATAATGTAAGGGAATTAATATCCTGATTCCCATTCATTGGGTTGAAATTCTACTTCATTATTTATGTGGTATTAAGATTTATTGTGAGTTGAATTTTTTTATATTTTGTTTTTTATGTATATATAGTGTATATACATATTCCATTAACAATATTATGTATCACTTCAATTATATGTTATTTATAATGGACTTTTCAATTAATAACATATTTTAAAATTCTTTTTTACAAAATTCAAAAAAAATGACATTGTGTAGTTATTCATGTTTTATGATTATGTTCGGGTTCTTATGAATTATTCATGATTATGGGTGGGACCTATATCTCCCTCCACTGTATTGATTATCTCTAATTTTGGGGTCTTCAGTATGGTTACTCTATGTCTAACTGTGGTGGTTATAATAATTTTAAGGTAGATATTAAGGTTAAAAATTATAAGGTATGTGATAGGGTGACATGATTATGTATGTAATTCACCAAGATTCCTTTATGGTTTTGTTTATGTTAGTTATGATTTTCATGAATAAGGTGTTTCAAAAAGTAATTATATGTTGTTGAAATGTATGGTTTTTTAATATGATTTCACGTGTTTATACGTATTCATGGAAGATTATTTTCTTTTTGTCTTTTTTTACTATGCTTTTGATGCTCATCCAATGTTTTTAAATGATTTTTAATGATTATGATGTTTTTTAAGAAAAATAAGGATTCCATGTTAAATGTTATGAATATTTATAGGGAAATAATGTTTAATTTGTAATGTATTATATTTTGGAAGAAATGAATACTCTTTATGTTGTATCTACTCTATATGAAAATGTAATGTTAGGTATGTATTATAAAATAATTCTATAAAACTATAAACTTGAAAAGATCATCAATATGAATGGAAGTGAGTTCATTAATAAAATTCAAGATTATGTAATGTAATAAATCCAGGTCCTTATATTAAATTACTAGTTTGTGTCCATATTCCCAAGGTACATATTTATTCGATCTTTTGGGAAGTTATTCCTTGTATCTAATGACAGTTTAATAATATAAACATCCACTTTAGACTAATTGGGTCATGGTTGTTGTTGTTGGTATAAGGGGATACTTAGAAGGCACATTGGGAACTAGATTTAGGATAAAATATATTATGAGAAATTACCATATGATATATATTTAGAGTATGTATACAATATAATCCTAATGTATTGATATAAAATTGTATTTTTATTAAGTAAATACATTTTTATATAGATAATACAAGTGAATGTGGTTTTGAAACTAATTAACATAGGGGTAATTATTCCGAAAAAGTTGTGTTGGAATTTTCCTAATCCCCATGTGGTTCAATACCAAGGGACTTATTATATAAAATGTATGACACTCCTAGGTTATATGATTTATTTAATTCACATTTTATATATATACCATTAAGAATTAATAAATATTATATTTATTTTTTAAAAATATTCCCAATGAAACAATGATTCTGTTTATGAGAATAGATGTTTAAAAAAATTTCAATTTATGTTATTTGTCTCAATAAATTTGTAATGATAGAATATTTTTCATACTGTTATGATCTAATCTAGCACATTGAATTATTTAGAAATAATGCATGATAGTTGGAATGGATATAATATCAGTGTAGATACTAATTGATGAGATATTACTATGATAAATTATAAAAATATATGGAGTTAAATATACAACTTGAATTCATAAAATTATAACCGTATTGATGACGAAGACTGAGGTTCTGAGGGGCGCTTTATAATAAACATGAGAGAGTAAAAATCGAGATTCAGTTGTGGGCTAGGGGGAATCCACTGTTTGATCATGATTTATTTCTTTTGAAATAGAATATCAAAAACCTAGAATTCATTTTTGAGGAGGCTTGGAGTGAATCTATTTTTGCAGATTTAGTTAAGAAGATGATGTTCTGGATGGAGCTGATCATTAAATAGGAAGGACTGTCTTGGGAGAGATCATGGGTGAAATGGCTAACCAGGGGGGGGGTAATAACACATCTCTTCTCAAACTTGTATCAGTGAGAGGAGGAAGATGAAAATTACCAATATTCAAATTGAGTGTGGAACTCTCACTAAGGATAGAGACATTGTTTGGTGCATGGCTCATATGTTCTTCCGAGATCTCCTTTTTGGCAATAATCCAACTATTCCTAGGGAATTTACATGTGGCATGACTGATCATTGGGAGGAGATTCCCATAGTGGTTTTTGTCTTGTATAATATATGCATGGAGGTGATCTCGGAACAGGGTGAAATTCACTTTAAAATGTTGAATCTTAATCTCGAGAGTTGACCTAGACTGGACTGATTCTTGGGGTCATTTTAAATGGGGTTGTCAGATGTGGTTAAGGGGTACATCATTGAATCTATTCATTACTACTTTCATGGACGGAGTCTGTCATGTGTTACATGTGCTACCAATCTGATTCTCAGCCCAAGGATTACGGACCCTTCATCTCTTTCACACAATCAAATAGTGTGATTATGTAATTTCACTTATAAGATATTTTAGAGAATTTTTAATCAGATATTGTCCAATATTGCCCTTAAGTGTATATCCATTAATCAACAAGAGTTTGTTAAAGGGTGTTCAATTTAGAGAGATATTTGTTTGGCTCAGGAGGTGAAGCGAGATATTAACTGAAAGATCCACATCTCCAACATCGTGATCAAATTAAATATAAGTAATGCATATGATCAAATCGAATATAATTTCATTAATAGAGTTCTTGCATCATTGGGGTTCTTGTACTAGGTGGAGGACATCCTTTTTAGGTGTTTTAGCTCCTTATGAATGTTGGATTCTTTATTGTGAAAGTCTCATGATTTCATTAAGCCAAAGACGGGCCATTGGCAGGGAGATCTGATCATTCCCAGAATCATCATTTTGGTGCATGACACCCTTATCCACAATATCAACTGTGGTTTTTCTTGTAGATATATTATACCCTATCGAAGGTAGATTAATCTACGTATGATCTCCCATGGGATTTTTTTGTAAAATAAAATCATATTCACAAATGGAAGACATATTTTTGTGCAGGGCTTCTCTAAAATCCTAGATAATTAATACAATTAGTGTGGGAAGGTTATAAGATATTCAAAAAGTAACATCTTCATCTCTCATAGGTGTTCACCCTAGACGGTTTCCTCTATGTGTAGTCACACCAACATGCAGTGTGGAGCTTTACTCATGGAGTACCAAGGCCCACCCATTTCATAATGACATCTTCTTGTACGTTACTTTGATCAGTCTGTGAATATATTTTATAGTTGTGTGCTAAACTAGAAGAACCATTTACAATTGGTTTGGGGCCACATGTCCATAGTTAACTGTGTCCTGAAGTCCATCACTATACATTTCCTAGCTTCAATAAACAATCAGTGAGGAATTGTTAAGGATATTGACATGTCTCTATGAAGGTTTATCTAGGACAATATGTCAAAAAGTGAGAGGCATTAGGGCTTATGAGACAGGTTAGCAATATACATTCACAATGGGGGGATTAGCATGAAGAGCCATTAGGCTATGATTTAGTTTATGACCATGAATCATGCATGGGGGATTACTGGAGAGTGCACGATGTGTGGTAATTCCATGTCTATTATCAACGAGGGTTCGTTGGAGGTTGTTTGAGGATATATTTCACCTTTCTTGTAGATAATCTACCATATCTATTAGAATCTTTAGGAAAAATCTCGTTGGATAGTGGGTGAGGGGGATATATCCTTCTGGAACCGTAACTAGGTGGGCTCTGTTATCAGATTCCTTAGTTCCCATATGCCATTGATCACGATTTAGGAGGCGATCATTCACCCTTATTTTACTAAGGAAGTTCTAGATGAGGAAAAATAGGGTCTTCTTGATTCAATCTTGTCAAATGATATTATAGAAAAATGTGTGATTACACAACCATCCTATGACATTTTCTCTACAAACAATTTTATCTGGATGGTTTCTTTGTAGAATCCATAGGATTGTCGGAATGAGGTAGTGTGGTTCAACAAGATTCCATTATTGTATATCTTTTTTTCATGGTGCATCAGGAACAAGATCACTACCACAAATTAAAATATCATGAATTTGATATTAGGTTTGTCATTTAGGTCCATTTTCTGTTTTTTTGGGTGCAAGGTGAGCTCTTAACATCTTTATATGAAGGATTATAAGCCCATTCTATGTGGAATTTCTTTTGAGTCCTCACAGAATTCACCTCAATAGATCTCAGAGATAATTGTTTCATGGGAATATGGTTTCATGGTCTGAATGACTCAATTTGTAAAGTATGGCTCATGCGGTGAATTATAATGCTCGATGATGATGCTTGTG
Source organism: Viscum album (assembly GCA_963277665.1). NCBI lineage: Eukaryota > Viridiplantae > Streptophyta > Magnoliopsida > Santalales > Viscaceae > Viscum > Viscum album. The sequence continues at coordinate 1,808,098,545 of OY728120.1, forward strand.
GCAAGCTAGGAACTAGTGAATATTGGATGTCTCCACTCCTATGGTGTGGTGCATATTGAAAGAAATATCTTCCCGTTGGTGGAATTGGTATCCCACATTACGGACTAGATGGGTGCTCTTTCTTTGATGTTTCTTTAGGTAAGGAAACATTCCTTGAATCATGGCCTAAACAACACCAAAGGTAACTAGGTTTGTTGGCATCCTCCCACCAGTGGTCTTAAATAAAATTATGATGGGACATGTAATATGGGTGCCCTGAGTGAAGGGGGAGTGTTCCACAGATCATGAGGGAATGTGGTTCTAGCTTACAGATTGGTCTATGGAAATGATACCTCCTTTAAGGTTGAGGCCAATGAAATGCTCACCGAGCTCACCCTATGTAGGTTGGAGAACCTCAACATTACTCAGGATGAGACTGATTACAGGAAACATTAGGATACTCAGCACGATATAGGACCTTCTCCATGGTCTATAACATATACAGTGAGAAAATTTATTTCCCTTCTCAGTGGAATCATATGAGTAACCCATACATGACATGAAGGAAATATGGTGGTGGATCATCTATCTATAGTGGAAAACCATATCTCTTTTATTTATCATATCCTCACTATTACATTCCTGAAACCAGAGGGTGTGAATAGAATTAGTGGGGATGACCTTCGTTTTCACTACTTCAGGCGCCCTTTGATTTTTGCCTAGTTGTCTATATTTTGAGCATTCTGATGTATCTATTTTGAAAAATATTTAATTTGGATGGTCTATGTAATAATCAGTACCATATGGAAAAGCCTTATGTTCCACAACATGGTGTAATGACATTAGACTCTATCATGCATCCATATCCTCCATCATTCAATAGGAGTAAAAATCCATTTTAGATGATCAATTGATATGTTTCATATGGAATTCCTTTATTTATTTGTGATGTAAAAAAAGTAATTGTGTTTTCATGGAATGTTATCATCTCTCAGGGGATGTAGATAAATATTGGTCATTAATTCAAAACCATATGTTGTAGGAGGAAATATGAAGCATATAGTGAAATGATTTGAAGGTAATATTCTAGGAATAATATTTTCCTCATGAGAAATATGAAGACATGTAATAACAATTCTTATGTCAAACATAAAAAGGTGTAGGGTGTTTTCTAATGGATAAAGGAAACATTACAAGGATATAAATTCATGTCTTCAACTATGCATGATATTAAATGATCTATGTTATGTAATTTGATAATTTTCATGGAAAAATCCTTCGATGGGAACTAGTCTTAAAAACATTCTCATCATACAAAAACACTGTATCATGTTAAAAAAAATACAATGATAGAATTAACTATTAATTATGGATTCATTGTGAAAATTGAATATGAATATGAAATAGTAAAAGGTGGTTCATGGGAGGAAGGGAATGAATTATTTGACAAAATGTTATATTTTTTTTAATGAAAGTCCTTGATACACGCATAAATTGAAAGATAATTTTTATATATAAGTAGATAAATCCCAACATGGTCACAATTTAAAGGGAACTATATATTTTTCCAATGATAAATTATTATACAATATGTATATGGATCAATACTTAAATAAATACATCAATCATCAAAGAATATACCTCAAAATTATCCTATGGATCAAAGAAAGGAATATTCTATTACCATAGACGATGTGGAATGAATAATGTTCTTATTTTTAGAATCAATAATTATTTATATTGATTATTAATCAATGATTTATTATTTATAATAATTATTAAATTTTGAAGTATTGTACATCAATACCATCCAATTGAGGGGTTGAAACGATATGATGAATGGTAACAATGACTGAGAAAATGATTGAGTGAAATGTTTAGCATCTCTTAAAACAAATGATTGAGAGAAATATAAACTTGATTAGATTTAAAATGAAGACATAATGATGTTGTTATAATGAGATAATTGAAATAGATTAATTAAATTGGACAGTAATAGCATCCATGGAATGTTTTAAAGATGAATAGGATTAATTACTTTGTTCTATAATTGATAGGAATGAAATAATTTTTGGATTTATGAAATATATCCAGTAAACAATGTCTTATATAATGAATAATGAAGAATATATGTTGTCAATATGTTTTAATGGTAATTATGGTTATTAAAATGTTTCAATATAATACAAGGTGAATGTATTGAAAAGTTTTATATGTTCAAATTTAGAGTTATTTTAGGTTGTTTTTGGCTGTAGTTATATGACTATTTTGAATGTTATGTGGCCATTTTTCCAATGAATAAGATTACAATATATTATATGGTAAAATGTTTAACCATTTACGAAATAGTTTATGTTGAAATATTTGGGATGATTTAAAGAATACTGTATTATATTAGATAATTATTTATAGTCATATTAGTTTTGGTTAATAGTTTGAGATAAACAGAATGACATGTCATTATTTTTGGGGAATTTAGATAATTTAAAAGTGAATTTTAGTTCATAAAGCATAAAAATATATTTCTTTGGATATTCTAATGATAGGGTAATGGTTGAATTGGAAATTTATTAATGAAAAATTGAGGATAAAATTCTTCTTTTGACATAGAAGTATATCATGTAAATTTCCTTATATTAATAGACTGTAATGAAATTCCTCAAATTAAGGAAAATAATATTTAAATTTTTTTCTCTTATTACATACACATCCTGCGAATCATATGGAATTTAAAATTGTTATATATTTAGGGTTTACAGACATTAACTATTCAATGATAAAACACTTTTGTTTATAATGACCTTTATCTCTCACTATAATTATTTATGGTTTTCTTCAATGTAAATATCATCACTATAATCCAAGGTTACCCAACATGGAAACATAGTAATGTGCCATTTTATATGATCATTATACAACTTCTTGCTGCTTATTAGGAGGATTTTTTGTTAACCCTTTTTATGATGATGGTTTTATACAAATGCATTTTCAATATTCAATACATCTGTTATAAAGATCATCATTTAATAATGGTGATTACATTTATTTATGTATGGTAGAATGATACTGTCTGACATTTTAAAAGAGGAACCCCATTCCCAATTATTTGAATGAAAATAACAAATTTTCCTTGATCTGAATACAAAATCATGAAATAAAATTATATATTTATTATTATTCATCCTCTTCAAAATCATGCAATATGCAAAAAACTAGTTTTGAACATAACATGTTACTATATTAAAATTTTATTATATTAGCATGTCATTCATACACTATACATTAATATGGTGAGTATGAATAGTAATAACCAAATTATTAATATGATATATTTTAATAATATATAAAATAAATTATATTTTAGAGAAATAAAAAATATTGATTTGAAATAAGAAGAAATGTTTTTAAAAAATAATTTTTCTAAATGGAATATTGGTCATGGTTAGTGAAAATAATTTATAATTATCTCCAACTATTTGTATAAAATTTATTTTTCATACTAATATTCATTTTGGAAATCATAATATCAAAATTTCCATTGGTTGATGTTTTGGGATATTTCCAAAAAAAGCATTTTTTATGAATAGAGAAAATAGTAAAATTTTATTGTATTATAAAATATCATTTAAATGATTTATAATGATACATTTAATATTTATATTGGTTTTAAATAAATATATGTAAAATTATACAATAATAAATCCAATTTAGGGCATTGTAAGATTTTTAGAATTAAATGTCGATATGAAAACATTATAACCTTCTGAACATTTTCCCTTCTAAAACTCACTTTCTCATGATACCTTCAAAAATTATCATAATTTAGAATTTTATATTTATGTAAATATACTTTGTAGAAAAACTATGGTGGTATCATGAAAAATCATTAACATTCATAAACAATCAATTTAATTATATTTCATCTTTCACCTATTCAAATTATTTTTAAATCATATTGAATTAATTATATATGTATTATTCAAATACTATTATATTTATATGTTATGATCATGGACTGAAACCATACATAGTTACATATAATGGGTTATAGAATCATCATTTGTGTGTACGGTTGACAATGACCTCCTGATTTGATGAAATTTGATTATTCGATTACCACCTCTCATGGATTGGTATGATGATAGAAAAAGTATATGTAAAATATAAATTCTATAATTATTTCATTGGAATCATTATTTCATTATTATAAATTCATATATATTCCATTCCATAAGGGATATGATAATGTCGCTCATGTGTATGCCAGACTACCACCTCACAAAGGAATGAAATTGTATTCAATAATTCATTATATTGAAAGTATTACAGATTAATTTATTGAATATATTTGATATAAACAAAATAATTATGATATTAAAAATATATTTACAATTATTATAAAATAATATAACATTTTATCTCCCACATTTTCACTCAGTGATAGATAATATAATCATTCATGAAAATATCCACTATCGTGTCCATCGAGCAATGTAACTATATTTTCATAACCACCTAACATTGATGATATATATAAAATTCTATAAATTTTTTTATTTTTATATTATGATAATTATATATTTATAATATATTACAAACCACAATTCTATAAATCTTATTAAAAATATAAATGGTAGACATGTGTTTGTAGAACTAACTATCTCCATGATTATAAGAAACATTATATATCAGAACCATCTTCCATGATTAGTTTAAAAATAGTAATTATTTATATATTTGATAATTGTATCCTTATAATTATTCCTGATAAGATTAAAAAATGAACTATTTTACCATTGTCGACCTAGTAAAGTAATTTTAGAAACATAAGATAAATATTATCAAATCATCAGATGTAAATTTTTTTACTTGTAATATATTACATTCATATATATTAATGAATATTATAAAAAATATTAAATATTTTATTAATCAAGTAAATAAATTACATAAATTATCTATTTATATAGATAATTAACATACATGATGAGTCCAACTAATGGTAATAGTTTCTCATCTCATTTTAATCATCAATTAGCCAAATACCAAATTCACTAGTTATTTATTTTATATGAAGTATATACAAATATTTATTTATGTTTTATCAGGGATTAATTTATCCCCATGGTGTTTAATTTTTTGTTTATTTCATTTCATTCATTGAGATAATGATAGAACTATTTCTAAAGTGATAAGGGATTATTTCACAATATCATCATTTTTCTGGAATAATTTAGTTTAAGATAACATTGGGGGAATTTTTTAATATTTATATATTAAAATAAATATATTTTCCTCTTCTATTTTATTCCTTAACTCTTTAATATAATAGTACTAGTATTCGTCTCTTTTTCCATAAAATGATTATGAACATTTAGTAAAGAAAATATAAATATATTTCTTTCTTTATTCAAAAATCCCTTTTTATCAAAAATTATGTATCCTTATAATTTTTTTAATTTTACATAACATTTTTGAGATGATATAATATAAAAAATGTAACCATTTTTTACATTTTACCAAATGTATTGAAAGATATCTTCTTATCATTTTCTAAACAATGATCTTTTCTAACATTTTTTCATTGGAAACCAAATGTTCCTTTAAAAATATATAAATTATATGAAATAGATCACCTTCATGGTTTTTATTTATTTTAATATTCATATGAATATTAACAAGGATTATTTTAAAGAAAATGTTTTCTCTATTTATCTATAAATTATATTATAATACCTATTTCCTAATAAAATAAATTCCCATAATTTATTAATTTATATATTTAAAATTAAAAGGTTATTTTAAATAAAATGTTATAGTAGTTGTAGGATTATCTATATGTATTTTTTAATAAAATTACCTTTTATTACATACTTTTATGTTACATATCCTTCGACGAGGATAAATAAAATGACAACCTCATAAATATTTTTCTTGATGGTGGGTAACCACTTTGACATTGGATGTAATATATTTACATAATTTCATTTATTCTAGATTGATTATGACTTTGTATATTTATTGGGTAATGTATTTTATATTTTTATTCTTAGTTGAATATGAAATTTTATGCGCATTAAGTACAAAAATTTTATTTGATGAATGCATTTGAAATAATCAATTATGGGTGGGGATGTCTATAGTACATCGATGAATTTATAGGTATAATGAGGGAAACAATAACATGTTTTAGACTAGGTTTTACCCATTTAAGAATATTTATTTCCACAAGGACATGAAAATATTTTATTTCATTATATGAGGCCAAAATTATATGTTTTATACTTCCTACATTAAACTTTCTGTCAGTATGAATTCATCTATTTATTTTCCCTATGATTATTCTATTAGTTAGAATATAGATGATTAATTTTCATTCATTTTTTATTATTTATTTTGAATTATTGGATCATAAATAATTCCTTTCATATAAGGCTCATTTTTTTATTAAATGTATTTTTTTCAGTTATTTACCTCTCCATATTGATTGATCCTTACCAATTTATATCATTTAATATATAAATACCATTAATGAGAATCTAAGCTCACCCTTTTACTATGTTTTATTGTCACATGGTTATGACTATTTTTTTATTTATATGTACTTATAATTAAAGGCAATAGATTCGTTATAAAAAATTCATTTTATATTTTACGATATCAAATATATTTTAAATTTTATGAATTGATCTAAATAACATAGAATAGTAAACATTCTAGTGATTAGATATGTGATTTTTGTACCTTATCCTAATGCAATAATGTAAATTCCAGATACAGGCTACCAGGGTCGTGGTTTCTTCATTATATCATAACTTGTGATTTTAATTATGTTTCATTTTTTATTTTTCCATATTTTTTAATAGTTTAGCTATAATATCAGGACTGTGGTAACATATTTTAATAAATAATTATTTGAATTTCATATAGTGGTTTTGGATTATTTTATTTTTTGGTATAAATATATTAAGAAAAAAAATTGATTTTGTGGAAAATTATTTCTCTTAAGAACCCATTTTATAGTCATGGTTATCTGTAAACATCACATAACATGTGGGAATGAATATATGGTGAGAGATCAAATACATTTGCATTGAGTACTTAAGGATAGGATAATAATGTAGAGAGGGATTGAGATGAAATTTAATAATTTGATATTATAAAGGACAATTTAGAATTATGTGATAATTAAAAATTTTAAGCATCACCATATTTATTTTGAGACATGTGATGTCCAGTATGTTCACATAATTCAATTAGTTAGTTGACCATAATCATTAGTTTTTTCCCTCATAGACTTAATTTGGAAATGAATGAATGATATGTGGAATTGTTTATAATCATTATAGAATAATTAATATAGAACAAAAATAAAAACCTTCAAAATGACTTATATTATGTGGGAAATGATCCCGGTGACTATGGAAGGGAGTAAAATTAACTATGTTATTTTAAGAATATTATGTATAGAATTTTTTTTACATATAATACTATAATAATATCATATTTATATATACTAAAATCATAGTTTTATATTTCTACGTGAAATATTTCTCAATGTGAAATTATTTTCCGTAATTTTGACTTTCACACAAATGGTATAGTTAACATCTGTTAATCCATTTATAATCTATATGAAAAATAATTCTAAAAAAACTAGGTTAAATTTTTTCTAAGTCACATCATATAACATTCCACACATGTCTCGACACATTTCAAATCATTTATATAATTAGGATCACATGTACATCAATAGAAATTTAAATTTATGATAGATTAGGGTTTTTATGTCTTCATTTTGAATAAAGTGATATAAATTCAAAAAAATTTAAATTAATTAAATATAAACAATAATCATATATTTATTTTTCTAAATAATAAATATTTTTATCAGGTAAACTATAGAAAATAAAAATTCAATTTTTATTTTTTATCTTTTTCACTTCATTATTTTTTTCACTGAGTTTTTAAATTCATTATTTGTTTATGAAATATTAATATTCTAAAATATAAATATGTTTTTATGAAATAAATATATAATTGGTGGAATTAAGTTTTTTAAAACAGTTTTTTGAAATTTTGAATTGTATTTTATATAAAATTAGTATCTAATTGATCTATAGATTTAAATTGATGATGTTACATGGGGAACTCAAAATTATAAATCAATTAAATTATTTATCATCATATGTTATATTGATTTTGGAAATAATTGTTGTTTTAAAATTAGTTATTGTATGTGATTAAATATAAGCATTATTTTTGAAGGGATTATTTGAAAAAGTCAAATTTACTTGTTAGATGATTTTATGAAATGTTTGGTTTTTTTATTTTACTATTACTATTCATTCAAAGGATGCATTTTATCCAAATACATTTATAGAGTGAAAATAAAATTATTTCAAACAATGATGTTTTCAATTTATGAAATGATAATGTGGGTCAATCATATTAAATTATATAATTTGAAATATAAAAATATCATTATATTAAAAAAATTAGGATGATAAATTGTTAAATATTTTTTAAAAAAATAACAATTGAAAAAGTTTTTTTAATATAAAAATTTGGGATTTATTGAAATTTTCTATAAAGAATCTATATATGTTCAAATATTTAAATTATGGTTTACAGTATTGATTTAATCCAAAATTTATTATATGTTATCTAATGATTCGTGATGGCGTACTTTTACAATATCATATGTATTTAATAAAAAAATGAAAATTATACAAGTATTTCATGTCTCATAATTTTTGATGAACATCCCTATTAGTTCTACGTTAAATTTTCTATATTTTATCAATTTGCATATTGGATTATAATTATTCATATTATAAAATAAAAATATTATATGGGTCTTTAATTAATTATAAATTCATTGATTGACTTTATGATTTTAATTACATGGTCTATTATATTAGTGAACTAATATCTAAGACATTTTCTATTATGACCCACCATTCAACCTAATAGTGAAAATTAGATAAACCTTGAATCCTGCATCGAATAGGCCACACATAGGAGACTAGGAATAAAGATTGAAAAAACTAATGGGAGGTTTTTACCCAAAAAATCTGTTGAATAAATGATAATCATTCAATTTAAACCATGTGATATATATGAAACAACAATATGTAATTCCGAAATTTTTTAAAACATAATCAATGTCAACAAATTAAAATGACAAAATGAAACTGTTGTGGTTTTAAATCTACCAACTAATCAATGCCATGATCATATAACATCTTTCTCTATTGAAATCAACCAACTTTAGAAGATATAAATAATTCCTTATACGTTTGTGTGAGAATATATGCTTACTATATGGGAACCCCTCACCCCAAATATTTCATGAAAAATTGGAATTGGAATACTAAATCCATAGTGATTAAATAATAAAACCAATTATCACCAACATTACTAAACTTATCAACCATCATTATAATGCATCACGCATACCATACCATATACATCTATATGACATGAATGTAATTAAAATAGTCTTCAACATTGATTTTTTCCCCTAGTATAATAGTAAATGTATTAGATATTCCATCTTATCTAAATTCAAACAATCTTATATTATATCCCATATAAAAACCTATTTACAACATAAAACTACCATATCATCATAGAAGTAATATATCCACCGGAAAATTTTGTGGTGTAGATATAAATACATATACAAAATATACCCTAAGAGAAAAACACCTAATAGCCTTGTTACAGTAAATTAACATGAACTTAAAAAAAACATAAACCTCATTCCCTTCTATTACTATGCACATACCAAAATATATTTCATAATATAATCTAAAAATTATTTCCATTATTTATATTATATTATAAATACCAAATCACATAATTCCCATCCGTACGTACCTACCATGAACCATTTTAGATCATATTGGACCTCAAAGAGAAAGTTCGGATGAAGGAGTTGTTACCCACTCCTTTCGTCTATATCCTCAATGCTATTAAAAAATCGAGGAAGGAAAATCTGTGTTGTTATATATAATGTAATCTTATAGATGAGGTTTTTTAAATGGAATATTATGAAAATACATGAATATAGTATTCTTACTCATTCTAATCCTATGGAGTCATATATAATGAAATATTTCAAAACCCCAAAAGTAATACTAAATTATAACTACCTAATATTGAAATAATAATCCAAAACAATAATATAACTATCCATATATATCCACAAAACATGAAGAGATAAATTCTATTAATTTTCAATTCATTAACATCACATATTATCATCTATATTTAACCCCCCCATTGCATTCATAGTATCATTTATTCAATCCTTCACTATTTTCATCTACAAAAAATTCCACTAGTCATTAGAAGAATTAATGGAACAATTTAACACCTACATACTTTTACTTTACCATTATATATTATTAATCATTTAACCTCCATCATCAATAAATTTCCTTTCATCACTAATTAAATATTTTATTAATTCATACTGTATTCTATAAGACTATGAAACTATTGTATCTATTAACTATTCATAAGTAAACACAATATCCAAAAAACACTCTATTTCATATTAACTATTCATACCACAAAAACTATAATAAAATAATATCCATTCCACCACAACCTCAACCAGTTAACATAAAATCATCATATCGATACATGAGAGACATCAATTACCTCAAATATCACAATAATTATCACCTGCGTATATGATATAAAATAAGGGAAATATAACATCAATAGGCATTAAATATATTACCTTTATGAATTCATTCAAATAAAATTATTATTTTATGTTCATATTCCACATCCATAATTACATATGTAATGAACCTAACCCCAAATCCATGATCTGTGGCTTAGTTTATTATATATGCATAGATACAATATTTATATCTCAAAAGTCTATTTAGTTTAGGAATTTTGCGATCCAGATAACATGGATGAACCACACATTATAATTTAAAATAAAAAACAATAAATTGAGAATCCATTATGAATTAAAATATTCTCCTAGTTTAACCCTTCAGTCCTGTCATATTATACATCTTTGAAAACTATGGAATATAAAACATAATTAATGGGTCAGATCAGATGCTTAGAATGGGTAAGTATAAAATAGAAGAAATCATAAATAATCAATAACATTAATTTAGGGTTAATAACTAACAACACATAACGTTAAATAGTAATCATGATCATTATAATGATGATAAATGAGATGAAAAAATACCCCCATATATAAAAATCACATGAGAATTATGATGAACCATGGTTATTACACAATTCTAATAATCACATGGATTATCAATAGATATTCTCCTAAAGAGGGAATTCATAATGTGTTGGTATCATAAACACACCGTACAATCCTGTGTTATGACACAATATATAATCCGGTAAGAAATTATCCAAAACCCAAACTAGTTTTTCGAATTGGACTAATTGATCTATCAAGGGAATATAGATGGCCCCTCCAAACAAGTAGTAAGTCTAATGCATTCCTCTTATAAAATAGGTGAATCATCTTCAACATAAAATTTAAATTAAAACCATCATATGAAAAGTGTATACATTATCCATAATATATGAATGGCATCAAAATAGAATATCCAAAGTGAAACACAATCATAATACATGATATTATATATTTTAAATGATATCATAATTGACCAAACTAAATAAATCATAATATTCATCATATGATGATGACATATATGAAAATACTCTAACAAAATGATTTATTTTTTTATAAAAATAATTATTCTGTTATGAAACCATTTATTAAAAAACACCCACAATTATAAATTGAAAAACTTTATTTAAAAACAATTATAATGATGTAAAGTTATCTACAAAACATTAATCTATATTCATGGAGGAAAAATAAAATCATGTTTCTTAATTTTAATAATCATTCTTTCATTATTTTTTCAAAAAATACATTACATAACATGTTCGGTAAATGTGAAAAATATTACCATTAAAATTGTTTTTAAAAGTCAAACATGAGTAAAAATATTTTATTCAATTTAACGATATTGGTAAAAACCATTTTGAAAATATTTTCCTAAAACATTGATATGGATGAAAATTGTTTCATAGTTTAGAGTAAAACTTAAAAAATCTTGAATAATAATGAGATTGTGAAATAACCCTCAACATAATTGTATTCCCAGTCAATGAATAAAAATTATAATGATATGATGAATAAAATATTAATAACAATAATACTAATTTAATAGATTCATTTAATGTTTATACCCCACAATAGATATGTAATATACAAGGAATGTCTCCCACATATATGAAAGTGATAGAAAAATACATTACCTTAGGTATGATTTCATCTTTATGAGTAAAAGACTATTTTATAGTGGATTTAAAAAATTTAATAAGTTATTCCATAATAACAATAATATTTATAATATCTTATATGATTTCATAAATATATTTTATCACATTCTTGTTAATAATATTTTATTCATTTTACAGTTTTTGGTGTAAATTTCCATGCATTCTCATTTATATTTTTTCTTCAATGTATATTTTCTCTTGATTAAGATATGTATAAAAAATATCTAGAATAATACTAATTTTATAAATATAATATTTAATCATTAAATACGTTTTTTTATAATCATTATTGAGTGGTTAACATAGAAACGTAATCACATCACTCCATGGAGACAATATGACGTACATATACACGAGGAACCACATCATTCCCATAATAGTGAAAGAGTAAGGATGTGGATGGTAAATTAATTCTTAATAAATATTAATAATGTCATAATTATCATATAAATACATTTTCTGCCATTATAACTATTCATATAAATTTTTGACGAAAAATGTATTACACCACGATGTGGAGGTGGTTAGACATATCTACGCATGGATGATGTTTTCAACTTTTTTGGATGGATTAAACATTTAATAAAAATTTTATATAATAATAATACAATCTCATAATATATTTTATGATGTATTTATTACTTTATTACGTAATAATCCCATAAAGAGAATGTAAAAGAATAATATGAACCTAATTATGTTGTCCAGATAATTACCTCATCTTCTAGAGGAATCAATTAAATATTTTCTCAATGGTTATGATTTTGGTATTTATAGAAGATCAATACCTAGTAACATAGATAAGTATTTTGGGAGAATAAATAGAATTTTTTGGGTTGATCTGTAATACTCAATGTGTTTTGATAAAGTGAGGGATGATGTTCTCTTTTTAATCACGGTGAGAGTCCCAATTGGAAAATCTCAAAATATTAAATTACTATAAATTTAATTCTAATTCAAAATTATTCAAAATTTATATACATAGAATTATATATGAATATGGGTCTAAAATCTATCAACCAATTATCAATATATATGTTTCAGTAACATTTTTTCGCTTATAAACTTCATTTAACACAAATTCAATCCCTTTAACACTTATAGTGACAACATGTATTTTTAGCCATGTAATGGATAATGTAGTTCTCATCAAATAACAAAAAAACATTAAATAAATGATTAAATACATTTAAAACATTATCCAAATAATTTGAAAGAATTTTATAATTTTATTAATATTCAATCATTTAATAAAATATTATTTATTTGAATGTATAATTACTGTCAATTTTGACATTATTCATTACAATACTTTTTAAACATATCAAAAAGAGAAGTTAACATAATTTTTATTAAATCCTTTACTTGTGTAGTTTACCTCTAATATTCATGTATGAAATTAATTATTTGAACTTAAATTAATTTTAAAATTTTAAATAACATTAATTAGATGTGCCCATTAATTAAAAAACTATTACATCATCCTTGTGAGAGCATTTAATGTCTTTATTTAAAACCCCAAAGTTAAAAATAAATTACCATGAGAAATATAGTCTTATAATTCATTAAAATATTATTTAAAGTCTAATTTATTTTCTAAATTAAAATAAATATATAATTTAACACTTATTAAAAACATGTGTATGTTATCTTTGGATTTTTGTAAAATAAAACACTATAAATGGGATAAAGAAAACAATGTGGATCTGAAACACTATAAAACGTACCAAGGAGTATTTTTTTATGAAAATAAATCATCAAATAAATTTAGGAAAACTGTTACGGAAATTTTATAATATATATAATATAATTTTTTACAATAATTACTTTAATTAACTTTATCCTTGTTAAAAAATTACTAAAATTAATATCCATAATGAGTTAAAATAAAATTATCGTATATAAATAATATGGACGCCCTATTCCAAATAAAAAAACAATTTTTCAAAATTAAAAAAATTGATTTTCTATTAATTAATATAAAATAAATCATGCTGTTAGAAAGAGAAAACATGTTTTCAAGTTGAAACCATTCAACAGATTGAAATGTTTTTATAACCATTTACATTGTGAAAATTATTCCAAATACCAATATTTGATAAAATGAAAAAAATTAATTTAATTAGACATTAAATTTAGTTTTCATTATAATTTAACAACACAAACTATTTCAAGGAAAAGGGTTTTTTCCATTAAATTACAATATTTTATCAGTATTTTTCAGAACATAATACATATCATGAAAATAAAGAAATGATCTATAAAATGTATTTACATTCCTCTTTTAAGGATTATGTTTATTTTTCAAATTGATGTTATAATAGTGTCAAAATTGAAATTTATAATAAGTACACCATATAAATTCTATATATCAGTATTTCCAAAAATATATCATTTTAATGCATAAAATTCGATTGATTTTTATCTTGTTCGTAAAAAATTATTTAGATGAATAGTATTTTTTTTTGTAAATGTATAATATATAAATTTAACAATTTTGGTAATAATATTCATTACCATTTATTTAATGACCACATTATAAGGATAGTGTTAAAATAATTATATTTTATTGTATATCATGGATTATATAATAATGGATTATGTGAAATGTATTCTGTCAGATAAATTAAATTTAAATAGACACAAACATTAAAATATTGTGTTTTTTATTTTTTACCTCCCTGAAAAAATTCATGGTTCATAATTTGAAATTTTTCATCATAAATAAATGGTTGATAAAAAAAATTTCATCATGGAATACCCACATTGAAAATACGGTCAATAAATAATGATCTGAATAAGAGGGAAAGGGAAATGAAAAGGTCACCACACAATTAGGATTTAGAATGGGATAATATTATTGGGATATGGAAACCATGGAATGGAATATTAATCTAATAAATAATTTATAATGAGGAGTGATATAAAAAATGTTTATTATAATGTTAACCTTAAAAACATTAATTTTTTCAGTATAAAAGACCATCTATTTCTTGTAATTAATTGTATATAGTTATGTTTTCTCCAAAATTCATTAACTATAGTTGATGGATTTTATTACATTCAGGATAAAACAATGATGAAGACAATAATTATTTATTTCAATGTCATAGTCTCATCAATTATTGGTGTTTAGATCTCTTTCCACTTAATTAATTAAACCAATAGATTGATATTCATGATAAAATATATTTCCAATGAACTTTATGAATACTTCTATAATTCATTCCTTTGAACATTAAATATTGTAAAAACCATAATGGTTACCACATGTTATCTAGTTTAATAAATTAAACATTAACCACAAAAATTAATATCCGAATTCAAACTTAATTCATTACAACCGTAAGACTCATCCAAAATAAATACTTCCAAAATGATCTCTAAATTTCCAAAATCAATATTAACATTATATTCTCCCAAAAAAAATGTAATGTTTCACTTATTGTCACATAACATATATTTGATCACAAAATATCCTTAATGTAATCATTCGCGCATCACAATCCTTAATGAATAAGTAATTTATTACCATCCTTATATATACCATAAATCTTATAATATTAATTTTGAAACAAATTTATATAACAAAAAACAAAAAAACATTAATTATTAAACATCTATTCTAGTAAGTGAATAAGATTTACCTCAATCCATTATACTTATTATAGGGTATTTTTCCTTGACTGTTAGGAATTTTTTGTGAATTATATCCCATATACTAACAATTAAAGCACCCCACATTAGAAAATTGTTTTATTCCCTTCAAATCTGGGGTACGGTGGAATCTATCTTCACAATTATTACAAAATCACAATTCCTTCAGGAAAGTAAATGTATGTTTGTTCATTGAATTATCACATGTCGGGAAATCATTCATTCTATTTTTTCCATTATATATATCTTTTTGTTCCATTATATTATTCTAGGGTATTAATTTAGTGTAATATATAATATGGAATTTTTTATCAGTAGATAGCACATGAGACTATATAATTTTATGATGATAAATTTTTGAAGAGCAACGCCCTACAATGTAATAATATTAACCGATTTATGAATCGATGAATGTTTATCATTATATTAGATAAATAATCTATATCATGCCTTCATAAACATGTAACAATTGATTCATATTTTGAAACATTTATATCCTCCTTTAACCTCAGATAGAAGAATATTCTCACAATATATTCTTTTAGTTCATGAAAAAAATATTTTTATATGAAATGATTCACAAAAGCATTCCCATGAATATTTAATGTTTACTCATTATCATTTGTTTATTAATAAATTACCACTAATGATCTGATCCTCACAAACTATGATAAACATCCATAATGAACATCTCTTTGTACATACTTCCCAAATAGAGAAATATATCATAGTTAGCGAATATACATTTCTCAGCTAAAATAGATTTTTAGTTCTGTTATATAATAAAGGTTGTTCAATAATGAATAATTCTAACATCTTTCCATCAAATTGTGGATTTTGGTTTTTTCATATAGGATAGGTTGTTTGTCTTAACTTGAGTTAGTTGTCCTATTTTAGTTTTATGTTCTTTATCACCAATTAGAGCTCCAACACCAATAATATAATATTAAATATAAGTTAAATCTTTTAATGGATTATGTATAATGATACAATTTCATAACCTCCATGTTTGTTCCATTTCTAAATAGTTTCATACATTATATTAGACAATTACATTATGAAATATAATTCATAATAATTGAAAATTGTAATCACATACCATAAATTGATAATTTCGGTATAAATAATCTCTAAATCCTAATCTCTGTCTGTTTGGATATACATCCAAATTATATCAATGGGATACACTCTATAATCTATTATTTATAAATCTAGTTCTTAATATTTCAACTAAATTTTCTATAATACCAACTATAGACTTCCCGATGATAGTATCTTGGTGAAATTTCCTCACTTCATTACATTGTAATAGATATAAGATTCCAATCCCAATGAACTAACATGTTTATCAGTTTTGGTGAGAATATTACATATCTGAACCATAAATTACAATTCAATTTATTAAATTAAACGTAGATTATTCTTTATGAAAAATATTATTTTCTTATCTTAACCTGACATATTAATCGTTATATAAATATATCCATCATGGTAATAGGAAAACAAAATAAAAGGTTGATCTCATATTCTCTATAGTTGTATGAGTAAAATATTAGATGTAAAAAATTTAAAAAAAAATAAGTCAACATGTATATCTAACAAGAAATTTCATTTTACCTTAATCTTGAGAATAATATAGAAGAACTAAAATGTTATCAAATAACACCATATAAAATAATCACATGAAAAATATATGAAACCTGGGATATTGAACTAGTATAATAATCACTTGGATTGTTAATAAATAATCTCATAAAGTGGGAGTGAATAATGTAGGATGTCATTAACATACCATCAACTCTTCGACTAGGACACTATATATTACAATGTTAAACATTATCCACCACCCAAATAGTTTTTCACATGAAAACTACCAATGTTTCGAGGGGATATAATGAACACCTCCCGACACTTACAATGTTCAATGAATTTAAATTATTAATGGGATGGACCATAAGCAAGAAAATAATATGTATTAAAACGTCAATAAAATTTTTTAATATATTTTCAATACACTATGAATTGCTTTATAATAGTATATCCATAGTTAGAATAATTTATATAAAATTCAATTAAATATGGAAAATTATTTCCTAAAATAAAACCCCAAATTAATCATATGATTCAACAAATTTTTTTAACATAAATAAAAATGATCAAAAAAAACATTTGAGTTTTTTTGACATAAATACAATTTATTTTTGTAAAAATAAATTTAAAATGATACAAAATTATAATTTTCAACATTTTATTTGATAGGAACCATGTAAACAAGTAAAATATGCTTCCAAACATTAAGGCGTATTGATTGTAGGAAAAAAAGATTATGTAGTAAAAGATGATATACCGTGTTTGGAAAATGAAAAAATATTAATTTGATATATTTATTAAAAGTATAATATGGTTAAATATATTTTAAAAAACTGAAGGATAGTTTTAAAAACTATTTTGAAAACATTGTTTAAATACATGAAATTATAAGAATAATGTTCCTTATTGCAGACTCAGATATAAAAAATCCAAATAATATTGAGATTATGAAATATCCCTTAATACTTTATAATATTTAGAATCGTATATCATAGGAAATAAAAAAAATAATGTATATTGAAAAATGAAGAATCATTAGAATATTACCCACGATTTTAATTAAAGGGTTGTATATACAAATAAAAAATAAACTAGTAATGAATTATGTATCTGACTGAGATAAATAAAAGTTTGAAAAAAATTACTTACCACATGTATGATTTACACCGCATGTGACCAAACAACTAATATAATGGTCTTAATCAAATTATTAATCACAAAATAAACATAATAATATTTATAATATCATATTTGATACCCTAATAAAATTTTACCATTTTTATATTAATAATATTTATTCATTTTATTGTTTCGTGTGTAAATTATTTGGTTTTCTAATGCTTGTTTTGTCTTCAATGCCATGATTATCATGAATTGGATGTGTAACAAATGTATCAATAATAATATTAATTTCATGAATAACATATTTAATCAATAAATATATTTTCTGATCATTCTTTAATGGTTATCAATGTAAATGAATCACAACACATCGTGGAGATAATAGACTATACGTATGCCTGAAGACGATATCATTCTAATAATGGAGAAAGAGGGAGGAAGTGGATGGTATACTAATTTCAAAAAAAATCAATATCATTTTATAATTATCATTAATATATATTATTTCTATCATTATACACATTCATGTATATTTATAATTAGAAATCAAATTACATTATGTCATGGACATGGTAAGTCGAATGGACACACACACACACATGGGTTTTTACATTTTCATAAGATAAAAAAATCATGGAAATGGTATTTCAATAATCATAATAATATATCATAAAATAGATAATATTTGAGTTATATATTAATTATGGAAAAACAAATGAATATGACATACAAGAAGAAATAATGGTGAATGTCATAAAAAAAAATAATTACCTCTACTTTGATGCTATTTCATTAAATATATTCTTAATTGATTTATAGTGGGAATTTTTGGATGAAAATGTCCAATAGAATATGTATTATGATGTTTTTTTGATGAATTTATATTTCTTGGTCTTTCTTGTGGTCAAATTATGGGGTGAAAAAGATAGTGATGATAAGTCCTTTTATAGTTTAGGCGAAGTAACTTTAGTAAACTCTCAAAATATAAAATTAATATAAATTAATATATAATTTAATATTTCTCCATATTTAGTTATTTATAGTATTAAATGAGTATATATGTAAATACTCTCAAACAATAATTTTTAGAATGGTTTTTGTGTAGTTTCATTTCCTTATAAATTGGTTTAATCTGTTATTTAAATCCATTAACTATTACAATGAAGAATTTTATTTTTACACTTTGATGTGAAATATTGTTAAAATAAAATCCCAAAATAAACGTAAATGAGTCAAGAATGATTTTTTATATATAAATTTATTATCAATTTTTTCCCAAATTTTATATTATTTACTAGATTATTAATTATTTTAAAATATCATTAATTTCAATTTTGAAATTATTCATTACATGAATTATTAAAAAAATATATTAACAAATGATTTCATCTATCCAAAACCTTTTATAAATCTGTAATATGTGTTGGTATTCAATATATATTTGGGGATGAAATTAAATACATAAAATAAAATGTTTATTAATAATTTTATTAAAATTTATTTGATATGTATATTAAATAAACAACTATTACATCATTATTTTGAAATAATTTAACTTAATAATTTATTCAATAAAATTTAAAAAATAAATTATCATGATAATGATATTTTTTTATTTAAATTTAATTCTTATAGTCGCTGCAATTTGTTGAATAAAAATATCTAAAAAATGTAACACTTATTAGAAACCTAGGTATGAAATCTTTTGATTTTCTTTAAATAAATTACATTAAAAGGATTATAGTCATTTTTGTAGCTCTAAGAATACATAAATCATTCGGAGTATTATTTTGGTTGAAAATATACTATAAAATAATAGCAAAGTGAACGTTAGAGTTATTTTCTAGAGTTTATAATATTTTTTCCACTAAATTACATGATTTAACTTTAATCGTGATAATTAAAAAATACTAAATTTATATTATCATAATTTAATAAAATTAAAAGAACCTATCTATGAAATTTGATCCCACTTATTATTAATATGTAATGAATTTTTAATAATACAATATATAGAAGATGTATTAATTTTTTAAACATTTATCCCATTGTCAAAATGAGAAAAATTAGTTCTATAGTGAAAAAGTCAAATTATTGGAATGTCATTACATCCAAATTCATTTTCAAATTTATTCCAATTACCATAAATTGATTACATGATATAAAATTAATCTAATTACACATTAAAACCAATTATGAATTTATATAACTTTATAATGTATTTGTATGAAAAAACAAATTTTCAAATAAATTATCGCTCAACATGAAAACCTGAAACATATCAAAAAAATACAAAAAAAATGAACCAAAGTTAATTTTGAAATTAAAATATCTAATGAAGATGTTTAAATTATCATATCTAATTTAATGAAGTTTAAATATCAGATTTTATAACTAGTGTTCCATCAATGTTGGTAAAATGACTGTTACAAATATATCCTTTTAACTCATAAAATGGGATTAATTTTACCCTTATGCTTATTAAATTATGTTTATGAATAAATTTTATTTATTAAATATATATTTTATAAATTTTATAATTTTGATAACAGGATTAATTCAATCCAATTGTATGGCTATGTTATGTTGGTCATGTTAATATAATGATATTACATTGTATATAATTGTTTAATTATGATTTGTTTGTATGAAATATATACTTTAGAAGAAATTAAATTTAAAAAATTACATACCATAAAATATTGAGGTGTCGTAGTATATTTTCAAATAACCAATTCACTAACATCATTAAATGTTTTCCCCAATATTAAAGGATAACCAAATATATATATCATCCAGTATCACATAGATTCAAGGAAATATATATATATATATATCATATAAAGAAAATAAAATATATCATACATGTCATTAAAATATATATCAAAAAATAATTGATAAATGATTTCATAAATCACATTTTGATCATCCATCATGTATTCAAATTAATTTAGTCCTATTTGATATTATAATTAGATTAATCTATATGAAGTCACAAATGAATGAAAAATAATGAATAATTAAAAGCATTCAAATAAATAAATATGAAGATTTTTTGAATCAATAACCTTGAACAATGATTATATAAAAATTGGAAGAGAGGATTGGGTATCTCAATTATAAATCCAATAATCACACAATGATCAATAGTGAGGTCTATGATCAATCATTCCCCATTGAAACTATAATAAAAGAAATAAATAATATATCCAAATAGATTTCATTTCATCTCACTATATGAAAGGATAAAAATAGAAACAATGAGAATAGAAAAAAAATTTACCATGGATAACAATAGTTGATCTCTCTAAGTTGAATGCCTTTAAAAATTAGTGGATAGAAAAAATCTATAAATATGAATAAATAATAACCTATGAATTAAACGAAGATTGAGAATTAATTATGAATGTTGTGAAAGGATTTAATTTATAATCAATGGGAAAATTTAAGGATTCTTGACATGATGGGAGTGACTAGGTTGTAATGGGGAAAAACTAAGTGTACCATAAAAAATCATGAGACATCCTACCACAACCCCTCCCCAATTTTCACAATCAGTTTATAATGCACTCCATGAATTTAAAAATTTCCATGATTCAACTACATTGAACACACACCCATGATATATCCTTTAGAAAATAATTGGAAAACCTCATACTCCTCACCACAAATATGATGATCCCCCAAAAAATCATAATACCGGTAAAAGTATTATATAAATATCTTAATACAAATAGAATAAAATGGGAAATCCTTCATCTGAAACTTCTCACAACATTTCAAACAACAAAGATACAATAAGGGAAAAAGTAATATTATTTAAAAAACCATGTAATAATAACCTCATAAACTCTATGAGATAATTATCTCATATAAGGTTAATGTCAAACTCTATATGAAAATGACACCATGACATAAACCCTCTAAGAGAAAACAATACCCTATTTGGTAAACTCATAATGACTTGGGTTCGAATAACCAAATGTATATTTCATGTAATAATAACATTATAATCTCTATTCCACAATCCTTACTCTTTATGTTACAAAAAAATATCATCCTCAAAAAATTATGAAATAAGGAAATCATAGATCCAAACCATTACTGCAACACAAGTACCACACGGTATATAAAAAATTCATTTAATTAGGCAATAGACAATATAATAACATTATCACCTATCCTACTCCCAATGGAGTACTGAAATGGTATAATCATCTATCTGTGCTCCTATGAAAATCTCTAAATCCCAATTCATTCTCCTCATACTCCAATAAATAGTATCCCCAAGTATTGATTTTGATCATTTCATAATTATAATATTAGAAACCTGAAATACTATTATTATCATCATTAATCCCAACCAACCAATAATGAAATCACTACCCATGAAACCCAAACACCACCAAGAGAGAGTAACCAATTATAAAAACATACATCACTAAAATACAATGGATCCATAGTATAAATAATATCAACTAAATCAGAAGATGATCAAAAATATCAGTATAAATGGAAAAATTCCAAAATAGCTTTGGATAATGAAAATTCATATACAACCCATATTTGAACACATAATCTATTAAATTTCCATTGCATCACATAAAAATAACTGATAGAATGATATGGTTTCACAATATCTTATCTTGGAGATCATAAATCTCAATTAACTTCTCCAAAAACAATGCATCATGATCCAAGTATAACATACAGAAACTATATACATTAGTTTAATATTTAATATTTCAATGAATATAAAATTAATAGTGTTCGACATTAATTCAACCTAGGTGAGAATAAATTTATAATAGATATGACACCTTTGTTATACATTGTAATACCAAAAACGTAATGATAGACATGGGGAAAACATATAAACTATATGTATACTACCTGTAGTGAGGAGAATACTTCTAAATTACATGGCCTCTATCCTTAAAAAATATATTTATGCTCAACTAATAAACATGCAATGTTTTACGGACACATCATACCTCATTCTATCCTTGAATCATCGATACCTTCTTAGTCATGTCATGTACAATATATGGTCAATATAATTTTGAGTCTACATCACTAGAAAAGAAAATTAGAGATTTAAAATGGATGTCATATATTTTAAGGAATGAATCCACAACAATGGAAAGAGTTATAGTTTCTGTTATAGGAAAACTGTAAAAAATGATGGTTCCTTAGAGTTGAAACAATATAACCCAACATGTATACATGATAAAAGTATTATAGTTTATCAATCATATGTTATATATTACATTCAATCATAAGATGGAATATAGTGATAGGAATAATAATAAACTGAAGCCATGTTTAACACCTCTCCAGACTATGAAGGAAAATGTGGGATCCAAAATTTTAATGAGGGTTTTTGGTATTATGTGATTCCTTAATACCTCAATAAAATACTCTCTATG
This sequence comes from Viscum album, assembly GCA_963277665.1. Classification (NCBI taxonomy): domain Eukaryota; kingdom Viridiplantae; phylum Streptophyta; class Magnoliopsida; order Santalales; family Viscaceae; genus Viscum; species Viscum album. The sequence goes on from OY728120.1 coordinate 1,808,122,676, forward strand.
TAATGAATAGTCAAAATAGACACATTAATTTGTAATAACAGATCATATCTCACCTAATGATCCACAATCACTAAATTTATATCACATCCCCTTTCATCTCAAATAAAATTGTTGAGAAATTAAAATGTGTTGTCTTGACACTTATAGATAATTATATCTAATGTATGTATCAATCCTTAAAAAATGAATCTATATATTTGACAAATTTTAGATAGAACACTGAAATATAACATTTGACATTGACTTATTCATCTATATAGACAAGAACTAACTCATTGATGAATGATTCCTCAAGGATATACCTAGATTCAGAACTATAAGTTATATTTGAAACTCCTGATGAAAAACCTCTCCAATTATTAATGAAATGAAACAATTTCAACACAATTAATCCCAAAATATGATCATAAATTGAGAAAACAATTATATAATTACAATGTATGACACAATAATTCCAAAATACATAATTTATATCACCAAATCCAGAATCCCCAACCTACTACAGTAAAGATGAAAACATTATAACCATATACAAGAATACACATCCATAGGTCATGCCTATATTTAGATAAATTATATGAAAAAAAATTGTTTCAATCCATGCCTCTCTAGACATTGAAACTACAGCTCCAATGACTGACTATTCATCTCATCAACAACTTCATTATGTTTTTTGAGCATGTAGGTGATCTGGAAATCATATTAATATATGAATATATTCAACCAACACTAATAAAAAATAAAACCCATCTAAGGGAAGATATGGATACTTATTTTTTTTATCAATGAAGACCACATAACATCCATTAATGAGCTAATTACACAATAACTTGAAATAAAATTCCATCACTACCAAATCATCATTAAAACATGCATAGTTATTCTGATTAGGAAAAAACAAAATTTACCCTTTTGAGATCAAAACACATTGGTATATTAATACTAAAAAATATATAATTAATGTATGTCCTGAGAAATTCATCATTCCATATTAATTCCTCTCTAAACAATAGAGTTAGATCATCTATAAAATTATTATTTTGGTTTTTATGTGATCCTTATCAATGGTAAGTACATATGATGCATTGATGCATTTAGATGTAAAAAACAGAAGGGGTAAAACACCCGATGAATTGAAAAATGAATTTATAGTATTATGTTATTTTCCTTGTACACTATGAATGTTTATAACCTTCATGGGAGGTGACCCACATGGTGATGAAAATAAACATCACAACTCAATAAAAATATCATGTCTTATTAATAAAATTATTGTGATAAAGGGAATCCGTATACTCTTCATTTAATTAATATGATCCTCAAAAACATTGTATTTGTAAGAATATAATTTTTGAACACTGCATGAATTGCTCCATGAACACAAATAGCATGAAGATAATGTGTTCCATGAAGAGGGTTGTGAGATTCCTAAAATTGAATTGAATTTTTTTATAATAAACTACGTAAAATATTTAATCTGAATATTCCCCTTTTACATGTAATTAGACAAGAATCTATCAAAATTAGTGGTACAATAGCTTGTCAATCAATATAAAATTCTATACCATGTCAATGGAGTGGTACCACAAAAAATCTATAATATTTAATAATTTGTATGAATCCCTAGGAAACACTACATCCAAAATATCCATCGATAATAACATGAAATCCACTATATAAGAATAAAAAGACTCTAAATACCTATAAAATAGATTATGATCTCTCTCACATATGAATACTATAGGTTGGGCGTCAATATATAGGAACAAAAATATCATCATATAAATATTTATGATCATAGAATAATTGTAAAATGGGTACACTAAATTACTAAAATATTATGGTTTATATTTAATATGAAACGATATGTGGATGAATTTGGCTTCCCCGACATCAGATAAAAACTCCAATATACCTCCAGCTAACAGGACAGACCTTATATTAATAGTGTCATCACTTATAATACAATAATCAGATATACCATAAGTATCAATGAATATAATAATGTATGTGAAATGAAAATGTGAAGCTTGTAAATCAGAACAAATCTAGGTCATCTATTGAAGTTATGTGAATATTAAAATGAATTATCTATGACCCATTATTATCTATGTTCACTATGTATTAAAATGAACAATTCCATACTACTCTACATCACTTTCTCTAATTATGACCACTTCCATGACAATGATATACCATATATACCAGATAATAACAGAATACATGGGGATGAAATTTCCATACATCATCATATCATTGTTTATTAGAATCATATGAAATTTCTATTAATAAAGATTTAGGGTCTCCTATTATGGATACTAAAAGAAAAATTGATGACATAATCTATTATGTCCACCATGAATAGATAGAATGTTATTTTATAATTTAAATAACATATAAATGAAATTACCATTGGAACAGAACTACGAGAATATGAATGGGAGCTTTTGCCTCAATAAAATAATGAATAAGACCATTGCTGATGAATCAACTCTATTCAAAACCCCAAAAAACCCAATATCCAAGATCCCCATCATATTGAATTAATCCATGAAATGTCTGAGGAAACCATTAGCATGATAGTTTTTAATACATATTTATCCAAATAATAACCTCAACCATAGTGATAACCCATAGATATATGTGCAATGTGAATTGAGGTCCCAATTATTGATTATCATGACACAATGACTCTTTATGTCACTCGTCTCTTTTCTCATTAAAATAGAAAAAACATTGGGGTAAATTGGAGAAGGATCATGAATCAATTATCAACATCCCACATTAACATAATAATGTTTTAAAGGAAAATAAACTATTTTTTATTAACACAATCTCCATCTAAGAGATAAATTTTAAACCGATCATCCATTGGAAATCATCCAACAATACTACTAAATTCTAATGCACCATTTGGAAAAGAAACCATCATTGAACTGTTGTTCCTCTCCTCTATCTAATAGTTAATGAATCTTAATTACCCTTCTAAACATTTATCAATATTGAATGAATTCCTTATACTTCATCTTGTGATCTATATCATGATTAAGGTCTCTTCCCTCATACATTTCCCCAATTTTATTCATCAACTCATATGAAAGTTTCCAACAAGACCCATCCAGATCAGATAAAAGAATTATTTAGTTAACCAGGCCATCCTACTATACCTCACCTATTTGAATTACATGAAGATGAAAATAAGTATCCATATCCATATGTGATTCAATGAAATTATTAATCCATTGAACATGAAATTATGTAATTATCATCAATTTAGAATAATTTTAATTTCCCAAAATCCACCTAATTAAAAAAATGACGATTCTAGCGTGATGTAAATACCTAATAATGTCTTTTTCTTACAAATAACACATTTTTTACTAGTATGATTAATTATATCATGTTAATTACATCATAACATTAGGGTCCAGAGTCTCATATGTCAATGATAGTCCCTCTTCTTAATTCAGATCATAATATAAGTAAATAATATTTACCTTATAAAACCATACATCCTTACTACTAACTCACTCTTGTATATATCCTAACTCACATTAATAGATTTTATACCATTCTTAAATGATGTGAACCCACTAAAAACACCTATAATATTCAATGTGGATATTCTTGTGACCCATGAATCCTTCCTCCAATGGTTTGTGAGTATGTAATAAGAACCAATGTTAAAAACACCTGAAATGGAAGAATTACCATATAGAATCTCTTTATGAAAATAATAACCTACATTGGTCTCTATAAAATTAATCAAATGACAATGGTAAAATTCATGTAGATTCTATATAATAGAATGTTCACTAAAATAAAATTCCAAAAACGAAACTCCTATGACATTAACTGAAATAATATCACCAAAACATAGGCTAACTGTATCTAGATTGAAAACTAGCTTCTCATTTGGAAAAATTCAAATTATATAAACATGGGTGAGACAATATATTCATTATAGGATCCTCCCCAAAACCAACATTTCAATAGTGAAATAAGAATTCTAAAGCCTTAATGAATGAATAGTATAATTAAATATCCCTTACATCGAGTAAAAAATAACCAAAATATAAAATGTCACACATACCCAGTATCACCTCCAGATATAGTCACATTGTATATAATGATATATATGTAATGAAGGTATCCCGCAATTCCCTGAATACTATTTTTCACCATCACACTATAGTAGAACATATATTGTTTCATATATCGCATATATATCTATAATCACACATTATATCCACCGTATAGAACATATATCGAATATAACAACCATATCAACATCATCATCACATTACCACAAACACATATGAACAAAAATACATAACCATATAATCATAATATAACATAATACAGTACTGATAGACTTATTATATTATGGTAACATAAATATGAATGTTCTTCCTTACATAATTCATTTTTCTTTCACATCCCCCATGAAGTATCACTGTAAAAATATAATAACCATGTTATATAGTATATTATAAATTTTATTCTTAATCAATATGATCATGTATTAATAAACATACTATGAGGCATAACATCATATACATTACCACATTATGAGGGAAATGAAGATAAGATAGTCAACAACTTGTTCCCATAGACAATTTTTTTTAGAAAAACACATGGAACCAAAAACCATTTGGTAGTTGATAAGGTTATCTGACATGGATTTTGATGGGTATGATATATCTTCAATATAACTAAATATAGTATCGACATAGGTTTTGAACCCATTTGTATTTATTTAATTTAATATGTTAATATCTTTGTAAGAAACACCTCATTGTCACCATCATTAACGAGACACCTATACCATAAATCTGTGATAGATTACTCTATATATTCCAAAAAACAGTAAAAAAAATGCTATTAATTACATATTCCAACACATCATTTCTTAATATCCATATTTTTTATATATTCATGCATCATTACATTCCTTTTTACCACCAATATTTATATTCACTGATCATTAAAATAATATGTAATTACATGTATACCATCATTTAAAGCAAAGTAATTTTAACCATTCTGTACATCATAATAATTTTTTTGGAGCCTATCACCCATTTCAGTATATATTAATTCCAACCATATTACAAGTTATTGTGAAACTAAATCTGATCCTCAAACTGTATTAACATATCAATAGATATGTAGAACCACAATACATGATAACAACCAATCAATCTTTTAAACAACTCCCTTCCCACATAACCATCCATACTATCATAACCAACCATACTACTGTAACCATAACCACACTATATAAAAAAACTAACACAACCCATTTATAGGATATGACAATAAAAAATAATAATAAATTATAAAACAGAACTAACACGAATAAATACTGCTATATATGAAGAAGGAAGGGAAATAAAAAATCACAATAACGAAAATTCCCTAAAAAACAAATCATATCAATGTTGAATTATTATAGAGATACCTTCATTAGGATTTTAGATTCCCATAAAACCAATTATTTACAAATATTTGAAAAAACACATATATTAAATATTAAATCAAACTTATAAACATATATATATTGTAGTAGTAAAGATAAATATATAATAAAAGTATCAATGAAATAATAATATTATATGAAATAACAATGGTATTTATAAATAAATTGTGAATCACAATAATGATGTTAATTTCCATTGGTATAATTAATAATAATGATTATGTGAATTTATAAAATCCAAAAAATTAAATCAAAGGAATGATCAGTTAAAAATTATTTAATTGAAGAAGGATATGATTCAAGTCACATATTTCAACTAATGATGAAACAACTATTGCATGGTAAAAAAAATTAAAATCCAATCGAAATATACAAATCACATAGAGTTCAATCATCATGTCGATGGTTGATATTTCCCATCAAATTCAAAAAAAAACAGAAACTATAATACTGAATCAACATATATTTACTAATCTATATATTGATGAATGGATAAAATGAGAACTAATGAGAGGAGAAGTGGAATTCATCAAATATGAATCTAGATGATATCTTTATGGGAGGTGGGGGCTAGTAAAAGTCCAAATATTTCAAAACATATCTAATGATATACCTATGGTAATCTAATTTTCTTGGGAAGTATGTGAATCAAAAGAGAATATAAGATAAGGGATTAATTTATAATCATACAAGATATTTTAAGATTCACATTATAAAAAGGGAGCAAAATGAACCAATGATTAAAAAATAATCATACCATTAGAAATAATATCACGATTCAACCCAACATCTCTTCAATTGTTTTTGTAAAAACTAATTTAAATATGATCATTTATCAATATGCAAGCAGTAATTTATTTGATCAACTACCATAATAACATGTTAAAATCAATGACCATCACCCCTTATACCCAACTATCTAGAATAATAACATTATGTAAAAATAAAACCATGATATAATGATATAAATAAAGGAAAAAAATCAATAATAAACCATTATAGAATTCACTCATTAGTGGGAATAACCATATATTAATCTCACTCATTTAATGTTAATATAAAAAGTATATCATAATAATAAACTAATTATCCCAATGTGATAACCCACTAATGTTTGGGGAACATAAAGAACCCTAATACCATCACACCATAATACTACCCCTAATAGTGCATCCATGATTTCATAGAATAAAATTAAAAGGCCTAAAATTAGAATTACTCTCTTAATATTCAATACAAGAATATCCTAGGAACATTCATATCATATTTAAGCATATTGCTGATGCATCGTTTCCTCTACCATTAAATAGAATGACACTAATATTTCAATGATCACATCATAAACCAGATCACAAAAACCATTTATAAATTCCATCACATTGGAAAAAACAAGTAGAAAACATAAACATTCTCTTTTCCTGCAAGAGAACCATTAAATAATAAAATGGTCCACACCACAACATATAATACCAACTAAAATTTAAGAGGCATCTAGGGAATATTTCACTTAATTCCACCATCACACATAACTATAATTGTAATTTTCTTAGTGAGTTTATGTCATTAATGTTTGAGTTCACATTTGGGTATGGGTAATTATTTTATAATGAATAATTTATTTTATTGATAAATTTAATTTTTAGATCTTTTTTTGGAATTAGATAATTTATTTTTAACATTTTTGGAAATGTAGATTTAAATATGACAATGTTGTGAGGAGGTTGGTATTCCTATGTTATTTTTTTTTAATTTAATTTTTTTAATTTCTCATATAAAATACAATTTCATTATCAAATGTGATGGTTAATTTTTTAATTTATTTTTTATATTGGTGAGTTTATTTTAGGCTATGTCATTATGAATATACCATATTTATCAGATATTTCTAAATGTTTGTAATTTCATTAAAATATGTAAGAAATTGAAATATTTTTCATTCATTAATAATATATTGATTTATAATGATACTCTTATGGATACACTTTTTTTATCATCATTAATCCGTTTTATGGAAATAATATAAGGGTTTGATATTATTGTATTGAAATGAATGTTTCCATAATGAGTTGAATGTTTTGAAGAATAATATTTGAGTGATAAATGGGTTTTATGAATTATATTTATTCAAAATCATGATTTTTGGAATGAATGTTGTCGTTTTGGATTTTAATGGAAGAAAATTATTATATGGAGTTAAAAGTATAATTTTTTAAAAAATAAAAAAAATAAATTAGTACAACATTTATTTAAAATCCATTTTTAATATTATATCAAATGAATCATGCAATAGTTGCACATTGATCTTAAAAAAATGTTTAATATTCTTTTTGTTGAATCCATGGTACTACTTTTTGTTAATTTTGTTATATTATTTATTTTAGTGGATAGTTCATGGAAAATAGGTTTTATAATAGGAAGGAAATTGATGATATATTTTGTGACTTTTAATTCATTATTTAAATTATTAATGACTAATTTTTTTTATGCTTGTATGAACGTTATATTCCAGTGTTTCATGCATTTTCATGGTAAATATATGTGGGGGTTCAAGTGGAATTTCTGACATCCTGAGCTAAAAATTAGACTAATATGATATATTATATAGTCTGGTAGATTTTAGAGATAATTTATAATTCATGATTTAGTTTTGGAATAATGTTTTCTGTGGAAATATATAACAACTGGTTATGTGAATGGTTTTAGAATTATGTATTTACTTTCCATGTGTTGAAAAAAATCATACAATAAATAATGATTAATTTGATGAATTGATTAAAAAAATTAAAAAAAGTTATAGAGGTTTGGAAAAATAGATTTGTAGTTTTTAATGTATATAAAACAATTTCCATTGTAATGTATGATTAAAATGAATAATTTAAAACTAAATAATCACTTTTAACATTTTTAAATATATTATATGAGTAATATACCTTAATGAATGTTGACATATAAAAACTAAAATTTAAAATTACTAAATAATTTTTTTAGGTTTTATATTTTATGCATACTCAATATCAAATCAAGGATAATAGAATAATTTAATAGAATATGACTTTAGAAATCCTGTCTAATGTGATTTTAAATATCAAAATATGTATGTAAGACCAACATTTATTGTGGTGGAAATCTAATTTCACCACATGAAATGTTAATTTTGTACAATTTTTCATTAATTATGACTTCTTTGTTTGGAAAAATATTGGATTGTAATATGTGTTGAAAATATTTTATCAATAATTATATTGGTATAAAATATATATTTCCGTACATTTAGTTGTGGTTTTTGATTTTATTTATAGGGGGATTATTTTTTATTTTGTGAATATTCTAAATGGAAATCATTACAAATGATTCTATTTTAATCAAGAGTAGCATCACACTTATTTATCTAAAATTTCATTTCTATGTTGTAGAAATTTCATCGGGAACTGGTAAGGATGTGTGATGCTAGAGGAATTTGGGATGTGATTGCCTCAATCAAGAGGGAATAATAATTGGTTAAGATTTTATTGGGTAACATTTCCATTGTAATTAATAGGATAATAACTCAATGTTAGGGATATTATAGGTGCACTATTTAATTAAAAAAGACATAAATATTTTATTATTATTTTTTTAGAACAATCATTCAATTTGATTAATATTATATTTTTTCATTCAATATTATAGTTTAATAAATACAACACTATAACCAACAATTCTAAATAGAATAGGATAGTAAGTGTGGATAATCTTGGTGAATGTTTTAATTAACAGAAACAATAATCATCGTTTCCTGTAAAATTATATAATTATTCATTTTTTAATACAATTTTTTAAATAAATATTTTTTTGTTAAACTAGTTATTTTGAGATGTGATAATTTTTCCAAATTTATCATTTTATTTTTATTATGATAGTTTTATAATATAGATGTGTTTTCTTAAATATAAATATATGTAGTTATTATGTAGTTATTATTGTTAGTATTTTGTTATAGGTAATCACCTTTTAAACCTACATAAAAGGCCTAGGTTCAAATCCAAGAAATTATGAATGTTCAGAGTACTAAAAAAGTACTATAGAACAATAGCATTGGAGATTCTATAGTGGGTTATTGATAAAGTGATATTGTTTTAAAGATTTGGGAATTCATGACACGTGTATGGCCCTTTGGGACACTGATCTTCTAGACCATTAATCGTTGGTCTTATTCAATTTTTTTTACAGCATATTCCTGTAAGTGGAGAGTATAAATGTGAAAAGGTGGTCTTCAGTGATTAGGATGTATCTTGGAATTCATTCAATGAGTGGCGACTGGACAGTTGTTTAAGATCCCTTTTTAAGAGGTAATAATGGCTTACAATGTTCATGACCTTATGATAACATGATCGAGCATATGGATGCAAAAATTATAATGGGTTTATTTTAGAGTGGGATTTTAGGGATTAATCCATTGGTTGAATAACTTTTTCTTATTCCATCAGGCCTTCTGGCTATGGATTTCAACTCTTTTTTTCATTTTTACCATTGGGTCATATAAAAGGATCCCATTCAACCAAGATAAAATAATTGGATTATCATTAATTAAATATAATATAAAATCCCTATGGGATAGTCAAGAAATGAGGGTTTTATGAAATAGGGTAAATCACCCTTTCCGTTCTCCATTACCTCTTGTTAATTAGAGGCACCTCAAGGATGGATTCCTAATATTTTCACCTCATCCTCCTTCTATAGTTAATATCTATGGATCCAATATTACTATCTCCTTATCTATAAATTTTATTATCATTTTAAGTATATTCCCTCTTTCAATTTTAATGATGATGTTTTTTCCCTTGTTATATATTTTTGATTCATTAGAGTATTCAGACACCCTTAATAGATTGGGTAATTTTTTAATGAAAAATAGGATCAAAGGTTATTATTATTATTAATAGTGTTTTGGGTAATATTGAATTCATATTCACATAAGACACATGACATATTATATAAATTATTTAAATGATATATATTATTAAATTTAAAACAATTTCCTTGTATAATGAGTATAAAATTAAATATAATACATAAAATAACTCTTATGGGTAGATTTTATACATGGTTTTGGTTTAGAATTACATATTTATATTTCATTCACATTTATTATTAATTTAATTATTTTTAATGAGGGGTATGATATATAATTTTAAATTGTTAAATTTGAAACACCTTTGCTGATTATGTCTATCGAGTCGATATTTATTTTGTTTCGAATAGATTATTTAAGATAAGTAACCAAACCATTATAAGAAAATATAATTATATATATTAATTTGGCATGGGGAATGTGATAATTTACATTTTTTATTTATTGCTATAAGGCCAAAAAATTACATTAGGTGATGAATTGTAATATAAAATGCAATGAGTGTACTCGCAAGCATCTGACACAATATTGTTTTTATCCATTTTGATTGAAATGGTTTAATATATAATTTCTAGGAATATATAAATGTATTTTAAATGTAATTTTGATTATTTTATCAAAATATAGTGGTATTGGTTGACTAATATTACAAAAATATTTTAATTGTTTTTATTCAAAATTATTATCCGATTAAGTGTGAGATTAATATTAGTATTGTTATATATACTCATTGAAATAGTCTATGTAATGGGTCTTTAATTTTCTTTTATATTAATTATATAATTTTCTTTCTTAATCATTGGATGTTTTAAAATCCCTACAGTACAACAAGTAATAGAAATATTAGTTATAGAAGTAAATATGATTATAAAATCATTAGGATATACATTAAAACACACTAATGAAATTACACACTCAAAATTGTAATCTTTACACATATTATATATATATATAACTTGGAACTACATTATTATATCATGTTTAAAATATAGTAATGTAAAGACCCGTAAAATTCATGGAATTTTTTTTCTAATTTTCATTGGAATTTTACGAGTACACAGTTTCTGACGGTTCCTGATTCTGAGGACCGGTGTACCCGAAATAATTTTCCGAAGTTTAGCTCAGGTACATTCAGTGAACGAACGAGCGAGTTTTTCTATCTCTTGAACCGGTGCTTGGAATCGAAATCTGAGGGCACCGATGAACTCGTAGTGCCGGTTTTTGCTTAAGAAGACCTTTTTCCGTAGTTGTGATTTATGCGGGTTTGAAGTTATATTTTGGAGCTTAACCTTAAATTAAATAAAAATTTTGTTACACACATTTTTATTTTAGTTGGTTATATCCTACAAGGGGGAGGTTGTTGGTGGGGCCCACACCCACATAACCTCCCATGAGCGGATATTTGTGAGGTGGGGCCCACATGGGACCCCACCTTTTCAAATTCTCTAACCTTCCACAAACCCCCCCATTAATTTTGTAACTCACCCGCACCACCCCCTTAAATGAAAATTCACCTCATTAATTGTTTATGTTGATAAATATAATTAATTCGAGAATTCAATTTTGAATTTCGAATTGATTGGAGGCTTGTGTGAGTTAATTAAATAAGACAAGTCTTATTTCAATTAAGGGTGTTTGGGTTGTGTGAGAAGGATTTGGAGGGGTTTTTCTCTAAATATTGAAGCACGTTCTTCCACCTTGAAGAACGTGAAGAACGCACCATCATCAACGAAAAACTCCAGCCTGTGATGAAGGATGACGAAGAACGCCAAATACTCAGAGATCGATGACGCGAAGCCATGTACCACGACGCCGATGATTCTCTTCTCTGTGATGACGCCGACGCTTACGGAACCTTGTTCCGCGACGCCGTCTTTCGCGACGATTAATTCTCGTGACGAACCTTTGTTCGACAACAACTTGAGGTGGGGGTTATTTTCTTGTTCGTGAATACTTTCCTTGGCATTCATCGTATTATACTTGTGTCGCATGTTATCATTATAACGGGAGGAGGTCAGACCGCACGAACCCGGCCGACTGTCCTACCCCTTTGGTGTTGTGTTTGTCGAGGCATGAACAAGGGCGCGCGGTGCAATGGCACCGCGCGAAAACAAGAAAAAACGCGACGAAGATGCGGGGTGTCGTCGTGTCATGCCATTGAGGCTGAACGAAACCGCGGCCGAAGTCGGGGCCGCAGAGGCAATTCGAAGACTCTTCTGGTTGATCATTATTCACGGATTGACGGGAAATGACAAATGGGGCCGCAAATTCAATTTGAATACTTCAAAGTAAAGAGTCGGTCACGAGAGGACCATTGGAGAAGACCACAGGCCAAACAGACGACTCAAGCGCGTCCGTTGGTCTGCGGAAGGGTCTGTTTTCACGCCACGCTAGCACGACGGCTGGAGGCGGCAACGCCTGGATCGCCCCCAAGAGGGTCCGCTGCGGCTGAGGCCGCGGCGGCGGGCGGGGGTCCTGCGGCCGCGTGGGACCAAGGGGAGACCGGGGGTCGTAACCCCCGGTGGTCAAAGGGAGCGGCCCCCACGTTGAGGGGTCTCGGCTTCAATCAGGGAGCAACCCCCACCCCCCCCACCTTCCACGACAGCTCAGCCGGGCTGAGCTGTCTGGCCACACCCTAGTGGGCCAGACCCTGACCTGGGTCGGGTCAACCCATGGGGTCTCGGGCCGGGTCGGACGGGGCCCGAACCCCCTAATTTCGGGATGTTTTCCTTCAAACGTCCATAACATGGTCTACGGACCTCCGATCGACGAACCATCAGCTGCGATGCGATCCTTTGATCGAGATGGTCTTTTAGGTATATTACACTCAGTGTTTCGAAAGACTTTGGGTATGGGCGGCTTGGTTCGAACCCGAAACCAACCGGGCCCTCGGAGCTAAAACACTTATAATTTGAGCTCTGGATGTCCGATAGATGTACTGTCGACTTTGATGGGTTCCTCTTGATGAGATAGAACTTTTGGCATACTTTGCCCAAGGATTGGGCGCAGTTGGATAGTGGTCGGGTTGGATTGTACCCGAAATCCAACCGGGCCCCTGGAACGGAAAAGCTGATAACTTTCAGACCGGACGTCCGTTTGACGAATCGTCAGTGGCATTGGTGATCACGTTGAGAAACGGTCCCTATGGGTATACCATATGAGAGTTCCGGGTACAGTTGAGATACGGCCGGGATGGTTGGCTCACGAAACCAACCAGGCCCCTGGGACGAAAATGCTAATAACTCACAGACCGGGAGTCCGATTGATGCGCTGTCCTTTGCGTTGAGACCCATATAACAAGGAGGTCAATTGAGATACTACTTCATGGGACTTTGAGATAATTGGAGTATTGAACTGTAGCTCATGTAGCGGACCCTCCTGGAGACGAGCGTACGGAGTACGGGGACCGTGTAGCCGGTTGAGACCTGACGACTGCTTCAACGACTCGACTAGGAGTGAGTCGACTAGCCCAGTGGACGGAGAACTACTGTGTTTGGCTTCAGACCCATGGTGGATGGAGCAATACTGCATTTGGGTGCAGACCTAAGGTACTCAACAGAAGGAGTACCTCTGCAGGCTATTAGGGGGGGTGCACTACTGTGTTTGGGTGGCAGACCCCGGCGGGAAGCACTACTGTGTTTGGGTGGCTGACCCGTGGTACACGATAGTAGGAGTACCACAATAGTCTTAGGTTGTTGAGAAGTACCTCGGAGTCGTGACAGGATCACGGTACTCGCCAGAGACGGGGCTCTTCAGCAGTTACGGTTTTGATAATGAAAATCCTGGTTTGAGCTGAGTCTATGACCATTATGTTTAACTCATGATTGAGATTGGTCACTTTATAACTTTGGTATATGTATGGGCATATACCTAGGTAGTGGTTATCCGTTGATTTCATAACCTTTGTGTTTCCTCCTGATTGAGATGAGTTACTTGATAACATTGATATAAGTATGGGCTTATACCAAAGTAAAGGTTATCTGTTGAGATCCTTTATTGTGGTTATCCATGTTGGATTTAGTGAGACCATAAGGGTCTCAGGGTCCCTACTATGTATCGTATACTCACCCCTGTACGGGCTATCCGCGCACCTCTTTGTTTTGGTTGCAGCCGACGAGCAGCGCTGTCGGAGGCCGAGTGTTTGAGGACTGGAAAATATCCGGAGGTGGACTTCACGATGAGATGATACTCGGAGGAATTTGATGGGCGAGAGTGTGGAAGAGGTTATCTGTACCTACCATTCAGGTAGGATCTGTGGTCGATGATCCAGGAGTTCCACTATCTGTACCTACCCTTCATGTAGGATCCGAGGTGGACAACCCATGAGATGCTTCTTTTCTTTTAGCTATTTTTCATTTATGTTGTACTTCCTTTCAGTTTTAGCTGCACTTTTCAGTTGGGATTGTATTCTGGCCCTTTTTACTTTTTAGCACTTTCAGTTGTACTTAGTGTATTACATCCTCTTGTAATCTATGGTGTTTGGTTACTTTTACAAAGGCAATGACTTCCCAGTTATCTGGATTTATGCCTTTGCTATTAGTCGCCAGCCCCTGGCCTATGTAAGGTGGGCTTGGGGTAGTCACGGCACGGGCCCCAAGGATGGGTCATGAAAAATTGGTATCAGAGGAGTCGGTTCTACTGCAGAACTTATAACTCTGATATTTTTTTCTATTATGAAATAGTGTTATGGGTACCGAGTGTGGTTTTCTGTTCAGGGGTTCCAGTGTTGGTACGGGCGGCCGACATATCCATACACCAGGACCTTGAAAACTGATTTCCGACATTGTGCATGAAAACACTGATTTCGTGTGTGTTTCCAAAGGGTTTTCCTTAAAACAGCTCAAACCAGGTTAGCTCACCATGTATAAATCCTTTGATAGTGTCACACATGTTTCTTTCAGGATGCCTTTCCATGGACGACCAGCTAGAGCCCAGAAGGATATACGTGCTGACAGTCTGCCGAGCTACGAGGCTTCGGTACAGGGCCCTCTTTCAGTTGAGGAACTAGATATTCTACCATACGTTGGACCACTAATGCCACCAGTCCCAGCATCAGAGAGTGCACGTTGCTTGAGCACGCTGCACGAGTTCCAGCACGAGAGGCCACCCAGGTTCTGGGGAGAGACGGACCTGCAGGCGTCTGAGGATTGGATGGAGGCTATGGTGAGAGTTTTTAGGATAGTGGGTACACCAGCTGACAACATGCTGATCATTTCTACCAGCCTCCTTCAGGCAGCATCAGGAAGGTGGTGGAACCGGATGCTCCAGTTTTGCGATGAGATGACCTTCACGTGGGAAGACATTGAGACCTTCTTCAGGGTGGAGTTTATACCAGTGGCTCTACGCCTCGAGCGTGTTATGGAGCTACTGCCTTTTTCGTGTGTTTTTCCTTCAGTAGGCGAGTCATCTGTAGGCAGTAGACAGATGATGCAGAAGTCCTGGAGGACCAGACCAGTAGATGGGCGATCTCGTGTTTTAAGATTGGTGGTGCAGGGATCCCGGGGTGGGGTAAGAGCCATACCTTCCATGTAGTGTTACAGGTGTGGCGGATAGGGTCTCGTAGCTTGTGACTGTCCGACTCCCCGCACAGTTGACCCGCATGCTTTGGAGGAGCCACCGAGGAAGAAGCAGCGGCGGGTGCTTGAGCAACAGCCGAGCATTGGATAAGGCATTAGAGCTCCAGAAGCAGGTGGACAAGAGCGGAACTAGTGGATTACTTTTGTTATTGGTACTTCAAGTTCCATGTTGCTGTTGTATTTGTTTCTTTGTACTATGATCTGCAGTAATAAAAAGACACTTATCTTTTTGATGTTTTCTTTCCTGTCCTTTTTTTTAGTTGATACTGAGAGGTCCCGCTTAAAAACTGTTTACGTGAGCCTCACATTCGAGATTTCTACTTGAGGAGACCTAGTGACCTCACACTGATGCTGACGGTGTGACTCAACCCTTGGTGGTGAGAGTAACGGTTGGATATATTGGTAGTAACATCGATGCCTTACGACATCATACATGGCATGAATACATCATTCATGTCAGGATTGACTGTATTAGGCAGTGGGAGTGGTTCATCCAGGGGATGAGACCGATTTTATCTTTTCGGAAAAGGAGAAATCTCATTAGCTCTTACTGATCATAGGCAAAGAAGGTGCAGATTATCCACGAGCAGATGAAGACTGCACAGTGCAGCAAGAAACAGGAAACTGGCTCCAATCTAGAGACTTGGGCGTGTTTAATGTTTCAACAAGAGGAAGTTTTAAGGAGAGATGAGTCTGCGAAGCAGCAGATGTGGAGGTAGAGTTAAGAGTGCAACATGAGGTGGTTTACATTTTAACATGCTACAACCACCCACAATAGTTTTCCCCTCCAGGCTCAGGGAGCTGGAGAGCAGGGGAAGAGTGCAGGTGCTTGCAGTCAAGGAGTGTGACCCATTGGTTATAAAAATGATTCAAGGGATAGTTTTTGTCCACTAACAGCTGCCGTAGTAACAGAAATTGATATGAATCATTCATTCCTTCAAATAATCTTATCCCAGACCTAGAGTTTCTGGTAAGCCATAGACATGACCATCACATCTGGAGATACCTTGGGAGGAGACTCGATAATCACACTTTCACCGACAGTGTGGCCTGACCCACGAGGCAAGAGTTTCGGTTGGAATCCCTTGGTGGCAGTGTCGAGGACTTATGACGTTGGTCTCGGTATGGATTGGATTCACAGTTCATTCTCAGATTGACTATATTAGGCAAAAAGGTTGTGGTCTAACTACAACGTCGGGATGGGTTTTCCTTGGGCGGCGAAAAGGAAACTCCAAAAGCACATGATGAACTCATGCACAGGAGGGTGCAGTCGATCACTCTTGAGTCAGTCAACCTTGCCCCGGTAGCAATGGGAGTTTTGAGTTTCTATTCTAATCAAGAAGTGGAGGCCTCTAGAGTTCGAGTATGGCGATCACGTCCTTAATCTGGTCTCAAATCGATGAGGTTTACGGAGATGTGGTCGAGGTGAAAACTTATCTCTAAGGATCAATGAACCATTCTAGGTCAACAACAGGGTAGGCGAGGTGGTTTATCACTTGACCCATCCACCTTAGTTGCACCCGGTGCACAACGACTACCATGTATCTCAGCTGAGGAGAAATGTGTTTGAACCAACGCATATCATCGACCATGGGAAGATGAACTTTGGTGATGGGGTGACTTCTGTGGGTTCCAGTAGAGATTGAGGATCGACATGAGAAATTCCTATGAGGACAGTCGATTCCTCTTGTGTGCTTTCGTTGGCAGCGCAGGAACTTCCAGTGTAGCACTTGGGAGCAGAAGGATCAGATGCGTGCTCAGTACCGCTTTTGTATCCCTAGTTTGTGTTAAAGCTTTACGGGGACGTAAAGCCCTGAGCTGGGAGTAATGTAAAGTCCCGGAAATTTCAAGGAATTTTTTTTATTATTTTCATTGGAATTTTATGAGTACGCAGTTTCGGACAGCGCACGATTCCGAGACCCGGTGTGCCCGAAATCATTTTCGATTTTTTTCACAGGTACATTCAGTGAACAAACGAGTGGGTTTTTCTATCTCTTGAACCAATGCTCGGAATTAAAATTTGAGGCCACCGACGAATTCAAAGTGCCGGTTTTTGCTTACGAATACTTTTTCCGCAGTTGCGATTTATGCAGGTTTGATGTTATATTTTGGAGTTTAACCGTAAATTAAATAAAAATTGTTTTGCACACATTTTTATTTGAGTTGGTTCTATCCTACACGGGGGAGGTTGTTGTTGGGGCCCACAACCCCATAACCTCCCATGAGAGGATATTTTTGAGGTGGGGCCCACATGAGTCCCCACATCTTCAAATTCTCTAACCTTCCACAAACCCCCCATTAATTTTGTAACTCACCCACACCACCCCCTTAAATGAAAAGTGAACTCATTAAATGTTTAAGTTGATCAATATAATTAATTCGAGAATTCAATTTTAAATTTCGAATTGATTGGTGGCTTGTGTGAGTAAACTAAATAAGACAAGTCTTATTTTAATTAAGGGTGTTTGGGTTGTGCAAGAAGGATTGGGATGGTTTTGCTCTATGTCATGAAGCATGTTCTTCCTCTTTGCAGAACATGAAGAATGCAATGTCACTGACGAAGAACGCCGGCCTCCGTCGAAGGACGACGAAGAACGAAAAATCCTCGGAGATCGACGACGCAACGCCGTGTACGGTGACACCAACGACTCTCTTCTCCGTGACGCCGATGATGCTTACGGAACCTTGTTACGCGATGCCGTCATCCGCGACGATTAATTCCCGCGACGAACTTTCGTTAGACAACACTTTGAGGTAAGGGTTATTTTCTTGTTCGTGAATATTTTCCTTGCTGTTCATCGTATTAATCAGGCACCTCCTGTTATCCTTATAACGGGAGGAGATAGACCGCACGAACACGGCCGACTTTCTGACCACTTTGGTGTTGTGTTTATCATGGAATGAACACGGGCGCACGGTGCAACGACACCACGCAGAAAGAAGAAAGAACGCGACGAAGAAGCGTGGAGCCGTTGCGCCGCTCCGTTGAGGCCGAAAAAAACCTCGGTATGAGTCGGGGTCGGGGAGGAAATTTGAAGACTCTGCATGTTGATCGTCATGTGCAGATTGATGGGAGAAAAAAAATGGGGCCACACAGTCAATTTGAATACTTCTCAGTGAAGAGATGGTCCCGGGAGGACCGCTGGCGAAGACCGCCGGCAAAAAGGACCACCGGAGCCCGTCCGGTGGTCCGCGGAAAGGCCTGCTGGTGCGCTCCACCGGCACAGCGGCACCCGGTGTGCTGCTAGGAGAGTCCTCCATAGCTGAAGTCACGGTGAAAGTCCCACAGCCGCGCGGGACCAAGGGGAGACCGGGGGTCGTAACCCCCGACGGTCAAAGGGAGTGGCCCCCACGTGGGGGGGGGGGTCGCTGCTTCAATCAGAGGGCAGCGCCCCCCCCCCCTTCTGCGACAGCTTGGCTACGCGGGCCATGTCGTGCCAGCCGGGCCGGGCCGCGCCCTCGCGGGCCAGACCCTGACCCGGGTCGGGTCGACCCGGTTCGGGCCAACACAGGGGGTCTCTGGCTGGGTCGGACCAGGCCCGAACCCCCTAATTTTGAGCAGTTTTCGTTCAAACACCAATAACAAGGGCTACTGACCTCCGATCGATGCACTATCAGCTGAGATGAAATCCTTGGTTTGAGAAGGTCGTTTCGGTATATTACATTAATGGTTCTGGAGAACTTTGGGTATGACTGGGTTGATTTGAACTCAAAACCAACCGGGCCCTCGGATCAGAAACGCTTATAACTTGTGCTCTGGGCATCCGATAAACGTACAGTTGACTTTGTTGGATTCCTCTTGATGAGAAGAATGTTTTGGCATACTTTTCGTGAGGATTGGACATAGTTGGGTAGTGTCCAGGTTGGATTGAAGCCGATATCCAACTGGGCCCCTAGAATGGAAAAGCTGATAACTTTGAGACTGGACGTCCGTTTGAAGAACCGTCAGCGGCGCTGGTGATCACATTGAGAAATGGTCACTATGAGTATACCTTATGAGAGTTCGGGGTACAGTTGAGATACCGCCGGGTTGGTTCGCTCACGAAACCAACTGAGCCCCTTGGACGAAAAAGCTAATAACTCACAGACCGGGTGTCCAATTGACGCGTCGTTCATTGCATTGAGACCCCTATGATGAGGCGGTCCTTCGAGATACTTCTTCGTGGGACTTTTTGATACATGGAGTATCGACCTGTAGCTTGTGGATCAGACGCTCTCGGAGACAAGCGTTAGGAGTACAGAGACCATGTAGTTGGCTGAGACCTGACGACTACTTGACCGACTCGACTTGGAGTGTGTCGACTAGCCCAGTGGATGGATCACTAATGTGTTTGGGTGCAGACCCATGGAGGATGGAGAAATACTGTGTTTGGGTGCAGACCCGCAGTACTCAACATAAGGAGTACCTCTGCAAGCTATTAGGGGGGGTACACTACTGTGTTTGGGTGGCAGACCCCGGCGGGAAAAACTAATGTGTTTGGGTGGCTGACCCGCAGTACTCGACAGGAGTAGTACCTCAGCAGTCTTAGGTTGGTGAGAAGTAACTCGGATTTGTGACAGCATCACTGTACTCACCAGAGACGGGGCTCTTCAGCAGTTACAGTTTCCATAATGAAAATCCTGGTTTGAGCTAAGTCAATGACCATTGTGTTTACCTCATGATTGAGATGGGACACTTGATAACTTAGGTATATTTATAGGCATATACCTAGGTAGTGGTTATCCGTTGATTTTATAACCTTTGTGTTTCCTCATGATTAAGATGGGTTACTTGATAACATAGGAATAAGTACGAGCTTATACCTAAGTAAGGGTTATCTATTGAGATCCTTCCTTGTGGTTATCCTTGTTTTATTTAGTGAGACCTTGAGGGTATCAGGGTCCCTACTAAGTATCGTATACTCACCCCTGCATGGGATATGCCTACACCTCGTTTTGTTGGTTGCAGACGACGGGAAGCGCTGTCGGAGGCCGAGTGTTCGAGGACTGGACAGTATCCAGAGGTGGACTTCACGACGAGACGACACTCGGAGGAGGTTGACAGGAGAAAGCGTTGAAGAGGATATTTGTACCTAACCTTCAGGTATGATCCGTGGTGGACGATCCAGGAGAAATTCTATCTTACATACCCTTTAGGTAGGATCAGAGGTGGATGACCTAGGAGCTTCTTATTTTCTTCCAGTTGTTTGTCTTTTCTATTGTACTTCCTTTCAGTTGTAGCTGCACTTTTCAGTTGGGTTTGTATTCTAGCCCTTTTTACATTTCATCACTTTCATTTTTACCTAGTGTATTACTTCAGCATGTAATCTGTGGTGTTTTTTTTACTTTTACAGAGGCAATGCCTTCCCGGTTATCGAGATTTACGCCTTTGGTGCTAGTCACCAGCCCCTGGCCTATGGATGGAGAGCTTGGGGAAGTCATGGCACAGGACCCGAGGACAGGTCGTGACAAGTAATTTCTTAATTAAGATTTTGGTTCCTCGATAACACCTTCACAAACATGGTTTCCTTATTTAATATCAAATTTCTTAACAATTCTATTTTCTTGAATGAGTCTTACTCACTGTGAATATTAGGATATTGTTATACTACCTCTCTAACAATAATAAATTGTGGTTGGGGATTATATATAACTAAAAATACACTTCCAGACAATATAAACAAGAAAATTTTTTGGATAAATTTAATACGTACAGGATACAACCTATATTTACTCCAACATTTTAAAGAGACTGATTTATATCAGAGAATAGTTACCCTTCCTTCTAAATTAGATGAATCCTTTAGAAGTATATACATTCAAAAACCACAAATCATTATCCTCATAGTACCTCTATTTATATGTCATGACCCATACCACGAGGCCATTTTATGATTAACCTAATCCAACCGTACATTGTCCTGGGTTTGGCAACTAGCATCGGAAAAAATTATCTCTAAAAATGGGATGACATTACCTTTAACCCTGAAATCACATAGACTATTTACAGAAAAAGAGAAAACTTTGTAGAATTACATCATAATGTAAATGTGTGAAATGAGGAAGAATGGGCCAGTATACAAACCCAAATAAAATAATTCATAGAAAAAGGAAAGACAGCTCCTGAGGGCTTCCTCCATGGATCCTACCTGATGTTTCAGTACAACTCATCATTGCATCTGTTCACATCAATTGGTCAACTAACGGCACCATATTATCCTGGATCCCAAATATTAGTCAAAACTACCCATCATTTTCACATGAAACAATAAGGTTTGGGAAAAGCATAAGCATGGGTGGGTATAACATTACTCAGTAGGGACCCCGAGACACCGAAAGGTCTCCCGTAATTTCACAAAGTAAAAACCACAATGCATGATCTCAAACCCAAAGAATAATGTAAAAGTCAACTCACACATGGTATATATCATAATGAACAAGAATAATTATGATTAGTCATAATGAAAAATCATCTAATTCTGTTGAGAAGTTCCACTGCTGAACCATAAGAAGTCATTCAATTAACAATTCACAAAAGGTCATAATTTACTGATCCCCAATGGTTCATAAGGCGTTGATCCACACAGGTTCATAAGTCATCGATCCACACAGGGTCATCAGTTGATGATCATCATTGTGTCATTCTAAGGAATTTCATCGTTAGGTCATGCTACTACTGATCCCCACTGGGTCCTAAGTTATCAATCCATACAGATTCATAAGTCATCCATCCACATAAGGTCGTAAGTCATTGATCCACGAAGGGTCAGTCTAAATATGGTTCAAATTGGGACATGCTACATCATATACATATGGGGTCTTATGTCTTCAATCCAAAAAGGGTCATAAGTCACTGATGCCAATCGAAAAATGGGTGCTCTTTACATGACAGCCAGCCATAGGATTCATGCACTTGGGTTGCTTGGGATCCTGAGAAACTATTCCTAAAACCACAGGATTTATTTCAACATTAATGATGTCCCAGGTAGAATTAACCCAATTATAAACCATTTTATAATGTTTCCATCAAAGTAGATGGCACCTCAATCCGATGACTGATCTGTTTGTTATAAGCATTTTAGTACCGAGGACCCGGTTCAAATAGAGTTTGATAAAACCCGACCATACTCCAACATTCTTGGAAACCAAGGTGGAGTATCTAAAAACTAATTTCAAATCATAAGTGCTTGATCACAATAGATGGTTCGTCAAATAAATTTTTAATTTAGAAATTATGGCCCTTTAAGAAAAACAGGGTCGAATTGTGATCTAGTGAGGTCCATCCTAGTTGGACCGACCAGACCCGACCTGACCCACTAGGCCTGGCCTGGCCCTTCGGGCCACAGAACTAGCCCGACCCACTCGATGTGCACAGCTCACCAGCTGGGTTCATGGTCCAATCTTCTACCAAAAAGGCACGGTTTGTTTGGATTCTCTAATAGGCGACGATAGGTTGGTGTCTCCCCTCCAGTAGCCCGGTCTGGTGGATCGATCAACGACTAAACCCATGGACTTCGGTCTGCTACCACTATTGGCTATGCTATGACATCTCCTTAACTCCATTCTGGTTCCACCACACCAATGGTGCAATGCTGGCAGTGCTTCCGCAGACCACCAGTGAAGCTCTGGTGGTCCGATTCAATTCCTATTTGTGCCTACTGTTATCTTGGGATGCCTCTTTCACTACCTGGCCATCGTTTTCTCCCTTCTTCAGTGTATCATGGTTTCTAAAAACAAACTCTATAATTCATATAGAGCCAGAGGGTCCAGTCCATGTTCAGATTGTCCCGTACCATCTTCGTTAGCATTATAAACATGGGAAGGAATAATAATCATAAAAATACCATAATGAAACCACGCATCATCCTTCCACAATAATGAACATAACATCAATAAACCATTTAGTCTATTTTTCAACGTTCAATTTATTTTTCCATGGTAGGGAAAAAAAATTTCAATCACATATACCCCCTACCATATACACATTGGATTTGATAATGATGAAGGAGGAAAATCCATTGTTCGAAGATGTTCGTCAGCATTCGTCATTCGCTAGATCGATTCCCCCAACCATCATCGTTTATCCACCGTTATTTATAGGATAGGTAAGTCTTTATGCTTAATCAATGGTTCCACATGTGGGTCCTAAATTTCCATGCCAATGGTTTGATTAAATAAAATAAATAGCACCGCATTACGTTCAGTAAAATGGTTTATTAATGAATTGAAATTACTGAACCTTTAATCCATGATCGTTGGGGTTATACATCCAAATATACATGTCATTAAATTTATCTTACATAATTTCCATTGTTAAACTGTTGTCCCACCATCCGCTGCTCAATGATTATAGAATGAATAATATAACTCATTTAGTTATTTTATTATTTTCATATGAAATGTCCACAAATTATATTTTTTGATCGACCCTTTTCGGTCGATGTTATGCTTCACTAATGAGAATATTGGTGTAGGTAATTCAATGGGGCCCTTAGATTTCCAATCCATCAAATGGTTCAAAAGGTAGAAAATTATGCTATAAAGTTTACTAACCAAAGCATAAAAAAAGTTTAAAATTTATTAATAGTAATCATCGAACCACATCGGTCGAGGTTAGGATCCCCTTATGGGTAAGACACCATCACTAGATCAATGAAACTATATGATTTCAAATATGAGTTACTGATTTGGTGTCATAATGGTTTGACAAAAAATAATTGTTACCTAATTATTTTGTTTATGGACACAGAATAACATCCACTATTGGCCTACACTAGCCATTGTTAAGATCTTCTTAAGGAATGAATTCCATCATGAGTTCAATGGTGGAATCATATTTTTAATAAGATTAATCATTAATGAGTTATAAGAATGTGATATATAAAATAATTTTTTTAATTTTTATATATCAATTATCGTGATTCCTCGCTAGGGGAATGCACCGACTAAACTTAAGTCACACCCCATTTAGACCTACCATTAAGAACCAACAGTGCCCTCCAATTTCTGATTCAATCACCTATTTAATATTTTTCCACTGTTTTAGTAAAGTATGTGATGTTTGCTATTTAATTTTTAACAATTTTCAACAGATCATTTCAGGCACTCTGGGTCTCAGAATCACATTCCACCGAATTTTTTAGCCTTTAAATAATTCCATATAATAAAAAAAATTAAACAAAACTTCTAGTTCCTTAAATTATATCTATTATATTTATTTCACACTTTACGTTTTGTAAAAAAAATATATATTAATTTTTCATTTGTCTCCACAATCTCAAATATTTTGAATAAACGGTGGACCCAAAATTTCCTCTGGATAACGTTATCACAGAATGATGTATTTCAACATGTGTCCCTACAAAAATAATCATATGGTACATTTTAATTATTATATAATGTATATTATTAAATAATAATTCAATTAGTGTATGTTATTAACTTGGACATCATTGTAAATGTGGAGAACAATCAATAGAATATCCATAATATTTTTTACTATTCCGTATTATTTTTTCAATGTTTGCAGGCCAAATAATCAGAGTGTATGTTATTAACTTGGACATCATTGTAAATGTGGAGAACAATCAATAGAATATCCATAATATTTTTTACTATTCCGTATTATTTTTTCAATGTTTGCAGGCCAAATAATCAGATAGTAAGTATAATTTTACAGAGATAATGTTAAATTCTATTTTAGTTGTTTAATATAAGAATTGTATTTTGATCAAGCATAATGAAAAGTGGGGTTCCAAGAAGATTCTTTTCTATCCTTATATAGATCATTACATGATGTTCATTATTTAAATATTCACATATTGATATAAAGATTGATGATATAATAAAATATTCAATCATAATCCCCATACAAAAAATTCAAATAGATGTTAATATAATAAAAAAGAATGAAAATAGTTTGTGATAATAGTACACATTCATAGTAATATTGAAAATAATGTTATCATTACATTAGGTAGATTCAATTTAATATTGACTTATTAACACTCCCAATAACATTATGTATAGAATGAATAATCAATATTCTTTTTTCTCAAACATATTTCTGTTAGTGATGTATTTATTTTATTGGGCTACCATGTTTTATAGAGAATATAAAAGAAATAATTTCATTTATAAATAATTATAAATATCATTTAATGATGGTTAAAAAATTATAGACAGATATTATAAGAGTACCATTTTATCTGTTATTGAAACAAAAAACATTATTAACAACATCAATACATTTTTTCATATCAATATCATATTTTTGGATCCTCTTGATCATCTTCATTAAGCACATATGATATTCCAAATTGGAAAATACATACAGATTCCACTAATTTTTTATTATAAATTACAAATTTACATGATACATAACCATAAGATCGTATTCTATCCTAAAACTATATAGGTAACCTGGATAAATATACCAAAGGAAGAAATTAACTTGTTTTCTTTTATATGAGGAATATTTATTAAGTCATCATTATATTTAAAAAAATAAATTCATTTCATGCATGTTAGGTTTAACTCATTGTTTGTGAACATATATTAGAAAATATTGTATTTTATTTTTCTGTCTCGCCAATAAACATAAAGTTAGTGAAGTCACATATTCAAGAAAATATTAATTATTTCTATTTTTATGTTATGATTAGTCTAATTAATTTCATTAATTTTAAAAAATCATGTAGAAGTTGTTATTACATTCTTAATATTAACTAATAAATTTTCAATCCCATTATGTGAATTTTTGATATTTAGAAAATATACTTATCCCATATAAGGTAAGGTTACCTAAACCTAAATATGTAAAATCATATTGTTTTATTTTTTGATATTATAAAATTATATAGTCTGTAAAGTAATAAATTATTTTGATGTCAAAAATGATTGGGGAATAAAAAATCATGAATAGATGTGTCGTGAAACTAATAATATTCATATAATCTATTAAAACTACAAATAATTTTTAGTCCTATTATTTTATAACACTATATAGTTAGAATGGTTTTTTGGGATTTGATATAATCCAATATACATGAAGTAAAATAGTCTATCAAATAGTCCATCTAAAACAATATATTACACTTCAAAAAATATATTGTTTAATTTTATTCCAACCAAAATTTAAATAATGTTATTTATTTGATCAACGTGTTAATAAATATTTAAATTAATAATAATATCATAAATACATAATATGAAAAAATATTGATGAACTTCTTAAAAACACTATTCATTAGAATGATTAATATTGTCAACACATTCATTAGAAAAATTATATCTGAACAAACTAATAGAGTGTTTACCATTATTTAAATATTATTCTTGAAATTACTTATATTCTTACAGGAACCAAATTATATAAGATCATATAAAAATATAAGAAAGTATATTCTTGTAAAATAAATATTCCATGCTTGAATTAGAATGTATTTTTTATCAATATATTATATAAAAATAAATAATATTTACCTACAACTAATTATTTAATACAATTTATGAATGGTAAAAAAGATCCTTGATAGAACTCATGGGTATTCTTTTGATTTACCACTTTCTATGTGGGAAGAATTTTAATACAAGGAAGTGCCATGTTTTCCTCTACAACCAGTGCCCGGGAAGACGGTGCATAACTATTCCAGAGATTTTGGGCTGCCATAGAAGAGAACTCCCTTTGATATATCTTGGGGATCCACTCTCCACCGGATGTGTTAAGAATATGTTTTTTGAAGATATCATGAGTCAGATTCATAGAAGAATCCAGAACTGGAAAAACAAATTTCTTTCCTTCTGGGGGTGAGTAGCACATATTAACACAGTTTTCACTTGAATTCTGTTGCATATATTGGAGATTATCAAACCATCGTAGAGCAGTATTATAAGGATAGAAAAAGTGATTTCTTCTTTTCTGTGGGACGCCAACCATAATGGTGACTACGATTGGGTGTCTTGGTAGCATATGACATGACCAGTGGAGGAGGGCTATGTAGGATTACACAATATTGCGGAAAGCATGCAAGAAATGAAAGCTAGACATACATGGGACATCATTATGGGGAAATCATTGTGGGATTCTTTATTCAGGGATAGATATGGTGATTAACATAATAACAGAGTAATGTGAAGGGAAGGTCAGTCTAGAATGGCATGAATCTTTTATGAATGCATGGACGAGTTCTCTGGTTAGATTTGGTGGATTGTTGGAAGCAAAGATATTGGTTTTTGGGAAGATTATTGTGTGGAGGAATGCCTTGGATTCCTGCACTACCCTACACCCAAGATCTCCTTCAAAGAAGCAAGTAATCATCCTTCGTTTATTGAGGAAATCCATAATGAAGAACATAAGGCAGTTTTTCATAGTGTCAACTTGGTCGAGGAGGAGGATCAATGTTGTTACACAGGTTCTAGTCTAGGAATCTTCTCTACTCTGGAGTTTCGAAGAAGCAGGCATGTAGGGGTCAGATTGGAGGAGGGGGCTGGAAAATATTTGTGTAATGAGATCCCCACCAAAATTATATTTCATGTTTTTCACATCGAAAATAAGGAATTTATTATGGATGAAAACATAGAGTGGAATGGTACTCACTTAGCCTCACGTTTCTTCTATTGTTCGACCTCGAGGATGGAATACACTTAACATTTTTTTTGTTCAGCGAGACGGGGCGGCTGAACATTGGTCACTCTGTTCCCCACAGCCAAGGGTTAATTTTCAACAGCATCATTTCCCAAGTCTCATAACCTCATGGATTCAGGGTGTGTAGGGAAAGAGCACAGAATGAAATGTCTGATCCATCATCATTCCCTCTATATGTTGGACAGTTTGGGAAGCCAGAAAGAAGAGACAGTTGGGTTCTAATGTCTCTACTTCATTTATATTCATGAGGTAGAGGTCCTTGATTTATGATCTGATATCTTTGCTGAACAGGTGTCAGTAGTCAGCCCAGATTTGAAACATCCTCAATAGACCAACCTCGCATGGAGGTTCGGGAGGCATATGGGTTGGTTGGAATCCACCTTCCTGTGGGATAAATCTAAATGTAGATGGGTCGTTTAGAAAATAATCCATTAGAGGTAGTGGGGTTATAAAAGATACATACAGTTCTATTATTGTGGCTTTTAGCTCCTTCTATGGCACTGGTTCCTCCTAGGGGCGGAGGCTTGGGCATTGCTTTTTGGTGTCTATGTTTGCAGGGAACATGGCCTCGTGGTGTCTGAAGTTGAGTCAGAATCTGAAACAATGGTATAGACGGTTCAAAGAAGAATTGAGATTCCATGGGAGTAGATTTACATTATTCAAAGGTGTGTTGAAGGAATTTCATTGGTACACATCATACATCATAGCTGAAGGGAGACCAATTTTGTTGCAGACATCATTGCAATCCTCAACCAACCAGGAGAGGGAGAAATCATCTTTTACGGTTTGAGGTCTCATTCACCGGAGTGTGAGGGCTTTGCCCAAAAATATTCAATTGTCTTACATTATTTTCTCCCTCCTTGAGGGATATTTTTAACTAATGTACTAGGACTCTTCTTAGATTATAATAAAAAAGTAATTTTTAGTCAAATTGGAAAGATGAGATTCAATCCAAGAAGAAAAACATATAAATGAAATATTTTTTAAGAAAAAATGATCATTCACGAAGTAATATCCAATACTCTATGAATGGTAATAATTTTAATATCAATGTGAAAATATCAAAAACATTTATGTATTTCAATGATATAGTAACATTTCACTTCAAGGTGTAGAATTTCAATTCACTATAAAATATATTATATAATGTAATGATATAAAATGAAATTTACCAAAAAATAGCTTGTTTTCAAAAAAAAATTTATAGTTCAATGAAATAATTATTGGGAGTATCATAGTAAATATTATTGGGTGATCTAAAATATCATGGCCAAATAGAATTAGTGTTGGGGCTGTGGTTTCTTTAACTATATCTTGTATATAGGGAATTGTTTTGGATAATTTAAAACCACATTATCACCAATAAAAATTATTAATAGATATGGTTTTTAGAAAAACCAAATCCCATCATGAGATAAAAAAAATATCAGTCATATTCCTATAATTCATTTCATGATGGAATATTCTATTTAAATATTTTATGTGATTTCTAAATTGACATAAGAAATTTCTATAATAATTCATTCTAAAAATATGGTAGCTAATATGTTTCAACGTCATGCATTATTTATATCCATTTGATATTATTAAAAAAATTAATGTTTACATTTATATTTTTGTCATAGATACAATTAAACCCATGAACACATGAAAACTCCATCTACATATTTAAAAATCGTAAGGCAGTTTCCTGAAAAATAATTCAATAATAACATGTTTAATTTAAACAATTATCTTTAATGAAATATAAAATAAATCTATTTAAAATTAAGAGTAAAATAATAAAATATTATGATATATCACTAACATAGTAATGTAATCTTCATATTCCATTATAATCACAATATCTATTTATGACACAATGAAGTTTTTTATAGATGGATTCATTGTAAAAAAAGTAATTTTTATGAATGAAACATATAAAAATATAGTGCTTCACCCATTAAAAAAATAAATAGTGTGTAGAATGAAATGGATGAAAATAATTTTGTCGGATTTATGGACATAAGAACTTATTAGTTCATAGATCCAAATTGAATATTTGTATTAGATTCTTTGAAATGATCTATTTTAAAAGTAATCATTAATTTATATGACAAGGACTTATATAATATCTTATGAAATTAGTTGTATAAAAAATTTAATGATTATATTATTATTCATCTATGGGAAAAAATTATGGATCCAAAAATATTTTGGCGATAGATTTATTTGTATTAGAAAAAATAGAAAAATATTCTAATAGTCTTAATGACTAGGGGATGGTTGAATTAGAGTTTGAGAGTTTAAAAAATTATATTGATAATAAATGATAATTCTAAAGAAAGAAAATATTAGGAAAATACATTGAGTGAAATAATTTAATAATAAAAATTATATTTATTTTTTTCACATATATTTATAAATTATATCCATATTGAGAGAGACTTTGGAGATGATTGTAAATAATTTCATAATCCAAGAGCATTTGAGGAGTTTAGTTTTATTTTATTAGTTTATATTTCAGGATAAAATATACATATATCATAGTAGATGATAATTTTATAAGGTATAAATATTAGTTAATTTTTCATAACAAAATAATTTTAAAGGTATTAAATATTTAGAAAATTGTTTTATCTAATGAATAATGCATATCACAGTCTCAAGTAGTGGAAAATCAAATATAGAGATAATGTTGTAAGAAATGACTATTTAATAACATTTAATGGACTATATATGATTATGTTTATATTTTATATAATTATTAAAAAATTATATGAGGAAATAAACTAATACGTGACTGAATAAAATCTTATAGTAAATATAAATACATGAATTGAATGGTATGTTTTTACTACATATCACATCATACCAAAGATGATATCATAGCACTTAGACTGGTTCTTTTAGAATTTATTTTAGAATATTCCTATTTTGAAACATAATATTTTAGTGGAACATGTAAGTAATCGAATATTAAGTTAATATTTATAGAATGATAGATAAATCTCATATTGTATCACCAACCTATTTATGAATACAAAATGATTCAATGCTAAATAATACATATTCATTGAACTATATCACACCTTCTGAACATAAAATATTATTAATATATCAAAAGTATCAATATTATATAGTTTTTTAAATTGGAATTAAAATAAGTAAGTTAAAATATGGGAATAATATTATATTCAAGGAAGATTATTTTTAAGTTCCCATCAAGAAACGTGAATAAAAAATAATAATAATGATTAATAAGTGAATAAAGACACTAGTCTTATAATAGTAAATTTTCACATAGACACATGTATATCATGCACTGATATACTACTGATTGATGATTATGTCATAAATAATAAATAAATAATATTATATCATTAAATTTAAAATCATAGTGAAAACAATAATTAATATATTAAAATAATAAATATTAATCTTAGGATGTGACAAATATATACCATGATATAAAGGCTTCATAAAAAAATGAAGCATTCATAAAAGGAACATTTATTCTAATATAGGTTAATCAAAATTGTACTTATAATAGGGAAGAAATACTACTTAAAATTATTCACATGATAGCATGGTCCATCTCACATAGGATACATGATGTTAGTGGTGTGAATGTGTACTTCGGTTGTTGGATATATATATGTAGGGGTTTTCAGATAAATTCAGATGGATCAAACATCCATGTTATGAATCACAATGTTAGTATTATCAAGGAAATTATAGTACCAATTTTCATGGGTCTGTGAACTTCTATGGGGACATCAAACACTACTAATATTGAAGCTCATGCAATCTAACTAGTATCTATATTATTACATTGGAAAAAAAATATCATTATACTTGAATCTGATTTATCAAATATATTCAAATAATTATTGTGTACCTCCTGCATATAATTTTACATTTATTACGTAATAAAATAATTTTAAAGCATACTACATCATGATGTCAATATATTCAACACATGACATGATAATAATATGGTTATTGATTTTATAGATTCTAATATGCATCTATTGTATTTTTATAATTAATTTTTAAATAATTTTATATTTTCCTTAATATTGTATCAATATTTTTCAATGGGGATGTAATATATATTACCCACATCAATACTAAATTATTTATCATTCTATAATTTATATATAATATATAGAAATACATTTTATATTAGTCATTTCCATGAACCTATTATTATTTTTTTGTATTACAAATAATTGATGAAATTCTTTTCAATATAGTGAAATGTAAAATTTATTTCTTAATTTTAGTTATAAACTCATTTAAATATGGAAAAATAATATAACATGATTATAATGTATAGAAATCTAGAAGCCATTTTGAATATTTTCCATTTTTAGATGTTTGATATAGAAGTATTCATCCATATGCAATATTAAAACCTAAGAAACCCTATGAGCGGGGAATCACGATGTTTTAAAATATTAAAACTGTATCCCAATAACATGGTCATATATATTTTATTCAAATAATTATATTATTATGAAATCTTTTCAACTTGTTAATTATTTTATTTTTTTACAAAACCTCTCTAAATATATATCATGGATGCATGAATGTTAATAATAAAAAGAAAAAAATTTGTATACATGGTTCACCATAATGTTATAATATAAAAATAATATAAAAAAGATTTTAAAAATAATATTAGGTCATACTAATAAATAAAATCATTTAAAAATTAGGAATCATGCACTACATATCATATTGATACTCTATATTCTCCCTTTATTCATAATTTTTATGGAGAAATCGATAGGTTATATACATACAAGTTTTATTCATAATTTTCCTTACCTAAGGGTATATCCATATTTATTATATTTTTATTTTATATGAAACATTGTTTTATTTTAAATATCTTAATTTATAAGGCCTACATTTTATATACACTTTATTGAAAAATAAAACATCAACTCACAATTGATATTTGGGTCATATTAATTCATCAATCAATCCAAATTATTGAATAAATGGTCTATGAGGATAAAAAATACATCTATCATATGATTATAGTAGTCACGCTCTGCTTCCACTAATATTAATTAGTCACAAATGTAAATATCATGATATGCTCTCATAGGGTATATAAATGTCATAATTAATTCTTATTTGACCATTCTCCGAGTCTGATAATGATATTACAATAAATATCTTATATGTAACCATATTTATTTTCATTAATGTTAAATAAAAAAATATTAATATTCTCTACCTTCCCCAAAACATAAATATGTTTTCATATAGGTCCCCATGCAACTAACCCCTCGATTTATGTGTTGGGATCATTCAATATTCTTTTGAAAATCTCTAATCATTATAGATTAAAAATAATGTTTATGTTAGTTATAGAAATTAATATTTCTGTTAATTATTATAAAATATATGATTTTCATCATTTATATTATTAATCTAAACTACAACATAAAATAGATTGACTTCATATATATAAATAATTCATACTTTTTGATGTTATATTATCGACTCAGTCTATATAATGTAATGAATAGATTCTTCAAGGATTGGTGTACAAGTAATTATAATTTTAATAAAATACTATCCATTACTCAATTTTAATCATCCCATGATATCATGAAACATTCCTCTTGTTTTTATCAAAACTCAAACTACCCAATGATTTAATATATTCATTGTGAAACATATATGTTCCTAATATTGAAATATTATCACAAATTCCATTATTCAAAACCTCAGATTCATCAAATATCTAGAATACATGACTATTATATAACATTAATTATTAATGAATCATATTTCTCATCAGGTCGTTGATGTATGTCATCGTTAATGATACAACCTACTACATTGTACCCCTTAATCCATAATACACACAACTCTTGAAACCTAGAACCATAAAAATAATATGTACCATATGCAAGACATGATTTCCAGATTGTATCCAGTCCTGAAGAACTCATAAATTTTAAATTTAATAGATCATTCATTTTAACATATACTACTCCTAAATTTTCTATATTTATAACTATTACATTTTACTATTTTTCTAAAAATAAGAATTTTTTTATCAATTTCACATAACAAAATGGCCTTTAATTTCAAGATATGACCCTAGTATTTTTTTAATTTTCTATATAAGGTCTTATAGTGACTCATACATGATATAATAGAATAGTTCACTATTTTAAAGAATAATAATTTTATTTTATTTATGAATTAGGGTGTTGTGCATATATTTTCATAATGGTTTCCAACTCCAAATTCCAGAGTTTATATTAGCCCTCTCATTTAAAATGTAACCACCTAGAAAACATTTTTCACCTCTTATATTTAAAAAAAAGTGTCTCAGTCTCATATCAATGCTATATTATTATATAATGAAAGGAATTAATTTAAAATCAAAGATATTAATATATATTGATAATAGATGTTGTCATTTTATTTATGATCATGTCTATCCATGTTCTCATATTTTCCTAATCTTCAATTTATACAATGACGTCTTATATTGTACATATAGTATAATATATACAAATACAAAAGGTATTATCAATAAATCTAATTCAAAACCTCACATTGGAAAAATTATGTTATCATTCTCACCCTCCCCCAACCTTACCTCCATAAAAGACAATATTTTTTCTAGATCACAACGGCCTAGAATTAGAAAATTCCTTGTGTAGTGGGAGATCTCCCATAATGTATAAAGATAAAGCATAGAAGTCTGACATAACCCATGTGAGTCATGGGGTCCAACATCATTGAATGAGATATTAGGTTCGTCTGGTGAATAATGAAAGTCATGCATATGGGATACCTATCCCATGTTATAAACCACTAAAATCACATGATAACTCTATATTATATAATTTCCCCATATTTAATACTTGAGATGTTTGAGCTTCATCATTTCACTCTTATAATAGATCAATATATTAACACCCTTATATAAAATATAATGACGACATTAGTTTTCATCCAAGAGTACCAATAAAATAATTGTCTAAAAGAAACTCTCTAATATCTTATTCATATAAATCCTAAAACGTCAAATCTAAATATTGGTGACTCATAGTGCAACATCATGGATTTACCTGTTAATTTCTTGTCATGAAAATAGCCCATAATGATGGAGGGTTTAATATCATGGAATTTTTTATTATATTTTTTATTTGAAAATATATTTATTAAAAAGGATCTGAATATTTTTATTCAAAAATATTTTAAAAAAGTAAATACTTTTATACATGAAGATGATAAATTATGGAATAATTTCAATAAATTTATTCATTTAATAAGATCACTACATTATATATACCTATGATTATTTTGAAAAAATATCAGGACAATGGTTTTTTATAAATAATCATATATTTAATATACCTGAATTATTTAATTTATAATTTAAAAACATTTTAAATTATATTATAAAATTAAATTTTTATACGTAATATGATTAAAATAATAATTTACAACGAATTGAAATTTGTTAATATATATAAATAACTAATAGTAAATGATAAAGAATATTTCAAATAGTAATATATCAATTATAAAAATATAATATATTAATATGATATGAAAATAAATTAATCAATATAAATTTAAAAATAACAATACAAATTTGTGTTAAAATTATTTTTTAATGAGTAAAATAAACATTAAGGTCTATATGATAATAATATGAAATATTTATAATAATTTTAACATTAATATAATTGAAAAAATGAATAATTTATGAAATTATTATATTGTTAATTATAAATTAATTAAAATTGTATATATAATATTTAATTTATTGGAAATGGACATAATGAAAATTATAAATTTCAATAATGGAATGATTACATTGTTATATAATAATTATTATAATAAAATTGTCATTGAATTAAATGTTATGTATAAGATATATTGAATTTGGAATGAGTTCAATGTGGTGAAAATTCAAAAAAATTTAAATATATAATGAATAATAAATTACAATTAATAACCATCAAAAAATAATTTATAATAATTATAATTAATTATAATAAAACATTAGATATATTTGAATTATTATAATAGATTTATAATTTATTTAACAATATTTTGATAATGTATTTTATCAATTCAAATTTATAGTAATGTAATTTAAAATATTTTCAAATAATTCGAAAATTCATGATACCATAGAGAGATCAATCAATAAAACATGGGCTAGAATGTTGTAGAAACAAAAGGACCATGGAGTAGATACTAAGTAGTGAATTGGGGGAGGGGATATGTAGATGAAGAACATTCGTATGCATGTGTGAGAATGTGTGAGGTAATTGGCATTTAGGCTCATGAATATAGGGCTCTAGATGGTGACCACATGATAAATCATACTCTAAGTGGTTTCCTACAACCTCTTTTGTCACATATTTGTATATTTGTGAGAAATCTACAAATTGAAAATTTGATGCGGGACTGAAGTTTTATAATTGTTATTTATCCAATAAAAAAATCCCCTACACTCATTCATAAATAAAACTATATAACCATCATCATTTTCTTCCGATGAGTTTATTTTTGTATATTATTAAATTTATATATATATACACACAAATAATTTAACAAATATAAGAATATTGTGTATAGAGGTGGATTATTATAATGATTCATGGGGGATTGGGAAAGTATCAGAAAAATATTATAAGGAAATAATAATACATCAGGTCACCATCATCTTCCACATATAGTATGGTTATGAATCTAGATAAGTGTACAATCATAAATTTTTGAGTTATATAAGTCTCGATATATTGAAAAATAAAAAAAACCAAAAATTAAGTTAACTGAAATGTATATATACAAACATATTATGTGACTTGGGATATAATTAAATATAAAGAGGAACACACACCTTCCAATCATGCCACAAAGGTAGCTCATATCACCCTAAGGGGACAACCCACCCATAAAGCCTTATTTATTTAGCACGTGGCACATATACCCATTAGGAATGTAGCCCTTTACATGTCATGTAATCACATAGGGAATAATAGCATATTACATGGCTTGTTGGCCAAAATTAAATTCATAAAAGACCAATCATTGAGTAGTTCATCTATGGTACCCAAGATGCTACAATACATGTTACAATGATGTCTCCTCAATAGTCCCTATTATAGTTTTGGCCACCACTACAGTGTTACAGGTGATATAGTTTCCTCGCCTCAATTTTTCATCTATAATACATTTGTAGTGATTTTATAATACATGTACCAAGTGGGTATTGTATCCCCCACCACCATATAGCGATACAGGGTGCTAAGAAATAATATTTTATAATAATGATAGTCCTTTAAAAATACCAATAAATTTTATTGTATGAATTGTACAAAATACAATTTGAAAAATGTATTAATTTTTTCAAAATAAGTAAAATTTAATTTCTGATCCATTATAAATATGTATTCAATTTTATGTAATATCAATTTATTATGTGACAATAGTTTTAATTAAAACATCATTATAAATGATTTTTTTCTGCAGGAATAATAATTAATTTTTATCCATATGGTTGTTTAATTTTAAGAAATTATTTTCATATTTTAAATCATAATGTGAGTATTTTTGTAGTTCTGAAATATTTGTATTTTTTAAAATGGTTAATTTTAATGTTTATAGTAAAATATTGGATCGTTTAAACAACCATATGATTTAATTAAATAATATGATTTGAATGTAAAAATATTTTTTCAATTTTAACAGAATGCAACATGAATAAAATTTAACTATAAATAATATAATTAATTATATAGTTATCAACATTACACTGTATTTTGGTATGAGTTTATTTATGGGCATAAAATCACATTCAACTAAAAAATGTTTTTATTTGTGTAATGTTTTATTATCTTTTTTTTTTGATAATTATCTTTTGATTTGTGATGATAAATAAACTCATATAATATATTTTCAAATAAATATTTTATATACATAATGAAAATTTTCATGTTATGTAATGGTTGTTAATATTGTTTTTTAAAAAAGGCATTTTTATAAAAAAAGTTTGTTGACTTCGTGAGCATATTTTAATTTCAATTACATCCACATATAGAATCAAAATCCAGTGAATTGGGCTCCAAATTTTGTATAGGAAAAATTAAAATAATTTAATTAAGTTGAATATATTTTTCATCATAATGAATATTTATAATATTAAATTTTTTTACCACAGTTAAGGATAATATTTTTTTATCTAGAACATAATCTAATAGATATGTGTAATGATATCACATAAAGATTCCTAATTCAATTTGGATGAAGTTATTATGATTTTATATTATCCCAAATCATATTTATTTTTCTTTCGGACTATATTAAGATGATATTTACAATATATTTTTTAGATATTTTTTGTTATTATATTTGTGTCCCTCCCTATAGTTATGAAATGAAACCACTTTTACAAAATAATTCACATTATTTTAACAATATATGTCATCCAGAGTGCACAAATAATCCTTCTAGGATTATTTCCCATCGAATTAATGTTATTTACTTCTCCAA
This sequence comes from Viscum album, assembly GCA_963277665.1. NCBI lineage: Eukaryota > Viridiplantae > Streptophyta > Magnoliopsida > Santalales > Viscaceae > Viscum > Viscum album. The sequence goes on from OY728120.1 coordinate 1,808,161,783, forward strand.
ATTATAGACTATTAATGATTAATGTCTTATTTTTTTGAGTTATGTAAAAATATATATTTAAATCATAACTGATATTTTCAATTTTTGTAACCTTGGATAATACTATTTTATTAATAAAGTCATTATAAATTCAGTTCATTAAATATATAGGGATGTTTTTATATTGATTTAATAACCATTTCCCAAATCCTTTATATCAAATTAGAAAATATTGTATAACTCATGGATATGTGTGGACTATAACTACCACATAGGGATACAGATCACATTCCATAATATTCTATCATTGATATAATTATGATATATTTAATTTTTATCTATGATATTTATTAAATAATAATTATATTTAAATTATAATATTTTTCATTCTTCATAGTGTCAAATCCAATGAAAAATTATTTTGTCACTCCTTTTTATGTGTGGACAACCACATCCATGAATCCAGGTGATTAATTTTATCATTTCTGTCATTGTGGTTTTTAAATTAAAATTAATGTATTTAATATATAATATATTTATTATTTATTAATAGTAGTTTTTTGATGAATTAATAATTAAAAATATATTATTCCATCAGATGAAAAGTAAAGACCCCTCGTGTGCATATGTGCATATACCATTTCTATGAATTGATATAAATTATAATTACTATCTATTTTATGTGGACAATTATAAAATCCTTAATAATGAATAAATATTATAATTATGGTATTATTAATATTATTTGTATTATTTAACCTTGATCAGTATTTACTTACCATGACATCTATATCATAACACATAATAATGAAAAAAACACTCTGATAGAAATGAGGATCTCAATCAATAAATGTTTAAAAAATGGTGTTCAAATGCCATTTATGGATCTTATATGAAATAATAATTGATTAATTTTTACTGGTACATATTTATAATAAATCATAGTATATTATATAGGATTTTAGATAATTTAATAATGATTTAGGGCCTATGAAATGGGGTTCATTATCTGAAATTCTAATTCCCTGAGACATGTTAATGTTATACACCATGTATTCTTTTTTACATGATGAAAATAGAACCCAAATACCATATGTTCTGATTATTTCCACATATTTAATTATATTTGATATTTTATTACTTTTTTATTCTCTCATATGTTTTTTATTCAATGATAAAAAATGTGGAAAGGGTTATCCATCTCAGTGGTGACTCATTGAGACATATTTGATATTGAACTCTTATTTATGTTTAAGAGGTGTACATACAACCAATTTGACTTGATATGTAATTAATAATTTGTAAATCAATGAAATTTAATTTTACATATGAAATATTTGATCCAATGTGTTTTTATTCGAATGTTATCAAATTGGTAAGGGTTTATCATATAAATGTTTTTGGGAGTTATATTATGTTATACAACTATCATATTTAATTTAGTTTATCGAGAAAATATTTGATATGTATAATTGTTGACCTACTTATTATAATATTATATAATTATTTATTATATGTAATATAATTCTTAGGAGTCATTATTACATAGATAAAAAAAAGTTAATTTCTATCATTAGACAATATTTGTTTTAAATGAATTATTTATGATTAAATTTTTTATGATGAAATTATAAAATCAATCACTCCCAATATTCATATATTTTTTAATACATTATGGATTTGGCCTTATATAATATTTTTCATTATGTGCGGACTCCTAAAAATGATCAATGCATATTTGTGTATGAATTTCTAACTTAATGTAAATATTTTCATACCCATGTGATCATGAAATGATTACATATGACCATTGATTGATATCACCCATTTTTAACCATTCATAGAATCTGATCCCATAATTATTATTTATTTTATTCCAAATGATATAAGGAATAATTATATGTACAATATATCTTAGAAATGAGTTAGTTGTGATAAAAATAGTTAGATATGGTGTAATCCTGTTATATAAATGATTTGTATGTATTAATGTTTCCAAATACAATAAATAATTATTGATATAAAGTGGATCATAATGCTATGTAATGTATATTCATAAAAAAGTTAATATATATATGTATTTTTTTTGTTAAGATAGTTATTATTATGAAACAGATTATATATTCATTGAAGCTGGGTAGGAATATTTTTTAGAGGACCTATTCGATATGCCAATATATTTGATAAGATACTTCATTATGGAAAATAATTATTTGTGGCTTTCCATAAAAATGAATCCTTTTCGTGATACCTATATGTAGATGAGGGATAGAAATTTATTCAACTAGTGGTAAATACTCAGAATTTATTGGATTAGGTATTAATTCAATCATCACTAGTATAAGATGAGTGGGATTAATAATTCAATACATGATATAAAATCCTAGTTGGATATTTTTATGATTAATGAAATTTTATTTGTAAACAAATATGATATTTTTTTTAATATTGACCATGAATAACCAAGGATAATCCTATGGTTTCATATATTTAAAATAAAATGTAATTATTTTTATATTATATAATAGTTTTTTTTAGGATTATATGATTAATATTTATTTTTATTATATATCATATTATGTGGTTTGGTTTCATTTAGTGAATTGAACCATGAGTAATTGTGTTAATTGTAAATGAGAAACCAATTGAAATTGGTGTTAAAAACAAAAATGTTCTGATTATACAAAAACAAATAAAATAATATATGATTAAAATCCATAACATGAATAATTTTTGTAATGATAAAATATAATAGACATTAAGTTTAATGAAGAACATAGAGTAATGAATATTCAATATCTTACATGTTGATAATGTGGGAGTAAAAAAGAAATAAAATTTAACGACTAAATGAGTTGATTTTTTATTTTTGGAAAATAGAATATATAGCATGTTTATTTCAAGGTAGGAAAATAATTTATATCCAAATTTTCCATTTACAGTTCAATTTCACACATGTCCAGAACTTATGATTTATTAGAGTCAATTATATAATAAAAAGGATAATTCATATACCCAAAAATGTTATCTAATATGCTAATTATTGATGTTATATTATTGAAGAGTTTTTGGTTTGGTATTTGAGAATTGTATTGTATAAGTGTTGTATCAATTATATTCAGGTTATAAGAATTATGGAACATCTAATTATTTTTTCTCAAATTGTTATCAATTGAATGATGATTGGAATTAATAACGTACTAAATTATCTTATTAGAAGGAGGATATTTTAGGAAAACACGTTATTGAGGGATAAATAACCGTTACATTATACTCAATGTTTTGATAATATTTTTCTTGTAGTTTTAAATATTTTATTAATGATGATAAACTAAAATGGATCGTATTGGTGATTATGAAATAGATTAGTGATATTATACCAATGACATATTTGTTATATTTGTTGAAATTTTTATTTTTTATTTGTTGAATATATTGAATAGTATATATTTTCATTTGAGAATTAAGGATTGGTGTATTGTTTTAATGATATATTATTTCATTGATGTTTTTTGGTAATTCATTTCTCCTAGCTATTTTTAAGAATATATAAAAATTATATTCATGCATTGGTTGAATGAAACAATGAAATTCTTTTAGGTTGTGTGTGGAAGAAAAGTAATGATGATCTTGAAAAAATATATGCTCAATTTTTTTGACATTCATTATGTGGATTTTAAAATTTGTCAAACACATATTTAGGCATATTAAGGCTATCTATTTTTGAAATGGGTTGAGTAGAAAATTGGGTGTTATTGGTTAGATTTAATAGACTTATTTAACATTTTATTACATGAATATTTATCAATAATTGATTACTTGTGATAACTTTTTTTAAAATTTTCTAGAGCTATAATTAAAAAATTTACATTACATTATGGATTTTATGTTCAAGGGAAATATAATTTTAGTGCACCATGCTTTAAAAAGATATGATTATTACTCATTTCATGGATTATGATATGATAATGAATTGAAAATAAATGTAATAAAATAATACATTCATGGAATAACATTTATGGATTTTATGAAATAGACAAAGCATATTTTATAATTTTCCATGACAAATGAAAACATCAACAATAACAAAAAGCACAATAAAAATGGTAATAATTTCCATTATACAATTATTTATGAATAATTGATTTCCTCATCAGCGCTTATCGATTTATTATTTTATAGACATTAAATTTCTTCACATATTGATCTAATTCACTATATATTATTCCTATGGTGATTTATTCCTCCTAAATGTATATATTTTCACATTATTCGTAATGAACTAAATAATAATAATGTCAGAACATTTTATTTGATATCTTCTATGACAAAAAACAACATACTCATATGGAAATATAATATCATAACAATTTATAGTTTATTTACTTTTTTAAATAAATTAAACCGATTATATAGCTTGTAGTGAACATGAAACTACGTTAGTGTATGTCAAACAGAATGATTAGTTTCTGTCATGGATTTAATTAAATGCAAGAATGTGTTTCAACAAAAAAAACAATATATTATTAAAATATTATTATTTAATATAACAAGATATAACCTAAGTGTTAAATTATAATTTATCATTAATATTTAATTTCATTAGATAATATATGGTGTTAAAAAAATATAAAATGAATTCATGGGTAAAAATAAATTAGAAATGAATATAAGAACCAACATTATTTATGGTGGTGTTTTTATAAAAAACTATAATTATGGTCTCAAAGATGTTTTAGCCTAATAAATAAAATTATATAAAATTATTGAGTGTTATTAGTGTAATATATATATTATATGTATTTTGTTAAATACAATATTTTTGTTATTTATCCAATAAATTTGATAGACATATGATATCAACAAATACAATATTAAGAATAAAATATCATTTTTTAATTAAGGCACTTTTTCTTCCAATTAATGGAGACCCTATTGTAAATAAATTTTTTCACTATTATAAATATTAAAAGTCAATATAAACATAATATTTGAATTAAAAAAATAAAAAATAGGGTGAATATTGTTTATTTTCTTGTGAATTTTCAATTTTAATCAATATAGGAAAATACATAATTTTAATTTAATAATTTTTTACAAATAATTTATTTATAAAGTTCTTTCATATATTAAATAGAATGTTACGTTTATATATATATGAGTTTTTATGTATTAATCCAAATTAGGTCATTGTATTCATCTTCAAATTGAAATGAAATATAACAACATAGAAAATCATAGAATGTTTTTACATTAAAAACCAACATTGATATCATATTTTTGGAATTAAATTGAGATTAATTTCTACCAATTATGTTATTTAAATTTCATATATTGATCACATATTTCAAATCAAAATAATTTATAATTTAGAAACACTAAAATTAGTTTTTTAACAATTATTAGTGAATGTAATTAAAATTAATTATAATGATTAAGGAAAAATTTAGCATAACCAGAAACTAAACTGTAATGATAAGTTCCAAAATGACATGGAATCATTATTAAATTTCATTTCATGTATAAATACACATAATATACTAATTTTTATTGATTTATAAAAATTATTTGATAAACTAAAATGAGATAAACATTGTTGTAATTCCCTTTTGAAAAAATAACAATAGTGTCACTCCTCATCCACTCTAAATAATCCACATATCCTCCTACTTCTCACACGAATCAAGATTAATTGGAAAGAAAAATATGTTAAAAAAATATATCCACAACATCCTTCCCCTGATTCTATAATGATCCCTTAACCTGTGAATCCATACATGAAATCCCTTTGGTGAAAAATAAATGGAGTTCCCAAGATAAGAGTTAACATATATCCAAAAGATCTTTAGTTTTATTCCCATTCTTCAGTTCCACAATTACCATCATTAAATTATTATATATGAATATAATTACAGAAAATATACTGATATGATTTTTATTTTAATGTTTCAAACTACGTTGACATGCAAACCCATCAAATCTGTAGCGATCATACCATTTAATTAGACGACAAATTAATTCCTCATGAAACAATGTTTCGTGTTTTTCTTTTACCACCTATCATTGTGGGGAATTATGATGGACATTATATTTATATATAATATATATGATATATATTATTTCATCTAAATATTATAATTCTTTAAGAACAAATACCCTTATAATTTTTATTATGTGTAAAGAAGACAACATCATTTAAGAAATGTAGACTCCGGTCTCTTAAAAATGATGTGGTTCATTCACGAGATACATGGAATGTATAAAGGATGATCATAATTAAACATATTTGAAGAAAAAAGTCATATATATAATATATTCCTGACATAAATTTATTTTTTTAAATAATATATATATTTATTTTTCATTATTAGCCTTTGACACACTAATTATTGATAACTTCAGTTATGGATGTGTTGACTAACCCTTCATCGAGACGATGTGATTCCTTCTAAATCATGTGAATTACATATATAAATTTATATCTCCATATAAACTGGTAATTTTGAAATGATTATTATTTTATATTTATATTGTATTGATTACCTTCTTCCCATAATTATCATTGTCAAATAGGAACGTTACTCATGTGTAATTACAACATACTATCTATATGATTGTAATATTGGATCATTTACAATATCCATACTTAATTATTGATACTAAAAGTAAAATAGATGTATGAATATAATAATTTTATCATAATGATTATTCTAAATATGTTATATAACGTCCCCTTTTACCATAATTGACCAACAAAAGTTGTTTTTGACGCATAAACTGAATTTGGTCAAAATAACTGATTAAACGCAATTGATTAAATAGTTGTATAAAAAGACGGTTATCAGTGAAATTAATGTTATGATAAGAATTTATAGGTTCTTAATAATGTAAATAATTATCCTAATTTTATTATTCAGTAATACAATGTCACACGCGACAATTCGGACTCAATGTATGGGATATTAATCTCACATTTTTCATCTGTGAGATAAATGTCTTGTTCAGTACTAAGTTATTATTTATGTGCATATAGCACCCCTTTGTATATATTATATCATTAATAATCTTATGTTAATGGTATTTTAGAAATTCATTTAATGCTATTCCTTCGTATAATTATTATTTAAAATCATTAAATGTTGTATTAGAAACTTTTAGATGACCCATCACTGTGGGGCCCATTATATGACTCCCCAATAACGCCACAAATAGTGAAAGGGCTAGTGGCTATCAATGAGTAGGCATATCACACACATCAAAGGCATTTCCTACTTAAATATACATGTGAACACATATCAATGCCTGCAAAATATTGAAATGTAAAAAAAACTATGTCAGCAATGAATGCATACAACTATATACCACAACCAGAGTGTGGTGGAAATTAATGAAAACAAGGAAAGAATTCAATCCCACAAAAGAGATTCTATAACACAACTCCATCCTGTGAGAAACAATTTCTAGCACTGATGCCTGAAATCCATAAGAATAGTCCTTGGACTATCTCTTATCACAGAGCATTGTCTAGTTCTTGTCCTCTTAAGACTTCGTCAAAGGGTTGATCGTATGCACTAGGCACAAAATGTGCCAAAAATTCCCCTTCCATGGGTGATTATATAAATAATCAGTAAGAAACCCATGAACCACAAATAAATATTCAATGTATTATATAGTCTAATCTATATTGGTGTATGTCTACATCAGATATAAAAAGTCTACCCATATATACTCAACCAAGAAACACAGACAACAGGTAAGTCACAACCACTACACACCATCGCAATGAATTCATCTTGACAATTATACAAAGCACTCATCTAAGTATAGTCACTCCAGAGTCTGATAAAAATGATGAAAAACATATGAATAGTACAACTCATTGGGTAATTTATGTATGAAGATATGATGATATATATAGAATAGAGAGATGATACAACATATTAGAATCCATGCAAGGTCCCTGGGGTGATATAGAAAACACAATCAAGATTAACCCACTATGTACCGGATCGACACCCACATAGTTTTGGTCACATTGATACTTATTACACATAATAGGGATGGAAGAATGAATAGAGGATCCTACTTTGGAACCCTAGAGAGGTTCTAAATGCTCTTTCAAAGAAATATTGCTCAGTGTATCATAGTCGTATGAGAAAAAAATGGTTCACACATACATTTAGGGAAAGGTTTGTAGCGACTCCCAAAACTGGGGTGCTTAATAAGACATGATATACTTAACATTACATCATTAAAAATGAAATATCATGTCTCATTATAATAGAAGATCGCGAGGCTCAGGATTCTGGGAAACCAGCTGCTTCTGATTAGTTTCATTAATATCAACCGTGCCTGAAAATTTTAAACAAAACTTAGGGTGAGCAAAAATGCCCAGTAAGGGGTTTTAAAACATTTTAAGAACGTCCTTTCTTATGTCCTTTTGAAATGAATAAAAATACGTTGCTAAAACAAAACATTGTCATTTCTTAAAAGCATTAAATTCATCTTTGTTTGAAAACCACTTGCACAAGGAATCACGTACTTGAAATGAACATGATAAGAGTGCGAAAAATAAACAATTCATAATGTTAAAAAAAGGTTACTTAAATTCTAAAATAATTCTATGGCTAAGAAGGGAAAACATGCATAACATGGTTCATGAGTAAAACGTAGTTCATCTAACTGTTTACCATATGAAAACAGTTCTTGTTACATAAATACATATTCATGATCTTGGGAGCTTGTAACTAGGGGTTGTCCTGTTAGTTGAACAAACCCCTGGTTAACCTTTATGATTACATGCAGAGTAAATGTATAAACCTGGACTTTGTCATGACTTTTCATCATGACCGTATAACATACTTAACAGGTCGAGGCTCACCGCCCGCCCTGTTTCTTTAGCAAAAGTCAAGGCTAACTGCCAAGACAGTCGCACATGTTCGTCTCATGAGACTCTTGCTTTACCCAATGCATTAGATCGCTGTATAATTCCGGGCGCACCCGTCACATCATTCTTGTTGCACAATATAATTCCGGGCGCACCCATCACATGTAAGTCCTATAAATCCCTCACATTTCTTGACATGGCCATTCGTTCATAGGGTTTCATGCATTCTAAATTAAACCCCATTTTGACATACTTATTCATTACATGAGGATAGTTTAAACATTAAAAACATGATGACATGCATGCTAAAACTCCGTTCACATAACAAGTTACCTTGCATTTAAAAAAACATGGGTTTCAAGAGAATGAACATATTACTTAACATTACATAACATCATGGTACCCAATTAAAACATGGTCATTTACACATATAATGATAAATGGTTATTGAGGGTTTTTACCCAAAATTGTCTTATAAAAACTCTTTTATTAGCACTTTAAATAAACATAAGTACACACTTATGAATACATGTATGAATTTGTAAAAAAAAGAAATTCAAGGAGTCCATGCTAACCATTTTCACAAAAAAAAATCCTCATTTATCCCGAGTAGTGATAAATGAATGTTCTCAGTTTCACGAATGAATTTGAAGTCCAACTATCCCATAAACATCGTCATGATTTATAAAAATTGTAAACATGGTCACTATGTTCTTATTCAGGTATATACACATACGTGTGTGTATATACAACAACGATATACATCACTCACTTGCACAATTTTACCTATTCATCCATTTACTCAAAGTCTCCATATTATAGAAGGAAAGAAAAGTCATGGGGTATAAACATTGAGAAAAGATTGTATATCATCTTATAATATGTGTGTATGAAATTATATATATATATATACACTTATATATTTATGTAAATGGAAACCGAAACTTGATCAAACTTTGTAAAAAAAAAGTTTGACACTTACATGTATTTCATACATTAAGAGCATCATTTCATAAACAAATTATCATCAATTGTAAATCATAAAAAAATGAATTGGTTTGTTTCACATATAAATATATAAGTGTATATATGTATTCATATTTATATATATACATATAGTGTATATATATATATAAACCAAATTGTACAAACACAACTTAAATCTGGTCTCCTGCATTTTTATTTCAAAACCTAAGTGAGGTAGAGGGGTTTTCTCTATCATTCGGGTATGCATACAAAGGGTGAGTATATTCATATGGATATATATACATGTAAAATTGTATATATATATATATATATATAACCCGATTATACTTGTATATATATGAAAACCGAAGTTTAAAACAAATTTTTTAAAAAACATGGTCCGACCCTTACCAGAACGGAGAGGAAGAGCGGAGACGATGCAACAAGTGAAATAAAGTGCATAACCACCGGATGTATATATGTATATACATAACATAAATATATATGTCAATATATAAAAAAACGAAACTCAAAGATGAGCCACAATCGAACTTCAAATTTCACCCTTACATTTGCTTGGATCGGAGGAGGAAAAAAAAGAAAAAAAAACGAGGCATGAGGGACCCGTGGTTTTGAACATGAGAGTTTTACACCACTATATATATATAATCTCGAATATACTTGTATTTAAAAGAAGAACGATGTTTTAAAACCAAAACTTTAGAAACTAAGGTGGTCCCTTACCTGTTCGAGGAGGAGGAAGGTGCAGTCGACGCTGGATCTGAGGTCGGCACAAGAGGTCTCGGTGCAAAGAAGATCCTTCGGTACAAAACCACCCCTTGCCCGCGGTGCAATCCGGGTCTTAAAACCGGAGAGGAAATCGCGTGAGGGATACGACGGGAAAACCAATGCCGCAATCAGTACAAACCGTGTGGAAAAGAGGGGAATTGCTGGGTCTACTCGCCGGACTGGAAAAAAAAAGAGAGCGCAGCATGCGCTGCTGGTTTGGCGCGAGGAAGAGGCTGAGCGTGACGTGGAGAAGGAAACGAGGTGAGGAGTCCACATCGGCTGGGGAAAAGAGGGAACAGCCGGGCTACGCACCAACCTAGAGGAGAAAACGGGGCCCTATGCTACTGGTTCTACGATTCATAGTAGAAGAAGAAAAACAGTGGCGCGAGGAGGAGGAGATACCGTAGCGCGAGGTGGAAGAAAAAGCCGCGGGGAAGAAGCTGGATGGAAAACTAAAGAAGGGAAAACATGGACGGCAGGGATTACACACCGACCGATCAGACGGCTCGGAGAGACGCGGCATTAAAAGAAACTGATGGCCGAGATCAAATGAGGGAGGGATCAGACGGCTGAGGGGTTTCACCGCGGTTTTTAAAAGAAACGCGGTTCCTGCAGTTAAAAAAAATTAAAAAGTTTGTTTTAATATTTTTATTTTAATTTTTATTTTTTAAAGTATTTAAACGATTAATCCAGATTTTATATATATTTTTTTATACATTGATTCAATAAAAGCATATTATTATATATATATATAGATATATTATTTTTAAAACCCCAATAATTCATATTATTCTATCATTATTATAATTAAACCACTTTTATTATTTTAGTAAAAACATTGGTCAAATAAAATTATAAATTTATTTAATCAAAACATCTTATTATGTGTACATACATATATATTTCATTTTTTTAAACATCCACAATTTTTATTATATTATCATTATTATTAAACCTTATTTATTAACTACTTAGTATTTCATTATGAGAATTAAGGATCAAAAACATTGAGTAGTAAAAACATAACACAAATATATATATTTTAATTTCCTTTGCTAATTAACTACCATAATTTTCTTAATTAATTAATATCATTTAATGCAACTATATTTTATCACACATAAAATTGTGTTGATGAATATATTAACACCACACAAAACACACAAGTGAAAGAAACTATAATTTTGACATAGTTTCCAAAATAGTTAATAAAGGTTAAATTATACGAGAAATAATGTATCTAATTTGATGCAGTATAAATATATAACTCATAAAAGAAATCCATCAGGTTTGTTATAACTAGAAAAACAAATGTTTAATTGTTCAAATAAAAATGTATAGTGGAAGAAGACAATAATACTAATTTTTCTCCATTTGAAACATAAAATAAAATTCTTATTTTTGGAAAACAAGAGATAATTAACATTGATGTAATTTTAAAATATTAAAGAAAAACTACACATTTATCATTCCGATAATTTTATTTCCAACGGTCAAAATGGACATTGGATTCTATGGGTAACCAACGGTTGGATTTGTGGCAGTTTGAAGTCCAACGATCATATTGGTGCTTATAAAATGGTTTGGTCTCGGGTGTCCCTTACACCAAGTGACCGAAGGAGAAGAGGAAAGATGGTTCGTGTGATCCCCTTGGTGTTGAGCACGGTCGTGGTGGCTTCAGTAATCCTTATGTTCCTTATGATGGACGCTCGAAATCCCTACCGCATTCTTGGGCTCCTAGTAGTCCTGAGCAGTCTTCCCATCGTCGTAATTGGGTTCTTGGTTGGAATCTTTGGTTAGTGATGTTTTGATCGTGGGAAGTTGTAATCGTCAAGGTGTTTCTTAATAAAGGAGTATTTCATTCATGCTTGTTGATACGAGTTTTCATTTATTTTCATTTTCTTTTTATAGAAAGATGGTCCAGTTAAAGAGAAACATATCATTACGCGAAACATGAATTCTCGGGTCGTTACATCATATCCCCCTTTAAAGAATTGCGTCCTCGCAATTCTATTCATAAAAAAGACAAGAAAAAGACCTTGGTCGCACAACATTACCAAAACCGAAGGCCTGGCTCGGTTAACGGAACCCCTAAACTAGTACACAGCTCCATTGTTTCCCTGAACCAGATACACTTTGAGCAATAAGACTTGTACTCCTACTCATGGGCACTACACACAGGCTTCCACAGGGAGGCCCGTGCAATAAACATCTCTGAGACGTCTGAGCGGACGAATCCCCTAGTAACCCTAGGAACTTCATCACGCTCGAGGTAGTCGAGGGGAACGACGCGATTGAGAAGGCTGACGTTCAGGATCTGGAACATGTAGTTGGCCTTGAGGTGGCCATCCTGAGCTGCTATGAGAAAGCATGCTCTGGCGGAGAAGTTCTGTGCCATAGAGAAACACTGAAAAACCCCTTCATGGTATCTCCCCCTTCGCCTATAGTAGGGGAGCTGGGTGGTGGAAAGGAGGTGAATCACATGTTCATTCTCCTGACATGCGCGGAGAATTTCTGGACTGTTCGCTATGTCCAGAAGACGTTGACAGGACCCTCGTAGGTGGAGAAAAGAGGGAAAGTCCACCATACAAGTCCTGGTCAAGGTAACCTCTACCAACTCGTCAGGTAGAGATGAGAGGTTCATCTGACCTGCCATCTGGAAGAAAATGTATACAAGAGAGGTCACTTAACAACACTAAGAAGAAAGAGATCATAAACTTTTTAATTAAGAAAGTTTACACATTAAAGTCTGAGTTTTCCAGACGGACACCACAAAGAGAGGCGAAACTCTCTAACTCCACAAACCATACACAGGATGAACATACATGACTAAACTCATGGGAACATTTATAATGCCTCTTGAGTTTCGCGTGAGGGGTGTGGAGTTGGGAAACGTCGGTGTACACTTCTTGCCTAAGAGACACACGTGTGGACTCATTCTCCAATGCTCCGAAGTCCATTAACTGGCCCCAGAAGCCATAGTGCAGGACCTGGCACAGATAAGCTGCTCGAAGATCTCCGGCAGCAGCAGTTTCTTGGAAAGGGTTATCTAGCATTGTGCCAAACTCCTCGCCCGTAGTAAACACTCGGAAGAGTCCTTCGTAATACCTTCCTCGACGTGAATACGAGGGAAACTGAGTCATCATCATTAGGATATAGTCCATCCCCATTCCCCAGTGGAGACTAAGCACCCTAGATGAGTTCGACACATCGTACATGTTCATACACATCATGAAAATTTGGGCATAATTCAGGATGTTTTCACGGCTAGCTAGAGATATAATGTTCTCTAGAGCCTCGGTGGGAAGTGAAAAAAGGTCGGTAGGTACATCAGCCATCTGAAAATTATTTTTACTCAGTTAGTGTTAGCAATATATTTATATCACCTGGTTTTCCAGAGATTCCTGAACCCATCCTCTGATACCAACTGTAGTGACACCCAAAACTGGGGTGCTTAATGAGACATGATATACTTAACATTACATCATTACAAATGAAATATCATGTCGCATTATAATAGAAGATCGCAAGCCTCAGGATTCTGGGAAACCAGCTGCTTCTGATTAGCTTCATTAATATCAACCGTGCCTGAAAATTTTAAACAAAACGTAGGGTGAGCAAAAATGCCCAGTAAGGGGTTTTAAAACATTTTAAGAAAGTCCTTTCTTAAGTCCTTTTGAAATGAATAAAAATACTTTGCTAAAACAAAACATTGTCATTTCTTAAAAGCATGAAATTCATCTTTGTTTGAAAACCACTTGCACAAGGAAGCACGTACTTGAAATGAACATGATCAGAGTGCGAAAAATAAACAATGCATAATGTTAAAACAAAGGTTACTTCAATTCTAAAATAATTCTATGGCTAAGCAGGGAAAAATTGCATAACATGGTTCATGAGTAAAACTCAGTTCATCTAACAGTTTACCATATGAAAACAATTATTGTTACATAAATACATATTCATGATCTTGGGAGCTTGCAACTAGGGGTTGTCCTGTTAGTTGAACAAACCCCTGGTTAACCTTTATCATTACATGCAGAGGGAATGTATAAACCTGGACTTTGTCATGACTTTTCATCATGACCGTATAACATACTTAACAGGTCGAGGCTCACCGCCCACCCTGTTTCATTAGCACAAGTCAAGGCTAACTGCCAAGACCGTCGCACATGTTCGTCTCATGAGACTCTTGCTTTACCCAAAGCATTGGAGCGCTGTATAATTCCGGGCGCACCCGTCACATCATTCTTGTTGCGCTATATAATTTCGGGCGCACCCGTCACATCATTCTTGTTGCGCTATATAATTCTGGGCGCACCCGTCACATGTAAGTCCTATACATCCCTCACATATCTTGACATGGCCATTCGTTCATAGGGTTTCATGCATTCTTAAATAAACCCCATTTTCACATACTTATTAATTACCTGAGGATAGTTTAATCATAAAAAACATGATGACATGCATGCTAAAACTCCGTTCACATAACAAGTTACCTTGTATTTAAAAAAACATGGGTTTCAAGAGAATGAACATATTACGTAACATTACATAACATCATGGTACCCAATTAAAACATGGTCATTTACACATATAATGATAAATGGATATTGAGGGTTTTTACCCAAAAATGTCTTATAAAAACTCTTTTATTAGCACTTTAAATAAACATATGTACACACTTATGAATACATGTAGGCATTTAAAAAAAAGAAATTCAAGGAGTCCATGCTAACCATTTTCACAAAAAAAAATCCTCATTTATCCCGAGCAGTGATAAATGAAAGTTCTCAGTTTCACGAATGAATTTGAAGTCCAACTATCCCATAAACCTCGTCATGATTTATAAAAATTGTAAACATGGTCACTAAGTTCTTATTCAGGTATATACACATATGTGTGCGTATATACAACAACGATATACATCACTCACTTGCACAATTTTACCTATTCATTCATTTACTCAAAGTCTCCATTTTATAGAAGGAATGAAAAGTCATGGGGTATAAACATTGAGAAAAGATTGTATATCATCTTATAATATGTGTGTATGAAAGTATATATATATATATACAGTTATATATTTATATAAATGGAAAACGAAACTTGATCAAACTTTGTAAAAAAAAAGTTTGACCCTTACATGTATTTCATACATTAAGAGCATCATTTCATAAACAAATTATCATCAATTGTAAATCATAAAAAAATGAATTGGTTTGTTTCACATATACATATATAAGTGTATATATGTATTCATATTTATATATATACATATAGTGTATATATATATATATAAACCAAATTGTATAAACACAACTTAAATCTTGTCTCCTGCATTTTTATTTCAAAACCTAAGTGAGGTGGAGGGGTTTTCTCTATCATTCGGGTATGCATACATAGGGTGAGTATATGCATATGGATAGATATACATGTAAACTTGTATATATATATAACCCGATTATACTTGTATATATATGAAAACCGAAGTTTAAAACAAATTTTTTTAAAAACATGGTCCGACCCTTACCAGAACGGAGAGGAAGAGCGGAGACGATGAAACAAGTGAAATCAAGTGCATAAACACCGGATGTATATATGTATATACATAACATAAATATATATGTGAATATATAAAAAATAGAAACTCAAATATGAGCCACAAACGAACTTCAAATTTCACCCTTTCATTTTCTTGGATCGGAGGAAGAAAAAAAAAGAAAAAAAAACGAGGCATGAGGGACCCGTGGTTTTTAACATGAGAGTTTTACACCCCTATATATATATAATCCTGAATATACTTGTATCTAAAAGAAGACCGAAGTTTTAAAACCAAAACATTAGAAACTAAGATGGTCCCTTACCTGTTCGAGGAGGAGGAAGGTGCAGTCGACGCTGGATCTGAGGTCGGCACAAGATGTCTCGGTGCAAATAATATCCTTCGGTACAAAACCACCCCTTGCCCACAGTGCAATCCGGGTCTTAAAACCGGAGAGAAAATCGCGTGAGGGAGATGACGGGAAAACCAATGCCGTGATCAATACAAACCGCGTGGAAAAGAGGGGCGTTGCTGGGTTTACTCGCCGGACTGAAAAAAAAATAGAGCGCAGCATGCGCTGCTGGTTTGGCGCGAGGAAGAGGCTGAGCGCGACGTGGAGAAGGAAATGAGGTGATGAGTCTGCGTTGGCTGTGGAAAAGAGGGAACAGCCGGGCTATTCACCGACCTAGAGGAGAAAACGGGGCCCTATGCTACTGGTTCGACGATGCACAGGGGAAGAAGAAAAACAGCGGCACGAGGAGGAGTAGATACCGCAGCGTGAGGTGGAAGAAAAAGCCGCGGGGAAGAAGCTGGCTGGAAAACGAAAGGAGGGAAAACATGGACAGCAGGGATTACACACCGACCGATCGGACGGCTCGGAGAGACGCAACATTAAAAGAAACTGATGGACGAGATCAATTGAGGGAGGGATCGGACGGCTGAGGGGTTTCACCACGGTTTTTAAAAGAAACGTGGTTCCTGCAGTTAAAAAAAGGTTGTTTTAATATTTTTATTTTTATTTTTATTTTTTAAAGTATTTAAATGATTAATCCAGCTTTTATATATATTTTTTATACATTGATTCAATAAAAGCATATTATTATATATATATATATAGATATATTATTTTTAAAACCATAATAATTCATATTATGCTATCATTATTATTATTAAACCACTTTTATTATTTTAGTAAAAACATTGGTCAAATAAAATTATAAATTGATTTAATCAAAACATCTTATTATATGTACATACAAATATATTTCATTTTTTTAAACATCCACAAGTTTTATTATATTATCATTATTATTAAACCTTATTTATTAACTACTTAGTATTTCATTATGAGAATTAAGGATCAAGAACATTGAGTAGTAAAAACATAACACAAATATATATATTTTAATTTCCTTTGCTAATTAACTACCCTAATTTTCTTAATTAATTAATATCATTTAATGAAACTATATTTTATCACACATAAAAGTGTGTTGATGAAAATATTAACACCACACAAAACACACAAGTGAAAGAAACTATAAGTTTGACATAGTTTCCAAAATAGTTAATAAAGGTTAAATTATACGAGAAATAATGTATCTAATTTGATGCAGTATAAATATATAACTCATAAAAGAAATCCATCAGGTTTGTTATAACTAGAAAAACAAAAGTTTAATTGTTCAAATAAAAATGTATAGTGGAAGAAGACAATAATACTAATTTTTCTCCATTTGAAACATAAAATAAAATTCTTATTTTTGGAAAACAAGAGATAATTAACATTGATGTCATTTTAAAATATTAAAGAAAAACTACACATTTATCATTCCGATCATTTTATTTCCAATGGTCAAAATGGACATTGGATTCTTTGGGTAACCAACGGTTGGATTTGTGGCCGTTTGAAGTCCAACGGTCATATTGGTGCTTATAAAAGGGTTTGTCTCAGGTGTCCGTTATCCCAAGTGACCGAAGGAGAAGAGGAAAGATGGTTCGTGTGATCCCCTTGGTGCTGAGCACGGTTGCGGTGGCTTCAGCAATCCTTATGTTCCTTATGATGGACGCTCGAAATCCCTACCGCATTCTCGGGCTCCTAGTAGTCCTGAGCAGTCTTCCCATTGTCTTAATTGGGTTCTTGGTTGGAATCTTTGGTTAGTGATTTTTTGATCGTGGGAAGTTGTAATCGTCAAGGTGTTTCTTAATAAAGGAGTATCTCATTCATGCTTGTTGCTACGAGTTTTCATTTATTTTCATTTTCTTTTTATAGAAAGATGGTCCAGTTAAAGGGAAACATATCATTACGTGAAACATGAATTCTCGGGTCGTTACAAGGTTAATGGGATCAAACCCTAAAAAAACATTTCCAATATATATTGGACAAGTTACTCAATCCATATAAGAAGTGGTACATGCAATATAGTTGGGTTACACATTGTGTGTGTTGACCTCATATATTGCCTATCTATAAAGGTCTGCGTCGTTCCAAAATATTTCATGTAGAGAATGGGTACATGAAATGTAGAAGTAGTCAAATTCTATGTCATTCAATCGAGGGCCCTCCGATTTGATCTGTTCATGTGCCAGTACACTGTTTCTTCATGTGTCCTCCTTCACATTTACTAGTACTTTGGTTATCCAATTTACATGGTCCAACCTATGCTCACTGGGGGAGTAAATAATGTGTAAGCAATCCATGTACTCCACTTGGGGTCTATGTACATACGATGTACCGATAGTGTAATCCAATGATGAAGACACACCGTGTAGCCTTGAAAACATGTTGTGTGTATTAGGGTTTCCATGAACACATGTTTTTCTTTTCGATTGAGATAATCTATCTCTTGGATCATTTTTTTGTGCTTGGATCACTGCAGAAATATATTTTGTTGGTTTTTTCACCATCCTAAATCCAAATAATTTTGTTTTGGGCCATCAATAATGACATATATCAAATTTAATACATCCTAATACAACTCACCTTAAATAGGATCATCTAAATCACATCAATCCATGCACCCCCCATCTTCATTGCTCCATTGTCATGTTATCCAGATGTTGAATATCATGTTTTAGATCTCTATTCTATGAATCAAAGTCTCCATCATCAATTGATCAATGTTGGGGGATGAAGAAATAATTAACATCAGGAATAGAAGAAATAAGGGTAGAAAATCACAACAATCAAGAACTAGTATCCTCAATCGATCCTCATATTGATCATTGTTCCTCACTGTTAGTACATTGAAAAATTCAAAAAAATTATCTATAATTAAATCCTGATAAATAATGTAAATATCATCCCATCCTTAATATATGATGAATCCATGGGGAAAATTATTTATTGGATAGTCTGTATTCATTATATAAATCAAAAAATGGAATGTTGAATCAAAACAATTCATCCTACCAAGATTTTCATTTCCCGTTGATGAAGATCGATCAGTAAATTATTTTCGTAGTTGAGATCATCCATGAATGACATTAATCAATCTCTAATATAGAGTCATGTCCTAACATGTCATGGGGATATCACTATATCTCACTCTCCAGGGCCTCTATAAAATTATAGTGTTATGAACTATACCCTGGTTCCCTTGTAAAGGGTATATTTATAATTAACGAGTAGTTACATCACTAAATTGACTAAATAAATTCAAATTTTTTTATCAATTTGTTTTATTCATTTATAATATCCTTGAAAATATCTACAATCGGATCATGATGACCAATGTTCGGTCTCCCCTAGGGTAAATTCATTGTTCAGAACCCGTATGTGCCCCAGGAATTCGGATCCGTCCACCCGATTAATCTTTTTTCAACATTTTCATAAAAACCACCAATGTGTGCTTTCAATACTCTAATATTTTTCAAACAATTGTTTTGGGAACACTTGGAATTAGAATCACACATCATCTTAATGATTAATATCAAATTTAATCTATATAATCATTAAAAATAATACAAACAATATCCAAGTAATTCAATTCTCCCCACGTTGGGGTTTAATGACCATATAAACCGTAACCAAAAGCTACTAAAAACAATGGGGGTAATGAGCCTGAATTTGATCCTCCAACTGCCAGGTGATATTCTGGAGGTTCCCATGCTACCACTGGACATGAAACTTGGGAATATATCACCCATTAAGGATCCTCTCCTTCAAATCCATTATCTCCATTGGGAACTCAACAAATGGATCTTCATTTTTTATTTGTAATACCCCACAGTTGATAACTCTCCATATATCATCCTCATAACTCCTAAAATGAAACACATATAATATGTTGTGTATCTAATATAACTGTAGATTTATAGGTAATTGGTACGTCAACTAACTAAATAAGCACAATATCTGAAAATAAATGATAATACTTTGAGATAAAATACTCATTGGAAAAATATTTGTAATCCACATCAAGGTGAAACCTATAGGAATGCATGGTCTCCTTCCTCGAACACTAAAGGCATCCAAATTATATTAGAAAAAGTCTTATGACGGAATTGTGTAGTCATCCTCCACTCCAAGATAATATTCACTACCATGGTAGTATCTCTCACAACCATTGGGCCCATGAGTGATGACTCTCCTAGGTTGGCCTAGTTAAGTGTCGACCTGTAGGTTCAACAATACAAACCCTCTAATGGTTCCATACCAATGGTTGAATGATAGTTTTAGTTATATAAAAAATATAGTAGTGGTAGGTTATCCTCCCAACTACGGCCAATGTATAAAATGAATTCTTACAAAATTTCTTCCAGAACTTAAACAGTTTTCTCTGTCTAGCCATTTTTTTGTTGGTAAAATGCTACGATTATCCATAACTTGGTCACAAATGTACCTTGAAATCCATTAAAAAAGTAGGATGTAATATTAGAATGATGATCTGAAACAATTTTTGATGAAAATCCATGTATTTGAACTATATTTTACATGTAGAGGCATCCTAATCCCTATACTAATATATATTCTCAGATATATAGGAAGAGGTCTGACATGGTGATTTGGTCAACAATCCCCCAAATGACATTATGTCCCTCATATGTGTGTGGTAAACCTATATGAAATTCCCTTGATATCCTATCCCACATGCATTTTGGCTCCTCAAGGACTTGATCTAATCAGGATGGAACTTGGTTCTCTACCTTCAAATGCTAAAAAGTAAGGCATCGAAAAACAAACTATGCCACTCTCTTCTTCATCCATGTCCACCAAAACTGACGTCAGAGATCTGGTTATATATTCTCCACACCCAGATGTACCACCAAAGGGGGTTTCAGAAAATCCATTATATCCTCCTCCCACAACGTCACTGGAAATACTATACATCATTTGAAAATAAATACACGCTCCACACATTTATTATATCCTTCAGAAGCATAATCTATGGACATCTGAGCATGCAGGGCCTCGTAATATATATCCCCATGATTTTACTCCCTAAAACACTGTTAGAGTGGAGTTTTCACTACCATTGACTATAAGTATTATTCTACATATCCATCCATAATGGATATTTGTATTGAGGTCATCTTTTCTAAAGCCTAATTAAACTATTGTTAACTCGATCCCTTATTGAGAGAATCTACCACCATTTTTTTCATCAACAAAATATAGACAATCTCAAAATCATAGTACTATATGATCTATATCCATCACCTATGTAAACAGATAATATCCATATGAGATAACATATACTTGAGACTCTTATTAATGAAATAGAAAATAAACCTCTCACCCATCAGGTAGTGTTTCTATATATTCTACACAATGACTTCATGTTATAACATAAGATTAGGGGTCACATTATTCAACACATGTGGTCCAACTTGTAGTGAACCATATTAAATCATCACATGCCTCTGCATCAGGAGAAAACCCATCTTGATTATTGATGCATCACATAACACATTGTACTCGATACCCTCCTCCTGCAATTTCATGATCAGAGTAGCCATCAAACTCTACATGGGAAGCTTCAAATCCTACTGGCACTTCTCTTTCAACATAAAATGCTTCCAATTTGAGTCAAATCTATCATAATTTCTAATATTCTGGAGAAATTAAGTATGAATCTCTAATAAAATCCTACCATCCCTAGTATAAATACATGTGTATCTCATGTTCTTAGGTTGATCCCTTGATAAAACGTCCTCGAAAATTGTCAGGTCCACTTTCACTACATCTATTTAGATAAAGTATCACAAAAAAATGGACCACCTAGATCCATAACTACTTCATTCATTGTCTCCAACAGAGCACGTTCTCAATATGTACATCAATAACTATCATTAATTGTCTCACATGATCCTCTCTAGTCCCTGAGTACACAATGATATAATCGATGAACACATTCAAAAAAATTTCTATGTAATGATGAAATATCAGGTTCATGAATTCCATGAACACTATTGGGGTGTTCTTCATGAAAAATGGCATCACCAAGTACTCGTAATGTCTTTAATGACATTTTATGTCCACCATTGGTATATCCCTTTCCTTTAAATGCTTCTGGTTATAGCATGATCAGATGATAATGTTCGAGAACTTCCATTCACTATTCAACAGATCAAAGATATCATCAATCCTTGGTAATGTATACTGGTACTTCAGAGTAACCTTCTTCATGGAGAACTAGTCCATATAAAACCTTAATGTCTCATATACATCATTGGAAAAAACAATCCTACAACATCCCCGGGTGATACATTGTGTCTCACAAAGCCCTTCCTATATAATTATTCTGACTGCACCCTCAACATGTGAAACTCTATAAGAGCCATCTAAATATTATAGTGAAAATATCAGTGCCATCACATGGTTTAAATAAATTCATATCTCTATCTCCTATTGGGGAGGTAATCCTGGATAATTTCTAGAAAATAATTCGATGTACTCCACTAACACTTCTAGAAAGTGAAAGCTCATAACATCATCTACACTGAGGGTCAAGCTAGCCAACTTAGGAATAGTTATTATTATCCTCCTATGAATGAGTCCATCCTATGCTAAATTTGTCCCTTTTTACAAAAAAAGGACAAACCTATTCAATCCCTTTGGAAACACCACACCATTCACATGAAACATAAAATATTGGCATGGATTATAGATAACCAATTCATTCAACTAATGAAGTCGTAAGCCCTCGACACTACCACCATGAGTTTCCAACCAAAACACTTGTTTCTAAGGGTCATGTCATGGTTCTATCATAGTCGTGTGATCTTGAGTCTCCTCCTATAGGTGTCTCCCCATGTAAGGGTTCAGTAAATGGTTTGACCTGACTCTCTTAGTATCAAAAATGATATGTAGTCCGAATAAAATGACTTATTCTTGTGTCTATCAATACTTAAACTAAAGTAGAAAAGTCATGGATCATAAATCTAGTCATTACTATAGCCCATATTATATAAGAATCAACTAGATATAGATCTCATCTCTCCTATCCTCCTGCTCCCACAGCATGGCATGGACCAACATTGGTGGTGGTTTGTAGTATGTCAAAAAGTCAATCACCTCATGTGGTTTTCATAGATCCTCTTCCTCATCAACAGCATAGTTGATATACCTTCTCCAATAACATTATCTCCTTCTATGGTCCATACATAGTTTTGATGTAAACATTATAGATGGTCGGAAAATCACAAGTGAGATGTACCCTACTTTCAAATCAATAGACCTACGTATCTCTAGGATGATTGTACCAAACATGTGAGCACTAACCTATAGTTCCTCTATCATGGAACTTCCTCTTTAACTATATCCCATGTACAGGTCCCAGAGATTGAGGTTGGATCCTTTTTTTCCAGGTGTCATCTCCTTATCTTTCACTTCTATATATCATCAGTTTTATCAAGTCATCCAATAATTCTTCATTCACCAATGTCCACTCAAGGACCCCACCATATGTCAGAATGCACATAGGGATATTTATGGATCAGATATCTCTATGCAGACCTCACTCAAAGGTCTGATTCCTAATAAACTGAACTCTAACCATATATTTTTTTAGATGGAAATTTTGGAATACATATATGAGTAAACAACAACTCACATGATTCACTATTGGAGTTATAGATGTTCCTAAATTCAAAAAACTATTTGTTTAATGTTTGAGAACTCATTTTAGTAGAAAGCTCACACCCATAATTACGTTCTAATTTCTAGGTTTCTTGAAAATATAGGAAACCATTGTCACCACCTAATGCTAGTACTCACTCACCTGAGTGATGTTATTTCCTAGAACATTGAGGGGGATCTTCTGATGAAGTAGTTAAAGTACATTCATCATATTATCCTTATAAACTAGTATTGGGGTTACCACGTGCTATACTATTTGTGGTGGTGCAACTGGTGCACCACCATGTGGTGACATCTAAGGAACTGGTCACTGTTTCCAAACATGTTAACTAATGTTGGCATCCTCAAGACCGATCTTCGGAAACCAATATTGTATGTGTAATAGAGGCATCTTCTAACAGACAAGTTGTACCACATTCAATGAGTATATTTGGATAGATAACTAAAAATGACACCGAAACTGATTCCCATTTCTATCTAATTCATGTACCAATATTTTACATGAAACTAGACTTTCAATTTACTGAGTTGGAAGTAATGTTTTCTTAGTACTAGTGTATGAATACGTTATCCACCACTGCAATACTAGAGTCCCTTACTTGATAGCTAAATTCAAAAAATTGAACAGTTTTTCTCCAAACCAATCTCACAGACTCTTGGTTTATTGTTCAACCAGAGAACTCTAATACCAATATTTCACAACCTTTCCCAGTGGGTCTTGTTCTATGTTTCTCCATGCACACCACCAACAGGACAATGCCTAGTGACTACCATAGAGTAAGAATAACATTAACATCAGTTGAATTTATTATGTACAATTATGCATTAACATATCTCCAAGACTTCAAAATGATGAAATGTTAAATAATACTTTGTAAAAATTGCATGCATAACATTTTGTACCCCATTTAGAGTATGACGGAATGTAATGTAATATATACATGGATAGATACAGTCACACCAAAATGGCTACGTACCACATGTACACTTATAAGAAAATTGTATGGAGACTATTTTATGAATGATGAATGAACAAAACTCATCATATATGATATCACTAAGCACCTTATGGTAGTAGTCCTTGTATGAATCCCTTAACAGTTCAATCAACTTCACAAGACACAACATAAGTTTAAAAATACAATATATGGCTCATTATAAAAATACTCAACAAGAAACCCCAAAACCAAAAATAAATATAATAATGGAATGCACAGTCATAACTAAAAACTTTTATGGTCTACATATAATATATAATGACTATAGAGATATACTCGACCATGACACACATTATAGAATTAAGTCAAAACCACTACATACCAACCCATGGAATGAAGCTCGAAGATTCCATGAATCAATCATCTGGCATAACACACTCCGGAGTCCGATAACAGTGATGATGTCGGATGGAGTGGTACATTTGTTAGCGAATTGTCATGAATGTAATACACTAATATATCTTAAGAGTGATATGATACAACATATGAGGATCATAGCTAGGGCCATAGGGTCATATTAAAAACTAATTCTAGATTAACCCATCATGTATATTATTGTTACCCATATTGTTTTGGTCATGTTGATACCAAGAACTCCACCTAGGGCATGAATAATAAAAAAATGATCTTCCATCAGGCTAATCATAGGATTAAAAAACACTATCTAGTAAGTTTTCCTATAGGATAATAAACCTATAAGTAGGACATGATTAATAGCTACCATCCTATAAATGAATAGAGAACAAACTCAAACAAATCAAGTCCATGAATTGGAGGAATATTGTCTCAATCCTTGTAGGAAGGGGTACATGATGTGTATCAGGGTCACACATTGTGTCACATGACCATGGGTACTGGCTGTGTACAATGTCTCATGCCATTCCAAACTATGTTATGTAAGATTTGGGTTCAAGACATGTATAAAGAGTCACTAGACGTGTTCCTCCATATAGTATCTGCATGTGTTCTCTAGCCATGTTCTAGAATATAGCATCATCCTTTGTGTTCCTTTATATGTACCAGTACATGGGGTAACCTGTGTACTTTCTCCAGGTCATGTCGTATGGTGGAGAACATTCCATACATGAATCCTTGGTATATGAGACCATTACTGGGTCCATCCCATGTGTAAGATGATTCATCCAATGATGGACACACATTGTGTAGTCGAGACTACACACCATGGGTATCTGGTTTTCCATAAACTATTTCTCTTCATCTACTCTTTCTAATCCATAAAAAATCATGATCTGGTGGTATGTTTGTCTCTAAAATCAAGATCGACATTCATTTCACAACGCTAACACCAAATCCTTTGGTTTTAGGACTTCAATCGGTATAAATTTTTTATTTAATCCATCCCAATATAGCTGCCTAAAAGAATTGGTTCTTCTAAATAAATTTGATTCATCTTCTACCTTCATCATCACAGCTTCATCGTGTCGTCCGGATTCTAAATATAAAAATTCAGATCGTTGCACAATGAATTGATGTTTCAAATAGTGATTGTTTAATTTTTGGGTATTATCATCGAACCCACATCTTGAATGAATGAAATTAGGGGATAACATCACAACAAATGAGAGGGAAAAAACTCGAATAAAGTTCGTGTCAATATTGGATTTTCGCAATTAGAATAGTAATAGATTACTTATAATTTTATATAATAAAATCCCAATAAATCACGCAAATATCATCACATGTTGCAAGTATGATGGATCAGAAGGGTAATGCATTCATGGTTTAGTCCCCATTCATCATAATAATCAATAATGAGAATGAATAATTGAAATAACATATCCTACTGTGATTTGGATTTCAAACCGATGAAGATTGACCACTACATCATTTTTGTTTGTGAGATATACGAAAAACAAAATCAGTATAGCATTGATCTGGTGTTCTGGTATCATCAGTAGTAGTGATTTATCAAGATTTTCTCTACATGCCCTGTAGAGGATTCCATAGTTTTGAGTCTAACAACAGATCTTTTCTAAAGATTTTAGATAAAATATCTTCTCATTGTGTCACTGCACCAACGAAATGGAAGTAAAGTAAATATTTTATCAATTTATTTTATTCACAATAATACCCCATGTTGAATTTCCATAGTTAGACCACTTTGACCAATGTGAGTTCACACCATGGAAAATACAATGTTATGAACTCAATAATGCCCTCTTGTTTTGATATGGGAACCCCTTTTTATGTTATTCATCTCTTTTAGAAAAACTGGTTGTGTGTTTTTTAATATTTAAATTTTATTTCAAATAATTATTTAGGGCACAGTAGGCCCTTGAATCCAACGCCTTCTCAATACTAGTCTCATATTTAATATATATAATATTTAGAAATAATATAAGAAAAATATGGTACATTAAACACTTTTCAATTTATAATGATTATTTAAATGAAAAATAATTTTAATAGTATTTCTATTCCATCTAAGGAATGTATATAATCAATGTTCAATAAACCTTTTCATTTACCACTTTTCTAGTTATTGAGGACATTTTTAATGTATAAGAAGAATTTTCCCAATTTTTTTACTTAAATATTCATGAAAATGATTTTATGAAAACAAGACTTCAAAACTATCTTTAGTCAGAGACCCCATTTTCATGTAAAAAATTTTGTTTTATTAAAATGTTAAAAAATGTTTTTCCCTTTTCAAAAATATTTAAAAAATAAATTTGTTCATTTTTTCCATTAACCAATGTTTTCATCTAAATATTATTATCACCTTTACAAAAATGGAATTATTGTATCGATTTACAAATAAAAATGAGTTTTCCTTTTACCTCATACAAAACGAATTAATATACCCTATGTTATTTCATAATATATTCCATTTCATGTTTAAAATGGTAATTTATAATGATTTTTAAAATTCTATTTTTTATGAAAAATATTTTTAAATTTATTTTCGAAATAAAAAGAATATTTTCGTGAATATTTTATTTAAAATGTTTTTTAAAAAATTTCAATCGTCAATGATAATAACTGAATAATATCCCCTATTTGGATTTGATTTATTGATACCATCCTCAAAATTCATTTGGATGGTTTAATTTTGTGTGTGTAAGAACAATATTAACAATTAAATCATTTATTCCATTCAGTCCCCTAAAAATGTTGAATTACTTATGATCATTTGATATTTAGTTTCTCATAAATAACAATATCATTTGTCATGGATATGATTATTTCCTATAATATATACCACTTTTCATAATGTGATTACTTTGAATTTTATTAAATTATTATGATAAATGTTGATAAATATGTATCATTTAATAAATATTGATATTTGATAAGGAATATTGTTTATTATATATATTCTATCATTTTCCCAATAAAGAAATTGGTTGGGGACCATTTAATGAATTAAATATCTTTTGGGGAGAAATTAAATTAATCTCCAATGTACGTAGATACTCTCATGAGAAGAAATTAGTAGGAGAAAAACCCTATGATATTGTATCTTAGTTGAATAGGTGGGTTTCTACCAATTTTTTGAAACTATCCAAGAGATATATTTTGATAATGGAGGTGTTCAAGTAATATATACATGAAATCATATAATAAATTATTTATTTAATTTTTATTTAGTTAATATTCATCCCCATGATATTATATCACCATATATATATATATAGAAATATTCTATTTTTAGTTTATTGGGTAAAATGAATGTGTTTTTGGTTCATAACATTCCATATTTATTTTTCTATTACTAGTTATTTTAATGGAATGTGATTCTATTTATTTAATTTTTCATTTGATAATTATAATTGATACATTTTTGATTTTGTTTTACTTTAACCTTACTGATCATTCTACATAACCCTTATTATGTTTTGTTAGTTCCTCTAGGTCGAATACCCTGATATGGGGGTGAATCGGGGTATGACATATTAAAAAATTCTATCATTCAGATCGTTTTTTTATTAGGAAAATATTAATTATCTCTTCCTCCCATAGTAATACATGAAAACATATGAAATCATGCACATGACAATGTGATTTTTACATGGTTCTCTCTCACTCGTCTACATCCAAGGAGTATACAATGATAATGTCCCGATGAAAAAAATTCAAAAGGCTCACTGTTAATAAAGAGTACATTGTTTAGGCTAGATCTTTTATTCCTTGGCACACTACCTCTAAAAGGTTTATGGTCTCCCCACTGCATTCCCCAATGTCACTATCTTTGCCTCTTTATCTGTCTCACTACAGCTGGAAAGGGTCACCTTCTTCCTTTTTCTTCACTCACTTCTATTGGAAGGGAATCCAATCACTGTTTATCGACATGTAGGTCAAGAAGAGTTTATGGACATGTAGGTCTCTTCATTTTACCCAATTCATGCATAATCAATTGTAGGTAGATACTTTATTGATATTCCATTTTCTCCCATAGATGACACTACTAGAATTTGGACCCATAGCCACAGATATATAGTCATGGACAATAAAAACTATGTATATAGGCCACTTATACCCATGCATATTTTGATGTCTTATACATAATCACCCCACATGACCCCATTCCTCCCCCGCCCTATCGAGTTTCCCATCCCCACGACCTTGCGATCATCCTCCCTCCCTCGATCCTACTCCTCTCCCAATGTCTCTGACGCATCCCATTCCTTCCCGTGACCTTCCCTCTCTGACGCGGCTCTGGCATGGTTCCAATGTGGCCACCCCCGTGCAATCTTCCTCCTCTTCTGACTTCACTATGGACACCCCAACTCCATGCGACCGTACTTCACTGACATAGCTCTTCCACAGTTCTGGTGTGGCTCTAACATGGTTTTGACATGGCCACCCCACATCCTGGGATCCTCCTCCTTCGACGCGGCCACCACAACTTCCGAGATCCTCATCATATACATGCTCAGTCCACGAAATTTTATTTCAAAATGAAAGTCATCCAATTGTTTCAAATTATTGTTCTTAAAAAATTATCATGGATAATATATATATAAAATCAATCTAATGGGTCTTACGTCGATGTCGTGACAATTAGGAGCATGTGATGATACCCTTTAATAGCATCAATTTACTATATTGGAAACCACACAGTCAACCCCTTCATTTCTTGGTATCCCGATATAATATTACATTTACTATCCTCTATAATTAATTTCTTCACCCAAAAAAACTATATAAATCTATAAAAAACTAGGCCTGGAGAAACCCGTGAAAAATGCCGCAAGGTGGATGTTGTGGAAGCAACAATGGATGTGATGTATATGATGGCCGCAACAAGGGCGATGAGTGAGGAAAAGGTGAGGTAGGGGCCAAACAGGTTGTAGACAGTGACCTGGATGAACATCATGGAGATCAAAAACGCACTCTTGGAATTGAAGATATTAATGGAACTGATGTTGGGGTCACCTGGATCATATAATGGATAGGTGTTGAATAAATATTGAGATGAAGTAGGCGAAGTAAAGGAGTGGTTGGTTGCCCTCGGCCTGCTATTTTCCCTAGCGCTAGGGCATGAGAGGATTTCCTTAGGGCCATACCAGATCAAACATGTGATAGATCCATGAATAAGGTTCATTTATCATGTGTTCATTTCATTTGTATCCTACCTAGGTTTTATCCCACCCATATAAAAGTTTTTATGTATGGTTGATCACGGGGATTAAAATCTGGAATACCCAAAAATTGAAATAGACATCCTAAAATCAATTCCCATTTATTCTATTCAAAAAAAATTAGAGATGATCACGCACATGGTGTGTTGGTTTGAGGGTGGGGTGACATCATTCACTATACATAATACTTGTTAGTTCATTTTCACTTCATCCCTATATTCTCAATCCCTTACAATTACTTTAAGAATGTGATAACAAAACATGGGTTTATATCAGCATCCCTCGATGAGGACCATAAAATTTTTATGATAGGATTTATATGATCGATGAACCAAACATGTGAACATTATCAAAGATTAGCTTAGGATAATTTATTGCTTTAGAGTTTCACATGTTATTATGTACCAACTAGGAGCATAGTGAGTGGGTCAGAAAAGTATAGTCTAAATAAATTCCTATTATATTGTTCTTAAATTTTTGGAGGTTTTGCAAAAGAGTATACCAAATGAAATAAATATCAATATAAAATAAATTTAGTTCCCCTCACCATGTATGTGTTGTGAGAGGCTAAAATCTGAGGTAGTCTAGAACTAAATTTTTTATGAAGAATGGGACCACATTACATGGGCCCTTATTTGAAAACTTCTAGGATTTAAATATTAGGGGGGATAATTCAGTGAAATTTTGGGTACATTACTTCAATGGGTTGAGAAATATTCATATATGTTTAATATTCATGTAATGTTATTTTGATTTATGTGTTGGGTGATTTAGGAGTCCCAGAACAAGGGTAGTGAAGGAAAGAATAGACCCCTCAATTCATTCATGTTCATGTGCTCTCTCTCATGGACAAATTGGGTTCCCTTATTCCTATTGAAAAGATAATGGCTACTAGTAATGGGATCCACCCTAGGGATGTGATTACAAATTATATAGCTCCTCTATGCTGGTGGATCATATGGATACCCCACAATATTGTAATAAATCCTAATCTGAATGTGTCCTATAATTAGGGAGTTATGAGGAGGGATTGTACATGATTCCATGGGGTCTATGGTTATCTAATATTTTTTTTATTGTTTTGGTAATTCTATCTGGGAGGAGAAAAGATCCTAACTCATCGTCCTTTAAATTGGGAGGATAGATAACCTCAATATTTTTATGGTTGAGTAGATCTACATTATTCATTTATGATTTCTACAGAATGATGCAAGTGATCCATGGTTTTCAGTTTATAATATTAGGATGTATAGGTTCCCCATCGATCAAGGAACAAAAATCATGCAGACATGGACGGGGGAGATCTTTTCGACATGAAATCTATCCAGTAAAGAGATACCTTATGAATTTTTTGTTCTCTATAATATTACAGGGTATCTTTAATATTACTATAAAATATTTGATTGTGGTGAATCCCTCTGTATTGGGCAATTTAGACTCCTAATGTGCATGATTTTCTAATAAAAGGTTCTTCTTGAGTGATCAATAATTTCCCAACAATTACATCAATTATGGATGTTCTTCAAGGGATACCATTAATGGAAGAGCATGATCTGAATACTCAATATATTTATGAATAATAAAATTTTCATCACATTTACAGTGAAAATACTATATTCTATTGGTTGGATAATAAATTACCCAATAAATTGCATGGTCTAAATCCTAACCATCTAGAATATTTTCCAAACCATGACCAATTTCAATACCAACCATATAAACATTAAATCTAATCATTTTCGTATAAATTACTAGAATAATTTAAAAAAATATTTAAATATAATTATCAATTTTTATCATTTATATTAGATATATAAAAACATGAAATGGTTATGGAACACATTCCCACTCAGGTTTACCCTTCCTAAATATCATAGAATAATATTGTTCCACACAAACCTCTCATGAATAACTCAAAGTTGTAACTATTCCCAAGAGTGGGAAAACTATTTTAAATCCTAAAAAACATATTCCTAAACCATTACAATCTTCAAAATCATAGGAATAAACTGAATAACCAACATTAGAAACTGAAAAATTAGAGCTTCATAATGAGTGAATTGTTTAGGGAATGTTGTGGTTCAACCAGAGGAACATGTGTAAACTGATAATGGGTGTTAAAATCTGGATAAATGTGATTTTCTATATTCAAAAAAAATAAATATGACATCATGGAATGATTTTCCTAAATAATTATTGTATTATTTTGGAAGAGTCTCAGGAAAATAATGGAGATTCAAGAGTTTATACAATGACATAAAAACCCTCAAACATAGACACATGTAACCCATCCAATGAATAATGAGACTGATCATTCTTATTGACACTAAAATAATAGGTGTATGTTGAGATTGATGTGACCATTAGAAAAATACCCTCATTCCTATTTATGAATAGTTTTATCTCAAATAAAATTATAATATTTCATAATGTTTTCTGATTAGTTAATCATTTTATATGGTGACGGTGTTAGGATTACAGATCTCTTCATCATCGATGAAGTTGTTAAATTGGTGATGTGAAGTTATCATTTCGTTCCAATAGTATCAAGTGTTCTGAATTCATATATATCCTAGTAATGTTTTCTATCCCCATTTCTATAGGTGGAAAAGAAGTTGCTGGAGTTACAGAATTAAGGATACATTTAGGGGCTACCATTTTCACGTTGAACAAGAATAATAAGGACGCCATTAAAGAAGTTATTTGCTCGCAATTGAAATATTTGCATTGTAAGCATTAAGTGGTGAATGCTGTTATGGAAAGAGTTCTCTTCATGAGTTAGTGATGTCTGGAGTTTCAATCTAGAGTTATAGGAATGGATTCTTCTCTAATTTCATTTTCATGATATATGTGATCCATGTTTAGTTTATGATGTAATAAAATATAAAATAATAGTAAAATACATCTTATGATTATTTATTTTAAAAGGTTACACCCCCCATAAAAATCCATTGATTTAAATGAATTTGTAATTTAATTTATCTAGTGTTATTTTCATGAAGATATATTGTTTGCTTATGAGTATTATATTATTATCCATGAACCTTTAAATTTTATTGTGGTTTTATCGCTTAATTTGGTTTACACATAATACAACCACAATTTTCATTCATTTCTAATATGCTGCAGGGGAGTGAGGGGTGATAAAGGAGTGATTAAGTATTCTCAATTAGCATATGTTGGTGAAAGTAGTGTATTGAGAATAATTTTTTTCACTACATAACCTAACACACAAAAGAGAGAGTGAATAGGTTGAGGTCTTGGGTCCCTGAAGGGTATTATTTAGGTGGGTGAATTTATTTTTACAAGTGAGTATTATATAATTAAAGTGGGAATTATATAATGGAACCCTTCATTATATTCATCATTTTTCAATTATATGTTATTTCTTCCTAGCACTTGTGGTTCCCCTCCTTCATTAATTATTATTATAAAATTAATAGTTTTATGTTAGTATACATGGGAGAAGAATGAATGGTTATATCCTTCCATGCACATGGGTTTCCGTATCTCCTTTCACCATCAAATGTATTATTTTTAATTTTATATTGTATTACATTTTCAGATTGAAGTTGAAAAGTTGTGTCAATCATATTTTTAGGTTTTAATCAGATCAACCTATTGAATTTTAAATCACATGTGTTTTACATGCTGCAATTTGATCATCCTTTTGTAATCATGCTTTTCTTTAAGGTCATTATTATTTAAGACATTCTGTTAATGCCTATCTAATATAATGATTTAAATTTATGTTTCATATAATCCTGTCTAGTTGAATCATCCTTTGATTAACATAGAGAGAGTGCTGGAAAATAATTATTTACTTGATTTTCTGGTAGGTCCCATAAGAATATGAAGATTTTTTTGATGAAGTGAAACACGTCAAATTATGGAAGAGCATAAAAACAGGATGTTGCAAAATGATTTTTTATAGAGTTTTATTGCGCTTTCGGGGCTCATACGATGACTCCTTTTCCACATTATATGATGTTTTATTAAATTTCATGTTTATATCCTCTTCAAATTTCATGATGGTTCTTTTTCATTGCACCACATGTTTTCACTATATCTTAAACATTCAATTTTTTTCAGGGTATGGGTGGAAAACCAACTCATTCATTTTTTCACTGTTGTAGGTCATTCCTTTTGCATTGAATATTTAGGGGGGCCGGTGCAGGGGATGGGGGACTGGTTTTGCGGGAAGGGGATTGGTTTGGTGGGTAGGCTAGTACAGGGGTGGGGGTGGTGTGGGGGAGGGGGTTAGATGGGATGGTGCTGGGGTGGGGGCTGGGAGATGTTGTATACTAGGGGGTGGGGGATGGTGAAGGCTAGGTGGTAGGGTGGGGGGGGGTAGGAGACTGTTGTGGGGGAGGGTACTGGTTTGGGAGGATGCTAGTATAGGGGAGGGGGTGGTGCAGTGGGTTAAGGGGTATAAAGCTGGCATTTGGGGATGGTGTATGCTTGGGGGTTGAGGGATGGTGTTGGATAGGGCGCAGAGGGTGGTGGGTGGAGGGGGATAGGTGGAGGTTGTGGGGGTGGGGACTGGTTGTGGGGGGAGGCTAGTATAGGGGGAGGAGGGGGAGCATGGGTGGGGAGGTTAGGGGGCTGGTTTAGGGTTTAGGGGAAGGGTAGTTCCTGGAAGAGGCTACACAGCTACATGAGGGGGGTGATTAGGAAGTGGTCACTAGGCAGGGTTGTGGTGTGGGAAGCTGAAAACAGGGTTTGGTGGGTAATGGCATCATGAAGCCTAAAAGGATATGTTTATTGGATGGCTAGGCTTGAGGCATAGATAGTGATGTGTTTTGAAAATTCCATCATAGAATAATATTAATTTGATATTCATAGTTCAAATATATAAATGGCTCTGGGTTAAGGTCCAACCAGACTATTCAACACTTATTTTCATAACATTTATGTCTATTTGACATCTGAGGTCACCCATTCCATTAATTTTTTTACCAACATTGATCATTGGGATCATGTTATCAAACCGTATAACCAGAGTTGTATACTCTCATTTAGGAAATAAGAATTTATCGATATATCATCTTAGCATTTCTTTCTATTGATATAGATATGTCCATTTATATATCACATATCATTATATTTTATTTTTTTCTTAATAACTAATCCTCTTTCCAATGGAATTATATCCATTTCTATATTTACCTTCAATTTATGGTCCTAAGAACTTCTTCTTCAACCGATGTTGTGGAGGGTTAGATGGTCTGAAAATCCCAGGTGTTGCAGCTATGTCAGTTCTTCGTTCATTGTAATACATTTTACAGAAAAACAAATTTCAAGGAGTATACTTGTTGTTATCTTCTATTTTTGTTGTATTAATGTTCACATATGTTCAACTATGACTAATCTATTTTATGGATACATGTTTATACAACATACACACAATATGTACAATACTAAAATTAAATATAAATTCATGCATAATCTATGAATACATTTTTTGAAGGAACATACAGCAATACACATATATTTAACTTAATGTAGTACACTATTGCAAGCTCACACGCTTCCCATGCCTCTTCTAAATTAATAAATTGCATGTGGTATTCATATATTGTTTAAATTTACCAACACATTTACACATAAATGCACATTGTTTAAAAAACATATGCATGCATAATTATATTTTCTCACTTATTGACTGCCATGTCACATTGAACACTATTTATTACGTATTAACTTATAAATATTAACTCTATCATTTGTTTCTATTTACATATTATATCTCCCTAATATTTTTAATACCCAAAAGTAATCATTATTTTTATTTGATTGATAATATTTTTTTTCTCTTGAAATTGATGTGAAATTAACAAAAACCTTGCATAAAAGTGAAAGTAAATATGTGAAATTATATCAATAGTAATTCGTTGTTAAATTTTTTTTAACATTCATGATATCTTATTAAATGATTTGGAATTGAAACAAAAATGACAAACAATATATCATGTCACATTGTAAAATACTCTAATAAATGTTAATCACATTTTATTTCAAGCGACCTTTCTTGTGGTGCATTATTTTGGTTGATATGGAATGTATTTTTTTTATTTAAAAAAATTTTAGGGCTTAATTATTTATTTGGAAGTATTTTTTATCATTACTCAGGATTCCCTACGTGGAATCCATCTTATCCGACAACGTTTGAAAAACAATGTAGTACAATGTTCTCTTTATTATCACTCACATTATAGGGCATTGAGTGAAAGACATTGGTTGAGTTTTTTATGAATTTTTTGTTGAATAATAGTTTACAGTGATGGTTGTAAAAAAGAAAAAGAAAAAATTTGTTGATTTTCATGAAGCCAAGGTTAAAGATAATTATATTTTACTAATACTGCTTGCAATAATATTTTATATAAATTATATTTGTCCCACTTACATAGTTTCGTTTTTCTAGTATTTGTTTTGTGTCATTTAATAAGAAAATGATTTCAAATAAAACTTGGTAACGTTCAATGAAAATAAAAATTATTTCTTTATCATTCATGTGTGCTTTGAAATCATATAGCCTACTATAATTGCACATGGTGTTGTAAAATATTATATGGGAGTTACCTATGTTATATCGTTATTTATAATCTTATTTATTTTCAAATTTAAATTTTATTAATGATGGATGAATTAAAATAATGGTGTGTGACAATTGGTATTCTGTGAGGACTAAATGAAACAATAGATGAAATACTAGTTTGTGAGTTATTGTGGAACTGTGTTATAGTTAGGTAAAATAGGAGAAACTGTGTAGGTGGTTAGAGATAGTGTATAAGGATTATGTGTTCTTGTTTGGAGATAGTGGGAGTGTTCAGATAAGTTTAACTATTTTATACTGTTTACACATAAATTTATCGATTTTAAGTGTTCTTGTGTTGATTTCTAGAATCTAAAAATTAATTCATCTCAAACCATTTTTTTATTTTGAAATATTAATAGATTTTCCATGGTATCCATTTGAGTGTAATAAATGAAATTTGTCTTGCCGACAGTGAACTGAAACAAACACCTTTGAATTTCAGCATCATGGTCACTCCATTCTCACCAAAAACCTTGTTTTATTTATTTTTTGATCATTACTGATTGGATCTGATGTTGATTTTGTTTTTTTGGGTACTCTCATGTAGAAAATAGGAATTTATTGATATCTCATCATAGAATTTAATTATATTAACATAGTAGTGTCCAATTTAAATGAATCTTTTTTGAGGTTTATGGGAGTAATCGACTATAATCTCTATATTGTTATGAATTGTTACAGACAAATGACGTAATAGATTTATAAATTATAAAATATCTGAAATTTTTTTGTTGGATGAGCGGATAGCGCTGTGAGCTTCATATTCATGAGGTGTTTCTCGTCTTTAGGAAATCTAATTGACAATTTATTACTTTAGAGTTTAATAACCAATGTATAGGGGATGGATCTAACTAGAAATTTCATTAATTATAATATATAATTAATTATTTTATTCCCTGAAATTCCATTAAAATCTTGGACATTGCTATATTTTCACATTTTATATGATTTTATATGAGTAAAATATATCTATATTGATATGTTCATTTTATTGATAAACTTTTTATGTTTTCATTAATTAAATGTGTTATCATTTATTTTTGGTTGATTTATGTGGATTATTCTGCTCCTACCAATAATATAAATGCATATGCCAATACAGATGTTGATTATGATGGATATCTGAGAGGTGGAGATAATTATGCTAGTGTTTTTGAAGGAGATGATGTGGGTCATGATTGTCTTTTTGATACTGATATTGAGGTACATTTTATATGTAAATATTATTTTTTTAATACATTGAATTCAACAATATAATGATGTTAGTTTTTGGTAGATGTTGTGGTGTATACTGTTTTAGGGTGCATGGGGTATTCATGTGTGCAGGGGGCGTGAAGGGGCAGGGGGAGGGGATGGGGGGCAGGGGGAGGGATGTGCATGGGGTAGGGGTTAGTGGTGTTGGCATGGTGTAGGGGGGTGAGGGTGTGGATGGGGTATGGGGTAGGGGTAGGGGGTGTACTAGGGGAAAGGGGTTGTGCTGGGGGCATGGGTTGGGGGCGTGTAGGGGTGGGGGTCGTGGGTAGGCAGGGGTTATTGTGGGGGTGTGCATGGGGTAGGGAGCAGGGAGTCTGTAGGGGGTAGTGGGTAGGGTGTGCAGGGGTCCTGTCTTTGAATTACATGGGTAGTAATCCTGAATATTTTTTTGTAGTATGTTTTAAGAAATATATTGAGTATATCTATTTAATTATGATATGTTTTATATTTAATTAGTTTGGTAAATATATATATTCATAACATTACAACCATCATATTCATGGGTACTGAGGACGTAGAAATATTATAGATAGAATTTCATGAAGTGTATTTAAATTCCTCACAGTGTGCATAAATCGTGTTTTTTTATTTTCACTCCCAAAATAGGGTTGGTTATCTTAATATCTAAAGGGATTTATCCTTTATAGTATAAATATGTTGTTACTATATTTTATGCCATGCTGCCCAAATGGAACCTGATGCCAGTAAATTTGTTCCTCAGTATCCTTCATGCGATGTTCAAGAGGTATATCAAATTTTAGTAATGATGATAGCTAATATGGATTAGAAGATACATCCTATGAAATCTAATCTAATCAGTTTTCTAGTCTATTACAAATGAATTAAAAAGATTCAATATAAAGAAAATATTATAATTCAATTCAGTTATCATCTGAATTAGTTTTTCATATAGATTTTATCAATCAGATATATTTAATATTTTAAATGGATTCCCAAAAATGGTTTGTCAATTTTCTCAAAGATGTTCATAAAATAATATATTATTATTTTTCAGTTTTTAATGTTCGATATATTCATGATGAATAATATGAGTTTGCATTCCATTTTCACTCTAAAATGGAAGAGAACTCTAATATCGAGGAGGGCTATGGATCACGGAGAAAATAAGATATAGATGAAGCTGCATATATGGATGGAATGTAGAGTGTTTCATGTATGACAGATCATCCATTATATACTGGATAATATCCTTTTGGATGGTTAACTGAGGTTGATACTAGATTATTTTCTAACTAAAAAATCAAAGAAAAGGAAACAGCACCTATAAACTATTTTCATGGTATATACTATATTGTATTCCTTTTTTATATAGGTAGGGTTATTATCCTAGTTACTCCTAGGATAATATCAAGCTAGAGTTATTAAATATATATTAGAAGACTTCAAATGGGGATACATTGTGGTATATGATTTCATTTTAAAATAATAGAAATGTATAAGAATAAATCTATGAGTTTTAGAAAAATGCATTGAGAACTCTAGAGTTTTTAGAGTAGTGGCACATATAGTTATTTTTTGGGAGATTTCAACAAGAGAAAAGAATCTAAATCTCCCCCATGTTCTTGGAATTATGTTTTTTTTATTTCACATGATTGGAAATTGAGACAGAACTTGTTTAATATAGAATTTTGAGAAGTTCTCATTGGTGGACAACAGTTCCTTTTTTTTCTTATTGTATAGTTATTATGGTGCCTTACAATTTTACCAACCTGATTCTGGGAGAACAAACATAAATAGATGTCGGCATTAGAAGAGTTATATTGTATTAAAATTTGTATGGTTTCCAAAATATCAGTTAAAAGAAATATAGAAACATAAAATTGGTGGGACTATGTTTTTGATGTGCAGTGGGTTATACATGGAAGCATGGAGGGTGTAGATGGGGTGTCTCGGGGGGGGGGGGGTGGGGGTTATGGGTTAGTCTAGGGGGAGGTTTAAGGTAGGGGGATGGTGCATGTGGGGTGTCTAGGAGGGGTTTGGTAAGAGGGGTGTCAAAGATGGGGGTTTCCAGGAGGGGGTGCAAGGGGGTCTGCAGGGCAGGAGGAGGGTGCAGGTGTGGTATTTAGGAGGGATGTGCAGGGAGCTGCAGGGCAGGTCAGAGGGTGAAAGTGTGGTGCCGGTGGGGGTTTCCAGGAGGAGGGGGCATGTAAGATGGGTATATTGGTGAGTGGGTGAGGTTAAAATGGTTGTTGGGAGGGAGAAAGGGGGTGTCCAAGAGGGAGGGGGTGCAGTGGGGTCTATAGTGCTGGGGGGAGGGTTCAGGTGGTGTGTCTAGGAGGGGTTGTCTAGGGGGTGTATAGGGTTTGTCCAAGGGGGATTTCTAGGGGGGTTGTAGGGTTGGGGGATAGTGAAGGTGTGGTGAAAGGGTGTTTCTAGGAGTGGTAACCTAGTAGCGGGATACTGGTGGGGGTCGGTAGAGCAGTGGGGAGGGCGTAGGTATGGTGCATGGGGGTGTTTATGAGGTGAGGGACTTGTTGGGGGTGCAAGGGGAGGTGGGTGCAGCGGGGTAGGGGGGATGGTGCAGTTGGGCTGTCTAGGAGGGGTTGTCTAGGGGGATTCATAGGTTTGTCTAAGGACTTTATGGATGGGGGGAGCAGTGGGAGCCGGATCGAGGTGTAGCAGGGACTACAGGGAAGGGGGAGGTTGTAGGTGGGGGGTCTAAGAGGGGTTTCCTAGGTGGTGTCCAAGGTCTATTCAAGGGTTGTCCATGGGGTTTCTCGGGTGTAAGGGGAGGGGTGCAACGGGGTCTGCATGTGGGGTTGTCCAAGGGCTGTCCAGGTGGGTTTTCAGGGCAGGGGGGAGGGTGCATGTGGGGTTGTCTAGGGGGTGTCCAAGGGCAATGCATGGTGGGTTTGTAGGGTAGGGGGGTTCATGTGGGTTTTTTGTGGTGGGGGGGGGGGGGAGGGGGGGTTGTCCTAGGGGATGTCTAGGGGCGTCAAGGGGGATGGGAGTCCAAGGGGGTTGTACACGGGTCGTCCAAGGTGGTGTCTAGGGGGAGGGGTTTCCAGGGGGGGTGTCTAGGATGGAGGGGGTGTCCAAGGGGAGTGTCTAGGGGGGAGTGGTTTCCAGTGGGGTTATAAGGGGTGGCAAGTTGGGGTGAAAGGGGTTGTCCATGGGGTGTTCAAGGGGGTTGTCTAGGCGGGGGGATGGGGGTGCAGGGGTGGTGCATGGGGGAAATCTAATGGGTGAAGGGAGGGCATGTGGGTCCAGTGGGGGTGCAATGGGGTCCAGTGGGGGTGCAAGGGGGCTGCCTGGGGGGTGTAGGAGGGATGTTCAAGGGGGTGCAATGGGGATCTCCAGGGGGCATGGGGGTGTAAAGGGGTGTTCAACGGGGCTTTTGGTTTTTTCATGAAATGAGAAGGTCTATAGGCATGGTTTTAATCTGTGGTTGTAAGTCTATTTCCAAATATTTAAATCGTGGTAAAAATATATAGCCACGATTTTGAACCATGGAAGTAAGAACTGTATGGATTTGTGTTATTTCATGGTTTCAAACCGTGGCTATATCCCATTAGTCAAGGTTTTAAACCATACCTATTTCCCCTTTTCAATTCTTTGAACTATGGATGTAGGCATTTTATCAGAACTTCAAACTGGGGTTATAAGTCCTTCTATATAGCCACACATATACCAGCCACGATCCATTGAACAGTGGCTATAACCTATTACCACTATTTTTGGGATTATAGCCATGGTTTCAAACCATGGCTACATAATAAATCCCTAGCAGTGTGAATTCATCTTTCCTTAGTATTTTGAGTAATAGGAAGATAATATCTCAAAAAAAATTGTTTCTTTTTCAATATTCCTTGAGAAAAACGTGAAACACAATCCATTACTACGTCCTGAGTATCATGTTTGGTGTGAAAACACCTCTTTCACATACTTTTTCCTCTTTTGCAGACCTCCTCTCTCTGTGGACTGCCTCCGCCATTAAGATCGCGTAACGCTACCAAATAACTACTCTACGAACCTCCACTGCAAAATCCCTCATGTATGTCCACTATTATCTATTTGTGGACTAACTTTTCATCCACGTACTGGTGTCCCCAATTCACATAATACATGAATAATTCTCCCTCTCACATATCAGAGAATCATCCATCGCATACTGAGACAACTACTTCTGTGTAAGGGACATCCCTCTCCACGTACTGGACATCCGTTTCAGGATAACAATTCCTGCAAACAACTTCATCACAAACCACATTACGACATTACCGAATTCCTGGAGTAAAATATGATTTCAAATGATGATAAATATCCATAGTAATCTATGGGATTATCAATTCATATATAGGTAAAGACACCCACTTTATGTGCTGAATCAAGATTTAAAAAAATCATCAATCCAGCATCGACCGTTTACCGATTCATCAACAACCGCGAACTACAATCCATCCGCGAACCATTTTCCTATGAAATCCATGTACCATCTTTCCTCTTACGTGGTCTCCTTCCCCATCCGACTGATGCCCATCCCCGTACAACACTACAGCTCAGCCACAAAATTTTATTGGTTCTGCAAACCACATCTATGTATCGTTCTCTCTTCCTTGTACGTGGTCGCATACGCTTCCCAAACAAGGTATGCAATACATGACCCAAGATCCTCATTCCTTTAATTTTCTAATTTCGTTATCCAATATTCACACAAATTCCCAATTTTGAAAAAACACAACCACAACTAAAACATACCGAGATGATTCCTTGAGTGATTTTTTCCCAATATGTTTACATTTCCAGCAAATCCATGATGTGTAACATGAATTTTATGGAAGTATAAACTAGAAAAAATATTGTTACTATCCTTGAAATAGGGAAAAAATTATGTTTTAATTTGATTATTTAGATTTAAGTAACAATCATATATGTATTTGGTTCACTATCAATAAAAAACATTCATATACTTTGTGAAATGATTTACATTTATATTATTCTTTTTAATTTGATAGTCGACACCTATTCCTATATTCTTGGATCAGGTTGTATTGTTGATATCAAAGCAAGATTAGTATAAACCACTGTGACTGGATTTTTTAAATACTATTTTAGAAAGATAAACCATAACGTACAATTTTTGGATAACTATATAGGTAGCAAAAAATGATTAAATTTTATAAGGATTATGTAGATATTCGTGAAATAAACCCATTAATAGAAAATAAATGAGTCATGGTTTTGGAAGAGATGTAACATGGTGTATCAACATTAAGAAGTTGTGTTGGGCTTGAATCTGAATAACATAGTACATGACATTGGGTCTTACTACATGATTAGTTTTACACTCCCCAGGGATACTCATCGGATAATTCTAATTTTAATTAAAAAACATTATGAATGATTTTGACAATGAATAACCTAATTTAATGATACGATTTTTTTATTAGAAAAAATGTTTCATGATATAGATACACTATAAATGATTATACCTTTTTTATGAATATTGTTACCCACACTATGATTTGTCGTGTTTGTCAATGGTCGGTACCAAATGAGTAATGTTAACGTTGAAAATTTAGAAAATGGTGGTGCCAACAAGAAACTAAATTAGTTCTTGATAGGAGTGCAATTCAACATTCCCAAATTATAATCCACTAAACTAGTGCCCAGATCTAGGTCTCCGCATAACCAAAAGTGTTACTCCCCATATTCTAGAGGATTCAAACATACAGTGATGTTTTAACAATTTACATGGGGGGATTATACCATCTTTAATATAATATTACCCAATTGTTAAGAATAAAATATGAGGAAAAAACAAGGAATAACCAAAAAAGAAGAATAACAATGCATCTCAAAAAATCGGGTACAAATCACAAATCAATAATAACCAT
This sequence comes from Viscum album, assembly GCA_963277665.1. Taxonomy (NCBI): domain Eukaryota; kingdom Viridiplantae; phylum Streptophyta; class Magnoliopsida; order Santalales; family Viscaceae; genus Viscum; species Viscum album. Next base: position 1,808,206,343 of record OY728120.1, read on the forward strand.
ATAATGTGATGATAATAGTTCCAAGGGTAATGGAATCCAAAAATAACGAAAAAAGGCCGAATCACCTCGATGGTCCAAATTCCAAGTCTATATCTTTATACAGTTGTATCCCAAACCCAATCAACTCCCTAACACCTAGAATATTACCTTATCAGAACCTACAAGAATTGAATTCTACTCGAGTACAAAAATGACAGCCTTAGTTGGGTGTGACTACAACTCGGTATGACTCCACATACTGTGTCTATTAATGTTTAGTCTAAACTGATTGTGCATAAAAACCAAATAATATATATGTAGAATGCGGGAAAATATTAGAATGTTAAGATATCAAAATTAAATTTAACCATTTTTTTCATTATTACAATTTTCATTACTAATTATATCTTTATTAAGTAATGCAAATTAATCATGTATTGAAAGGGATAGAGATTTACATCATCTACACAAGCAACTTTGGAAACCAATAACTATAAATAGTGGAAATTAATCAAGTTCCTATCTCTCTAGCCATATGAACATCATGAAAAACACATTTTTTACACCTCAAAGCCTTTGAATATGTGGTTTAATCCAATGAAACTATTTGGTGGAATAGTTCCTCTATCCCCTACCCTAACCAATAAATTTTGGAGTGGAGTTTAGAGCACAGTCTAACCCAATATGTGGTTGTAGAAGCTAATATAAATTCCCCACACAACCAATAGATGATAAAATGAGTATTTTTCCATTCATCACACACATACTATATGACAATAAAAATCAACCAATATAAATATAAAACATAATCCATAATAATCTACATTTGAATTAATATTATAAGATAATCTATAAACACATTTTACATATACTTTAGATTTATATTTATCCCAATTCAAATTTATTATTCCTAGATTTATTATTCACATTAAATAATTTCCATTCATTCTCCCATTTATCATACTCGTCAATTTCCAACATGTTAACCCATTTATCTCATTCAACATTTCATATGTAATAGCCCCCTTATACACTCCTTTTACATTTCATTATCCACGTGGAACATTAACATTATTCCAATTACAAATTTATCATATTAAAAAATATCAATCCATTATCCATTTATCACTTCCATTAAATCATGACACAAAACATCTATTACCCATTCCAATGACATGTATTAACCCAACTATCCCCTGTATCATTCATAATACACAGACCATCTACCAATTACCATTTCCTACTTCTTAGATCATATAATGAATTATCATTTTTTAAAACAACCCCAAATGACATTATACAAGAATATAAACATTGTTACATATTTCTCATTCAACTCACATTCACATATCAACATATTCATCATGGATCTATCATATCACACATTAATCCAACATGTATCCTTTGCAAATTCCGGTTTTTGGGAATGTCGATGCACCCCATCAATGGACCTATACCAATCAAATCAGCCATCATCCATCCCACGAAGATCATGAGGGGTTCAATTAAATATTTATACACCTTCGTTTACAAAAACTCACCAATGTCATCACACAATAATTAATAGACAACAAATAATTAAACTAATCAAGCATAAATAAACTCAATGACTAACACATATAACTTATCGACCTCAACCTCTAATTTGTTAATAAATAAAATCACAATAATTAACATAGATATAGATTCAAGATCCCCATGAAACCATAACCTAGAATCTACTAAAGAATGAGTATTTTGGGTCATTGGTAAAATATAACATAAGATATAAGCCCAAATCAAGAAAAGAGCAGAATGGGGAATTGTAGACATACCAAAGGATTCAATTTTTAACAAATGACTCTATAAATAAGAAATAATAAAATGGAACCCTCTTGTGGGAGGATTTGGGTGATTTAGTTAATCAATAGGGTTTAGAGGGGATGACCGGGAGGAAATAATGGGTAGAAAATAAATATACATACATTGAATGACTATAATGTTTCCACCATTTAAGGGGTTCACTATTTGTCCACATATTTTTCGAAACTATGCACAGTGCACTGAAAAAGGGGAGAATAGCCACACGGTCACCTAAGGATCCATTCACAGTTTGAATAACTATGTGCCAACCATGGGTAGTGCCTCTATCTATAGACTTATTTTTTTCTTTGAAGGAAGTACAATTTTCTTCATTGTGGGAAAATCTTGTGCCTTGTACAGGTTGGCATGAATTTCCTTTTCTTGTGGTAGGAACCCCCTGAACACCCAAGAAGATACTCATAAATTATGTGAAAATTAAATTACATAAAACTATGATATTAAAGAAAAATATATAAATGACATCATTCCTCTACAGATATGGGATGTTAAAACTTCCCCAAATTATAACTCCTCTTCCATGAGCTGCTCTTCCTGAGTATCACTGAGCATCCAAGGTAAAAACATAGTTCCAATGATCCCTCACATCCATCACCCTTTCCCATGATACTTATTGAACATTACCATGATTCAATAATAATCGAACCAATGGACCAATCATCACATTCAATAATTTCTCAATGGGATCCACAATACGAACTAGATTCTCCTTAAAGGATACATCTAACTCAATCTAAACATCCTCAACATCAACAATGTGAGTGTGCTCAAGGAGAATTTTTTTTAATCTATGAGACATGAAGAAACATATGTTATACCACTATAACAGTGAGGAAGAGCCAATCATCATGACATCATCCTGATTCTCTCCACAATATCAAATGAACCTACATTCCTGGGTGTTAAAATTCCTTATTTCCAAATCCAATGGTGACCCAACATCACTAACATCCAAATGAATACATGATAACACACCGAAAAATCATGGGGAGTATGATTCCCAATATAATATTACTTGATCATACATTGAGCCATTTATATCCACTAATGGGTAATGTGAACCAACTCTCACATCTCCTATATGAATCTTTTTCCCAAAAAACATTATATCTCTAGCATCTATCCAAAAAAGGGAGATCAATACAGTCTACCACAATGTTCATGAAATGGTTCTATCTGAATTGTAGGATAGTAACTATTATTGTATAAAAACTCAAACATGAGGAATTCATTTCTCATGATCTGCCAAATTCAATAACACAAGAACTAAAAATGTCATCTAGTACCTGAATAGTATAATCAAACTACACTTCTTTCATCTTGTGGAAAGATATACTCAGCAACACCTACATACCAAGCACTTTATGAAATCCCTAACAAAAATTTGAGGTGAAATGCTGATCACTTTATAAAACTATAGATTCATTTTCCCATTTCATATACACTACATCTTGAACATGTAATTCACAAAATTGGTCAATGGATAATCATCATTTTTTGGAATCTTTGGATGAAGTACAAAAAATACCATTTTTACATCTAATAATTTATATTCTGAAATGGTCAATGGATGCAAAATACCACATGGGCGGTGATGATCATCCTTCAAATACTTAAAGGTAAGTAATCATTCCACTAAAACTACAACCAATATCTACATTTATGGCCACTAATACTACAAATGAAGATCATGATACATCTTTGTTGATCTAGGATGCACAACCCATTTTGATACATTATACTCACACATCAAATATTTTCACAAACATATTAGCACAACAATATGACCAAGAACAAAAAAACCAATCTTCTTTAATGAACCAACATGATGGTGGCATATGGGAATTAAAACATCCCTCATAAACACACATTATGGGTCCTCACACTCTCCCTCCTTAATCCGTATCATAATAAGAGACTAAACTAATAAAGATGTAAGAATAATTTTCCTATGGTCATCATAAAACACAAGATTCATTTTAGAAATTAATGCTACCATCTTCCACTAAGAGTTGGATTCTTAACCTGACTGACATTATAATTTCCAACTCAAATCATATGAAACACTATTTTACTTTTTTATTGTAATGAAGCTGAAAATAAAAGGATTTCATGTTCTTGTCCCGTATCCACATACAATGATTTGAAACATACTGAGAGAATATATACATTAGTCATTAATTATTTTTTTCCAAAAAAAAATCTCTCCCAACAACAATCAGGCAAAAATATTATGTGATGTATGACCGCATCAGATTCAGTATCACACATTGGATAAATTTTATCAAGATGCCTCATATACTGTGAAATATACACAAAATACTAACTATTGTACATCAATGTTTCACTTATCTATAGACTAGATGAATTAAAAATAAACCTGTACTTATAACCTAGACCGGGTAATATAATGATCAGTATAGTGGTCAGCAACTTATTTAACTATTGGAGTTCATTCTAACATGAAAATAACTCTTCAAAATGAATTTCTTTCAAGGAAAAACCTCAATGTCCCACCAACAAATGTCAAACGAATTAGAAAAATAATTGATAGTATCCATATAATAATTGAAAAATATCGATATGAGAAACATTCTCGGGATTCCCCCAAGAAAAAAAAACCCTGCACTTTCTACAAGTCCACTGACACACTTTCCTTAGAGATGATGTGTCCCAATAAATTCACCCTATCAATCAGTAATTTCCATTTGGATATATTGGAATTTAACTTCTGATATCTTATTGAAGTCAATATTTTTTGACACAGTGATTGTAAATATCATCACGAGTCATAGAGTAAACCATGTGGTTTTCAATAGTCACAAATAAAAACAAATCTAGGTAATGTTGAAAGGATAAATTCATTACTGCATTATCACACCTCTCATCTCATCCAAATGAACAACTATTCACCGAAAAGGTTATCAGTTCATAACCATCATATGATTCAACATACTATAATAAAGACCTATACTCAACATTTAATTAGATTTATTAGAAAACAACACTATACATCCCCATTGTGATTTATTATGATGGAAGAACCCATTATCTCCAACTACTCTAGTAGATCCTTAATCTGTTAGTGTTCTACTAGTGATATTCTATATGATGGTATGGATGTTAGTTCTATACTAGGAATCATCTCGATTCTTAACTCAACATCTATCTTAGATGGTATCCAGGATAATTCCCCAAGAAACTCTTCATGAAATTGATCCACATCGGTCTCCAAGAGTGTATTCACTATTACTCCATCATCAGGTGCAAGAAAAGCCACCTAGGCTTTGAGTTCCACCAAATTATTGTATATTGACCCTTTGTGGAATGATTGAACATCACTCTGCCCACAATGGTCATTGGTATCTCCATCATAAGATATGAATTTTATTAGATGATGGTAATAGTTGATATTTACCTGGTACAATGCCAATGAATCCATTACCCAATTATGTCCAAACCAGACATCCCAACGATGAACAAGTACCAAAAAAATTTGAGCCTAACATCCTCTAGATGAAAATTGGTACTTTTTCTGAAATTATCAGCTCTCACTACAAATGGAGTATCAATCTACATAATAAAACATAGATGTTTCACTATGAGGCCTAATAGAACTATAAATTGAAGGGGTAAATTAATGTGTGGTTCCTATGTCAAATAAAGAACTATCAATAATGAGAGATAAAATGATCATACCTCTATTAGTAAATGGACTAACGTCACCATATAAAGGTGTAGACTGAACAATGTGATTATGAGCTTCCCTTCATCCATAGTATCCATCATGTGTCCCTAATGGTACACTAATATACTGATATGGGTTCTCTCACCACAGAGAACAACATCCACCACCCCAACGGGTATAAATAGTAGATGTCAAACTAACTATATTATATTTGGTAATTGACCCACTGCATACAGTCATCATCATCATTGATCCACTATACACACACAACAGTCTAGGATTCCTAAAGAACCTCTATACATGTTCCATTCATCAACATGAATGACATTCAATTCGTTGTTGGGGACACTGACCCGGAATGTGTGATGGTATTCCACATAGATGGAAAACACATGGTCACCACCCAAAGAGGTTGATCCTACATTTTGTTTACTCTTCACATTTACACCCTGATGGAAACTCCCTAAACGTTGATTCTGTCCTCTATGATGTTGAATATATCACCGTCCCAAATGCCACTACAAGTCCCCTACCTGAAGCCCCCTTCCTAATCCAGTTTCAATAATTGACTATTCTTCCAACTATAAAATCATATCCAACCTGATGATATTCACCTATAGTCTGATATCATGTCTAATACCATCCTGGAATCTTTTTCCATTTAATCCTCATCCCGGCCCAATGCTGGTATGAAGCATCCCATGATTGTGAAAATGATACAATATTCCATTACTGACATAGACTCTTGGGTCAATCCCATAAACATTTCAACCTTATACTTCATCAATTTTTCTTGATATAAGAGTTTATAAACCTCCGTTATATGTCATTTTATATCATTTTTTCTTCAACACAATGTAAACAATTATTTCCAACCAAAACTTATCCCGACCTCCCATCATATCGGAATCAAACAAGGCTCACTTCATAGAATGATTTTCTAAATGACCAATAATAATTTGGATAAACTCTATCAAGAAATCTACTAACTCTACCCCACAGTCTCTATTAAATGTCATAGGGTGTTATAGAAAAAATAACTAGTGAGATCTAACATTATTAGGACACCCCGGTCTGGGAATCATTAAATAATATTCATAAATCATTTCAATTTCTCATTAAAATTCTCTTCTCTATTACACTAAATCACTAGGTCATCCTGCTACACTACTAGGAGATAATTCACAGAATAATCCTATTATCACATTATTGACACACATTTTCATGGTGTAATTTTCCTATAATTCCAAACATGATCATTAGAACACATATCATAAAAAACCTTTCACATACACAATAAAAATGGATATAAACAAATTATAAGATGTAACCTATATCATATCTAACATTGTTCATGGTCAAAAAGGAAGAACTAATTTACATAGACACAATCTTTTGTACACACATTTTTAAAAAAATTCTACTCTCATAGCACAAATCTGTCATATTAGGTGCAATTCACTTTTCACATTTTTTGAGACCCACATTTTAAATGATTTTCTCATATAATTAGAAATAAATCATTACCTATTATCTAAAATTCCATCCATTTTACCATTTTCTATAATTATTATCAGAGGTAACTATAATTAAATTTCTCATAAATGTAAATTTCATCCCACATTTCTTTCCCCACACTCCCATCATGTGTGTTCTAATCTGTATGTATTCCACATGTATTCCACAGTTCCTAGAATGATTCATTAATTCAAAATCTCAATCAATACTTACAATGATTAAAATACCACTCGACAGTCACATTACACAAATATTGAATCACCCAATGAGAAAATTCCATTCAACTGTAACAACACACATTATGAATAAAAACATCCACCAAAGATACATTTTTTCCTCATAATTGGGTTACCTTATCACAAGAACATTCTATATTCCTTGACCCAACACATATTTTTCACCCACAAAGAATTAATTATAATAAGACAACGAAACAGAACCCCTCTGATGCCTCTTTTCTATCATTCCCAACCCTAAAACCACTAAACATGTTCCCTAGGTGGGTTCACCACAAACCTGATGCATTCCACCACATAAGGTAGTGGTTGTTGACTAGTAGGTAGGGTCCAATGAGTGAAATGTGTAGAGTATACCCACTTTACCTTTGTAATCCATATTAATTATTAATATAAATAGAGGAATACGTGTAATAAACAATAAAATTGAAAAAGAAGTGTATCCCAAAATTGGTATAAACCAAAAATTGAAAATCACCTAGTAATTTCATTCTAATATTTGATAGAGAGGTGGACACCCAAAATACATAAAAATAGTTAAATTTACAACGAAGTCTTGAATACTTGTCCAAATCTTCATCCATGCATATTTCCGACACAATAAACTCCCTAGATCCTATCCTTTTCCCTTGTTTGAACCCGCAACATTGATTTCTGCTGAGGTACCCAAATATCTCCCTAGCATTGTATGAGTACACCATATTAGGCCGCCACTAATGATATCTACAAATATCCGGTGTAAATGGATGGTTCATGAAAATAACAAATAAAATACATGTAAACAAGGGAAAATGCTTGTTTCATTAGTTAACCATCTTTATATTAAATATTTTCGATCATTATTAACATTTTCATTACTTATAAATTATTTATTACTTAATCTGTATTAATCGTATGTTCTAAGGGTTGAAAATTTACATCATATAAATAAGGGTCTATGAAAACAAAAAACAATGAATATGATAAATAAATAATGTCCCTCTCTAATGAGGTGTAAACAAATAACAACAAATACATTTCACTAACCTCAATCCCTCGGTATGGATTGTCTCATCGAATAAAACTATAATGGGAATAAATCCATTAACCCATTCCATAAAAAATGATTTTTTGGGTGGTTGTTGGATTCTCATTCTAAATTGACCCATGGGTATAGAACCACATGTCAATACCAGAAACAACCAATCCAGGTTCACATGATACTATATCCATTGACCAAACACATACCATTAAACAACCAAACACAATAATTATAAATTGAAAATATATTCCATATCATTCTACAAGGGAATTAATGTTATTCCATAATCCATTTACACATTTTCTATCAATATTACGTTGTTTTTTACCCCAATTCTAATTTATTGTTCCTAAACAAGTTAATCATATAAAATAATTCTCATTACTTCTCCCATTTATCCTACACATAAACTTCCCACAGATTACCCTATTTATATCATTCCTTATTTCACAAGAAAGAAATGACTTATACATTCCATGTAGATTTCATAATATATTTGGGATGTTCAAATTATTCAAATAAAACTATTAGTCATATTTAAAATGTCTATATATTATCCATTTTTCACTTCCATCAAATCACGATCCTTAAACCCATTTAACCATTCCATTAAAATTTATTAACCCAACCAGGACATGTATCACTCATTATCCTTAGACCATCAACCAATTCTCTTTTTGTAATTCATATCTCACTTTACCAATTATCATTTAACATAATGACCACTTATGTAAATATCATTGTTTAGAATCATCTATAAATATAAGAATTTCATCTAATGTTAATATATCAACATGTTCATCACGACTCTATGTTGTCACACATCAACTCTGCAAATAACTATATAACATTTTAGGTTCGGGAATTTGGGGACACCACATGGGAGGCCCTAAATCTGTAAAATAAACTTATATGAATCTCATGATTAATGTGAGGGTTTCAATTCACTATTCAGAAACCAATTCTACCTAACATCACTATATTCAAGAGACACACTATTTTAGATAACCATGAATGTATCCAAACGTGGACAAGTCAACTAAACGACCATGGGATATAAATTTTAGACCACTAATAGGAATATGTAGATGAAAAAACACATAATCACTTCCTTAGATGGGGATTCCACCAAACCTTGAAGACATAACCTAGAATCTCTTAGGGAAATATGGTTTTAGGGATTTGGAAGATTATAACACAAGATACATGGAAGAATCCAAAAAAGAGAATGAAGTGGGATATTTTAATTACCCAAATAATTGATCTGCAACCAACATGACCACAAAATTCCATGAATCGAAGCATTTTAACCGTTGGGAAAATTTGGGATATTGATTTCATTAAATTGGTTGAGTGGTGATGAATGGGAAAAATAATTTGTTAGAAATTAATAATCATGATATGTAAATGCTATAATTTTTTCATCATAAAATGGAGGCCATGGTTGTTATACACAATTAATGAATCCATGTTCATAAATTATCCAAGACATTATCCAAAGGGAGTGATGTCACACAGTTTAATGGTAAGGAAGTATAGTTTACATAAAATTTAAGAAACCATGCGCCTCGTACAGGTTTCCCCAATTTTCATTCAATTCATGTAATGATCACTTGTAACACCCCCAGTTCCCCTCAGAGACCCTGTAAAAATTGATTTAATGAAAAATAAAAGACTGAAAAAATATTTAAACAAGTTAATACCGCCACATATCCCAGATATTACAAGAAATACATTTAATATATGACTAATCAATTTTCCATAATATAAATAACAATATATACCTTAACCATCTCCCAAACTCACTAATGAAGTGAAGGATGATGTTTTATAACAACTCAAGTGGTGGAGGCCATGGAGAGAATAAGCATTGATTTTCTTAACACATGAAATTTGGAATGATAAAAAAAGAATTTTTTTAAATGAAATAGGTAAATGGATTATGTATGAGAATAAATTATATAATTAAAATAATTTCTAAATAAAAATGATGACTGCGATGAAAGTAAATGAAACTCATCCTAAGGAGTACTTTATAGTTCATTTACATTAATTCTTGGAACCATCAAAATACAAGTATTAATTTTATCTTCTTGAGGATAACGTCGAGTATATGGGTGGATTGATGTGGAAATAAGTGCACAAAATATTTATGTATTGAAATCCATATTTAAATGAAAATTTAATTATTGAACTTTTTTGTGAGGATTTAATGACATTTATTTTGGAAAAAATAATAATATGGTTTTATTAAAGTATAACATTTTTTTGAAGTGAAAAAAAATCATGTATATCAAAGATGTGGGTATTGAAATCATGACCAAAGGATGATATGGGTTTCACTCCAACCACTATCCTACAAAATTTGCTAGATTATATGCCATTGTTTTTAGTAAAACATTATAAAAAATTAACATTAATGGTGAACTATTAGTGTAATATTTTTGGGTTATATACATAAAAACTATCCATATTTACATTGGAGAATAGTTAGAGACATATAACTAATATTATCACACATTTATGGTCCTTACGACCCATTAAAAATTTATTTTAGTTCATCAGGAATCAACGTAAATTATTAGATATCCCATCCCTGATGTAAGGGATGAATTAGTAATTGTTCAATTAACAAATAAATGTGGAATATTATCTCTACATAAAAGTTTTAAGTATATTTCATTCCAATATTCATAGCTAGTAAAATAATTAGTAATCACAAAAAAAATGGATTTAATATTTTTTTCATAAAACCTTAACTTTTTTGTTTTTCCAATGTCCTACTAAATAATTACATATTTATGTCATTGTGGACCTCAAATTTATATTGATCATTCACCAAATTTTTATTGATTCCATCGATCACACCTATACATTTTTACAGTTTTCTTCTATGTACATATCTCGACATCCTAATAATATTATTATACTTAGTGGCTTAGTTATAAGTCATTCCATGTAAACATGGTAATTCTCATTCAATCATTTATAGATGAAATATTATGAATTGTACTCACGATGTGCTATTTAAAAATAATAAATGGAATAATAAATCTCCATGAAAATTTTTAAATTGAGAGGATTAAATTTAAGTACGGTTTGGACAATGTAACACCCCAAATATATAATAGATGAACATTTTATTTGAAAGAAGGTATGACAAGAAACAACATGAATGTAAGGGAATATAGTATATCATGAATTTACAATATATTCACTATTTTAAATATAGTCAACATATTTTAATGTTTGAAATGTATGAAACACTAAGTTAGCATACATCATACAAAACAACGAGTTTCATTGATTGATCATGGTACAAGAAAGAATATGATTCAGTAAACAACAATATATTATTCAAATATTTTTATTTAATTTAAAAAGACATAAGTTATTCATTTAATTAAAATTTTTTAATAATAATATTTAAATTATGAATAGATATTTTTTAAGAAATATATATGACTTAATTGTTTACAAATTAATTAGAAATTAATATAAGAAGAAATTGAAAATAGAGGGAGTTTTTTTTTATTGAAAACCATTATCATGCTCCAAAATATGTATCATCAAAAGATATGAAATTAATTAAAATTATTTTTTGATGTTAATGTAATACAAATATTATATATTCAATGGAATATTTTTTATATTAATCCATTAAATTAGATAGATAAAATATAATGAATACCTTTTTTTAAAAAAAATTAGAATATTTATATTAAGTCACTTTTTGTGCATGTTAATGGATAACCGATTTGAAATCCAATTTTTTTGAATTTTGTAAATCTTATATGCAAACAAAATATCATATTTAAATTAGAAAATTTAAAATTATATTCGGGTAATTGTTTTAATTTTTTCTATGATGTTTCATTTTTTAACTAAAAATGAAATATAACGAATTTTTAATCATATATTATTTTTATAATAATTTATCTTTATGGTTAAATAAATTTTTATGTTAAATTAGAAAATATTTTATCAACTAATCAAATTTAATACATTATAAATAATTTCATAACCAAATTGAAAATACAAACATAGAAAACTCTTGAAAAATTTTCCCTTAAAAACCCACATTGTCGTCCCATTTGTAAGATTACATTTAAATTAATTTATTCCACATCTTTGAATGGAATTTTAAAAAATTTGATTCTATATTGGAATCATTATAATATATAACTTATAATATGAATGAAATTTTTTTGACCAAAAATGATTTGTTAATTTAATTAAAATTGATAAAATTAGTAATGTGAAATTAAGCATAACAATGAAATAAATCATTATCATATATGCAAAAATGTCCTAGAGACTTGTACAAAATATATTGGATGACCTTATCTCGAATAGAAACACCATTTATTGAATTTGTACAACTAGTTTACCCACATGTCACTGGAAAAACACGGGTGTAATTCCCATTCAATAAAACTACATGAGTGCCACCCCTCCTAAACAATAAAGTGTCCCCCTCACCTCCCACTTCCCCACAAAACTCAATCCAAAAATGGTAAAATATTATCTACCCAAATAATTTTTCAAAATACCTCCCCTCATCCTAGTATACTACACTTGGGAGTAAATCTATTGATGTAATCCCATTATATTAAACCAAATTGAGTTACCCATGCATAGGTAACATCTTCCACATGAACATCCATGATGATTCTCACCATAAAAGTGGAATTGTTTAAATAGATCCTAGTGAGCCAAATATCCGTTCAAGATCTGCATAAATGACCGGATACCGGACATGAGTTGATTTTTATATAATCTGGAAAGGTCTATTTATTTTATTGTGAGTCCTCAAGTATGGAAATCAGATGCGTGATTATAGAGAAGCACCATGTCAGTGTGTGTGTATCTTGATAACACCGATCAGAAGAAAAGAACAACCCAATCCATGAAGGGGTGTTATTAGTAGTGAAACATTCCGTAAATATATGGTGTCACAATCCCTTTTGGTAGCTGATATTATTTTATTCATATTCTTAAATTGTTTATTACATTCTACCCAAAAATTAATTGAATTTTATGAATAATATATGGGTTTAATATCATTTGGGGTTGATTTCAATATTTTCTATACCACAATAAATGTTAATAACATGGAAGATGCATTGAGGAGAATCATTCTACTTCCAAAATTTATATTGTCTAGTGATAATTGGGACATGATAGAGATATTTGTTCATATGCACTTTGAGACAAAGTATCATAGTGGGGGTTTGTTCTTCGCCAGTGTTAAACTATAACATTCCCTTATAGATTTGGTTCAATATAAACAACCTACTGATTAGTTGTTTTAGTATTCTATACATTTTATTCTTGTTGGGGAGACACCTTTTGTTAGTTTAATGTATTCTATAATTTTTTTATGATTCACATATCAATTTTTAGCCCTATTATTATTGATTAAGGTGTTGAAATTGGATATCCCCTAGTCTCATTATCACATAATTTTGGGGGATACCATGATGTATTATGGTGTTCTTCAATAATTCTAGTGGCCATGTAGGAGTCATGATATAAATTAATTCCCATATTGGTGTTACACATTTTAGCATGTTAAAATAGACCATTGTAGACCCTCATATTTTCATTACTAGCTATCCATTCCTACCTTGAATTAGGATGACTTAGCCTAGGAAATTATTATTATATTTCCTCGTACTCTTCAGGGAAGTAATTCTATTTGGTTTGTGATTTACGATTTGAAAAAATCTACCAATTTCATTCCAATGAAATATTCAGATATAGTGGATGATCTAGGACAATTAAACATTCATCATGCCATGAGGCCTCATGGAGTGCCATTAGCAATCATCTCAGATAGGGATACCCATTTAACCTCACATTTTTGGGAAGTCAATAAAAAAGAGATGGGGTCATATGTCAATATGACCAGGGAATACCCTCCTCAAACTGATGGTATAATAGATAGGGAAAATCATATTTTTCATGAAATTCTTCACGTGTGTGTCTGTGATTTCAGAGGTTCATGTGATTTTAAATTGGTATTGGTCATGTTTTTCTATAAAAACATCTTCCAATACTCTACTCATATTGTAACACCTAGATATTATAATGAGATAGATTATTTATGTCATGTTTGGTTTGCTACGTCAATATAAGGTTGCGTTATATGCAACACAAGATTATCTTACATTATACAATATAATATGATTGGATTGTTTTCCACACAATTTTATATTCTTTTTATGAAATAAATTTTATAAAATAATGATTTTAATTTAAAATCTAACTATTTTTATGTTACCTTATATCACAGTCATTATAATGGCAGTTATGTATAATATTAACTTACTTCAAAAAAAATATTTAAATGAAAATAAAATAATTCAATTACTTCTAATAATTTATATTAATGTAATATATATATATATAATCAATATACTTTTTAATATTCGTCTTATATGTATTCTATACATGATATTATAGAATGTTTGTTTTTGATAAACGATGTATTTTAAAAAAAAAATGCAATTTTGCCCCATTTTGATGGAAAACCCATTTCAAATATATTTTTTTGAACCATATATATATATATATATATATATTATAAAAATAATAATGTTCTTTATATGATGGGATGAAAAATTTCATTGTATGAATTTATTATAATATTCTGATGACATTATTGTTTTGAGCAGTAGTAAAAATACGTAAATTTTAATTAAAAAATTTTTCTCATCAAAATAATTTATATGGTAAAATTATAGTATTTAATGGTGTTAATGGGTAAATAAAACATATTTTCATGATTAAAAATAATATTGGTCATTTTTTTTATTCTACACATATTTCATATGTAAATATTTTTCAATCTTTTTCCAAGTATTATCATTTAAAAAATCATTTTTCATTTCCACAGAGGGATTAATTTTAAATTAATTTCTTGTCTTTATGTTTTTTTAACATTTAAATACTATTTATGTATTTGGAATTATTATGAAAAAAATTAGTTTACATGAATTTTTTTATTTTGCGAATTTATTATAGTAACATCAATAAATTTTTTTAATACAGTAAAAAGGTACAACATGTAATTAGGAGTAAATATAATACTATAAAATTTCCATAACAAATGTACTTATATTATGGTATGAGTTATTTTCCGTCTAATCCATCCTTGGTTCTAAATTATACACTTTGGATGCATCTTTAATGAGATTATTACATTTAATATATTCCATTATAAGAAAAGTTAAATATGCCTCACTCAAATGTTAATAAATTATCCATCTTTTATTTAAGGTTATATAGAATATACATTTGAATAAAAATACTTATTTAAATGATATTTTTTCTCTTTATCATTGTAAATTATTAGTAATTTTTATGAAATAAAAAACCATCTTAATGTATTATACTCTGATGATGTTTAAATGAATTAATTGATGATAAATCAACAAAATAATTAATGTTAAAATTATATTAACCATTAAATCCCCAAAAACAATCCCAATTAAAATTGGTCAAGTATATCTGGACTATAATCGTCCAAGAGTTGTGTTACAAACCATTTGGAGCCATACGTAAGTGACTGTGACACATATAATATTTTATTTAAAGTTATACTAAAGCTGTCACATTTATAATTTACTAAGTATTTTATTTTTATTGTTATGTTTTATAGAATATAAATTTGACTAAAAGTATTATAAAGAAATATAATAGAATTATAGTCATCATCGTATTTTATTTTTTATTCTTAGATATCTAATTAATATATATATATATATATTTACTAAATTATTAAATATATCTAATGTAATAATTATTTTATTTATAGAAATACTGAATTACTATTATTAAAATTAATAAAATAAATACATTTCTTTCTAATTAATTTGACCAATGATTTTCATAGATGACGTAATGCCCATATAAATATTATAATTTCATTTTTTCGACGATAACATATTACCATAATATTTTTAAATTTCCTTGAATTGAATAGATTTAAAATTAATAGTGTTATTTTGTTGTCAAAACAACGATTTGTTGAACCCTAGATAAAATTATTTCATTTATATTATATAAGTAAATATTCCACCCTTTTAATATTGAAATAATTAGAACCCTGGTTAAAATGAAATATAATAACAAAAGGATAAATTATAATGATAAGGTATAGATAGGCATAAAAACGTTTGTAAAATTAATGTTTTGATTATATTACAACATCGTCTCATTTTATATTATAAGAAATTCCATTTTAGATGTTTTGGATGTGGTTTTTTTTATAATAAATTAATATCATTGGAGTAGGAAAATGTTCCCCACACCTCAAAATTAAATGGGATCTCCCTCTATCAAAATTTCAAAACACATTAATCCTTAAAGAAACAACATCACCAAAATATTTCACTTATAATCAAATTTATTCACATTCTATAAGATCTTTTATTTTTGAAACAACATGTCTTGTTCCTTTTAGATGAGATCTCAAGGGAGCTTGTCGATGAAAACACAATCTCATCACCAATTCATTCTAATTATTTCTTCTTATACAAAATATTTAAGAATTCATTCCACTATATATTAATTTATAAAGTATAAATTTTTTACATAAATATTATAATGATTATTTTACAATAATATTTCACTTTCTATCAATCATATAGAAAAATCTACAAGCGTGCGTAAGTACGGCATACCGTCTCCACACCATGGTGTAATATGTTTTCCCCATCCCTGGACTTGGATGGGTATAATGATGGAAATAATTACTCTATATTATTAATATAATGAGTTATTTATTTGGTAATAATATAAATACCTTCCAATTTGATACCAATTCATAATTAATGGAAGAATTTCATTGATCTTCCATTCGAACAACATACCATCTCCACGTGGTGATATGATTTGTTCTACAAGATATCGATTAAATTATGATTATATAACTACAATTAATAAAAAAATGTGTTAAATATTATGTTAATATGAATGTTTAATGATATAAATATGTCCAAATATGGAGAACTGGACCTTATTCTACAAAACATGCATGGGAAAATGAACCAGTTAATACCAATGTAACGAATAATTATGGAATATTATTAATAAAATGGTATATATAATGATAATATAATATATCTTAAAATTGAATATGATTTGTTAATAAGTCAATAAAATTATTTAAATCATTATACTGGATGATGAGATATATACAATGAATAGCAGACCTAATGTAAGGGATAAATTCACAATCACAATATTATTCAAGATTAGTTATAAGTAATTATTTTTTGGGGTATATTTATAATCCATTTCCATGTATCCTAAAAATAATTTCATAAATTGTTTTAATATTATCTTATGGATGTTTAAATTCATTTTTAAACATTATTTACTTTTTAATACTTAGTTTTGAAGTAATTTTTTTTCGTTTTCCATAACAGGAACTTTTTTAATTTTTTAGAAGAAGTATGGGAGGAATATTTTTTGACTAATACAACATAAATGGTTTTTAAAAATTTATAAATAATTATTGCAATGAATATTACTATAAAATATATTATGCCTCTTTTTAATAAAATTCTCTTATTTATTAAATTCTTGGATATTTGATAAAATAAAATTATATTTAAGGTGAATGAATATTTTCTTCAAAAAATAATTTCAAGTGTTTTATCAAAATTAGTTTACAACAATGATGATATTCTATCAATGGGGTTATTTTTCTATCCCTATTATTACTACTAATTTTGTTATAATTATAGAAATATTTTTATGAAATCCATTATTTTATTTGTATTATGAAAGTATTATGTTAATGAAACCCATATTATTCATTGGGTTATGCTATTGGGGTGATTTTTTTTAGAACACATATATATGGTTTTAATTATTTCTTTGTTGGGACCTATATCACCTTTCATTGAGTTAGGTAAATATATATATCTAATTTTATACATATGTATATAATTGAAACTAAATATTAGTTAGTAATCGAGTGGTGCAATTACATGTAAATAATGTCTAGTAATACAGAGATGGAATGAGAAGTGAACTCAGTTCAGTAATTGACTTTCATCACTATGATGGTCTTGGAAATATGGCTTGGATAAATAGGGAAATTAATTTCTATGATTATTTGTTTTACACAATTATATTTTTTATTAAAATTATATTTTATCATAATTTGTGTCCCATTATGATTTCTGTCATACAAACTAGATAGAATAATTTCATGAATCATTATTTTTAGATTCAAAATTTATGATCAAAATTTTAAAATCATATGTTTATATTTTTTTGATATTATCCATGTTTACCCTTTCTAAGAATTTAATCTAATATTTTTATGTTTTCTTTTCCCCATGATATAAAAAAAAGTTCTAGGTAGAAAAAATAAAGGGGAAGATCATTTTAGGGGTTGTAGAAGACCGTTCACCATTTTGGAAGAATTTGTTACATGATTATAAGTACACATAACAAATATGGACATTGGGAAAATATTTTTGTAATGTATTAGTTATTCCACAATATAAATTTATTTTCCATGTATATGAAGCCTGGTTTGTTAGAGTTGGTATTAGATTGATGGTTTAATCAACATTTGGAAACTAGTATACAAAATATTTAGTTAGATACCCATATATATATATTTATAGAATGTCTATGGATTTACTAACGATAAGTCTAGTTATATGGTAGAATCGATAAATTTTTTTCCCATAATGAATTACCTATAATTAAACTTAATATTTTTGATATTGAAATTAATCTCCCTTGATTATGTTATTTTTATAGCACGATTATTTCCTTTCAGAAAATAATTTTTTACTGTTAGATAATAGAGGGAACTCAAAGGAACGATGTTAATGATGAATGCAATGGGAAATGAAACTCTTGTACACCTAAAAAACCAAATTTTAGTGAAGCTAGAATAAATAATTTTGTTTCAAGGAATGAAAATACTACTAGAATTCCAAATGGCCCATGTTGGGAGAAATATTCTCTTGAATCATTATTAAGGAAATTTCAACCTTTTTAGTGGGAGGACTGATCAACATGTTTATTTGAAATGGATATGTTCAAGAGAAAATATATTTTCCATTATTTAAATTTCAAATTATATAAAACATACATTGGGAACATATTTTTTAGATGGTAAAGAAAATATAAGATATAACATTATCATTAATATGAGTAAAAATGATAATTTTTACTCCATGTATTTGGATGAGTTTATGAAGATATTTATTAGTTTGTACATTCCTTGTATTCCACTTATAGAATGGGATATTGCAGTTTCCTATGTATCTCTTGGTTATGAATAGAAAAGAAGTATAAAATTCATGGGAATCAAAAATAAATAAAGATAAAAAATATTATATTTTAATTATTTTAAATGTTTTGAAGGAAACATGGAATAAATTTCCTTATGGGAGAAGATAAAAGTTTTATGTATGGGAAAGAAGTTCATTACAGATTTTACTATTGAAATAATGGGAACAATTAGAAATCTACAAATGGTTCACCTTCAAAATTCAAGTGATTTGTGTGAATGGAAAATGGGGATTAAGCTAACCAACAACTAAATTCAATGGATTATGATGATGATCAATTATAGAAATATCTTAAGGAGAAAGAAAAAGGAATGTCAGAAATGAACAGTTTTGGTAATGTGGTGTATGATAATGATGTTGTGGAATGATTAAGTGTTTATTAATTATAATTCAATAATAGGTTTATGGATATAAATTTATGGTCTTATTGGAATAATTAAACATCTATTTATTTGTCCTATGTAGTATTTCCATAAGTATTCAAGACAATTTTCTAAAAGGTTCAGGAAAACATGAATAATGATTGAAGTAATAAGTTTATGGTTTTTCAAATGACTTGATTAAGGGAATGATAAAACATAAAATGATTTTGATGATATGAAACTTTAATTTATATAATGATCTGTTGGACATGAATAAGAAAATTAGATGATATTGATTTCCATAGAACTAATTAATTATTGTTGAATAGTTGTTTATGATATCAAGGATGATATTTATAACTTTTTGGGCATAAACATAATGAAATATGATTTTTTTCATTAAGGATGTATGTTAATGAGAATACATGGTTATGGTATTCACATTTTTTGGAATTTGGAAACAACGAACTATAATATGATATATGGGAGATAAATGATAAGATTATCTAGTTCACATCCTTATAAAGTATTTTTTTTTAGTTTTCGAATTTATTGTAATGTAATCCAATTTTTGATAGAACTAGTTATAGTCTAGTTGTAGTTTGGTTGTTTATTGTATTTTCTAACTAAATAGGGACTTATTCACATTTGATAACATGTGCTTACCTATTTGATGAGATTTATTGAATGATCTATCATTCAGTTTATGGTTCTCATGGTCATCTTTCTCTTTGTGAATGAAAAATTAATATTTATTTCATCAAATTAGATATGTAGTATAAATTTCCCAAGGAACGAACAACAATGAGATTGTACTGAAATAATGTTTTTATATATTCTCATGAAAATCCCTCAATTATAGTAATAGGGATCATAATGTAAAAGAGTTTCTTATTATCATCATTTTTATGATATTAATGATCTCGTTCATACTTTTTTAGTTTTATGTTTTGGGATTATTAACATTATTGATATCATTAACATTATTTTAATTAGTCATTATAATCATTCTCTATTAGAAGGTATGAATTTCCCCATTCCCAATTCTCACCTATGTTCTCCTATGTTGATACCTAATAATTATTTACATGGGAAAATGTTATGATTCTAAAATTCATTTTAAAAAACATAGTCTTAGTATCCCATTTTACGATGTGGAATTATAGGAAAGATACATTAAATTATTAATCCTTTTATTACTCTAATGAAATTAAATGGTGAAATTCATTTCATTTGGTAAAATGTAACTCCCCGATATTTTTATGAGATATATTTTTTATAGATGTCTAGTTTTTTATGGTACAGAAAGATGAGCTTGTGCTATATGCAAGAACAACATAGTTTTTGGTATACACAACACTATGTCTGTCGTTTTGTACTCAAAATTTCTTCTTCTTTTGATATAATCAATTTCATTAAATAAAACATTTATGTGAACAACTAATTTTTATTAGGTTAACATATGACCTAGTAATTATATTGGCGGGAATGAACTATATTAACAATATTATAAAAAACAACTTAAAAGAATATAATATAATGAAATAACTATTTATGGATTTAATTAATGTAATATATATGTATTATATATCAATATATTATTTAAAATTCATATTATATGTTTTCTAGAAATGATATAAGAACAATTTTTATAATTCAGATAGAAGATCTAATTTTTTAAAAATGTAGTTTTACCCCCATTTGATGGTCCCCATTTTAAATCTTGTTTTGAAAATATTTATATAATAAATTTAACAAACAATAAATGTTTTTTATTCTTGATATAGAAAAATACTTAATATCAATTTTTGATGTTTTTTTGATAAGAATAATGATTTGATGAAAAGTAAAAATACACTAAATTTTAATTAAAAACAAATTTTTTCATTGAAAAATTATTATTGTTGTATTATTATATATAACAGTATTAATTTATAAACATAATATATATTTTATGAGTTAATATATATAGTAGGTCATTTTAATTAATTATAAATTGAATTATGATTTCATAATAGAACAATATTTTGTAATGTTTTTACTTTTAACAACATGTTTACTTTATGAAAAAATAAATAAATTTAATATAATTACTAAAAATTGCATGAATATAATATCTAAAAATGGTTTCCATATTTTTAATTTGTATTTAAAAATTAGGTTAAATGCACTATTTTATTTTTGGGAATTATCAATAGTATCTTAATTTTTTTATTTAGATGGTAAAAATGTAAATCATGTAAATAAGGGTAAATATAATGTTATAAAATTAACTCAAACACTTGTCTTAATATGATTGTCTAAGTTTTATTCTATATTAAAAATCCTTGGGATGTAATGATAGCATTTTAGAGACACTTAGATGACATTCAGATATTTAATATATTTTCATTGAATAACAATTAGGTATGTCACACTCAAATTTTAATAAATTAAACATTGTTTTATATAATGTTATATAGAAAGAAATTTTTTTAATAAATAATTATTTTAAATATAATTATTTTTTCTTATCATTAGAATTTATTAAAAAATTTAGGAAATATATAATTTACATAATGACTTATACTTTGAGGATGTACAAATTAATTAAATGATGAGAAATCAATAAGACATCTATTTTTAAATTTCAAATAACTATAAAAAGACCCATAAACATGACCAAATATTTTTTAAAGTTTATATTGAATTTAATTATCCTTGTTTAGAGTTAATGACCATTTTGTGCCATATGTATGAGAATTTGAAACTTATATTATTTTATTTAAAGTGATGTCAAAGTTGTCAAATTCATAATTTAATTGTTGTAACAAATTTTATGTTTGATTTTCCATAAAATAAATATCACTAAAAGTTTTCTTCTAAAATATAGTATATTTATATTCATTATAGTATTTTATTTTTAATAGTTACAAGAATAATATCTATATAGAATAATTACAAAAACCTAATGTTTTAATTATTTTTTTAATAGAAATATCAAATTGATGATATAAAAATTATTAAAATAAATAAACATTGATCTAATTATTATATAAAATTATTTTAAAAGATTACATATTACCCATTGTGATATAATAAATTAATATTTTTTATGATAACATCTTATCTTAATATTTTTAGATAGCCATGAATTGAAAAGTGCCAAAATTGACACTATTGTTTTTTTAAATAATGGTTTATTATTTTATTTAAAAATAATAATTCAAGTTTAAGAATATATAATTCTGAATATAAAGTAGAAAATTATTTAAAATAATAAATCTTTATTTTTTTTTATGATATTAAAAAATATCATCCTTTTAATACTCAAATAATTATAACCCTTGTTAAAATGAAATAGAATAACAATGATTTTATTTAAAATAATATGGTTTAAATTTAGATAAAAATCTATAAATAATTTATCATTTGATTATATTACAATCTTATAACATATAATATTCTATAATATGACATTTTAGATGTTTTGTATGTGGTTTGATCTATAATAAATTAATAATTTTGGCATTTCCAAATGTACCCCACACCTCAATTATTAAAGGGAACATCCTCCCTATAAATTTCAATTCACATTGTGACTAAAATCATGAAAATAGTCTGTAAATTTCCCTTATCAACATCCTTAGTCACATTAGAGCGGTTTTTGTCTTCAAAAAATATAGTTTCTAGATCCATTGAGAGGGGATTTAGAGGGAGGTTGTTGAATAATATGTAATCTCCTCCAACAATTCTTTCAAATTATTTATTATTCAACTACCTATTCTAGTTTTTTCCATTATAAATTATCAAATATAGATTCACTTGTTTTCAATGATTTTATTAATATTATTTTACCACTATAATCAGAATTCTATCTATCCAATGAAAAAAATCACCATTCTTTCTTATGCACCTCTTTCCATATCTACACCGTAGTGTAATCTTATTTTCAACACCACTGGACTAGGATAGTTACAATTATTGAAATAATAATTATATGTGAATATTATATATCAATATATATTCCTTCCATTTAAATTCCATTAAATTATTAAATGAATGATATCATTGGTAGTGCATATGTATGTCCTATCATCTCCATAATGTGATATAATTCATTATACCTGATATCCACTAAATGATGATTATAGAAATTAATAAGATAAATACATATGATATATATTATGAAAATATTAATTTTTTAATCCAACAAATATGGACTTATAATGAAAACCAAATCATATTCGTCAAAAAATTCATGAGATAATGAAGTTGTTGATATGAGAATAATGAGTAATAATGAAATATTATTACCAAAAGAAGAATAATATGATCATATAAAATATCATAAAAATGACAATGAATCTAGAATAAATAAATTACATTATTTAAATCATTATACAAGAGGTTTAGATGAATACAATGGATATAAGACCTATCGTAAGAGATAATTTTTTAATCTCATTATTATTACAAATTATTTATGGGTATATAATTTCAGGGGATTATTTATCATCAATGTCCATATTTCCTAAAAATGATTTCATAAAATGATTTTCTATTCTCTTATATATTTTTAATGTCATTTGTACACATTTTCAGTTTTTAATACATGGTTTGGAATTAATATTTCTGTTGTTTTGCATATTGTGTACTTTTATTGTATTGCAGCTAAATTATAAGAAGAATGTACATTATTTTATAATGAATGAATAGATTATAAAGATTTCATGACACCTTATTACCATGAATCACACATCATAATATTTCATATTATTTTCATTTAAAATCATTTGTTTTATATTTGCATGGAATTTGGATAAATGAATACATTTTTTAAGAATAAAATATATATTCCTAAAGAGTAAATTTCAAGTGTTTTATTACAATTATTTTAGATCAATGATGGAATTATATAAATGAGGATATCCATCTATCCCTATTATTACAATGATTTTATTGAGTTTATGTTTTAATTATATTTAGTAAATTTATTTGTTTGATATGTATTATGATTGAATGGTGTTTAAGAAACACAGTTTTTCCTTGGGTTTTTCTATGATGGATGATTTTTGTTACTATAGCCCATATATGCATGATTTTTATTATGTGACGGTTGGGACCTATATCTCCCAGAAATTCACTGGTTATAGATTTGTATCTCATGATATAAAAATTACTAGAATTACATGTATATATCATTCTATAATACAAGGCTAAAACAGATTGTAAACTAGCTTTACTAATATAGGGTTATAACGAGGAGTAATCTCTGTTTAGTAATGGTCATTATCTGGCATGATGGTCTCTACAATGAACCATGGATAAATTTGGAAATTATTTTCTATGATTTTGTGTTTTCTATAATTAAAATATTTATTCCTATTAAATTTTATCATGTTTTGTTTTTCAATATGGTTTATATTTTACAAATGAACAAGATTTATCTCAGGACAAATGTTTTTGATTTTTAGAATTTTCACTCATATTTGTAAAATATTATGTTTATGATTTACAAGATTTTATCAATGTGTAACGCTATTGGGAATTTTTATCCCACATAGTTTATGTTTTCATTTCTTATTGGAATAAATAATGGTTTTAGGTAGGATGTCTAAATGGGTAGATCATTATAGTAGATGTTAATGATCATTAAAAAAGATAGAAGAATGTTTTCCAATATTCTAATAAAAATAAACCAATATGGCCATTTGGAATATATTTGTATAATGTATTATGTATTAAGGAAAAAAATGTATTTTCAATGTATATAAATATTTCATTATTAGATGAATGACACCTTTTGAGGTGGTCTATAGTCGGACGTGCCACTCCCCATTATGTTAGTTGAGGATGGTGTGACCTGACTCTTGGGTACGAGCATAGTGAAGGAGGAATATATGATGTTAAATATTATTAGGTGGATATTTTTGAAAAAATAGTTAAACAATAAATCCTAATCCAATTAGAGACTCTGAGTTCTAGATTTTTCTATGAGGTGTACAAGTTTTCTATTATGTGGAACCTCATTTCGTTCCTTATCGTTTGGGTATAAAAGGGAAGATAACATCGAGGGATGCATGAATATTTTAGATATCAGATAGGATTTATGGGATGGCATAATGGTAAAATTTTTCTTTATAGACGATAATAATTCAATATGCTTCTAGTATTTTAGTTGAAAATTTATAACCCATATCTGTCTCATGTGCGAAATTAGGAAATGATTGAAATAGAGTGCGATTTAACTATGAATTAGTGGCTATTATGGTTTTTTATGTTACCCAGATAATGTTCTTTATGGTAAATCTATTTTTCTAGTATTATTTTTATGGAAATAGAGTAATTATGAACATGAGGCATGGGAAATAAATTCATAGGTCGAGAAAGATTATCCATTTTTGTTATCTGATCAAGCATTATGTTAAATTTCCATTGGATAAGTGTTTTCATGGTGTAGATAGTTTTCATAATCATGATTTACATTTAAAGAATTTTTTTATTTTTCTATTTGGCATTTCGATATTTTTTTAGAGATAAATAGTGATTTTGGGTTAACAGCAAGTGGTGCATGGTTGGTGCACAATTTGGATATTTGTGCACCCATGCCCCGGTTACCATTCGACCACGTGGTGTTTTTGTATTGTTCCTAATTTCATGGTAATAAAATAGATTTCAAACCATGTTAGATAAACATAAGATATTTCCTTATTGGATAGTAATGGGTGCATGGTTGCTGTGTGGTTTGACTATCCATAAAGATTGTCCTTATCATTAAAAATAGAATAAATATATATTTTATCTCCCATATTTTTAACACAGAATTTTTTTTTTCATCCTCACTCATCTTTATCCACCCTAGGCGCCTCGTCCAACACCTTTTATCCATTGGAAATCCAATTTGGTCATAATTCTGGTGTGTTTTTCCTATATTTATTAAATAGGTCACTCATTTATTAGTTTATTCCACTATTATATTGTTCCTCATATTATTTCAAGGGGTTTCAGATTTATTGTGTCTAGAGTGAAATTTGTATGGTTGTATCTAGTTATTTATGTATTAATCTCAATGTTACTGGATATATCATTAATTTATAGGGTTCCCTTGTGGTGAGAATGTTATTTTTACACTTTTTTTCCTGATGGTTCAATATGTGAGATAGGTGGTTCCATGAAAAATAATGATTTTGTGATGTTAATATTTTTGAAATTATTATTTATTATGTTATATTGAATGATATTTTGGTGGGAAAGGTGTATTAAAATGGATTTATGGTGCTTATTGTTTGGAAACTGGTATTTCTATAGGAAACATGTTGTGTTTCAGGGGTGAACGCATGTTGTGCATTTAATATTTTTTATAAAATGTGAGTGTGGATTGGTAAATGGGGAAAGTGGTTCGGAACCAATTTATTAACACATTGATGGTGCATATAAATTTTAAAAAATAATATCTTATGAGAAATGGTTGAATTATTTGTATGTTTACATTTCTTGAGGTTACATGTGAATGTGGGGTTTCATATATGGAATGAAAAATGGGAAATGACCATTATGGGGACACTAGGTATCTAGATGGGTGGACAAAAAATAATATAGTAGTTTAATTTATAGTGGATTATATTGGATTCATCTATCAGAAATTAAAATTACAATAAAAACTAAAATAATGATGATCATATACCATAAGGCTCATTGTAAGTTCCTTCCTAGTGGCTCATGCAAGAAAATTATTTTGGTTTTGTTTTCTATACCATTTTTCACCATGATATGAGGTGACTAGTTTCCCATTTCAGCTAGTGAATATGAGTTTTCTTCAGATTTTTTTCTCATTGTAATATCGTATTGAATGTAATTATATTGTGAACTTTGTTATAAGTTTCAAAATAAAATCTTGTTGTGCATTAAATTGTTTTATATAAAAGTTTTATCAGTTATTCATTTTATAAAACATTCATGTAATTTTTTATATTATATTTCAGGTAGTGAATATGTTTTATGGGTGGAATCCTACTTTCCTTTGGATCCCATCCTACATACATTGTTGTGTGTATACAGACATGGGTATATACGAGTCATGTAATAGAAGGATGATTAATGGTGAAGGTGGATCCAGTTGTCGGTGGTCATACTTCTACACGTGTTTTGGTTGTATCATAAAAATATTACTCTTATATTCAAATGGTGTTTAGGGATATATGTAGTTTTCTTTATATTGATGTACTTTTGGGGATTTTTTAAATGTTGTTAACCCGGAATTTTTAATTTCTTATTCCTTGAATGGTTACATTTATTTTCCCTCATGTTTTTTTATTGTGGGGTGTTTATGATTATTCAATTTGTAAAATCTTTCCCAGTACTTTTTCTTTCTATCGAGGAACTAGTTGGTAACCTGTGGGTTTCAAGAACTCCCTTCAGTCTATTCCAGGAATTGGGTCGGGTGTCGTGTTGAATTGCACCCCATCCTAGTTCCTAACAAATGGAAATAAAAATTCATCCAATTTACATCAAGACCAATTAAACAGTATTTGATATGATTGTGGCATGTATAAATGAATCAGTGTAGGAGGACAAGTCATGCCAATAAAAATAGTGAAGAATTACCAAATAAGGTACTAATTTTGGGGAATATAAATTTTGGAGGAGATTATTTCAAGGTTGATGTGTTATATCCCATATGAAAGGATGCTCATTGTTTTGATCTAATGAATTGAAGGGTGGTGGATCTCATTGTCAATATAAGAGGATACTGAGGAAGAGAAGGAAACATATAGAGGATTTGAGACCAGTTGTCATTATGTAATAGAGTATGCACTTTAGGTATCTAAAGCATGTCCGACTACTATTAGAGGTTTGTTTTTCCTCTTATACACTATGTTTTTTTCTATGTTTGATATTATTGAAAATAATTATTTAATATATTACAGGATTATGTATTTCATTTAAATATGTTTTGATAATATTACATTCATGGAGGATCATTCATCACCATTATAAAAGTGGATAGATCAAGGATTCAAATGGCATAACTATCTGGTGATGATTTCCTATGGTTAGATTTTTTATGAATTACTAGTTCATAGTCTCGATATATTAGACCACATCCTCGAGAACGATTATATGTTTATTTTTATGGTCCATATCTACCATTTTCATAACAATTTTTAGTTTATATCTCATAATGGTATGACCCATGGCATTCATGGCGAGTGGGACTCTAGATCTATAAGTGCATAGCCTATTATTATTTTTGATGGAATGATCCAATTACTTTTTTGAGATATTTCCTATTTTTTTAATTATCATACGAGTAGATCACCACATTCAATGGGGATTCTTTTCCCCCTGGTCCACCATCATTTTTTTCAAGTGTTATCACTATAGAGGGATGTCATGTTCACAAATAAACTCATCCCATTTATGATTCATGTTTCTGTTCCGACAAATAACAAGGAATATAATTATCTAATTGATATTAAATTTCATATTATATATCCTAGTGTGTAACCCTTACCTACTTATGATATATTTCCCTTCAAATAAGTGTACTTTCTTCACTATTTTGTGATACATGCAACCATGAGTCTAGATGAAACATATAGTAGTATAAAATTATCAATTACCCATTGGATTTATGATTATTAATATAAAATAATAAATGAATAAAAATTAATCATTTTCACTTCTATTAAATGAATTCATCTGTTATCAATATATATTAAATGACAAAATTATATTTGAAACGTAGACATATGTATTTCTGAAAAAAAAAATTCACACATTGTGTTTTATTACTTATAAATTAATTTGATTGCTAAGCGTGAATGATATTAATTAAATTTATAGATTATATAATCAACTAAATTATTTAACAATCACATAATATTTTTTTCTTTTCATGAAATTTGAATATATATGATATTTTATTGTTACAAATATATTTTTCTAAAAATAATTTCACGTCTTGTATTTTTCACACATTTTATATTAGATTTTTAAAATTTACTGAAAATAAATCCTAAAAAAAGGATTCGATATTTGTAAAAAAAAATTCCAAATTTTTTATACATTTATCATCTAATTTTTTCAAGCTAAATAGTAACCATAATAATTTTTTTCACATCTAAAAGGTTAAGGGGTAAAATATGTTTAAAATTAGATGATAAGGATTTACGATTTCAATCACCTGTCCATT
Source organism: Viscum album (assembly GCA_963277665.1). Classification (NCBI taxonomy): domain Eukaryota; kingdom Viridiplantae; phylum Streptophyta; class Magnoliopsida; order Santalales; family Viscaceae; genus Viscum; species Viscum album. The sequence continues at coordinate 1,808,236,514 of OY728120.1, forward strand.
TATCCAATTTTTTCAAATTGATTCATCGATTTCCATAATGTAATATAATATATATAATCTTGGTGAAATTTCTCTTTTTACCACATTTATATTAATTTTAAATTAGAAAATAAATCAAAATATTACTCTCCTGGAATTAATATTTTATAAAAAGTTTATTATATATAAAAAGATGTTAATTTCAGTTCCAAAAATTCATTATAATGATAAATTAACCTTTTGTCATAGTAAATTATTTCTAGTTTATTGTTATTTAATAATTACTTTAAAGGATTTTGCATCAATACCATAATTTTTATTTACATAGTATAAATTAATATTAATGATTTATCAAATAATAATGGAAAATAAATATTGGTGAGTAATTATGTCCCAAATATTTTAATGGTTAATATATCAAGTTATAGTTTTGTTAACTATTATAATTGAATTCTACAAGTACATTTTTCAAATTAATGTCCAATTAAATTTAGTATTTTGAAAATTTCATTTATGATATTTTATAAAAATAATATTTTATTAATGAAAAAAAATGAAGTAGATGATTTGGAAATGATATAAATTTTTTTCAACCACATCCTTTTATGATACATCAGTCAACTTATATGTAAAATTATTACACAATAATAATGAAAAATATGCTACAACTATTAATTTAAAAAATGGTTGACTATGGGGTCAAAAAAATTTATATGGTTTCCAATGACAAAAAATAACATCTAAATTTATAATATTGATGATGTTCTAAACATAGAATATTAATCATTAAATATATACCCATTTTGAATCATTTTTCTTGAGAATAATCAATCATATATTTTTATCCAAATTCTATGTGTTCCTCTCCCCTCAATAATAATAAGGGAATTAATACCCTATTTTCCTCAAACCATTTGAGTTATTTAGAACATAAAATACATAGTATAATAATATAATATATTCATTATCCACATCATATATATATATATTGTTGTTTAATAAAATTCATCCTTTTAAGGATTAATGTGTAATCCTAAAGAGGATTCTCAATAAAGACATATAACTCATAACTGAGTGTTTACAAATTTATATATTATTATACCTCCTTTAAATATTTGTTATCTATTATAAAAAATTTATTTCAGTACAACTGGATCGAATATATGTTAGATTTATTTGGGGAAAAACAATTTCAACACTTTCCCATCATATTGTATATAAAATAATCTCTTGTGAATATGTATGAATTATTATATCCATGCAGTAGTGTAATTAATATTTCATCAATATATTTCATGTATTATATTAATGATGGATTCAATATTTTTATTTGATATTTATGATATAATTATTCTTTATGAATAATAGGATCTTTTCTACCTTCTTTCAATACCATCTGTTTGTCAACGATAACATCCATCGTGTGTACACATTGACTACCACCTTCATGAAAAGATGCTATTCAATTTTCATATTAATCTAGAATATATGTTAATAAGGATTTATTTGACTAATATAAATGATATATATGAAATAATATTTATTATATATAGGATAACTAATATACTTCTTTCCTCAATTCCATACAATGAAAATTGGATATAACATTCATGTGAACATATGACCTATCATCTTAGCGTACCTATTAATTAATTTTTTAAACATATATATTTTATTAATGAATTAAAATATTTATATTTAATTAATATATGTTCTATTGAAATCATTATTAAAATTATTATGGTTATTTAATAATGAAACATTTTAAAGGATCATGACTATCAATATAAACATGATGAAAAATGAAGTTTTTATCACCTTAAATGATGTTTTTATTAAAAATTGATAATATGGGTAATTATATGTTATATTTAAATAATTAATGGAAATAAATATTTTCATTTTTCCTATAATATATAATATATAATATATATTTATATTAATAGAGGTTTGAATGTGAATGAGGAATAATGATACTTGGTGTAGTAGATTTATGAATAAATTATATATTAATATTGAATGTTTATATTTGAATTTACATTAAGTAGATTAAATGATCCTTACCATATAAATTAAATTAATTCTCATATAATAATATAACTTTTTTATAACCCATTTCACCCTTCCCTTTTCTTCTCCTTATGTACCATAGAATCTAAAATAATATATTGAAGGATATATAACATTATTTCACTCATTTTTTGAAACTAACTACTCATCCCTAACTATGTTTTGATTAAATGTTTTAGATAATGATAATATTATTCCCAATTAATTGTTTAATGTTTTTCACCAATTATATACATTCTTATAAAATAATTAAAATGGATCTTTTTTCATTTTCTGAATAAGGTACTTCTGAATATTTATTGAAAATATGTATGTTAAATTTATTTAATGCATATTGGTAGAATTTTATTTCATGTCATCATGTAGAATAAATAATTTGATGTTTACATTACTTATACATATGTTTTTTCAATAAAACATTTGTCTATGATATTTTGGAAAATTTGATAATAAAAATAAGAAATTTAAAAAAGGGGGTTTATCAGGAAATATTATAGTGATTCTTTTAATTCAATTTAAATTTATTAGGAAACAAATTGACGATAAATATTATTTAATTGTGACATTATCCAATTATAAAATCATTATCCATTAACCATAAGGGGTTTTTATGTTCATTAAGAAACCCATTTAATTCCCATGTATTATATTATGATAAATTTTTTAACTAATTATGAAACCTATTTTCATTACATGGTTCATGGTATGATCATTTGATGAATGTTTTATTATATTATGTATCATATATATGTGGAAATTTTAATATGATTTGTAGGACAAGAAATAAATATCCCTCAAATAAATGTTGTAAATTTTTATATCTCTAGTATAAAAAGGGAAACAAGTCAATGTGCATGATCCAATATGGGAAACAAGTCGATGTGATTTATCACCAAATGAGAAACATGTGATGATACATGATCCTTTATTATATGGGAATTTTTTGTTACTACTCTAGTATTAATTGATGGTTTTAGTTTATAACATTGGAATATTAAATGGTTTTTATGCGTATCATTGGGACACAATTTTATTACATTAACATATGGTTTACTGTTTACTTTTGATATTTATTACTCGTATAATTTCGTCCATTTGAAAGGGATAATCTATAAATCAATAATGAAATTTAAAAGACATTATTTTTTTTGTATGAACAATTTATTGTATGTTCATGATCTAATAACCCTTTTTTGCATAATTATTTTTTATGACATTCTATTGGCATATACATTGATTACCCATACTAATATCATGAAGTCACTATTTCTTATAATTTCCATCCACTAGTTATGGAGAATGGTTGATTTAGGGAATGTTTATGATGAGTAATATATGGGAATATCAATATGGTAGATTTTGAATATCATTAATGAAATAAGAAGATAATAGTTCTACTCATTAATGACAGTAAAAATTTACATTCCTCGAGGATGAATTTGTTAAATGTTATGAATATTAATCAAAAATGATATTATATATATATATATATATTATGTGTGGGTATCTGTAATCATGGTCAAGGTATTAATTCATCCTATTTTATTACATTGGAATACTCTTATTTTCTATAAAAAGGAGTCATATAAAATCTATATAATTTGTACAGAATATCCAATGCTTAAAAAATTGACCATTATGAAAAAACATATATTTTTTAAGGATTGAAAATATATTATATCAACCCATATGAGACTGATTTCTTTATAATATTTTTCTATCATTTTTGTACCATCTATTAGGAATGAAAAAATGGTATATAATAAAAAGAATACATATGACATGGTATGTGAATTTTCAATTCGTTGTTTTTCTATTCAGTAATAGCAACACTCTTGTTGTATTTGTTGTGTCGATGAACACAATCATTCTTCAATATAGATTATATCATAATGTACTCAATGTATATGTATTAGACCAAGTATCATTTGGGTAATGTACATAGAATATTTAAATAATATCGCTTGTATGGTAATATTTCAATATGAAAATATTGGAATCAAAATCTGATGTTTCTAGGAAAAGATATATATGATAGTGGAAACTTAATACAACATAAAAATGTTTTCGGTGGGGTTGGATTGGTGGACACCCATAAATGTGTTTGAGATTTGAATATTCAAGGGATTAATAGGATATTATATGAGATTTTTTCAAGACTTCATAAAGATTATATTCTAGATAATAGCCTTGACACGAAGCTTTGTAAATTTTTAAATGAATGATTATTGTTAGGGATATTTTTAAGAACTGAATGTGAGGATGTATTCACTACTAGTTATTATTCATCCAGTATAGGTTTGGGATTTGATTATTTTTTACGATGCCATGTTTAAGGGATTGAGGGGTGTCTTGATGCAAGGAATATTTTTGTGGCCTATTGATCCCGCTAATTATTACATTACGAGAATAACTAACCATCTGCTGACCATGAAGGGGAATATTTTATGAATTATCTCAATATTTAGTTCTAATATCTCTTTTTTAAATTGTTCATGTTATATTTTATTTATAACATCCTAGGTAAACTTTTTTACTCAGAGGGATATGAAATTTATTCCAATACTCTGAGTCTCATATATTTAGATGTCAGATCTGGATATTTATTATAATCATTTGTAGGAGAATGTGGTGTCCAACACATTGAGTTTGATTTTACTAGTTAAACAATTGAATGAATAAAAATAGATTTGGTGACTAATTGTTTTATTTGTTTTCTTATGTTATGTATTGGAAAAATAAATCAAGTAGGTATTCATATATTTAGATAAGGTTGATTAATAATTTGGATATTGAATTTGGATAAAAATTGTATAAGAAACATAAATCCCACATTTTAGTAAAATACAACATTTTAGGGATTCCTTAGGTGATTGTCCTTGGATTCATGCTGGAAAATTTTATTTCCAAGGTGGTTATATCATTCTGGTATCATTGAGGAAGGAGTGTATAGATAGTGAAAACCCGTATAGATGATATTTAAACCAATGAAATACCATGATGTATCCAGTTATGAGACATTGTTATTCAGGTTTTTGAGATGAGGTGATCTATTGATGATTTGTGTCACTATGATTTATCTTCAAGAAGACTAATGTAAAGAACTAGATGATGGTATTATTGTTCTATTATGTTCAAAATATGTTATTGATGTGGGTTGAAATCTCTATAAACCTTATTTTCAATTTTATGTGTACTCCATATAGGAGGTATTTTTTCATTTGTAATTAATTGTTTTGTGAAACTGACTATTTTCAATCCAATTAAGGAGGTGATTTTTGTAGAGGAACTCATATTATGGTATGTGAGAGAGATTATTAATCTCCATGTTATTCATTATATTATTGAACATCTATGGTAACAAAATTTTAAATATTATTTATTGAATTTTTTTTATAGGTGTTAAGTAACATTTTAATATTAGTAATACTTTATAATCATTAAATGGATGGGATGATCGAGTGATCATTTCATAATATTGATGAATGTTTTTGTGAAGGCATGAAAGATTTTAGTAGTTCATTAGAATATAGTAACACCAGATGATTTTAGGTTATCTATATATTTACATTAAACAAAATCTCTAGAATAAATATCACCCAACACCCAACATAAATTAAATATTAAATATTAATTTGTGATCATCATAACCATTCCATTAAATTGGTAGGAACGAATATTATTAACAAAAGTGTGAAATATATAATTCTATCTATAATATATAATGTAGTAAAATATTATTAATAGTTAATGATATAATGGATATTTTTATATTAAATATTCATTAATTCCTTTTCATATTAATATAATAGATTTGATTGTAGCATGACTAGAACAAATCTAGTAGTAGGCATAAAAAGATTAATTCTTTATAAAGGCATTTTTGTTTCCCTCAAATGGAAATTTTTTTTGAAAATTATTTCAATAAATTTTTAAAAGTTATTTGATAAAATAAATTTAATTTTTAAAATATTATATTAATAATTAACTCTGGGTGAGTTTTTGGTAATTTTTTAAAAATATTTATATTATAGTTAATAGTTAAAAATTAAGATTTTTATTTAAAACTATATTTTTAATTGAACCATTAAAAAGATATATTTTATTTTTTAGTAATATTATATTATTATGATTCTAATATTTATAACACGTATCAATTTTATTTCTTAATTTTGCATAAAAGAGTTTTTATATTTAAATGAATATTTATCTTAAAAACCATTTTTCATTATGTTATATTGGTTTAATTTTAATTTAAAATATTCCTCTTATATATATTTATTCAATAAATATAATATCCATATTTATTTATAATAGGTTAAAAGATTATTAGACATTCCCATTTATTTTCCATTCATATGAAAAATGATTTTGGTAATTTATATTACCACAGTTCTGGTTAAATAATGTAATTAATGTATAAATACTATTATATGGAATAAAAAATACCCTAACACTTCTTAAAATTTTATATTATGAGTATGATTAGATATAAATAAGTCATGGGTAGAATTTATGAATATTTAGATCCACATAGTATATTTTAATCTATTTATAGTTTTTTATTTAAAATATGGTCAAACTACTAACACTTTTGTTTCTAAATAGTATAGAAATTTTGACATAAGATTTTATTTAGGATTTAATTGACAAAAAATAGTAACCCAAAATATAAATGATTTATAATTTTCATGGTAAATTATTTATAATATTTAGGAAATAACTATTTACCTTTAAATCATTCAAAATAATGATGTAATAATTATTTAATTAATGTAAAAATCAATTATATGTTATTAATAAAAATGATAAGAAGCATTAAATTTTTAAAACACTTGTCTACAAATTATTTAATGATCAATTTTCCCAATTTAAATCATTTTTCTGATTTATGGCATTTTTTTGTTAATATGAAGTGTTTATGGACCTTATAGAATTTTATTTAATTAAAAGTCCTACATGTCATCATACTATTTTAAATAAGAATAATATCTGTAATATTGTATTATCTAAATGATATGTTATAACATTAAAATTATTTGAAAATAAAAAATATTTTTATATATCTAGGAATGTTACTATAAAATTTAATAATTATAAAATTACCATTAAGGCTTACCTAATAATGATGCAATTGTTATTAAAGTTAATGTCATAATCAAATAAATGATATTAAAAACAACAACGGAATATATTTTTATATAATTAAACTGATTTGATAATTTTATATAGTACTTTGACCTTTATTGGATATAATAAAATAATTGGATCTAATTACACTATTTTTATTTGGTTCTTAATATAATAATAATTATTTGTATCAAATTTGACATTAATGATATTTTATGTATATAATATATTATTAAATTATTTATAGTCCTAAAAATTTAAATCAGAGAAATGGGGATAAAATATGGTCTACAATATCATATATTATTCATTTATACTCCCTTTTATTATATTTGATCCTATAACATAGTTATTATATTTTATTATTTTTTGAAATTACAGAAGTGACTCTCATGGAAATTATAAAAAAGATCATCCTCTCTCACTTATTCACGCCACATTAGGCCATATATCTCTTCAAAAAAATATCTATTTATCTTACCAATATATTTTCCTTGTTAATGAGGTCTTTTTCTTCTAAAAATAACATACATTGATCACATAATAAGATTTCTAAGGGAAGTTTTCCAAATTAAAGGTAATAGTATTTACCAAATCAATCACGATTATTCTATATTCTAGTTCCTCATAATGTGAATGTTCCAATAAAATGTAAAAAATTATGTATTATATATAAATTTTTTACTTATTATATTTATGTGACTGACATATTCATATTTTAGTCATCAAATGAAAAATGAAAGCACCGAACGTACATACGTACGGCTTATTATGTCCAGATCATACAGTAATTTTTTTCATCCTAACAATACATGAATGTTTATAATTATTGAAATAATTGAAATATACAAAATAATCAAGAAAGTTTATAAAATCATAACATTTATTATATACTCTAATTCGTTACCATTACACCGATTAATGGAATTATATCATTGTTCGTGCATACGCACAACCAACTCTCTCGGGGATGTGATTCAATTCCTTTCACATGTACATTGTTAAATAATGGTAACAAAATTGTAAAAAATTATTAGGAATTATAATTATAAGGATTTTATAATAATTTTTATTATGGAACTATATCATATTTTCATGAACTAAGACCAATAAGACCAATCATGTATATGTAAATGAAGTAGTTGACAACCCAATTGAGCATAATAACAAAATAGTATTAAAAAAATGTGATAAAATGAAATAATATGTTCATAATGAGATATCATAAATATGAATACATTTATATAAAATATTAATTAAATTCTACAAACCATTATATTGGAGGTTATCATACTCACCCATAAATAGAGTTTTCTGGAAACAGTATCTCATTTCACATTAACTTCATCATTGTATTCCTTATTTATGACTTCTTTATTTTTTTGATGTATATCCCTTTTCACAAATTATATCGTTAATATATTTATATTCAATATATAAAATTTTTCAATAGATCTTTATTAATTTAATGGGGCATACAATTTGACTAAATACATTGTTTTAAGGGACATCATAACCATACTTCTATTCTCATGGTTAAACTTCTACTTTATTGATTATTTCATTCTATGATTATGTGAAAAGTACTTGTAGACACATAATTATGAATTTAAACTAGTATTATGTGAATTTATTATGGATACAAAAAAAATTTCATCTCATTAATGCTAACATAAATTATATGATATTTTTAATGGACTTCATCTGAATTTTAATATTTTGAATAATATTTCTTTGATATTCACCTATATTCTATTAGAAGGTGTTTATAACCACCTAATTCTATGTTATATCCAGATTTTATTTAAACTCGTGATATTTATTGTATTGGTAAAGGATATTCATTCGAGGGACAAAACAGTTTCCAAAATAAGATTATTTTCTAACTACAGATGTAAACTACCTTGGTGATATATCATGAGAGTTATTATCTCAAAGATATACAAGGATAGTTCAGGGGGTTCATCGATAAAATAAAAAATATCATGAGGATATATCATGAGAGTACGTATCTTGAGGAAATATTCTGATAGTTATTTGTCTTCTACCCAAGTTATAAAATATATATCAATGATAGATATTGGAAATAATTATCTTTAGAATAAGGCATGATAAATCATAAAAATAAAATTATGAATTGATTCACTATTTTTATTCCATTTTATTAGTTGATTAGATATAATTTTTATTTTCAATATCCAATCTCATGTAATTATTTATATATAATTATTTGTTCATAATTTATTCAGGCCATATTATTTTCATGTTATTGATATATGGATTTTATTATCATTTATTTACATTTACATGTTGATTATTATTATTGATTAATTATAGAAACATCCAAGCATGACCCATACTGATAATATTTTTCACACTTATTTTGACTCATTTCCGTAGGTTTTCATTTGGAGATCCTTGAATTATTTATCAATGATTATGTTTGTCTATTTTATGTATGGTATTGTTATTATTTTCATCCTGTAAAATTAGTTTCATGTATTCAATTTTTATTCCAAAACTAAAAATTGATCATTCCTATTTTATTTTAATATTTAATCTTAAAAAATTGAATAATGTAAGCCATAGAGAAAGATACATGGTTTGGGGGCAATACATTTGGTATCAAAGGATGATTAGAAAAAACATTGTGAACTAGATTTCAGAAAATGTATATTAAGGAAAATAACCCAATATAGACATTGAGATCAAGTATATACGAACATCCAAATTTTTTTTAATGATTATGAAATTAGTTATGTATAAATTTAACAATTCACATTATATTTTATTATATGTATATAATTATTAATTCTTTATAATTTTATAAGCCATTATAATATTTCAAATTGTTTAGAAATGGAAGATTGAATGAAGTGGGGTTTCAATACTTGTAACCAACGTAGAGATTAATATACCGAGGAACATGATAAAAATGTATTAGAACTGAGAATATTATGGCTATATTAGGTTAACATAATCAAGGTTGTAAAAATCACATAGATTGTATGGAGAACATTTCTCACATCAATATTCTCATATGTTGGAACCCTTTTTGTGGTAGAGGCTCCCATTATTTAGCGAGTCTACATATATAATGGAATTAGAGAAATTGATATTGTATTTTGATAAAATATTTATTGAATTTACTGTAATTAAAAGGAAATGTTTACACATTTAGTTTATTATCAAAATAGTGATGCTGATCATTGATGGACTTTAATTTAGAATACTAGTGAGGAATGATAAATAGAACTCATGGAATGGAACAATTTTAAGGACAAGTTATTTGAAAAATATATACCTCTAAGGAAAAAATTATATTAATATAGTTTTATTAATTTAAAATAAAACAGGATGAAGAATGTGTTGTGGAGTATAAAACTACATTTACAAGGAGAGAAATATTTTATAATGATTACACAACTATCAAAGAATTCAACATTGACCATTAATTTTAAGTAATTAAGTCATGAATCCCCAAAAAACCGTCCCCGAAAACATATTCCTCATATGATGAAATAGTTTCGTGTTCTAACAAGAAAGATAAATAATTCTCAATGAAATATGATTTCAATGGGAAGGATGAGAATAATAGGGTAGGTAAGGAAATCTGGAATAAATGGATAAGGGAGAAAGGATTATAACACATGTGATAACTATTGAATGAATAATTCTATGAAATCCATGAATGGATTGGGACTACATTATAAATATAGATAAAAGGGTCACCATAAAAAATAAATGGGAAGAAAGAAATGAAAATTATTTAGTGTTTCAAATATAGTTATATATGCCCCTATAATGTCCCCATGCCTTAAAGGAAATATAATTAAGAAGATGTTGAGGGAATAAGGTCATGATTATGCTATTGATACACCTGATGTTTTTTATTAATATTATTGATTATTTCATTCCATACAATATGTTTTAAAATTAATTTATAAAGGATATTCTCAAGAAAATAATTATAAAAGATAAATGGATTATATTGAAGAACATATTCCTTCAGTATATTATGTATATAACATGTAACCAAGAGAAGTTATTCAATTGTAATTATAACTTTTAGAGAAAATATTATTTTCAGAAAATAACATTAATATATACAATATAGATAGATAATAATAAAAATGAAATTTTTACTCGATAAAAGTTGTGATTATGAAAGTGGTTAGCGATTTGATGATAAATGATATTCTATCATGGTTCACTAAATTTTTGTATTTATGGAATGGATTCAACAACACAACATCTTATTTTTGGAATGATTTTTCATCCCATTATGTTTTCATTATTATCAATTTATTTACATATTTTTATATGACATGAAGAGAAAAATTCTATTGTTTGGAGAATGTAATGTTAATTTAATTTTATAATATTTATTAAACATTCTACAAAATTTTTTAACAATGAATTTTATCATATATATATTTTGTTTCAGACATATGATTAAGTACTCATTGAATATATAATTTTGAAATATTATAATTAGTTCTAGTTAATAACATTTACTAACCATTTTAGTTTTAGTAAACATTTAAAGGCTAAATGAATGTGTGGTGGATCATGTGATTCATTTAATTGATTTAGTCATGAAAATTTAATCTTTAATATCTATTTATAAATGTAAGAGATGAATTGAAAATAGTTCGATGCACAAAATGAATGATAATATTCTTATTACAAGGAAAGAAAACATTATGTTTATTTTATTAACAACTTCTCTTGATAGTAAAAGTGGTCCTCCAAAATAGAAATATATTTTTGGAATAATAAATTCATCCATTTACTTTATGTTTGGATAAAAAATTTCTCTTAAATAACAATATATTTATGGTTGAATGATGGTCAGATTTCTATTTATAATCTTCTCTATCACTTCCAGTAAGAAAAAAATGTTTATATTTATCTTTAATATAATGTTTTCACATTAAACCAATATTATCCTATTCAAAAGAATAATTTTGTGAAGAAAAATTCATTTTTCATTACATGTTATTAATATGTTGTTTTATTAACACTATTTAGTGTTTGGGTTTCCGAAAATGGAATCAACATTTGTTTTTCAAAGTGAAATTTCAAATTATGATGACAATATTTATTAAAGGATAACAGAATGTAAAATTCCATGTCTTTATAATATGTATTTTTTGTATTTTTAATGTATTTGATATATTAGGTGTCATAAAACACCCATTTTTATTGAAAAATGAAATATTTTTCTCTTATCTTTATAAATTATCTGTTAGAATGGATGGAATGAATAGAACTAACAAAATTATGAAAATTATAATTATCTAACTTTGTATTAAGTAAATAAATAATTTATATTAAAGAATGATATAAAATAAAATTATAAAATATATATATATAATAAGATTTTATTTCATTTATAAAATATATTTTATAGGAAAAAGATTTGACCAAGTTCAATTTTACCCCTCAAATGTAGTTTTCATTCAAAATGATGTTTTCCTACCTCAAAATGGTGTCTTTATTAAAATTAAATATTGATACATAAAGAATATTTTTCAACGTATTTTAATATATTAAGGTTAAAATTATATTGGGGTGAATTTTTGGTGTTTATCGAAATATATTTATTTTATATTGAATAGAGAAAAATATTGTGTTTTATTTAAAACTGTAATTTAATTTAAACCATTGATATGCTAAACATATTATATTTTAAAAGTATAATTATTAATATTATATTTTTATTTATCCAATTATGTTAATTGGAATACATTTTATAATTTAATTTATTAAAAAACCATTTCATATAATTGAAATATCATTTCTAAAAACTTTTTTTCATTCATTTTTTGAAGTATAATTTTAAATTAATTTATACCACATCAGTGTTTTGAATTTTAAAAAATTTATTTGATATTTGGAATCATTATTCTAATATTTAATAATGAAATTTGTTTTTAATCAATATGAATAGAATCCTTGGAATTTTTTCCCCAATTATATGAAAATTAGGTAATGTAGGTTAAAAATAATATTTTGTGGAATAAAATATTACCCTATTAGTTGTTACAATCTTATTGGAGCAATCTATTTTGTCCATAATCACATATATTATTAATTTAGGTATTTTTTGAGCCACATTGTTTATTTTATGACCCTTATAGTATTTTATTTAAATTAAGGTCAAACTATTTGAATCGTAAATAGTATACAATTTTAAATATCTAGTTTTCGGAAGAAAATATCTTCCTAGTTTATTTATTAGAATGTTACAAGATCTACCTTCATTATGGTAAATTTTTTTAATTAATATGTAATAAATAATTATATTAGTTTCATTCACTATAGTTATTCAATAATTATTTAATTAATGGAATAATTACTAAAAAAATATGAATTAAAATCATATTGATAACTAAATTAGATAAGAACTTGAATAAATTATAATAATGGATTTAATTTTATTAACCCATTAAATTTTCAAAATTATGGACCTTTTTCATATTATGTGGTTATCCCATATAGAGAATTCAAAATATTTCAATGAAAAACATGTCAAAGAATTATTTTTATTATGTATAATATTTACATTGTAGTATAATACATTATCATTTTTAGACCATAAATCATCATTGGAAATCTAAAATAAATTTATAAATCATATAAAATTATTTAAATTGTTTTAGGAATTAAATAATGACCCAAAATAGTTACATAATGCTGATACATTTAGTTATAAATTTATGAAAAAATAGTTAAATAATACCAAAATTAACAATGTTAAAATAATTTGAGATAATTAATATAATTATTGAATTATTAAGAGAACTAAGACATGTCTATTATTTAATAATGTAATTATTTGTAATTAAATCATTGTTTTTATTTTTTAATATCATATTAATGAATATTATAAAATTTGACGATATTAATATTCCATGTCTATAATATTGTATTATATTATTTACAAATAAAAATATTAAATAAAGAAAAATGTGATAATATATGGTATCATGTATTATCCCATGTTCATTTTTAGTGCATTTTATAATATTTGAATCTGGAATAGAATTATTATTATTTATTCTTTTGAGAAATTCCAATACTGCCCCTCATCTAAATTATAAAATGGAACATCCCACCTCACTTGTTCAAAAAAAATTGATCCATTTTTATTAACCCATCCATGTCCATTCCTCTTAACATCATCCTAAAATATGATCTAGAAGACATTTTCTCCTAAAAATAACACTCATAGACCTCTTCACAATAAATCTAAAAGAATCATTTAAATAAGTGGTGACCTTGTTTTCCCACTCATTCAAGTTCATTTCTTATTCTTTTTCTTCTTCATGTGTTTCATAAATTATAAAATAATAAATCCATTACTATATATAATTGGGGATGTTTTTATAATTAATGGAGAACAATATTTTTCCTTATATCCATCCTATAAAGAACTAATGTGTTTTGTGTGCATTCGACGAACATACCATCTCCACACATGAGTTTAAGTTGGTTTCAATCATGAAATTACATTGATAGTAACCATGATGGAAATAATAGATATATACGATAAGTATGACATAATATATATTTTTTAAATTTATAATATCATCAATTTACTTTTTATTACAACCATTAAAGGAATGATATCATCACTCTTTTTTAAGTCCGACTTAATATATAAAAAATGGTATGTGATTAATTTCTAGTGTTCTATATTCATGAATCATTATCAGCTATATTAATTGATTATGTATGAAATATATAAAAATATAAACAAAAACAATATTATGGAACTATATTCTAAGCCCAGTAACCTAAACTTATGTGATAAAAAATTCATAGGAATATGATGTAATTTTCCTCTATAACAAGATTAACAATGAAATATTATTAATAAACGGGTGACAAAATTAAATTATAATATAATATCAGATATCATATAGATTAATATATTTCTATAATAAATTCTTAACTTTCATAATACTATTATATTGTATCTGAATGTACACACCACTAATGCGAATTATGTGGTAGTTATTTCCTTTCTCACTTTTATTTCTATGAGATATTCTGTATCCATCAGAAATTTATTTTATATAATGTAAATCCAAATTTATAAATTATATCATGAATCAATTTATCTTTATTATATTAAAATTTTCACATGATGAATATTAATATTAGTGGGATTAAAATTTGATTTATTATAATGTGGTATGGGATTTATTAACTCAATTTTGTTTCATTATGTTAATCATCAACATTATTTTTTATGAAATTATAATATTAATGGAAAACTTTATTTTGATTACCTAGTGACATATTGAACTTTTTTTTGTTTATTTAAAAATAACACAAATAATAATTTCAATTTATTAATACTCACTTCAAATATATGCTCATCATAAGGGACATTATCTCTATTGTCATTTGGGAAGTCATATTTTGATGTTACAAATATATAATATTTTTTGAGGTGTCTATAATTACCCTTCAACATTATATATTGTGAATTTATTGAATCTCATGACATTTACAGTTTGGTTAAATATTATTCATTCAAGAGAGAAATTAGATATGTAATTCATATTGGATTGAAAAATCATATTTAAACTTTCCTAAGGATAGAATTTGATTATAACTATCCTGATGATAGTTCTTGAATTTTCAAGGGTTTATCCAAAAAAATTATATTATTTTGATGATATATCATAAAGGTATTTAATTTGAGGAAATATAATGATTTTTTAGTGGATTCAAACCACATTAGTAAACTATCTTGTAGATAGATATCGAATTTAACTATCACGAGGATTGAAAATGATAGATCTAACATCTAAATTTACACATTTCATAATTATAGATATTGTAAGTTATTAATATATTGGTTATAAAACCCTTTCTAATGTTTCAATCTCATGTAATTATTTATATGTCATTATTTGATCATATTTTAGTCATTACATCATTTGATCATGTTATTGATAACTGTAATGTGTGCCAAGATCTATAAAATTAAATTTATTTTATTATTATTTCATTTTAGTTTCAAATATATAAGACCATTAAAAATCATTAAATATCTCACTTTTTATATTTTCGTGCCCTAGGTTATTAATAATAGATATTTGAATACTTTTTAAAGGATGATGTTTATCATCTTTTGGTATGTATTAGTTATTATTTTTCCCCAATGTAAAATTGATTTCACATATGTATTCAAGACTATAACACTACTAAATTGATCAGTACTTTTGGATTTGAATCCTAAATCAATTCCAATGTAATAAATAATGTATCGGTTCGGGTCCGCTGGGGTCAGGACTGTTGAAAAAATCACCATCCTTTAATTAAATTTTACTATAACATTAATTATTAATTATTGATAAAAATGGTTCCATGTATAGTGTTTGATGGGTTTCTATGTTGATATCCACTGTATTGGGTGAATTTGAGAGAATGAACATTTGTTGGTAGATCCACAGTCATCATTGGAAAAAATTTGTTTTTGAACAAAAATATTATTTTTATTCCTCAATGAAATCAATATTATTATGCATTCCATTATTCAAACTCATTATATTTTTGTGTTGGTGATTTGGTATTTCACTATGTTTCCCCTCTCAGGTTTTAATTTTAATTTTGAAATCACCGTATTTTAGAAAAAAAGTGGTTTTTATCCCTTTTGATGTCATATAACATCTTATAAGGATGTTTTATCGGTTATAATTTCCTATTCAATAGATATTGATTTAGGAAGTTTTTTAGTTTTACCAATTATCTATGTTTAAAATAAAATCATCATATGTTCCTAAAATGGAATATTTTCACAATGAACATGGTACCTTTGTGGTTGAGAATCAGGTTGCGGTGATAGATCTCCCAAATTTGGTAATAAATGAAAATTTAATTCTTTTATTCATTTTACATTGTATGTGAATATGGTATAGCCATAAAATTTTTCAATATTAATTTTTGATGTGTATATAATAAGCATCTCTTTATATAAGTCAATAATCCAGAGTTCTTTCTCAGGGAGAAATTTAATATGGTGGGGAATATTATAATTTCGTCAGAGTAGTGGATATGTTATAATTTGATCCTAGTTTATCTATTGATATATTTTTTGATTTATTAAGTGTTGATGGTTTAAATTTTATAGATTTGGAGAAAAAAAAATAAAGGCTCACAATTTAGGTTCATTGTTAGTAGTAACCATTTAGTAAAAATTGTATATTGAATAGATGATATCCAATGGTTCTTAAGGGTTTTATAATAGATAAATGATTGTTTTAGTGATCCATGCAGACCATATGTGTGTATGGGTGTTTTTATAGAGGTGTACCTTTGATTGAGAAAGGTCTTAAAACCCATTTGGATCTCCCCAGGTAGCCACACACCACAACCTTTTCAAATCATATAGGGATTTTAATGTTTGTGCTCATATTGATTAACCAATTTTCCAATTCATGAACCATGATCTAAACCAGATAAATGTTGGAATTTACTTATTGCAACATTGTTTGTGAAATGTATAATAACCTATTCATAATTCAAAGGGTAGAACAATCCTCTTATCAACAATCTATTGGCATATCCCCATTCTTCGATGGTAATTACACATCATTATTTGTCGATATCTTCTTGTAATATTACTTTTATCTTAAATTCACCCTTCCTATATATCGTCATTTTCACTAATCCCTTTTAGTATGGGAACCCAATTGGTCTATGAATTATATTTATGTGGGAATAATTATATATTTATGATGTTTGTTATGCTTCTATTATTAATGGGATATAATCAATTCAATTTTAATCTCTATTTCGATTAAATATTAATTTTACTATGATGATGATGTAGGTGTCTATATACATTGATAATAACATATAAAATATTAAATTTTATTTTTAGTTACATAGATCTTGTTTGAGAAACTAATTGACTAATTACATCTTGCCTTAAAAATGTGTTCTTAAAAATAATTTTATTTATAAATATTATGTCCATTATTCCTTTTTAAATGTATCAATATGAATTTTAATCAAATTTGTATTTTTATGTATTTGAGTGGTGATTCACTAAAATTAAATTGATTTTATATGGTGATAATTCTTTTCATCAAATGTTTTTTAATGTAATTTATCATTTGGAAATTTGGGTTCATCCGTTATGGACATATGGATAATATAGTGAGTAAGAACATATGGGTTATTATTTAAATTTATATAGTCTATTTAATGAATCGATATTACAAGGATTAGAATTATTTATTGCTTTTTATGACATCACATGTTAGAATATTTATTGAACTAGGTTGTGTCCCCCTTTTTTGATTAATATATGCTGGTATTATTTCATTTTTGGATTCTCACATATTATTATGTAGTGTATCAATGGATTATATTCCTTATGGTTATATTTTTTCATTCATGTAAAATAAATACTAATATATAATATAAATATGAAATGATTTTATGAAAATAAAAAACTATTTTTGTGAATGGGTTTTCATTTCTATTTTCGTTACAATAACTTTTTTGATTATAATGATTAAATGATTTGTTTCATATAAATATTTTATATTTTATATTTTATTTTGGTGTCAAACTATGATTTAATACTAATTTTTTTGTCATTAGATGTTTTCAGACTTGAATATTGAAGGCTATAATATATTTAACGACATATTTATTTTTCTAACAACACATGGATTTCATGAACTCCTTTTAGAGATATACTGGCGTAGATGATTGTTCACATTTATACATGTATTTTATCTTGTTTTTTTATTTTCATTTCTTATCTTGTCATGAAATAAAATTACTCATGGTTGTTTACAATTCATTTTATGTTTACAATTTTTTTATCGTCATTTGGTTATATATGAGGCCTATTTGTTTATTGTTTTGACCATCACCATAGGGAAGACCATATCTGGTGATGTAATATGTAATACCAGTTTGGTTCGAAAAACGAGAAATTATAAAAAAACACATTTTAGAATTTTAATATTTAAAAATGGATTATAGATTTTGAATATGAATAATTAGAATATTTTAGTAGGTTCAAGATAATATTTAGTGATAATGAATATTAAAAATTGAAAAACAAATTAACACGATTAAGGTTATTTATTTAAATGTGGCTCAACAAAGAGATAAGGATATATATTCCTTAAAAAATTATTATTTTTCAATGGTAAAATACATATTGATTTTATATTATACTAAATTTTAATATTATACCATTGTAAGTGACATGAAATCTAAATGGACCATTCATTATTGAAATACATTATGTAATTCAATGAGTCACCCTGACCTCACTTATAAAGGGATCCAGTAATCCTATATTATTCATCAATTTGATCCTTATAACATATTGGAGGATACACTGAAACCTTCATAGAATCATTCCCATCATCCAAGATCCTTCTTATTCCCCTATTTCAATCCGAATGTGGATTAATCATTATGAAAATTGAGTTCTCTTAATGAATATTTATAAATATTCCCAATTATCATTCAATTTAATATCTTATAATTCCTTCAATAATCCAATTAGATACATCATTATATGATGAATATAATACAATAAATACTTTCAAATTTATTATTATTATTATTTAAAAACCATATATTACATATTTTAAATCTTATGAATGATAAAAGTATCATTTATGCATATGTGTAAAGTACCAACTCCATATAGAGATACGATTAAATTCCCATCACTAAATTTAATAAATAGTAACTAGGATGTATTTAGCATTTATATATGATCTAACGAACTGAATTATTATTTTATAGTTATTAGAACGTATCTACCATCTTATTATCCCATCCATTAATAAATGACAACATCTCTTGTGAGTATGTGTGGATTACCACCAATATGAAGGAATGTGATTTTCTTTCCATTTACAAATTACATGGATTGTAATGAAGATATATTTAAATAATATATATGACATTTTATAGTAAATAATCTTGAAAATGGAGTTATTATTTACAATTATTTTTTTCAATCCAAATAAAAGTTGATAGATCTCACATGCATATGTAAGGATTATCATATCCATAATGTAATGAAACCAATTTTCCATCACCATATTATATATATGATTATAATTGTTTACATGATTAATTTATAATATTATAATTTAATGATTATGATTCTTGATAATATAGGACCACGATCAATGTGAAGGGATAATAACCATTTAATTGAATCATACATGAAAAATAAAATTAGGATCCTTGGAAATCTGGAATTTAATAAATAATTATAAAAAAGGGGTTCTAAAATGTCATAAGTATACTATATATGATATTATATATATTTCATTGATTTTATAAGTGAGTTTTAATATATTTAAATATATAATATTCAATGATATATAATATATAATTGACGTTTAAAAAAGGATAAGGGGTTCATTATCGAAAATGTAAATAACTAGAGATATGATAATGATATACAACATGTTTTATTTATAATTCTATAAATACATCCCTATTATACTGTTGTATAATGATTACCTTACATTTAATAATTTTTAGTCTTTCATTCCATTTCCATTCCTTTATAGGGTATTAAATCAATGATTATAAAAGTGGTAAGGGTTCTTAATCTAAATACTATATTATTGGGACATAGTTAATATTATAAACATAATATCGTTTTTAAGACTTATATTCTTATAAATTGATAATTAATTTCCTATTTTATTTTGAACTCAGTGAATTTAATTTTTAAATAAAAAATATTTCACATGTATTATTTTTATTTGACAATTGTCTATGTGGTATGGGACTACCATACAAATTTGAATTATTTGGGAAATATGTTATGTTATATAAAAAATTTATTTTTTAGGTGTATATAATACCCCTAAGTCATTATTTAATATTAATATCCCCATAGTTATGTTTTATAATTTTAGACAAGATGTTATTTCATTCATGTGGGTTTTAAATCAAATTTTACCAAAGTAGTTAGAGTTTTCCCATTGCAATCTCATTTATATATGGATTTTATATGCATAAATTTTCAATGATAAAATATTATTATTTATATCTCTTTGATATTTGTATTTTATTGTCATGTATATATATATTTAAATTAAATTTCATTATATAAATTTGATCCATCTATGTACTCAAAATTTTGAATGAGTGACTTTATAAGAAAATAACATTGTTTTTTCATATAATTTGGGAAATTATTTCTAACATGATTATATATTATCATAAAAATGATTTATATAAAGATTTCATATTTCTAAATTGATTTTATAATTTAATTTGTCGAAATAATTAAATATCTATAATTTATTAAATGGAATATTATTTTAAATTTCTAAATGAGGTATATATGTATTTTGGTAAAAGAACATGGATGGAATAATTGTTTTTACATAAACCACATGAAAAATTTACTATAATAATTAATAGAAATTCATTTGATTTTTTATAACATGTTTTCACAGTTCTATTAAAATAAAAGGTTTTCTGTAATATTTGTAAAATTTTATAAATTTTAAATAAGTTATTTCATTAGAAAATGGATATTTTCCTCATCGAATATTTTGGTGATCATTAAAATGTATTTTCATATATACAAAAATCATTTGATGTTTCTTATTCCTTATGTGAGATATGATGCATAATTTCAATTTTTTAATTATATAAATGTTTCGTTTCTACGATGATGATATATTTAATAAAATAATTTTCTTTAAATCGATTATGTTATAATGATATGATAAAATATTTCATGATATTGTTTCACACATGTGATTGCATTATTATTATGTGTTTGGTGGTTCAGTTATAACCCTATAATTAAATGGGTAGTGATAAATGTTTTGGGATAAAAAAAGTACCTATTTGGTTATCTGAATCCCAAACTAGGTTACATTAGAGGTTATCCAAAGTCATAACTATGTTAAAGGGTTGTTATCCCAAGACACAAATTTGTTAAATATCTAGATTGTTATGCTAAAAATATTATTTATATTATATATATTATTATAAAAACTATACCACAATATTTTTTCATGATATTATGAAAATATTTTTATATATTTTCCCATTTTCCCTAATTCATTATGATTTTTTTTAAATTCCCATAATAATCTCACAAAAAAAAATTATATGCATAGAAGGTTGTGATTTTAATATACCATGTACAAATTAAAAAACCATTATATATATTCTCTTACTAAATATGATCATTGATTAAAATATCTCTGGTTTATCCTTTTGGATTATTTGAACTCACTTTTTTTTATTTTTCTTTTCCTTATAACAAGTATTCATTTTATTTTAATTTTTTGTCTAATTTTTTTTGTAGTTTTGATAATGATAGTGGGAGATGAGTTAGAATTTATGTACATGTTTTTTTTGTGACCACATTTCCAAAGAAAATAAACCACAACAAGTTTGGTAAGGAACAAAATTTTATGAAATGGATATTTATCTAATAGGTTTTAAAACATATTTATTGAGTTTTTGGGATTACTAAATATTTAATATATATATATATATGAAATTTTATATCCCTAAATATATTTCACATCAAGGTAATGAATCCACTATGGAATACTGAAATGTGTAAAATGAAATTCTAACAAAAACCATAACGCATCTATGTAATCTTGTATGAAGGAAACTATTTAGTCGTCACCTATAGGTTATATAGATATCAATACTTTTCTATAGAAAAATTTTAAATAATAGGATTTTAAGAGGAGTGTATGGATATGATCTGGTAGTACTAGGGTTGTGATAGTATTTTATATGATATCCAATATCCATTTTGGTCACGTAAAAGTGTAATATGAAATGTTTTATTTTTAAAGACCCCTGAGCACTAATTTATTCATTACAGATCATATATATAAAATAATATATCTGTAAAAAGTATTCCACAAATCATAGTGAATATTTTATATAAAAAGGAAGAATCTTCTCATTGGGTTTTTATTACTGTGTTCTGTTCACAAAAATAAATTACATGTAATTACCATGACACCAGTCACATATTATATGTGGCCACTATATTACATGAGAATAGATATAGATTATCAGATCCAAAAGGTGAAAACAATTATGTATTATTGGAGGTCCATATACATACATGATTACCATTTCACCGAGGATAAAAAATAAAAAACATATAAATGAAAAAAAATCATCATCCTTGAACCCAATAATTGAATTCCACTTCATATCACAGGGAAAGGAATAGAAAAACTTGTGATATCACACAATTAGTAACGACTATATATGGTGAAATCAATAATTAATAAATAAGTAATAATATATATAGAAAGTCAAATAATTGAACATACATTTTATTTAATAAATAACATGACTATCATGATTAGATAAAGAACTATTAATAAATTAATGAAAAAACCTAAATCAATATTCAATTTAATCAATAACATATAAAAAATGAATCCATGGATAATATCAATTAAATAATCTCTTGGATAATAATAACTAAAATTGCAATGTATGTAATTTTTAATATTTGATATCATTATCTCAGACATCACAACTTATATATGGTCATGATCTTCCATAAGATAGTTTAAATATATGGATAAAAACCAATATTATTTTGGAAAATTCATCATTTCATGAGGCCTACTATTTCATTGATTGGATATATAATTTTGGACGAAAATCATCAAATCATTTCTATATTATTCCCATGATATCTAATGATCTAATTAATTCATTAATAATGTTCCATATCATTAATTATCAATATTGATTAAACTATATTTATTAGCCAATATTTCATCTATTAATCAGATAACATTTATATTACATTACATAAATAAAATTAATATATGGTTTATTCAATAATAAAATAACTTATACAATGTCTTTAGATATCTAATAGAAATTTAATTCCCAATGAATAATAATAAAAAGAAAAATATTGTCTCTTGAAAAAGTTTACAATAACAATATCAATCATTTGATTATAGGAGACCATCTTTTCTTCTAGAAAACATGTTTTTTAATGAAATTATTTCCTTGAATAAAAATAATTTAATTGGTAATTTTAAAAAATAATTCATAAAAAATAATTCACTGTAAACCATTCAATTTATATTCAAATGAGAAAATCTGTACAATTTTTATGGTGGTGGGGAAGTCCGTTATATCCACATAACTTAAAAATGACCTTCCTATGGTCTTTTTTTAAATATTAATCATTTCAAACCATTAGTATAATGATTAAATAAAAAAACATTTCCTAAATGTTATCTATAACATAAATTGAACTTATTAATTTATTTTATAATATAAAATTTATTTCATAATACAAATTTTAAAATCATATACATTTGAAAGTATATATATTATTTAATGAGAAATAAAATCGGATTTCCTATAAATGATAATTTAAATGATTAGATAATGAAATAGTAGAAATTATTTATGGAAATACATTTCATATTAAAATAACCCATGTTTATGAAATTTATTGGAAATTATGAATGATAAATTATAATACTCATTTAATGAATGTAAATTGAATCCCACGAGAAAGTGATATTATAAAATATATTCATTTCTCTTCTTTAACATTGTAATTGTAAAACATTTGATGAATATATGTTAATTAAGTCATTTATCCTCTTGAATAAATAGCTTTTCATGTTAAATAAATCAATGGGGTAGTATTTACAACATATAAGATTAAATATACTAAAAAATTAACAACAACAGAATGAAATTTGAAATTAAATCACTTACATTGCAATTTACATTGGTTAAACATGATATAAAATCTATTTAAAATTTTATTGTAATGTAATAAATTTTTATTAACCATATTAGTTTTTTTAATATCATATATAATTTTATAGTTATATTTTCCACCCATTTGTAATTAATTTTTCATTTTTTTCATAAAATCTGGTGTTTTGTGCAATGTTTTCTCATGCTTGATTTGTCCTTAATGATATGATTAAATTGTATATGACATTTCTCATAATATTTTGAATAAAATTATTGTCTTAAATATCATATATACTTATTAAATACTTCATTATAACCATTCATGAATTTTTGGGAAATGAAATTAATAGTATCGTTTTATAGAAATAGTATTTCACACGTATACACTAAAGAGAATATCATTCCCTTATCAGGGGAATGTGTTAATAAATTGATGATATAATAGTTTTAAAAAATAAATTTAATGTTATAAATATCATATATACTATTCATTTAAATTATTATTTATATTCCATTGATTTTTTTTGGAATGAAATTAAATCTTTTTGCGGCTGTAATTTGCCTTCCACACGACCAATGTATTATTCCTTATTTGATAAACAAGTGAATGTATAAATATAACTCCATCAACATAATAACATTTCATTATATTGGGGATAATTATATTTTCTTAAGTGATATGACATATTTTGGGGTAGTAAAAAACAAATATAATGATCATTATTAAACTAATTTCATTTTTTTCGAGAACCGTCCATTTTAATTATTCTTAAAGTCATTAAGTATGGACTTTTCGGATTAACAGAACCTAAAAAATTATAAGGATCAAGGGGATATATTATTTTAGGGTATTTAGAACTATATTTTTATAATTAGTGTTATTATGTTAGTTTAGGGAGTTCCTTTTTATATGTAGGGGCGTGGACTTTCTTGGAGAACACAAAAAATTTCCCAAAATATTCTTAATTATTATAGTAAAAATTCAGAAAAATAATCCAACGGTTCTAATATTTTAATTTTAAATATTTTAATGTTCTAATATGGAAATCCAATATATTATTTATATTTTTAATAGGTATCACTAACAAAATTTTTGGAATTATTCACTTGGTAAATAAATTTTATCTATAAGAAGCCTAATTAATTTGCACTCATTTTAAAAATAATTTTTAGATAAATTATCTGAAATAATTTCATAATATAAACTATGATGTTTCAAAATATGGAATATGTTTTACCACATAAGGTCATATAATTGTAAAAATTAATTAAAAAATATACCAGTAAAATATGTTAATAAAGGGATTTTGTAAAATTGAATTATTTCATAAAATGATGATATTATATCAACATTACTAATAATAATAACCATTAATTTTTTATATTAATATATTTAGATATAAAATATATTTATGTAATTTATTTCATTCATAAATAATGATTATTATAACTAATTAAAGTGGACAGAAATTATTCCTTTTTAATAAAAACATTTTTTGGGGAAAAATATAGTTTTTTAAAGATATTTTGTTTTACCTCGATGTTTTCTTATCCTATTCTATATAAAAGTGTTATTCGGTATCATTTTAATTTATATATATTATTAAAAATTATTTGAAATCAAATATAGAAATGATAAATAATATTTTTATTATTATTCTGAAACGTTAACTTCTTTGAGGAAAATTAAATTTTTTTTCAAGGATTATTTTGAACAAGTACTTTGAAAATAGATATCAGTAATATAAAAATATTGGACTTATTCCACAAGATATTAATATTTTAATTGTATCAATATTTAATAAAATATATTTTTTGGTAACTCTAATTGAATTTTAGGTGTTATATTGATCCATATGTTGAAAATTTCTACCATTAATGGATTATTATAATGATGGATTCAATATTTTTATTTGATATTTATGATATAATTATTCTTTATGAATAATATTATCTTTTCTACCTTCTTTAAATACAATCTGTTTTTCAACGATAACATCTATCGTGTGTACACATTGACTACCAGCTTCATGAAGCCATCTTATTCAATTTTCATATTACACTGGAATACATGTTAATAAATATTCATTTAACTAATATATATGAAATATATTAAATAATATTTATTATATATATGATAATTAATATATTTCTTTCATTAATTCCATAGAATGAAAAATGGATATAACATTCATGTGAACATAAGACCTATAATGTCATCGTACTTGTTAATTTATTTTTTAAAT
The DNA here is from genome assembly GCA_963277665.1 of Viscum album. Taxonomy (NCBI): domain Eukaryota; kingdom Viridiplantae; phylum Streptophyta; class Magnoliopsida; order Santalales; family Viscaceae; genus Viscum; species Viscum album. The sequence continues at coordinate 1,808,263,702 of OY728120.1, forward strand.
ATATATATATTTTTAATGAATTAAAATATTTATATTTAATGAATATAAGTTTTATTGATATCATTATTAAAATTATTATGGTAATTCAATAATGAATAATTTTAAAGGATCTTGACTATCAATATAAACATGATGAAAAAATGATGTTGTTATCACCTTAAATGCTGTTTTTATTAAAAATTGGTAATATGGGTATTAATATGTTATATTTAAATCATAAAAGGTAATAAATATTTTTATTTTTCTCTATATTATATAATATAAAATATATTTTTATATTAATAGAGGTTAGAATGTGTATGAGGAACAATGAGACTTGGTGTAGTAGATTTATGAATAAATTACATTTTAATATTGAATGTTAATATTTTAATTTACATTAAGTAGATTAAATGATCCTTACTATATAAATTTAATTAATTTTCATATACTTATATAATTTTTTATAACCCATGTTATCCTTGCATTTTCTTCTCCTTGTGTACCATAGAAACTAAAATAATATATTGGAGGATATATAATATTATTTCACTCATTTTTAGAAAATAACTACTCTTCCTTAACTATGTTTTTATTAAATGTTTTAGATAATGATAATATTATTCCCAATTTATTATTTAATGTTTTCACCACTTATATAAATTCTTATAAATTAACTAAAATGAATCTTTTTTCATTTTCTGAATAAGGTACTTCTGAATATTTATTGAAAATATATATGTTATATTTATTTAATGCATATTAGTAGAATTTTATTTCATTTCATCATGTAGTATTAATGATTTGATGTTTACATTACTTATAAGTGTGTTTTTTCAATAAAAAATTTGTCTATGATATTTTCCAAAATTTTATAATAAATATAAGAAATTTAAAAAGGGGGTTTCATCAAGAAAAATTATAGTGAATCTTTTAATAGAATTTAAATTTATTAGTAAACGAATTGAGTTTAAATATTATTTAATTATGACATTATCCGATTATAGAATCATTATCCATTAACTAAAATTGGTTTTTATGTTTTTAATGAAACCCATTTAATTCCCATGTTTTATATTATGATAAAATTTTGAACTGATTATGAAACTTATTTTCATTACATGGTTCATGGTATGATCATTTGATGAATGTTTTATTATATTATGTATCACATATATGTGGAAATTTTAATATGATGTGTAGGACTAGAAATAAATATCCCTCAAATAAATGTTATAAATTTTAATATCTCTAGTATAAATTAGGGAAACAAGTTAATGTGCATGATCCAATATGGGAATCAAGTCGATGTGATTTATCACCAAATGAGAAACATGTGATGCTATATGATCCTTTATTATATGGGCATTTTTTATTACTAATCTAGTATTCATTGATGGTATTAGTTTATTACACTGGAATATTAAATGGTTTTTATGCACATCATTGTGACACAATTTTATCACATTAACATATGGTTTATTGTTTACATTTCATATTTATTACTCTTATAATTTCATCCATTTGAAAGGGATAATCTATAAATCAATAATGAAATTTAGAAAAAATTATTGATTCTTTATGAATAATATATTCTATGTTCATGATATAATAACCCAATTTGTGCATAATTATTTTTTATGAACATCGATTGGCATATACATTGATTACTCATACTAATATCATGAATTCCCCATTTCATATAATTTCCATCCACTGGTTATGGAGAATGGTTGATTTACGGAATTTTTATGGTGAGTAATATATGGGAATATTAGTATAGTAGATTTTGAATATCATTAATGAAAAAGAAGATAATAGTTTTACTCATTAATGATAGTAAAAAATTACATTCCTCGAGGATGAATTTGTTAAATGTTTTGAATATTAATAAAAAATGATATTATATATATATATATAATCTGTGGGTATCTGTAATCATGGTGTGTGTATTTATTCATCCTATTGTTTTACATTGGAATACTCTTATATAATATGAAATGGAGTAATAGAAAATCTATATAATTTGTGAAGAATATCTAATTCTTAATAAATTGACCATTAAGTAAAAACATAGATTTTTTATGGAATGAAAATATCTTATATCAACCCATAAGAGACTTATGTTTTATTAATATTTTACTATGATTTTTTAACATCTATTAGGAATGAAAAAATAGTATATAATAAAAAGAATACATATGACATGGTAAGGGAATTTTCAATTCGTTGTTTTTCTATTCAGTAATAGTAACATTGTTATTGTATTTGTTGTGTCGATGAATATAATCATTATTCTATTAGAAGCATATTTTTAATTATTCATTATAGATTATATCATAATTTAGTCAATGTATAAGCATTTGACCAAGGATCATTTGGTTAATGTAAATAGAATATTAAAATAATATCCCTTGTATGGTAATATTTCAATATGAAAATATTGGAATAAAAATGTGATGTTTCTCGGAAAAGATATATATGATAGAGGAAAAATAATTATTATATTGATGTATTCAAAATATTTATTTGATATTTATGATATAATTATTTTTTATTAATAATACGATCTTTTCATCCTTCTTTGAATACCATTTGTTTTTCAATGATGACATACATCGTGTGTACACATTGACTACCACCTTTTTGAAGTGATGTTAATCAATTTTCATATTACCCTGGAATATATGTTCTTAAGGATTTATTTTACTAATATATATGATATATATGAAATAATATTTCTTATATATAGGATAATTAATATATTTCTTTTATTAATTCCATACAAGGAAAAATGGATATAACATTCATGTGAACATATGACATATCATCTCACTGTACTTTTTAATTTATTATTTAAATATATATATTTTATTAATGAATTAAAATATTTATATTTAATGAATATAATTTATATTTATATCATTATTAAAATTATTATGATAGTTGAATAATAATCAATTTTAAAGGATCATGACTGTCAATATGAACACGATGAAAAAATGAAGTTGTTATGAACTTAAATGATGTTTTCATTAAAAATTGATAATATTGGTAATAATATGTTATATTTAAATCATAAAAGGAAATAAATATTTTCATTTTTCTCTATAATATATAATATATAATATATATTTATATTAATAGAGGTTTGAATGTGTATGAGAAACAATGAGACTAGGTATAGTAGAATTATGAATTAATTATTTATTAATATTGAATGTTAATATTTGAATTTACATCAAGTAGATTAAATGATACTTACCATATAAATTAAATTAATTTTAAGATACTTATAAATTTTTTTTATAACCCATGTTATCCTTCCTTTTTCTTCTCCTTATATACCATAGAAACTAAAATAATATATTGAAGGATATATAAAATTATTTCACTCATTTTTAGAAAATAACTACTATTAAATAAATATGTTTTGATTAAATGTTTTAGATAATGATAATATTCTTCCCAATTGATTATTTAATGTTTTTCACCCATTATATACATTCTTATAAATTAATTAAAATGAATCTTTTTTCATTTTCTAAATAAGGAACTTCTGAATATTTTTTGAAAATATGAATGTTATATTTATTTAATGCATATTGGTATAATTTTATTTCATGTCATCGTGTAGACTTAATTATTTGATGTTTACATTACTTATACATATGTTTTTTCAATAATAAATTTTTCTATGATATTTTGGAAAATTTTATAATCAAAATAAGAAATTTAAAAAAGGGGTTTCATCATGAAATATTATTGATATTTTTTTAATTCAATTTAAATTTATTAGGAAACGAATTGAGGTTAAATATTATTTAATTGTGACATTATCCCATTATAGAATCATTATCCATTAACTATATGGGGTTTTTATGTTTTTTGAGAAACCCATTTAAATCCCATGTATTATATTATGAACAAATTTTGAACTGATTATAAAACCAATTTTCATTACATGGTTCATGGTATGATCATTTGATGAATTTTTTATTATGTTATGTATCACATATATGTGGAAATTTTAATATGATGTGTAGGACTAGAAATAAACATCCCTCAAATAAATGTTGTAAATTTTAATATTACTAGTATAAATTGGGGAAACAAGTCAATGTGAATGATCCAATATGGGAAACAAGTCAATTTGATTTATCACCAAATGAGAAACAGGTGATGATACATGATCCTTTATTTTATGGGAATTTTTTATTACATCTATAGTATTTATTAAAGGTATTAATTTATAACATTGGAATATTAAATCGTTTTTTTGTATATCATTGTGACACAATTTTCTTACATTAACATATGGTTTATTTTTTACTTTTGATAATTATTACTCTTATAATTTATTCCATTGAAAGGAATAATCTATAAATCAATAATGAAATTAACAAAACAGTATTTATTCTGCATGAACAATGTATTGTATGGTCATGACCTAATAACCCTATTTGTGCATAATTATTTTTTATGAACTTTAATTGGCATATATATTGATTACCCATACTAATATCATGAATTCACCATTTTTTATAATTTCCATCCACTGGTTATGTAGAATGGTTGATATAGGGAATGTTTATGATGATTAATATAAGGGAATATAAATATGTTAGATATTTAAAATCATTAATGAAATAAGAAGATAACAGTTCTACTCATTAATGACAATAAAGAATTACATTCCTCGAGGATGAATTTGTTAAATGTTTTGAATATTATTCAAAAATGATATTATATATACATATATATATATATATTGTGTGGGTATCTATAATCATGGTCTATGTATTTATTCATCCTATTGTTTTACATTTGAATACTCTTGTTTTCTATGAAAAGGAGTCATAGAAAATCTATATAACATGTACAGAATATCTAATGCTTAATAAATTGACCATTAAGAAAAAACATAGATTTTTTATGGATTAAAAATATCTTATATCAACCCATAAGAGACTGATGTTTATATAATATTTTTCTATGATTTTTGTATCATCTATTTGGAATGAAAAAATAGTATATAATAAAAAGAATACATATGACCTGGTATGGGAATTTTCAATTTGTTGTTTTTCAATTCAGTAATAGTATTGTGTCGATGAACATAATCATTCTTCAATTAGAAGAATATTTTTTCATTCTTCAATATAGATGATATCATAATGTACTCAATGTATATGTATTAGACCAAGGATCATTTGGGTAATGTACATAGAATATATAAATAATATCGCTTGTATGGTAATATTTCAATATGAAAATATTGGAATCAGAATGTGTTGTTTCTAGGAGAAGATATATATGATATAGGAAACCTCATTATTATAATGATGGATTCAATATTTTTATTTGTTATTTATGATATAATTATACTTTGTTAATAATACGATATTTTCTACATTCTTTCAAGACCATCTATTTGTCAACGATAACATCCATTGTGTGTACACATTGACTACCACCTTCACGAAGCGATGTTATTCAATTTTCATATTACACTGGAATATATGTTAATAAGGATTTATTTGACTAATATATATGATATATAATAAATATTAATTATTATATATAGGATAATTAATATATTTCTTTCATTAATTTCAACAATGAAAAATGGATATAACATTCATGTGAACATATGACCTATCATCTAAGCATACTTTTAAATTTATTTTTTAAATATATGTATTTTATTAATGAATTAAAATATTTATATTTAATGAATATAATTTATATTGATATCATTATTAAAATTATTATGGTAATTGAATAATGAACAATTTTAAAGGATCATGACTATCAATATAAACATGATGATAAAATGAAGTTGTTATCACCTTAAATGCAGTTTTTATTAAAAATTGATAATATGGGTAGTAATATGTTATATTTAAATCATAAAATGAAATAAATATTATCATTTTTCTCTATAATATATAATATATAATATATATTTATATCAATAGAGGTTTGATTGTGTATGACGAACAATGTGACTTAGTGTAGTAGATTTATGAATAAATTATATATTAATATTGAATGTTAATATTTGAATTTACATTAAGTAGATTAAATGATCCTTACTATATATATTATATTATTTTTTGTATACTTTTATAATTTTTTTATAACCCATTTTATACTTCCCTTTTCTTCTCCTTATGTACCATAGAAACTAAAATAATATATTGAAGGATATATAACATTATTTCACTCATTTTTAGAAAATAATTTCTCTTCATTAACTATGTGTTGATTAAATGTTTTAGATAATGATAAATTTATTCCCAATTTATTTTTTCATTTTTTTCACCCATTATATACATTCTTATAAATTAATTAAAAATAATATTTTCTTATTTTTTGAATAAGGTACTTCTGAATATTTATTGAAAATAAGTATGTTATTTTTATTTAATGTATATTGGTAGAATTTTCTTTCATGTCATCATGTAGAATTAATGATTTGATATTTACATTACTTATACGTATGTTTTTTCAATAAAACATTTGTCTATGATATTTTGGAAAATTTTATAATAAAAATAAGAAATTAAAAAAAAGGGGTTTCATCACGAAATATTATAGTTATTGTTTTAATTCAATTTAAATTTATTAGGAAACGAATTGAGGTTAAATATTATTTAATTGTGACATTATCCCATTATAGAATCATTATCCATTAACTATAAAGGGTTTTTATGTTTTTTAAGAAACCCATTTAATTCACATGTATTATATTATGATAAAAATTTGAATGGATTATGAATCCTATTTTTTTTACATGGTTCATGGTATGATCATTTGATGAATGTTTTATTATATTATGTATCACATATATGTCGAACTTTTAATATGATGTGTAGGACTAGAAATAAATATCCCTCAAATAAATGTTGTAAATTATAATATCTCTAGTATAAATAGGGAAACAAGTTAATGTGCATGATCCAATATTGCAAACAAGTCGAAGTGATTTATCACCAAATGAGAAACATGTGATGATACATGATACTTTATTATATGGGAATTTTTTATTACTACTCTTGTATTTATTGATGGTTTTAGTTTATAACACTGGAATATTAAATGGTTTTTATGCATATCATTGTGACACAATTTTATTACATTAACATATGGTTTATTGTTTACTTTTGATATTTAATACTCTTATAATTTCGTCCATTTGAAAGGGATAATCTATAAATCAATAATGAAATTTTCAAAACATTACTGATTCTTTATGAACAATGTTTTGTATGTTCCTGATCTAATAACCCTATTTGTGCATAATTATTTTTTATGAACATCGATTGGCATATACATTGATTACCCATACTAATATGATGAATTCACCAATTCTTATAATTTCCTTCCACTGGTTATGGAGAATGGTTTATTTATGAAATGTTTATGATGAGTAATATATATGAATATCAATATGGTAGATTTTTAATATCATTAATGAAATAAGAAGATAATAGTTATACTCATTAATGACAGTAAAAAATTACATTCCTCGAGGATGAATGTGTTAAATGTTTTGAATATTAATCAAAAATGATATTATATATATATATAATGTGTGGGTATCTATAGTCATAGTCTGGGTATTCATTCATCCTATTGTTTTACATAGTAATACTCATATTTTCTATGAAAAGGAGTCATATAAAATCTATATAATTTGTATAGAATATGTAATTCTTAATAAATTGACCATTAAGAAAAAACATAGATTTTTTATGGATTGAAAATATCTTATATCAACCCATAGGAGACATATTTTTTTATAATTTTTTTCTATGATTTGTGTACCATCTATTAGGATTGAAAAAATAGTATATAATAAAAAAAATACATATGACATGGTATGAGAATTTTCAATTCGATATTTTTCTATTCAGTAATAGTAACACTCTCATTATATTTATTTTGTCGATGAACATAATCTATCTTCAATTAGAAGAATATTTTTCATTCTTCATTATAGATGATATCATAATGTACTCAATGTATAAGTATTATACCAAGGATCATTTGGGTAATGTACATAGAATATTTAAATAATATCCCTTGTATGGTAAAATTTCAATATGAAAATATTGGAATCAAAATATGATGTTTCTAGGAATAGATATATATGATAGAGGAAAAATAATAAAAACTCAAAATATTTTGGGTGGGGTTGGATTGGTGGACACCCATAAATGTGTTTGAGATTTGAATATTCTTGGGATTAACAGGTTCTTATAAGAGATTTTTTAGGACTTCATAAAGATTATATCATATATAATAGCCTTGACATGATGCTTGGTAAATTTTTAAAGGAATGTTTATTGGTAGAGATATTCTTAAGAACAGAAGGTGAGGATGTATTCACTACTAGTTATTATTCATCCAGTATATGTTTGGGATTTGATGTTTTTTTACAATGCCACAGGTAAGGGATTTAGGGGTGTCTTGATTCAAGGAATATTTTTGTGGCCTATTGATCCGACAAATTATTACATTATGAGAATAAATAACCATCTGATGATCATTAAGGGGATTATTTTATGAATTATCCCAATATGTAGTTCCAATATCCCTTTTTTGAATTATTCATGTTATATTTTATTTATAACATCCTAGGTAATCTTTTTTTCTCATAGGGATATCAAATTTATTCCAATACTCTTAGTCTCATATATTTAAATGTCTGATCATGATATTTATTATAATCCTATGTAAGAGAATGTGGTGGATAACACATTGAGTTTGATTTTACTAGTTAAACAATTTAATGAATCAAAATAGATTTGGTCACAAATAGATTATTTTTTTTTCTTCTGTTATGGATTGTAAAATTCAAGTAAGTAGGTATTCATATATTTAGATAAGGTTGGGTAATAATTTGGATATTTAATTTGGATAAAAATTGTATAAGAAACATAAATCCAACATTTTAGTAAAATACAACCTTTTAGGGATTCCTAGGGTGGTTGTCCTTAGATTCATGCTGGAAAATTTTATTTCCAACGTTGGTATATCATTCGGGTATCATTGAGGAAGGAGTCTATAGATAGTAAAATATCCTTATAGATGGTATATAAATCAATTCAATACCATGATGTATCTAGACATGAGACATTGTTATTCAAGTTTTTGAGATGAGGTGATCTATTGATGATTTGTGTCACGATGATTTATCATCAAGAATACTAATGTAAAGAACCAGATGATGCTATTATTGTCCTATTATGTTCAAAATATGTTATTTATGTGGGATGAAATATCTATAAACCATATTATCAATTTTATGTGTACTCCATAAAGGACGTATTTTTCCATTTTTAATTAATTGTTTTGTAAAACTGACTATTTTCAATCCAATTAAGGAGGTGATTTTTGTAGAGGAACTCATATTATGGTATATTAGAGAGATTATTAATCTCTATGTTATTCATTATATTATTGAACATCTGTGGTAAAAAAAATTTAAATATTATTTATGGAATTTTTTTAATAGGTGTTAAGTAAAATTTTAATATTAGTAATACTTTATAATCGTTAAATGGATTGGATGATCGAGTGATCTATTCATAATATTGATGAAATTTTTTATGAAGGCTTACAAGATTTTAGTAGTTATTTGGAATATAGTAACACCATATCATTTTAGGGTAACAATATAATTACATTAAACAAAATCTCTAGAATAAATATCACACAACACCCAACATAAATTAAATATTAAATATTAATTTGTGGTCATCATAACCATTCCATTAAATTAGCGGGAACAAATATTATTAACAAAAGTGTGAAATCTATAATTCTACCTGTAATTTATATTGTAGTAAATTATTATTAATAGTTAATGATATAATGTATATTTTTATATTATATATTGAAAAATTCATTTTAAAATTAATCTAATAGATTTGATTATAGCACGATAAGAACAAGTCTAGTTTTAGGAATAAAAAGCTTAATTTTTTCTAATGGTATTTTTGTTTCCCTCAAATTGAATGATATTTTTTGAAAAATATTTCAACACATTTATAAAATTTATTTGATTAAATAAAATTATTTTTTTAAAAAATTATATTAATAATTATCTTAGGGTGAGTTGTTGGTAATTTTTAAAAAATATTTATAATATAGTTAATAGTTAAAATTTTGGATTTTTATAGAAAACTACCATTTAAAATATATCCTTTATTTTTTAGTAATATTATATTATTATGATTCTAATATTTTTAACACGTATGGATTTTATTTCATAATTTGGAATAAAAGTGTTTTTATATTTAAAATAATATTTTTCTAAAAAACCATTTTTCATTACGTTATATTGGTTTAATTTTAATTTAAAATGTTCCTCTTATATATATTTATTCAATAAATATAATTTATTTATTATTTTTATAATATGATAAAAGGTTATTAGACATTCCCATTTATTTTCCCTAACCTCACAAACCGTAAAATATAGAGATTGTGATCTTTAATCTTGTGCTTCTTCATCTACTGTCTGATCTTATCGGCTATGGAAAGCTTAGATCCTTCTTTAGAGATCAAATCTGGGAGACACGAGCTGGTTTTCAAAACCCCTGATGCGTCCAATCCTCCGCAACAGAAGCAGGCACTTGAGGGGACTTCGAAGGGGTTCTCTTTTGTGGAAGCGATTAAGGAACCAGAGCATGATCTTCGGAAGAAAAATCCAGTTAATGTTTGTCAGAATAATCATTCCTTTTCCCATTTCAAGGATTCATATGTAGGGATTATGAAGAAGGGTTTGGTTGTGCATGTCAAAGCCGACACTGCTGTGGTAGCTGAGATATTGAAGTTGGGGGCTCACCCTATCATCGCCAGGCTGATCTTGCCGTAGGGCTCGCAACCGAGGAAGTTAGACTATCTCAAATCACGAATAGTTGATATCTGGGGTTTCGATACTTGGAACTGCATCTCTCTCGGTAAGGGCTTCTGCTATATGATTTTTCCTTCAGAATATTTAAAATTAATAGCCTGGGAATTTGGTTCTATCTCATTCAAGCCCAGGGCTTTGCACATTCGTGAGTGGGATAGATCCTTCAACCCTTTAGAGATGGGTAATACTGTTTCCCATGTCTGGTTCAAAATTTTTGGTTTAAACTAGATTCTATGGCACCCTAGGATCCTTTATGATATTTATTTGGATATAGGTGTTCCCATTAGAATGGATAAAGAAACAAAATTGTCCAGATATGGGCATTTTGCTAGATGTTTAGTTGAGGTGGATCTTTCATCTTCTTTAATTGACATGATAGGTTTATCTACTGATGAGGAAGAAATAATATTGAGAATTGAGTATGAAAACATAACTAGATATTTTTTGGATTGTAAATTTATAGGGGATGACTCCACCAATTGTAGAAAGAGTCTAATTTGTTCAAATTTCTCTATGAAGGGTCATGATGCTAAATCATGCCCCAATATAAAATACATGTTGCATGAACATCAAAGGGCTCTTTCTCCCAGGAAATCCTCTGATTTGATTGTTCAATATAGCTCCACAAAGACAACTTCCAAAACGTCTTGGGATGACATTGTGGAAAAAGGACAATCCGGGCTCCCAGCCATGCAATCTCTCTGTACTGATGATGTGGCCACTATGGAAAAACTTCAAAATGCCAATTCTGATAAAGTGCATGCACCTACTTCTAAACCTGCATTTCTCGACCAATGTTCAATCATTGTTGCCTCTGATTCTAAGAATCCACTTCAGTATACTTTTGTTGGTCTATTCAAGGAATCTGTCCAGCTTTCTTCTCTTCCAGGTCATTCTCTTACTGAATTTGATGACAAAATTTCTGCTAAATCTACAAATTCTCTTTGTGCTGTTAAATATGTCCCTGAAGAAATAGCAAGTCTATCTCTTGTTTTGACTGGTATGGACAAGAATATTTTCCATACCAGTTCTCATCTTATGGTTGCTCCTATTTTTAAGGCCCCCACACAAATTTTCTATGATGCTCCTTACTCACACCATGGGGAGGCTGAAATGGTTACTAAACCCATTATGAATCACAAATGGAGTCATATGTCAGGGCTGGAAACCCAGAATGACTGATGAAAAATACTAACGTGAAGGTGATTAAAGAAATAGGGGAATCTATTCTATAAGAATCTATTTTTTTGCAGGAAACATCAAGAAAAGAAGATCAGAATAAGAAGCACAATGATGATGAATGGCAGCATGAAAGAACCCGAAGCCAAAAGAAAAGAGAAAATAAAGAACAAATGAATACGAAGGAAGAGGCTCAAGAGTATAGCTATGATGAAGATATAGACACTCTTCTGCAATAATCTAGGGAGATCCATGAAGCCTATGGTAGAGGAAGAGGTCGAGGATGTATCAGCTCCAATCATTGGATTGATATGATGGAGAAAGAGTGTGTCATTAAGGACAAGATAAGGAAAAAGCATTGCCACTATGATAAAGGGAACTAAGTACTTTTTGTTTTCACTCCCTTATTTGTATTTCTCTTGAATTATCTTTTTTCAATAATATTCCAGGGCTTTGCCTTTTTTAAAAAAATGACGTTGGTAATTTCTATTACCACAGTTCTGGTTAAATAATGCGATTAATGGTAAAAATACTATTATATGGAATAAAAAAAATACCCTAACACTTCTTAAAATTTTATATTATGTGTATGAATAGATATAAATAAGTCAAGGGTAGAATCTATGAATATTTAGATCAACATAGTACATTGTAATCTATTTATAGTTTTTTATTTAAAATATAGTCAAACTATTAACACATTGGTTTCTAAATAGTATACAATTTTGGATATAAGATTTTATTGATGATATAATTGACAAAAAATAGTAAACAAAAATATAAATGATTTTTAATTTTCATGGTAACATATTTATAATATTTAGGGAATAACTATTTACCTTCAAATCATTCAAAATAATGTTGTAATAATTATTTAATTAATGGAAAAATAAATTATATGATATTAATAAAAATTATAAGAAGCATTAAATTATTAGAACACTTATCTACAAATTATATAATTATCAATTTTCCCAAGTTCAATTAGGTTTCTGATTTATGACATTTTTTTTGTTAATATGAAGTGTTTATCGACCTTATATAGTTTTATTTAATTAAAAGTCCAACATTTCATCGTACTGTCATAAATAAGAATAATATCTGTAATATTTTATTATCTAAATGATATGATATAACTTTAAAATTATTTGAACATAAATAAAATTTTTATATATCTAGGAAAGTTATTATAAAATTTAATAATTATAAAATTACCATTAAGGTTTACCCAATAATGATGCAATTATTATTAAAAGTAATTTCATAATCAAATAAATGATATTAAAAACAACAACAGAATATATTTTTATATAATTAAACTGATTTGATAATTTTATATAGTAATTTGACCATTATTGGATATAATAAAATTATTGGATTTAATTACACTATTTTTATTTGGTTCTTAATATAATGAAAATTATTTGTATCGAATTTGACATTAACGATATTTCATGTATATAATATTTTATTAAATTATTTATAGTCATAAAAATTTAAATCAGAGAAATGGAGATAAAATATTGTCTACAATATCATATCCTATACATTTATATTCCCTTTTATAATATTTGATCTTATAACTGAGTTACTATATTTTAATATTTTTTTTGAAATTATAGAAGTGACTCTCATTGAAATTATAAAAATGATCATCCTCCATCACTTATTCACACCACATTTGGCCATATATATCTTCAAAAACGTATCTATTTATCATATAAATATATTTTCCTTGTTAATGAGGTCTTGTTCTTCTAGAAATACCATACTTTGATCACATAATAAGATTTCTAAGGGAAGTCTGCCAAATTAAAGGTAATAGTATTTACCAAATCAATCACGATTATTCTATATTCTATTTCCTCATAATGTGAAAGTTCCATTAAAATGTTATAAATTATGTATTTTATATAAATTGGTTATTTATTATTATTATGGGACTAACATATTCCTCTTTTAGTCATCAAATGAAAATGAAAGCACCACACGTACATACGTACGACTTATTATGTCCACATCATAGGGTAATTTTTTTCATCCTGACATTACATGTATGATTATAATTACTAAAATAATTGATCTATACATAATAATCACGACAATGTATAAATTCATAACATTTATTATATACTCTAATTCGTTACCATTACACCGATCAATGGAATTATATCATTGTCCGCGCATACGCACAACCAAATCTCTCGGTGATGTGATTTGATTCCTTGCCCATGTTAATTGTTAAATAATATTAATAAAATCATACGAAATTATTAGGAATTATATTTATAATAATTGTATAATCATTATTATTATGGAACTATATCATATTTTCATGAATTGAGACCAACAAGACCAATCATGTATATGTAAATGAATCAGTTGACATCCAACATGAGCGTAATAACAAAATATTATTAAAAAAATGTGACAAAATGAAATAATATGTTCATAATAAGATATCATAAATATTAATACATTTATCTAAAATATTAATTAAATTATAAAAACCATTATATTGGAGGTTATCATACTCACCCCTAAATAGAATTTTCGGGAAAAGGTTTCTCTTCCCACATTAACTTCATAATTATATTCTTTATTGATGACTTCATTATTTTTTTGATGTATATCCCATTTCACAAGTTATATATTTAATATATTTATATTCATGATATAAAATGTTTCAATAGATCTTTATTAATTTAATGGGGCATACAATTTTATAATATATAATGTTTTAAGGTACATCATAACTCTACTTCCATTCTTAGGGTTAAACTTCTACTTTATTGACTATTTCATTCTATGATTATGTGAAAAGTATTTGTAGACACCTAATTATGAATTTGAACTAGTATTATGTCCATTTATTATGGATACAAAAAAAATTCATCTCATTAATTCTCACATAAATTATATGATATTTTTAAGGGACTTCATCTCAATTTTAATATTTTGAATCATATTTAAATGATATGAACCTATATTCTATTAGAAGGTGTTTATAACCACCTAATTCTATGTTATATCACTATTTTATTTAAACTCATGATATTTATTGTTTTGGTAAAGGATATCCATTCAAGGGACAAAACAGTTTCCCAAATAAAATTATTTTCTAACCACATATGTAAACTACCTTGGAGATATATCATGAGATTTATTATCTCAAGGATATACAAGGATAGTCAAGGGGGTTCTTCAAGAAAAAAATATCATGAGGATATATCATGAGAGTATGTATCTTGAGGAAATATTCTGATAGTTATTTGTTTTCTACCCAAGTCATAAAATATATATCAATGATAGATATTGAAAATAATTATCTTGAGAATAATGCATGATAGATCATAAAAATAAAATTATGAATTGATTCACTATTTTTAGTCCATGTTATTAATTGATTAGATATAATTTTTATATTCAATATCCAATATCATGTAATTATTTATAGAGAATAATTTCTTCCTATTTTATTCAGGCCATATTATTTTCATGTTATTGATATATGGCATGTGTTATCAGTTATTTACATTTCCATGTGGATTATTATTATTTATTAATTATAGAAACATCCAAGTATGACCCTTATTGATAATATTTTTCACACTTATTTTGACTACTTTCCTTAGGTTTTGATTTGGAGATCCTTGAATTATTTATCAATTATGAGGTTTGTCTATTTTATGTATGGTATTGTTATTATTTTCCTCTTCTAAAATTAGTTTCATGTATGTAATTTTTATTCCAAAAATAAAAATTTATAATTCTTTTTTTATTTTAATGTTTAATATTCCAAAATTGAATAATGTAAGCCATAGAACATGATACATGGTTTGGGGGAAATACAGTTGGTATCAAAGGATGTTTAGAAAAAACATTGTGGACTAGATTTCAGAAAATGTATATTAATGAAAACAACACAATATAGACATTGAGATCCAGTATAGATGGACATCCAAAAGTTATTTTTAATGATTATGAAATTAGTTGTGCATAAATTTAAAAATTCACATTAAATTTTATTCTATGTATATAATTATTAATTAGTCATAATTTTATGAGCCATTATAATATTTCAAATTGTTTAGAAATGGAAGATTGGTGGAAGTGGGGTATATATACTTGTCACCAACGTAGAGATTAATATACCGAGGAACATGATAAAAAGGTATTAGAAATGAGAATATTATGGCAATATTAGGGTAACATAATGACGGTAAGAAAAGTAACATATATTTTATAGAGAACATTTCTCATATCAATATTCTCATATGTTGGATCCCTTTATGTGGTAGAGGCCCCCATTATTAAGCGGGTCTACATATATAATGGAATCCAAGAATTTGATATTGTATTTTCATAAAATATTTATTGAATTTAGTGTAATGAAAAGGAAATTTTTACACATTTAGTTATTATCAAAATAGTGATGCTGATCATTTATGGACTTTAATCTAGAATACTAGTGAGGAATAATAAATATAACTCATGCAATGGAACAATTTTAAGGACACATTATTTGAAAAATATATACCTCTAAGGAAAAAATTATATTATTATAGTTTTATAAATTTTAAATAAAACAAGATGAAGAATTTGTTGTGGAGTATAAAACTACATTTACAAGGAGAGAAATATTTTATATAGATTACAAAAATATCGAAGAATTCAACATTGACCATTTCTTTTATTGTATTAAGACATGAATCCCCAAAACATCGGCCCCTCAAACATATTCTTCTTATGATCAAATAGTTTCATGTTCTAACAGGAAAGATAAATAATTCTCAATGGAATATGATTTAAATGGGAAGGATGAGAATAATAAGGTAGCTAAGGAAATATGGAATAAAGGGATAAGGGAATAAGGATTATAACACATGTGATAACTATTGAATAAATAATTCTATGAAATGTATGAATGGATTGGGACTATGTTATAAATGTAGATAAAAGGGTCACCATAAAAAAATAAATGGGAAAAAAGAAATTAAAATTATTTTGTGTTTCAAATATAGTTATATGTGGCCCTAAAGAGTCCACATGCCTTAAAAGAAATATAAATAAGAAGATGTTTAGGGAATAAGGTCATGATTACGCTATTGATACACCTGATGTTTTTTATTAATATTATTGCTTATTTTAATCCATAAAATATGTTATAAAATTAATTTATAAAGGACATTCTCATAAAAATAATTATAAAAGTTAAATGGATTATATTTAAGAACATATTCCTTAAGGATTTGGTAGTATATGATGTATATAACATGTAACTAAGAAAAGTTATTCAATTTTAATTATAACTTTTATAAAAAAATATTATTTTCAGAAAATAACATTAATATATACATTATAGTAAGATAATATTTAAAATGATATGTTTACGACATAAAAATGGTGATTATAAAAGTGGTCAGTGATTTGATGATAAATGATATTCTATCATGGTTCACTAAATTTTTGTATTTAAGGAATGGATTCAACAACACAACATCTTATTTTTGGAATGATTTTTGTTCCCATTATGTTTTCATTATTATCAATTTATTTACATATTTTTATGTGACATTAAGAGAAAAATTCTATTATTTGGAGAATCTAATGTTAATTTATTTTTTTAATATTTATTTAACATGCTACTAAATTTTTTAACTGTGAATTTTATCATATATATTTTCATTCATACTTATGATTAAGTATTCATTGAATATATAATTTTTAAAAATTATAATTAGATCTAGTTAATAACATTTACTAAATATTTTATTTTTAGTAAACATTTAAAGGATAAATGAATCTTTGGTGGATCATGTGATTCATTAAATTGATTTTGTCATGAATTGTTAATCTTTAATAACTATTTATGTGTGTAAGAGATAATGTTAAAATAGTTCTATGCACAACATTTTTGATATTATTCTTATTACAAGGAAATAAAACATTATGTTTATTTTATTAACACCATCTCTTGATAGTAAACGAGGTCCACCAAAATAGAAAATGATTTTTGGAATAAGAAATTCATCCATTTACTTTAATTTTGTATAAAAAATTTCTTTTATATAACAATATATTTACGGTTTGATGATGGTTGTCTATCTAATTATAATCTTATCTATCACTTTCAGTAAGAACAAAATGTTTATATTTCTCTTTAATGTAATTTTTTCACATTACACCAATATTATCCTATTCAAAAGACTAATTTTGTGAAAAAGAATTCATTTATCAATACATGTTATTAATATGATGTTTTATTAACGCTATTTAGTGTTTGGGTTTCCCAAAATTGAATCAACATTTGTTTTTCAAAGTGAAATTTCAAATTATGTTGAAAACATTTGTTAAAGGATCAGAGAATGTAAAATTCCATGTTTTTATAATATGTATTTATTGTATTTTAAATTTCTTTGATATCATAGGCGACAAAAAACATCCATTTTTTTGATAAATGAAATATTTTTCTGTAATATTTATAACATATCTGTTAGAATAGATGTAATTAATAGAACTAACAAAATTATGAAAAATATAATTATCTTACTCTGTAATAAGTAAATAATTAATTTATATTAATGAATGATATCAAATAAATTTATAAATTATATATTTAAAAAAATTATTTAATTTATAAAATATATTTTATAGGAAAAAGATTTGACCAAGTCTAATTTTACCCCTCAAAAGTAGTTTTCATTCAAAATGTGGATTTCACGCCTCAAAATTGTGTATTTTTTAAAATTAAATGTTGATACATAAAGAATATTTGTCAATGTTATTAATATATTAAGGTTCAAATTTATTAGGGTGAATTTTTTTGTTTATCCAATTATATTTATTTTATATTGAATTGAGAAAAATATTGTGTTTTATTGAAAACTGTAATTTAATTTAAACCATTGATATGCTAAACTTATTATATTTTAAAAGTATATTTATTAATATTATATTTTTAATTATCCAATTAAGTTAATTGGAACATATTTTATCATTGATTTTGGTAAAAACCCATTTCATACAATTAAAATAACATTTATAAAAACCTTTTTTCATTCATTTTTGGCAGTATAATTTTAAATTAATTCATACCACATCAGTTTTTTGAATTTTAAAAAATTGATTC
Organism: Viscum album; assembly: GCA_963277665.1. NCBI lineage: Eukaryota > Viridiplantae > Streptophyta > Magnoliopsida > Santalales > Viscaceae > Viscum > Viscum album. The sequence continues at coordinate 1,808,282,922 of OY728120.1, forward strand.
GATATTTGGAATCATTATTCTAATATTTACTAATGAAAATTGTTTTTAGTTAATATGAATAGAATCCTTGGTAATTATTTTCCCACAATTATATCATAATTAGGTAATGTAGGTTAAAAATAATATTTTGAGGAATAAAATATTACCCTAGTAGTTGTTACAATCTTATTGGACCAATCTGTTTTGACCATAATCTCTCATTTTATTAATTTATGTATTTTTTGAGCCACATTGTTTATATTATTAACCTTATAGTATTTTATTTAAATTAATGTAAAACTGATTGAATTATAAATAGTATAAAATTTTAAATATATAGATTCCTGAAGAAAAGATCAACCTAGTATATTTATTGGAATTTTACAAGATCTACCTTCATTATGATAATTTGTTTTTAATTATTATGTAATAAATAATTATATTAATTTCATTGACTATAATTATTCAATAATTATTTTATTAAAAGAATAATTATTAAAACAAATCTGAATTAAAATCATATTGATAACTAAATTATATAAGAACCTGAATAAATTATAATTATGGATTTAATATTTTGAACCCATTTAATTTTCAAAATTATGGGCTTTTTTAATATTATGTGGTTATCCCGTATAGAGAATTCTAAATATTTCAATGAAAAACCTGTTAAAGAATTATTTTTATTAAGTATAATATTTACACTATAGTATAATCCATTGGCATTTTTATACCATAAATAATCATTTTAAATCTAAAATAATTTTATAAATCATATAAAATTATTTAAATTGTTTTAGGAATTAAATAATTACCCAAAATAGTTACATAATGATGATACTTTCAGTTCTAAATTTATTTAAAAATAGTTAAATTATACCAAAATTAATAATGTTAAAATAATTTGAGATAATTAATATGATTATTGAATTATTAAGAGAACTAAGACATGTAAATTATATAATAATGTATTTATTTGTAATTAAATATTTGCTTTTATTTTTTTAATGTCATATTAATTAATATTATGCAATTTGATGATATTAATATTCCATGTCTATAATCTAATATTAAATTATTTACAAATAAAAAAAATAAAAAAAAGAAAAATTTTATAATATATGGTATCATGTCTAATCCCCTATTCATTTATAGCACATTTTAAAATATTTTTATCTTGAATAGAATTAATATTATTTATTCTCTTGAGAAATTCCAATACTGCCCCTCACCTCAATTAAAAAATGGAACATCCTACCTCACTTCATCAAAACAATATGATCCATATTTATCAACAAATACATGTCCATTTCTCTTAAGATTATCCTAAAATATGATCTAGATGACATTTTCTTTTGAAAATAACACCCATAGACCTCTTAAAAATAAATCTAAATGACTCCTTTAAATATGTGGTGACCTTGTTTTCCAACTCATTCAAGTTCATTTCTTATTCTGTTTCTTATACATGTGTTTCCTAAATTATAAAATAATAAATCCATTGATATATATACTTGGGGATGTTGTTATTATTAAAGGATAACAATATTTTTCCTTATATCCATCCTATGAAGAACTAATGTGTTTTGCGTGCGTTCGAAGGACATACCATCTCCACACATCAGTCTAATTTGGTTTCAATCATGAAATTACATTGATGGTAACCATGATAGAAATAATAGATATATACGATAAGTATGACATAATGTATATTTTTTTAAAATTTTAATATCATCAATTTACATTCAATTACAACCATTAAAGGAATGACATCATCGCTCTTTTGTAAGTACGACCAAATATATAAAAAAATGGGATGTGATTCATTTCTAGAGTTAAATATTTAAGAATTCTTATCAGCTATATTAATTTATTATGTATTAAATATATAATAATAAAAAGAAAAACAATATTATGTAACTATATTCTATGCCCAGTAACCTGAACTAATGTGATAAAAAATTCATAAGAATATGAAGTAATTTTCCTCTAAAACAAGATTAAAAATGAAATATTATTAATAAACGGGTGACAAAATTAAATTATAATATAATATCGGATATCATATAGATTAATATAATTTTATAATAAATTCTTATCTTTTTATAAAACTATTATATTGTATCTGAATGTACACACCACTAATGCGAATTATTTGGTAATTGTTTCTTTTCTCACTTTTATTTCTATGAGGTATTTTGTATCCATCACAAATTTATTTAATATAGTGTAAATCCACATTTATAGATTATATCACGAATCAATTTATCTTTATTATATTAAAATTTTCACTTGATGAATATTAATATTAGTTGAAATAAAATTCGATTTATTATAATGTGGTATGGGATTTATTAACTCAATTTTTATTCATTTTGTTAATCATCAACAATATATTTTATAAAATTATAATATTAATGGAAAATTTTATTTTGATTACCTAGTGAAATATTAAATATTTTTCTGTTTATTTATATATAACACAAATAATAATTTCATTTTCTTATTAATCACTTCAAATATATGCTCATTATAAGGGACATCATCTCTATTTTCATTTGGGAATTCATATTTGGATGTTACAAATATATAATATTTTTTGGGTTGTCTATAATTACCCTTCAACAATATATATTATGAATTTATTAAATCTCAAGACATTTACAGTTTGGTTAAATATTATGCATTCAAGGGAGAAATTAGATGTCTAATTCATATTGGATTCAAAAATACTATTTAAACATTTATAAGGATAGAATTTGAAAATAACTATCCTGATGATAGGTCTTGAAAGCTCAAGGGTATATAAAAAAAATTATATTATGTTGAAGTTATATCATAAAAGTATTTAAATTGAGGAAATATGATGATAGTTTAGTGGATTCAAACCACATTAGTAAACTATCTTGTGGATAGTTATCAAATTTAACTATCATGATGATTGAAAATGATATATCTAACATCAAAATTTACACATTGCATAATTATAGATATTATAAGTGACTAATCTATTAGTAATAAAATCCTTTATAATGTTTCAATCTCATGTAATTATTTATACGTCATTATTTGATCATATTTTAGTCATTACATAATTTGATCATGTTATTGATAAATGTAATGTGTGACAAGCTATATTTAATTAAATTTATATTATTATTATTTCATTTTAGTGTCAAATATATAATACCCTTAAAAATCATTAAATATATCACTTTTTCGATTTTCATGCCCTAGGTTATTAATAATAGATATTTGAATACTTTTTAAAGGACGATGTTTATCATCTTTTGGTATGTATTAGGTATTATTTTTCCCCATTGTAAAATGGATTTCACATATGTAATATAGACTACAACACTACTAAATTGATCAATACTTTTGGATTTGAATCCTAAATCAATTCCAATGTAATAAATAATGTATCAGTTCGGGTCCACTAGGGTCAGGATTGTTGAAAAAATAATCAACCCTTAATTGAATATTACTATAACAGTAATTATTAATTATTAATTAATATGGTTCCCTGTAATGTGTTTTATGTGTTTCTATGTTGATATCCCCTGTATTGGGTGAATTTGAGAGAATGTACATTTTTCGGTAGATCCACAATCATCTTTGGAAAAAATTTGTTTTTGAACAAAAATATGATGTTCATTCCTCAATGAAATCAATATTATTTTGCATTCCATTATTCCAACTCATTAGATTTTGGTGTTGGTGATTTGGTATTTCTCAATGTTTTCCCTATCAAGGTTTACTTTTAATTTTAAAATCACAGTATCTTAGAAAAAAAATGTTTTTTATCCCTTTTGAAGTCATTTAACATCTTATAAGGCTATTTTATCAGTTATAATTTCATATTCAATTGATGATGATTCAGGAAGTGTTTCAGTTTTACCAATTATCTATGTTTAAAATAGAATCATCATATGTTACTAAAATGGAATATTTTAATAATGAACATGGAACCATTGTGGTTGCGAATCATGTTGTGGTGATAGATCTCTAAAATTTGGTAATAAATGATAATGTAATTCTTTTATTCATTTTCCTATGTATGTGAATATGGTATAGCCATTAAATTTTTCAATATTAATTTTTGATGTGTGTGTAATGAGAATATCTTTATATAAGTCAATAATCCAGAGTTCTTTCTCGGGAGAAATTTAATATGGTGGGGAAGATTTTAATTTTTTCAGAGTAATGGATATGTTTTAATTTGATCCTAGTTTATCTATTGATATGTTTTTTCATTTACTAAGTGTTGATGGATTCAATTTTATAAATTTGGAGAAAAAAAAGAAAGGCTCACAATTTAGGTTCTTTGTTAGTAGTAACCATTTAGTAATAATTGAACATTGAATAGATGATATCCAATAGTTCATAGGGGTTTTATAATAGATAAATGAATGTAGCAGTGAGCCATGTAGACCATAAGTGTGTATGAGTGTTTTTATAGAGGTGACCCTTCGATTGAGAAAGGTATTAAAACCCATTTGGATCTCCCCAGGTAGCCACATGCCACAACGTTTTCAAATAATATAGGGATTTTAATATTTGTTCACATATTGATTAACCAAATTCCCATTTCATGAATCCTGATCTAAACCAGATAAATGTTGGAATTTAATTATTGTATCATTATTTGTGAAATGTATGATAACCTATTCATAATTAAAACGGAAGAACAATCCTTATATCAACAATCTATTGCCTTATCCCCATTCATTAATGGTAATAACACATCATCATTTGTAGATATCTTCTTGTAATGTTACATTTATCTTAAATTCCCCCTTCTTATATATCCTCGTTTTCACTCATCCCCTTTTACCTGGGGAACCCAATTGGTCTATGAATTATATATCTGTCAGTATAATTATATATTGATGATGTTTGTTATGCATCTATAAATAATGGGATATAATCAATTCAATTTTAATCTCTATTTTGAATAAATATTAATTTTACTATGATGATGATGTAGGTGACTATATACATTGATAATAACATGGAAAATATTCAATTTTATTTTTTGTTACATAGATCTTGTTTGAGAAACTAATTGACTAATTACATCATTCCTTAAAATGGGTTCTTAAATATAATTTTATTTATAAATATTATGTCCTTTATTCCTTTTTATATGTATCAAGATGAATTTTAATAAAATTTGATGTTTTATGTATTTGAGTGATGATTCATTAAAATTAAATTGATTTTACATGGTGATAATGCTTTTCATCAAATGTTTTTAATTCAATTTATCATTTGGAAATTTGGGTTCATCCGTTATGGACATATGGATAATATAGTGAGTAAAAACATATGGGTTATTATTTAAATATATATTGTCTATGTAATGATTTGATATTTGAATGAATAGAATTATTTATAGATTTTTATGCCATCACATGTAATAATATTTATTGTACTAGGTTGTGTCCAACTTTTTTTTGGATATTTATATGATGGTATTATTTAAAGTTTGGATTCTCACATATTATAATGTAGTGTATCAATGGATTATATTCCTTATGGTTATATTTTTTCATTCATCTAAAATAAATACTAACATATAATATAAATATGAAATGATTTAATGAAAATAAAAAACTGGTTTGATGAATGGGTTTTCATTTCTATTTTCATTACAATTACTTTTTTGATTGTAATGATTAAATGATTTGTTTCATGTAGGTATATTATATTTTAGATTCTATTTTTGTGTCAACTACGATTTAATAATAATTTTTTTCCATTAGATGTATTTAGACATGAATATTAAAGGCTATAATATATTGCACGGCATATTTTAGTTTTCTAACAACACGTGGATTTCATGAACTCTTTTTAGAGATAAAGTGGATTAGTTGATTGTTCACATTTATACATGTATTTTATCTTTTTTTTTATTTTCATTTCTTATCATATCATGATATAAAATTACTCATGGTTTTTACATTACATTTAATGTTTGCAGTTTTTTTATCATCATTTGGTTATATATGAGGCCTTTTTGTTTAATATTTTGACCATAACCTTAGGGAAGGCCATATCTGGTGATGCAATATGTAATACCAGTTTGGTTTGACAAATGGGAACTTAATAAAAAAAATGACACATTTTAAAATTTTAATATTTCAAAAATGATTACATATTTTGAATAGGAATAATTAGTATATTTTAGTAGGTTCGACATAATATTTAGTGATAATAGATATTAAAAACTGAAAAACAAATTAACACAATTAAGGTTATTTATTTAAATGTTGCTCAAAAAAGAGATAAGGATATATATTCCTTATAAAATTATTAATTATCAATGATTAAATACATATTGATTTTATATTATACTAAATTTTAATATTATACCATTATAAGCGACATGAAATCCAAATGGACCATTCATTATTGAAATACATTATGTAATTCAATGAGCCACCCTTTCCTCACTTATAAAGGGATCCTCTAACCCTATATTATTCAGTCAATTTGATCCTTAAATCAATTGAAGGATACACTGAAACCTTCATAGAATCATTTCCTTCATCCAATATCCTTTTTATTCCCCTATTTAAATCCCAATGTGGATTGATAATTATAAAAATTTAGTTCTCTTAATGAATATTTATAAATATTCCCAATTATCATTCAATTCTATATCTTATAATTCCTTCAATAATCCAATTGGATACATTATTATATGATGAATATAGCATAATAAATACTTTCAAATTTATTATTATTATTATTTAAAAACCATATCTTAACCATTTTAAATATTATGAATGATAAAAGTATCATTTATAAATATGTGTAATGTACCAACTCCATATAGAGATACAATTAAATTCCCATCACCAAATAAAATAAATAGTAAATAGGATGTATTTAGAATTTATATATGATCTAATGAACTGAATTATTTTTTTATAATTATTAGAACATATCTACCATCATATTATCCCATCCATTAAAAAATGACAATGTCTCTTGTGAGTATGTGTGGATTACCACCAATATGAAGGAATGTTATTTTTTCCATTTATACATTACATGGATAGTAATGAAGATATATTTAAATAATATTTATGATTTTTTATAGTAAATAATCATGAAAATGGATTTATTATTTAAAATTATTTTTTTCAATCCAAATAAAAGTGGAGACATCTCACATGCATATGTAAGGATTATCATTTCCACAATGTAATGAAATCAATTTTCCATCACCATATTATATATATGATTATAATAGTTTACATGATTAATTAATATTATTATAATTTAATTATTATGATTCTAGATAATATAGGACCACGATCACTATGAAGGGATAATAACCATCGAATTGAATCATACATGAAAAATAAAATAGGGATAATTGGAAATATGTATTTTTATAAATAATTATGAAAAAGGGGTCCTAAAATGTCAAATGTATACAATATATGATATTATATATATTTCATTGATTATATAAGTTAGTTTTAATATATCTAAATATATTATATTCGATGATATATAACAAATAATTCATGTCTAAAAAGGATAAGGGGTTCATTATCAAAAATGTAAATAACTAGAGATATAATAATGATATAAAACAGGTTTTATTTATAATTCTATAAATACATCCATATTATACTTTTGTATAATGATTACTATAAATTTAATGATTATTAGTTTTTCATTCCATGTCTATTCTTTTATATGTTATTAAATCAATGATTACAAAAGTGGTAAGTGTTTTTAATCTCAATACTCTATTATTGGGACATGGTTTATATTATAAACTTATTATCATTTTTAAGAGTTATATTCTTAACATTTGATAATTAATATCATATTTTCTTTTGAACTCAGTGAATTTAATTTTTAAATAAAAAATATTTCACCAGTATTATTTTTATATGACAATTTTCGATATGGTGTTGGATTACCATACCAATTTGAATTATTTTTGAAATATGTTATGATATATAAAAAAATTATTTTTTAGGTGTATCATATACCCCTAAGTCATTATTTAATATTAATATCCTCATAGTCGTGTTTTATAATTTTACAATTGATGTTATTTCTTTCCTGTGGGTTTTAAATAAATTTTTACCAAAGTAGTTAGATTTTTCCCATTGCAGTCTCATTTATATATCGATTCTATATGCATAAATTTTCAATGATAAAATATTATTATTTATATCTCTTTGATATGCTTATTTTATTCTCATATATATATATATTTAAATTAAATTTCATTACTTAAATTTTATACATCTTTGTACTCAAAATTTTGAATGAGTCTTTTTTTAGGAAACTAGCATTATTTTTTCATTTTATTTGAGAAATTATTTCTACCAAGATTATATATTATCATAAAAATTATTTAAATAATGATTTCATATTTCCAAATTGATTTTATAATTTAATTTGTTGAAATAATTTAATATCTATAATTTATTAAATGTAATATTATTTTATATTTCTAAATGAGTTATGTTTGACTTTTGGTAAAAGAACATGGATGGAATAATTATTTTTACACACACCACATGAATAAGTTACCATAATAATGAATAGTTATTCATTTTAATTTTTATAACATGTTTTCAAGGTTCCATTAAAATAAAATGTTTTCTGTAATATTTGTTAAATTTTATAAATTTTAAATAAGTCATTTCATTAGAAAATTGATATTTTCCTCATCTAATATTTTGGTGATCATTAAAATGTATTTTCATATATAAAAAAATCATTTTATGTTTCTTATTCCTTATGTGGGATATGATCCATTATTACCATTTTTTAATTATATGAATGTTTCGTTTCTAAGATGATGATATATTTTATTAAAAAAATTTATTTAAATCGATTATGTTATAATGATATGATAAATGTTTTCATGATCTTTTTTTACACATGGGATTGAATTATTATTATGTTTTAGGTTGTTCAGTTATACCCCTATAATTCAATGTGTAGTGATAAATGTTTTAGGAGAAAAAAAGTACCTATGTGGTTATCTGAATCCCAATCTATGTTATATTAGAGGTTATCCAAAGCCATAACTATGTTAAAGGGTTGTTATCTGAAGACATAAATGTGTTAAATATAAAAATTATTATCCTAAAAATATGATTTATATTATAAAAATTATTATAAAAACTATACCACTATATTAATTCATGATATTATGAAAATATTTTTATATCATTTCCCATTTTCCTTGATACATTATGATTAATGTTTTTTTAAATTCCATGAATAATGTCACAAAAAAATTATTCTATATGAATATAAGGTTGTGATTTTAATATACCATGTACATATTATAAAACCATTATATGTATTCTCTTACTAAATATGATCATTGATTAAAATATCTCCGGTTTATCGTTATGGATCATTTGAACTCACTCTTTTTTTCTTATCCTTAGAACAACTATTCATTTTATATGAATGTTTTGACTAATTTGTGTTGTAGTTGTGATAATGATAGTGGGATATGGGTTAGAATTTATGTACATTTTGTTTATGTGACCAGATTTCAAAGAAAATAAACCACTACAAGTTTGGTAAGGAACAAAATTTTATGAAATGGATATTTATCTAAAAGGTTTTAAAACATACTTATTGAGTTTTTGGGATTACTAAATATTTAATATATATATATATGAAATTGTATATCCATAAATATATTTCACATCGAGGCAATGAGTCCACTATAAAATAGTGAAACGTGTAAAATGAAATTCTAACAAAAACCATAACGCATCTAAGTAATCATGTAGGAAGGAAACTATTTAGTCTTCCCCTATAGTTTATATAGATATCATTATTTTTCTATATCATAATTATAAATAATAGGATTTTAAGAGGACTGTATGGATATGATCTGGTAGTACTAGGGTGGTGATATTATTTTATATGATATCCATGATCCATTGTGGTAATGTAAAAGTGTAATATGAAATGTTTTTTTTAAAGATGAATGAACACTAATTTATTCATTACAGATCATATATATAAAATAATATATCTGTAAAACAATATTCCACAAATCATAGTGAATATTTTCTATAAAATGGAAGAATCTTCTCATTGGGTTTTTATTAATGTGTTCCACTAACAAAAATAAATTACATGTAATTCTCTTGACACCAGTAACATATTGTATGTGGCCACTATATTATATGAGAATAGATATAGAATATATAATCCAAAAGGTCCAACAAATTAGGTATTATTGGATGTCCATATACATACATGATTACCATTTTACCAAGGATAAAAAAAATTATATAAATGGAAGAAAATCATCATCCTTGAACCCAATAATTGAATTCCACTTCATATCACAGGGAAAGGAATGGAAACCATTGTGAGATCACACAATTAGTAACGACTATATATAGTGAAATCGATAATGAATAAATAAGTAATAATATATGTGGAAAGGAAAATAATTGAACATACTTTTTAATTAACAAATAACTTGAATTTCATGAGTAGATAAAGAACTATCAATAAATTAATGAAAAAAACTAAATCAATATTAAATTTAATCAATAAAATATCAAAAATAAATACATGGATAATATCAATTAAATAATCTCATGGATAATAATAACTAAAATTGCAATGTATGAAATTTTCAATATCTGATATCATTGTCTCAGACAGCATGACTTATATACGGTCATGATCTTCCATAAGGTTGTTTAAATATATAGATAAAAACCAATATAATTTCGAAAAATTCATCGTTTCATGAGGCCTAATAATGCATTGATTGGATATTAAATTTTGGACGACAATCATCACATCATACATATATTATTCCCAAGATATCTCATCATCCAATTAATTCATTAATAATGTTCCACATCATTAATTATCAATATTGAGTAAAGTATATTGATTAGCCAATATTTCTTCTATTAATCATATAACATTTATATTAAATTACATAAATAAAATTAATATATGCTTTATTTAATAATAAAATAAATTATACAATGTCTTCTAATATCTAATAGAAATTTAATTCTCAATGAATAATTATAAAAAGAAAAATATTGCCTCTTGAAAATGTTTACAATAACAATTTCAATCATTTTATGAGAGGATACAATCTTTTCTTCTAGAAAACAAGTTTTTAATGAAATTATTTCCTTGAATAAATAGAATTTAATTGATAATTTTAAAAAATAATTCATAAAAAATAACTCATTGTAAACCATTGAATTTATATTCAATTAAAAAAATCTGTACAATTTTTATGTTGGTGGGGAGCTCCGTTATATCCACATACCTTAAAAATGACCTTCCCATGGTATTTGTGTGAATATTAATCATTTAAAACAATTAGTATACTAATTAATTAAAAACCATTTCCTAAAAGTTATATATTACATAAATCGAACTTATTAATTTATTTTATAAAAAAAAATTATTTCATAATACATATTTTAAAATCATATACATTGGAAAGTATATATATTATTTAATGAGAAATAAAATCGGGTTTCCCATAAATGATAATTTAAATGATTAATTAATGAAATAGTGGAAATGATGGATGGAAATACATTTCATATTAAAATAACACATGTTTATGAAATTTATTGGAAATTATGAATGATAAATCATCATATTCATTTAACGAATGTAAATTGAATCCCACAAGAAAGTTATATTGTAAAATATATTCTTTTCCCTTCTTTAACATTGTAATTGTATCACATTTGATGAATATACGTGAATTAAATCATTTATCCTCTTGAATAAATTGTTATTCATGTTAAATAAATCAATGGGGTTGTATTTACAACACATAAGATTAAATATCATCTTACTAAAAAATTCACCACAACAGAATGAAATTTGAAATTAAATCACTTATATCACACTTTATTTTTGTTAAACATGATATAAAATATATTCAAAATATTATTATAATGTAATTAATTTTTATCAACCATATTAGTTTTTATAATATCATATATAATTTTATATTTATATTTTCCATACATTTCTAAATATTTTTTCATTTTTTCATTAAATCTGGTGTTTTGTGAAATGTTTTCTCATGCTTAGTTTGTCATTAATTATATTGTTAAATTGTATATGTCATTTCTCATAATATTTTTAATAATATTATTTTCTTCAATTTCATATCTAATTATTAAATAATTCATTATAACCATTCATGAATTTTGGGGAAAGGAAATTAAAAGTATCACTTTATAGAAATATTATTTCATACGTATACACAAAAGGGAATATCATTCCCTTATCAGTGGAATGGGTTAATAAATTGATGATATAATAATTTTAAATAATAAATTTAGTGTTATAAGTATAATATATACTATTCATTTACATTATTATTTTTATTCCTTTGTGTTTTTGTAGGAAATAAATTACATCTTTTTGCGGTAGTAATTTTCCTTCCACACGACCAATGTATTATTCTTTATTTGATAAAGATGTGAATGTACAAATATAACTCCATTAACATAATAAAATTTCATTAAATTTGGGATAATTTTATTTTCTTAAGTTTTATGACATATTTTGGGGTAGTAAAAAAACAAATATAATGATCATTATTAAACTAATTTCATTATTTTTGAGAACCAACCATTTTAATTATTCTTAAAGTCATTGGGGATGGACTTTTTGGATTAACAGAACCTAAAAAATTTTAAGGATATAGGGGGTATATTATTTTAGGGGTTTTTTAACTATATTTTCATAATTATTGTTATTATGTTAGTTTAGGGAGTTCCTTTTTATATGTAGGGGAGGGGACTTTCTTAGAGAACACATAAAAATTTCCCAAATTATTCCTAATAATTATAGTAAAAATTCAGAAAAATCATCCAAGGGATCTAATATTTGAATTTGGAATATGATAATGTTTTAATATGTAAATCCAATATATTGTTTATATATTCAATACGTATCACTAAATTTTTTTTTGGATTTAGTCTATTGGTAAATAAATTTTATTTGTAAGAATCCTAATTAATTTTCCCAAATTTTAAAAATATTTTTTCGATTAAAAAATCTAAAATAATTTTATAATATAAACTGTGAAGTTTCAAAATATGAAATATGTTTTACCCCATTAAACTCATATAATAGGAAGAATTAATTAAAAAATATTCTAGTAAAATATGTTAATAAAGGGATTTTTTAGAATTTAATTATTCCATAAAATGATGATATTATATTAACATTATTGATAATTATAACCATAAATTTTTATATTAATATATTTAGATATAAAATATATTTATGTCATTTATGTCATTCATAAATAATGATTACTATAACTAATTAAAATGGATAGACATTATTCCTTTTTAATAAAAACAAATTTTGGAGAAAAATATAGTTTTCTAAAAATATTTTGTATTACCTCGAAGTTTTCTTATCCTATTCTATATAAAAGTGTTATTCGGTATGTTTTTAATTTATATATATTATTATAAATTATTTTAAATTGAATATACAAATGAAAAATAATATTTTTTCTATTATTCTAAAATATTATCTTCTTTGAGGAAAATTCAATTTTTTCGAGGATTATTTTGAACAAGTATTTGAAAAATAGATATCAATAATATAAAATTAGTGGACTTATTCCACAAGATATTAATATTTTAGTTGTATTAATTTTTAATAAAATATATTTTTTGGTTACAATAATTGAATTTTAGGTGTTACATTGATCCATACGTTGAAAATTTATACCTTTAAATCATCATGGATATTAATTTCTAAAGAATTGATAATGTTTATTCATCATGACATGATCTGGTTCCCACATGTATCCCTTTTTTTATGATTTACTAGATATACTATTTCAATTAATATCATAAGATTCCCCAATAATTTCTATACAGTGCTAGAAATATAGATAGGTTCATAACATTATGATATATCTTGTTTTAATTCTATTTATTCATACCGAAGTGCATGCATTAGGCCTATTGTGTATATTTTAAACAATGATATATGGAAAAATTAATTTAATTTCGAAAGGAATTTTGGAGTTTCCAATTGATAATCCACAACCTTAACCCTTTCAAAATTATAAAATCAGTCAATGTAAATAGGGCTAAATTATCCCATATTACTGAACCTTATGACAATATTATATTGCGATACATTAATGAAAATGTTATCCACCCCAAGAATTTAATTTTTTTCCACCATTTATATAAATAACACATTTCCTAATTTTTTCCTTCTTAAATATAATCCTAAAAAGATAATACTATTTTCATTATCTCGTCAACATGTTTTAGGTCTATACATTTAATTTTTACAATGTTCATCACAACAATTTGGTGTTTAGAATATATATCCAAATAATTATCTATATTGATATATATTAATACGAGGTTTGGATCTATTTTTATCATAAAAATAAAGAAAATATTATTACTGGTCACACATACAACAAAATTAATTTGATCAAGACCTTAACCTATATTCCAATGTTTTTATTGAACTTCAGACTATATATCAGTTTGATAATGTTAAGTGGTTCGTAAATGAGGTCCAATAAAAATATAATTATGAATTATCAACAATAATTTTGATGTAAATCATGTGTCCAAATCAATAATGATATATATAGTTACACAAATTAGTCCAAAAACATCATTAATACAGAGTCTATATAGGTGTTAAATTTTTAAATAATCACTTTCAGTAGGAAAATGTATGTATTTAGTTGTATTATAACTGATAAATTATATCACATGATTAATTGTACAATTAATTTGGATTTCATGTGAAAATTATATAAAAATTTTATCTACAGAATGAATGAATATATGAACCCTCTTAATCCCCAAATTGATTATAACAGCAAGATCATTCTTGGTTAATTCATCCACCACCCATTTTTCATTACTGGGGTGGTAGTGTATTGATATGTTATATTTTATAGGTAAATTATGCTAAATTATTTTCCACATGTGGATATATTTCTATTAAAATATGTATATTTGGGCTTTATGGTCTTTTATTATCTCCCATATTTCACTGTTAGGATAATGTATCCATATCATCAAATAAAATAATTTTAATGAAAACTCAAGAAAATGGGTCAAAAAGTTCATTTTATGTGTCTTCATTTACCATAGATGATATTCAATTACATTATAAATTTTCTTCTGGACAAAACAAAACCCTTCTTTGATGCATCACTATATATCACAAACCAATCATTTCATAATGGTATATTCAAAATCACAAAAATCTAAAAATAACTTATTCTATTGATAAAAACACCCTTATAAATACATTTTATATTCAAATAAAAACTATTTTAATGTAAAATTAGATAACGGGTTATCCCATTAAGAAAAATTATGGATGAATCATTGATTCTAATATTCAAAACCAGTGAAACTATATAGCTTGGTTATGACTATTGGTCTAGATCATTTTATGACATACATTGTCTTGAAAGGATCTAGTGAGATTACATATTTTTTGATGATATGAAAATAAAATAAACATCCTAAATATATAATTCACACACACTATATTTCCCATATAACACTTCTCATCTAGGTGTCTCAGGTATAATCTAAATTTCAGTTTCTTCGTCCTTATAGTTGCCATAATAAATAAATATATCATTAATGTACACAAAATAATCTTGAATATATTCTTGGAATACTCTATTAATTCGATTTAGAAATTTATAGAGAATTCACCAATGAAAAATTATGTATTATATAAAATTAATGTCTATACATAATTTCATATGATGTCTTCAATGCTTATTAATACATTACATGAAATTGAAAAAACCAACACTATGGTCAATCATTAAAAATTATTTATCTCCATGAGTTCGATCACATAGGTCCTCAATTAAAGGAATATGATAAATTTTATTTGTTATTTTAATATTTATTTCCATATTATCATTTCATAGATCCATATATTCATCATTATTATTAACGAAAATAAAAGGGGATCCCCATGGTGAAACTAATGAGAGAATAAATACCTTACAACATAAATCCATTAATTTTTCCTTTGAACCCACTAACCCAAAAAGGAAATTATATATAATGTATTTGATAATTATATTGAATCATCTATTTAGTAAATAATATGATCAACATCATATTATTGGTGATATCCTGGTAACTCCTCATGAAATAAATCAATGAATTCTGGAATAATCTATAGATCCTAAAATTTATGATTACATTTTCCATCCATTAACTATGTTATATCTAATCCCCTAGTATTCTAGATAAGTGACCACCATTAATATACATAAACCTCATGATATTTTATTTTTAGTATTATCATTGGATTCAATCACATCCAAATTCCAAAAATAACATATCTTAGGGATCAATATAATTCTTAGCTATTACATTATTAGTATTTTCACTAAATATTATGTGATTATATAGAATTAAGTGATCCAACATTGGATACTCAGACTGCAGAACAAGGGTATTATTTATTTTTGGAAAGTTATTGGTCATAAAATGAGTCTGTTTTCCTAATATAGGAATGATCTTCTTAGATCCAATACTTGTTGTATTATCTTATTCACTATGTAAATTTCAATATATACAAAGGGTATTAATATCATTCATTCTTATAGGTTGAAATTATAAACAAAATATATTCATGTTTGATTCATGATATTATCAATTTAAAATCATAATTTATAATTCAACGTTTGGTATGAATGAAATCATAAATATATGAATTTTTCTTTGTGAATTCATACACATTTTTTCCTTGGGGATTTAATTATTTTTAGAATTTTTATAATGGATTGTAAAGAAAATATTAATCATCCTTTTAGTATCCTAATGAGTATTATAATAGGGTTTTATATTGTCTCATTTTTATTGATTGGGTGATGATCGAGTAAAATCCAAATACCACCCTTCTAGAGTTATTATCTATAAGTAATATTATTCTAAACCATATCTAATTTTATTATCAAGACGTTAATGTAATTCCATGAAAAATCAGTTGACCTCTTATTTAGAAAAACATTATTATTTTCTTCTAAAATTATCCTCAATGTAAACAACATGGTTATATAACTGAATCTATTTTTAGTTAATATAGTTCCATTAGATTCTACTAAACCTATTCTGATGGAAACTATATTATCCCTGACCCTAGTATCTTAGAGATAGAGGTAATTTTTAACATTGGCATAGATACATGTTATAAATTCACAAAGGATTTATCTGTTTAGTATTATGAGGGTTTCTAATAAATAAATAATACCAATTTAACAATTTCTATAAAAAATAAATAATTTTAATGGAAAACATTCTAGAACCATGAACTCATTCGATGAACAATATTTCATATCTTGTGGAATTGACACGAAAAAATATTGAGCTCAAATGTATAGGAATATTTACATTCATTGAAAGAAGTCGGGAATAAATAATGCATAAAATATAAAAAGGTAAATAAATGAACACAAATTAAATCAAATTAATTAAAAAATTGATGATTATATATGTAATTCTCAATATTCCATGGTAAATAACTGAACACACATTCCATTTAATCAATAACATGAGTTGAAAATACATCTATCGATAATATTATTGAAATAATATCATGGGTAATAATATCATTATACATAATTTTTTAAATGAATAATAACAGAAATAGTGATAACGAAAATCATGATATCGACACATTTAATACCTTTTATAATTAATTTTAACAAAATGGGTAATTACACACTTAATATGGCCATCTAAATTGTCTCATATGACTGTTGGGTTCAACGATGGGCTATATAATTTTATGTTCTATCCATTATTTCATATCTAAATCATTCCACATTTAGTTAATTATTGAATTAAATTATAAAATATATATTTTATAAATAAATATCCATATTGATTAAAGATATAGATTTATAAATATATACGTAGTTTAAAAATAACATTCTATTAAAAGACCATTTGAATAAATGGTATATGATTTATTAGATAATCCTATCATTGATAAGAAAAATATTAATATCTAGTAGATATTAAATTTCCTACAACAAAATATTAAAATAAATATATTATCTCAATATATTTTTAATAATCATTAAATCTATCATGAGATTAGTTTGGAGCATAGTTCATTAGGAATATATATATTTTTAATAAAATCTTATCCTTTGAATGAATAATTTAATTTGAATTGAAATTTTATAATGATATTTCATAAAATATATTCTTAATATAAAATTAAATGTGTAGAAAAAGATACATTTCATAATATAGTAATGATGATTGGATGTACGTTATCACATGATTTGTTAATAATGACATTCCTTTTAAATTGTTATTGTTAATGACCCATTAAAAAATAGTAGTGGTATTAATTTAAAAACAATTTATTAAAACAATTCGTTAAATTTAAATTTCATTAATAAATCATATCATTAAATAAAATGGATTTTGTATATATTCTTCAATATATGGACATTAACCCAAAATATTTCATATTTAATGATATATAAAAGTCATTTTTATTTAAAACGTTTATATTCTAGATTCAAGTACAAAATAGAGGATAAATTGGAATAAATTATAACAAATTATTAAATATACTATGGATAATTTAATAATTGGAAGTTATTATTGAAAAATTATAATATTCCTTTAGTGATAGTAAATGAAATCTTAATGGATACTAACACTGTAATGTAGATTCATACCACCTTGGTAATAATTAAATTGTTTCAAATTCAATGAATAAACTAGAATAGAAACATTAAACATAATCAATAAAACATTATTCATCTGAAATTATTTATTGTTGGATTATTTACAGAACACAACCGTCAATAGGTTAATAGTAATGAAAATTACTCAATGGAATGGAAAATGTGATGAAATCCTATATCTCACGCTTCCCACTGGGTAAACATGATTTAATCACATGTACTACAATTTTATTAATGTTATTAATTTATACCATATCCTTTATCATATTTATAATATAATATATAATCCAGATGTAATATTTACAAACTATTTGATAATAATATTTCATTACATTTCTTACTTCGGGTGTTAATTTCTATGTTTTATCTTTCATGATTCATGAGGACAGTTATGGTTCTAATGTATATGAAATAGTTAATCCTCCCAAGAATTATATTAATTTTATAAATTTAATATTTCATAATAATATACACTTTTAGATCCATATTGAATGACTGACATTGAATATTTGTCAAATTTCGTTGAGGAGACGATTGGCCATATGTGCGGATCACAAATGATATCAATCCCTTAATGGAATTATGGTTATATAAGTGGATGAGATATTATATTTAAGAAACTAATATATATATATATATTAGATATTCATTATTTTCTACATTATGACTATCCATGTTATGGCGTGAAACAAAAAAAATTACATCGGTTCATGAGGATGTTGTCTATCAAACGCATGATCAATGACTTTGTTTACCAATTGATAGAGGACGATATGGGTATCAATTTTTCCACAAAATCATTAAATATCATTATATAGAGAATTTTTATTATTATATTTGATTTTTATGAAATTTTTTTTTATAATAACTCAAAAAATTTTAAGGGCTTTATTAAATAAATTGACAACTCGTAGAGAAACCTCATTTCAAACTATTATTAAAACCCATATGAGTTATCTTTTGGGATGAAAAAAATAAAATAAAATGTAGATGAGGATGTGATTGAAATATTTTGGTTGGTTTCAGATGATCTAGAATAATTAGTTCAGATGGATTTTGTATGGGTTCTCATTCATAAGTGGGTGAGGGAACCATCATAGAAATAGCTTGGAAATTTAACAAAAGAATAAAATAATATAATGGAATTACCATGAATTTATTTATAAATAACACCATATGAAAATTTTTGAAGGAATAATGTTTCAATTTGAAAATCCTATAAAATTTCAAAATGATTATTTTGAAGACTAAAAATCTCGTTTTGTTTATCCTCCACCCAATAAACTAGTTTTATCTTTAATCAGGGCAATTAATTTTTACAATATTTAAAATTTTATTGGACCAATAATTTTGTTCAAATTATTAATATTTTTTTATTATTTATCAAAATATGTAATGCATTTTATCAAATAAAAATTAATAGAGTATAAAATATTAATTTAAAAATAAACCAGTAAAATGAGTTGAAAATGATTTTAATATATATGCATCATTTCAAAACAAGATATTATTATATTAACTATATAACTAGTAATATTAATTAAACGTATTTAAATACTTATATTAAGAAATATTATATATTGATTTATTTTATCTCATTTATAATTATGAATTGTTTTATTTCATTAAAATATATTGAAATTATTCCTTTATAAACAAAACATCATCTAAAATTTATGATAATTTTCTTTAAAATATTTCATTTCCCTTTAAACGGTTCATATAATTAAATCAATAAAAATAATATTTTTTAATTTTTTAATTTTAAATATTAATAATAGTTTACCTAAATATAACATGGAAATGTGAAATATAAAATGTTTTTTTATAAAATAACACTTCGTTGGGATAATTTCACAAATTTATTATTGGATTATTATTTAAAAGTTAAATAATTAATATTAATATTATAATAAAGTAATAATTTTCAATGAAATATTTAAATATTAATTTTATTAAAATTTTACTATAATGGAATTTTTAGGAACAATAAATGAGGTTACGGTATTTGAATACATGTCATTGTATTATTTGAAAAGAGATTAAATTTTATGGAAATTTGTATTATGGATTACATTCTGATGGAAGATGTCCTCTAATGATATATCTAGATAACATTTAATATGGAGGAATTTTTATTATTTTTTATTTATCATATTTTTATCTATTTTTTCAGATAAAAATGATTTTGTTCCAATGTTATATTCAAAATAAAACATCAAAATACAGAATAAAAATCCTTAATATTATCTGATTATTTCAAATTTTCCCTTATAAACAATAATTTTTTAATTATTTTTAAAAATATAATATTTGGGATACAATTATCATTGGTAATATTTTCTTTCTAAATATTCAATATCAATATACCCACAACTTTTATTCAATAATTTGACATAAATATAAATTCAATAATTATTAAATATTAATTTGATGAAATGTATTTCATTTTTTAATATATCATGTCATAAATATATTAGGTTAATTTTTTTTATTATATACATATATATTTTTTTCTGAATTATAATAATTATATATTAAACAAATTCTATTAATATAATAGTAATATAAATATAAAATAATGATATTAAAAAATTTAATAACATTAATTGGAAAAATAAATACTTATTGACTAACATAATTTATTTTAATATATAATACTGATATTGTAATTTTTTTTAATTTAAAAAAAAGTTTATGTTCAGATAAATACTATTTTTATTTATTCCCTATTAATAAGGTTCTAAAAAATTTATTTTAATTTTCATTCTATTTAAATTTAAAAGAAGCCCCAATTTATTTTTAATGATCCTTTTATTTCCATGGGAATCCTAATAATAACTCATTCTTCTATGAAATCAATTTTTTCAAAAACCCAACATTTATAAAAACATTTTCATTTATTGTTTTGAACAAATATTAAAATTATTATATATCACTTATTTGAATTGTGTCATGTATAATTGAGTGATGATTTTGAATCTAAATTATTATTATTTAATATGGTATACATAATTTTTTTTATTTTTAATATTAACCATGGTAATTATTTATCAAATCACATAATTGATAAATGTGTAAATGGTTAGAATAAAGGGTGAATGTTTCATGATAACACAAAAAAAACATGTATAAATATCAAGGGTTGAATGGATTTTAGCCTTAACATTATCATAATTTATGATATGATAAATTATGGTAACATAAATTGAGTAATACATATATTATATAATAATCTGTCAGGGGTTTAATATTTTCCAACCCACCACACATTTTAATGGGAGCTTATTCTCTTCACTAATACAAAATTTATGGGACACATTTCATTAGATATCTATACACAAATACCTTCCAATGATATTTTTATTATTATTGAGAACATCCTCTCTTAAAATGACAAGATTGAAAAATATTATATTACAATAAAAAGGATATTACCAATGGAAGGGCTATTAGTCCTGATTTATATTTTCCACATAACATTGTTTAGAATACTTAACTAAATATTACATACCAATATGACCATAAAAAAATAAGTATATTCATCATAATTATCAATTTAAATGTTATAGGGAAATCAATTAACTATCACATTTCCATCTGATTGAAAATGAAACCAATCTGTTTGTGTACATATGGCTTACAATATCCACGTAGTAGAGTAATTTGTTTTTCATCACCACCTCACATGTAATGTTATAAATAAGAAATTATCAAATATATGTGATAATTATGAATTAATTAGGATTTTAGTAATATTAAATATTATTTATCATTTTACAATTAAATATGTTGTAATATTGTAAAACAAATCATGTTTTCTTGTGCACTACCACCTCTATGATGTGATATATTTCATTATTATATTATAACCATAAATGAGTGAATATAAATATTTATATAATAAGTTAAAATTATATTCATGAAGTATTACAATTTTGGAGACGATAGAACCAATTTATAACACCTTTAACCAAGGGAAACATTCTAAATTAGGTTTGGTGGAAATCAGTGAACAATATTATGTGTACATTGTATGGAAGAATATTAGAATAAATGGATTTAAAATTATTATAAATAGATTATAAAATCCAATATAGATCAATATGATTATTAATAAAAAATGTATTAAATTTAAATTAATAAAATATAAGTATATAACATATCTCTCCATGTAGTAAAAAAATTTCATGGTATTTCCAATCAATTAAACTACCCCATGACATATTATATATTACATAACTGATTATATTTTATATGGTGTACACACAAAATATATTAATTGATAGAAACATTATTAAATAAAAAATGATATAACTATATTATTATGGTCTAATGTAATGAAACCTAATATTATCAAATAAAAAAGGTTAACACACCAATGGGGTAGGGATATTGTGCTAATAAATGAAATAAAATAATTATCACCAGTGGACCAATAATCCAGAATGTCGTAACCTTATTCCTTTCATTCCAATTGAGGATACAATTAGAAAAATTTTCAACGGTCTATTGAATCTAGGGATAATTTATGATATAGATAAATTGATGGTGATTATATCTTGGAGAGGGTTTTTGATAATGAAAGAATCTGTTTTAACTGAGGTAATTATAATATTGTACGAAAGGAAGACATCAAGACCATTGACAACGGAAACCGTCTATATAGGTTGGGTTTCTTCCTATTCATTTAATATACTAAATTGAACCATTATAGATGTTCTTCATACATTAATATCAAAATCACTAAAATTGGACCATTTTTTATCCATTCATGTGGAATTTAATGACACTATCCGGAGGATTGCTGGGAACCCATCACTAATGCAATGATGGTCTCTAAATAATAGAAGGATATCCTACAATACCTAAACATTTTAAAAAATGAGGAGTACTCATATAATTTCAATTTTATGGTGGGTAATACACCATACTGATGGACTAGACATCAATACCCAATAAATTCATTGGGGTTCCCTTATATTGAGTAATGTTCATATAATTCTAAATAAACAAAAAATAAGATAATAAAAATATTCCTCACCATCTATTATAGGTTGTACCTTTTGAAAAATTGAAAACTAATTTGGATAAAATTATTATGAGGGAACTCTCTTATATCAAACACAAATGGAGTCATCAAATCACCAATATAAAAAAACCTCCCACTCTCTATCGACCAAAAAACCAGGATGTTTATTTTTTTGAAATCATGAAGTATAGGAACATCAAAGAAATCATGACCCCATTGAAAATGACCCTTTAATATATAGATATTTAATGGATCAATATATAACATATGAGGATGTTTTAAATAAAATTAATTTATTTTATCTAGATATTTCCCCTAGATTTTTTAGATTCATAATTATCTTGATGTACATTGTGATATTACATAGATGAAAAATTTAACATCAATAAGTGTATAAATAACACATCACATATTGATGTGTAATAATTATTACGATGAAAATAAAATTATTATGATGATTGAGATATATTGAATGATAATATGGATTTTTTTCCACTGTGACTGAGAATAATATTTTCAGGCACACATAGAAACAATCCAATGTCCATACCATGTTATGCTTCCAAAAATTGATCTCATAACAAATTATGATCCACAACATGTTTCAAAAATGTTTTGGAATGATACATTAAATATTTATGAAAAATTATGATATTCATCCGTCTAATCCATCTGGTTTGTTATCATATTTATCTTAAATTATCTTGTCCTAAAGGGATCTACATTCCATAACCTCCGAATCCAACATAGATTTTACATACAACATGGTAAAAGTGATAGTCATTATTATAATACCTCATACATATTTAACATAATCCATAATATCCCTCAAATCCTAGTGAACTCCATCATCAGTGTGGGAATCTATAATTATATCAAACATAATTTTTTAGAAAATCTATATAACAATCTACTTCCCAATGCGAATAGATATAATATACATAATGATAAAAATAACGACACAAATGACACAGGGAATTTTTCCACTAATGTTGGGTAAGTAGTTCTTATATTTTTTTATTTCAATACATATTATTTACCACCCCTATTTATTATGGATACATATTATAATATAAGACATTAGATATCCTTGATAATCATTTTGGGTTTTGCTCTTTTGAACATTAAGGCATTGCAAAAAGTTTTACAAGTTTTTTAAGCATAATTTTAATATATAACACATTTTTTCTATTGTTTTATAACCTTTACACTCCACATTCTATATTTTTATACAGTTATATTAATTTCATTTATGTTTATGCTACTTCCATGAAAAAAAATAACTATGTCATCAATAGTGGTAATGGGAAAAAATTCGTTGATGTTCATCTCAATATAGTATGAGGGGATGAATCAATTCATAATTCCCAAATATTATTATATACAAAGGGTATCGTAAAAATGAATATAAACACTTGGTGACAAATGGTCATGAATACATATATTTTACACACTCAAAACGAAGCTATATTTTTTATAATAAATTTTCAAAAATCCTAAAGTAGCTGTTGTATTTCAAAAAATTGACCACCCATCCAAATATGTTCATAAAAACAACATCTCTAGAATTAAACAATGACTAAATCTATCATAATTTCTTTCCAAGATAATTTCAAAATTATTATTGGACCCATGAATCTATTTATTAATATATCCAAATAATTCATGATCTAACACTATTGAATTTTGGGTGGAGCTTCATTCTATAAGGCCATGTAGTTCATTAGAAACTCATTTATAAAGATAGTACAAGAGACTTATATTAAAAATGCACACATTGAACATTTAAGGGAATTTTCACATGGTGATATGTATAATAATCTTATTTTATCAGGGATCCAAAACACTCAAAATTTGAAATAGGGTGGATACATAATGCACCTAAGGGACTCCATCTCCTCGAATAACATTAAATAAGTTCTACGGTATTCCCCTTAATGATATTATAAGAGGATAAATATATATAATAAATGATGATTCTAGGTACAGGAGGAATTTTAAGGTTGACTGTGATGAAAAATTCTCTTATCCCCCTCTCCACATGATTTTTGTTACTGAAAAAAATGATACGATTTACAGTAGTCAATGTATACAATAGAAACATTATTTTCCACCTCAGTTACACATTGTACATGGTTGGGTTATCATACATAAGTTTATTTATAAAATTATTAATTACCATACCTCCCAACACATATATTTTATTTATGAAAGTGATTTCTTTAACAAATATGTTTGGGATGATTCCCAATTTTTTCCATTAATGAATAACATAAATATATCGTATTTTTGCCACCTTCATTGGGTACATAGATTTTTACTATTCCAAAGACAATCTATAATTCTCTATGTGTGTCAATATTAACCTATTAATTTTATAGATCTAAATAATGAAAATATCATCAACCCCACTATCCTCAAGCCTGGACTTGGATATTTCATGGAATCCTTGATGAAGTCCAAATATAGAAAGTTAAGGGGTTGATTAATTTCAATTCCTAAAGATCACCTATTAATCCACAATGATTTTTTATCGAAATCAAGCCCCTGAGATTTTGTATATTTATTTGTTCTAATATGTTCATTATATGATTTGATAAAGAGAGATTGAAGAACAATAACTATAAAAAAATGAATACCACCCACTCCACTAGATGAAAAAACTAATGTGGATCAGATGTTATCAAAGAGGTACTAAACATGGTGTGAGGTTCTTCCAATCTATATATGTATAATATTCAATTATAATAGTAATAATGATGTCATTTTAGGACAAAATGTTTCTAATACACTTATTGTAGTAACAACATGTATAATTATATCCTAAGAATCCCATGTCTAGAAGACCATTATTGGATTATAAGGAAGAAAAACCATTCCTTTTCCACCAAATGTATACAACTATACATTTCATGTCTATTATATCCAAGATTCTGTTATGATTTCCTCAAAATATCAATATCATTTCATTAATATTAAAATAACTTAAGAAATAATATAGATAAAGAATATCCCACATATCATACATGGAATAGAAAAAATTAAAGTTTATATTTTTGAACATTCCTTTGCAATGATATGTTGATTTTAGATTATAATAATACCCATTATAATGATGATTTTGTAAGAAGGCGATATAAACTATTCTAATGGATCTAAATACATATAATCACATAGAGAAATCATTCAAAAATAATTAATCATTAAATTATAATGATCAGCTTAAAGAATCCCCCTAGGGATTCCCTTATTGTAGATAATTTAATTTGAAAAGATGTCCATATTCATTTGGAATTTCAATATTATAAAATTCTAGATGATAAATAAGATAATTGTTGGGGGTCATTATGATATTTGGCCACCAACATTGTGGATCTCCTTATCTTGAAAAAACAGTGATCCAAATAGAATTTCCCTAATGATCTTGTGAAAACATAATTTGTAGGACAGTCTGGGGGACTTTTATATTATACAAGTTCATCCATAATACTTTCTAATATATTATATCCAAATGAGATGATAATTCATACGCATTTGGGAAGCTTATGTTTTTAGTATTCGGATCTATGGGATGACCTAGGGGAGAACAAATTTCATACTCACATATACTAAGAATTTGATATATATATATATAATAATAAATATTATTTATTCATGGGTTTTGAACATTAAATTTAGTTTTTCCCTTTTAAGATGGTTTGATTTGTCATTTTTTCAGTCCATAAATGAGTATTTAACAATCACACTAATTTTAGTGATTTTCCATATATAAATTTACATTTTAATAATTATATACTCAATATCTTCTACAAACATATTTTTCAATTATCTTATGTTATATTTTTGTGTTCAATAATTTTTTTTCGATATTATCCTCTATTTTATAACACCCTGATATTTTTTGAGAAATATATTTTTTTAATTTCATTGATGCCTTGTGTTGTACGCTACACTAAGATTATCTTGTTTTATATGCAACACTGTATTAGCTTGTATTATACACAACAATATTCATGGCTCGTGTTACACATAATTTCGTGTTCATTTTGTAAAAATTATTCTACGCAACATTAAGAATAGATTTTTCTTAATTTATAAATGAAATATGTTTTGATTAGGTTATGTATGAAATCAAAGGGAGATTTCGCTACCCACAACCATAGCTTGGCATGCATTAAACACAATCATGACCTTCCTCAATAGCATTTGTAGTACGCAATACCGGGATTCACTAAACAACGATATGTTTTTAAAATATTATATAAACTAGATGTTATGAATAGTAATATCCACTTTTGAAATTTTATAAATTTTTTCTTTCAAGATGTGATACATTTTTGTATTATTAATATGAAAATTGTCAAATGGTGAATTTATGGTATTTTTCTAAAAACATTCATTTTTGAGGAATAGTGAAAAACATTGAGTTATTGTTTAAAAATGAATTTTTATTTAAATAATTAATTATTTTATTCAAATTTATTTTAGCTCAAAATAGATAAATAATACCTATATAATTTCAATGTAATTAATTAGTGTCATTTTATAATAATTTTAGGTATATAATAATTTTGTTAAACTTTTACCGTCTTTTACCCACCTCCTAGGAGAATATAAAAATTGAGATAAAAATTAATTTTACCGCTTCTCTGAGTGGAATTTCGAAAATCCGAGAGCCATGGTTATTATCAAGGATAAAAATTTGGTTCAATAAGATAAAAATAATTTTTGGTGAATAGTGACTTTTAACTTTAATTTACCATGATTAAAAGAAAATAGGGTAATTAAGGATAAAATTGATATTATTAGCTGAACACATGACCTAATTATATGTGATAAGTGTAATTAGACCAAAAACAACCTTAGGAACAAAATATGACCCTTTAGGTCCACATAGATTAGACTATGACATTTATTATTATTTAATTCAAAGAAGCGTTAAAAGAGTTAACATCAATGTTTAATAAATAAAATATTTTTAATATATTGATATACATAAGATAAATTAAACATTAAATTTTCAATATAAATCTATAAATATTGACTAAATAATTACACTTTATTTATAATTTTTAGACATTAAATAATTTTTGTTATTTATGACACAATGATGATGCAGTAATTACCTTATTAATGAAATATTAACATAATCGATGTTATAAATACCCAATTATATGTAATTTTTAGTCTTTTTAGGAATTAAGATAATTTTCAAGGTTAATATAACATATTAGGTCTAGTTTGATGATTTTTTTTAAGTAATAATTTTTTATTAATTTATCAAAATCAAAATACCAAATATTGTCAAAATTTTTATAAAAGAGATTTTAAAAAAATATTATATTATTAATTGTTTTTGTATTCATAAAAATCTAAGGATTCTCCAAAAGACTTATATAACAATATATTTGACATTAATTAATCAATTTTGGTTCTATTTAAAGATTATAGTAAGTTTACTAACCATATAGTGTAAGAATACAATAAGACACAGTAAAAGTTAAATTATTAACCTTATAGTTAAATGTAAATGATAAGATTAAATTAGTAACCTAAACTTGCCTAAAACCAATTGGTTGAGAGGATTTCGACCCTTCCCCACCCTATCCTTGAAATATGCAACTTTAGAGCCATTATAAACTGAATATTAATTTATTATAAAATAATATTTTATGTTTTTCCTAAGGTTCCCCTTACCACCCTTATTAAAGGGAACCTCCTCCCTCTCCTATTCACACAAATTTAAGCCTTAATGCACGACCAAACCCTGACCATTTCACTTCTACACTTCCATGGAAGCCTACTATAGGTTCCGGTATTCTTCAGAGATCATCTTTAGTTCCCTAAGAGGATGATAAATGGATGCGCGTCGAAGAAGAGGTAATCTCTTTTACGGATTCTTTGAAGTTTCATTATTCTTCTACTTCCTCTTAATTAGTTGTTTCATTATAAATTAATCAAATAAGTATAACTAATATACTTATATGTTATTATAAATATTAAACAACCCCATTTTAGCTTCTATCCATCCTACAGAAAATGAAATCACAGTGCGTGCGTACGTACGAAATACCGTCTCCACGTCGTGGTGTAATATGTTTATCCACCACCACATTAGTTGAATGGATATAATGGTGTAAAGAAAAACTATATATTTTTATTATTAAATGATACTAATTATGATATATTATATCATCCAATCCAATTAAATTTAATAATAATGGGAATGATATCATTGCATTTGCGTACGTACGGGTTACCGTCTACACGATGCGATGAGATTCATTCTCCAAGTTAACCATTCAAGAATGATTATAAAGTGTATATAATGAAGAATAATGATATATATGACATAATAATGCTACTATATTAATTTTTGTATATATATATATATATATATATATTTCATCTAATTACTTCCATTCAAGTTAATAAGGAAAGGAAAACAACGTTCAATCGTACGTACGGCCAACCGTCTCCATTAACGGTGTGTTGCATTTCATTTATCTATATATATATACGTAATATATATGATATATAATTCATGTTTTACATTCTAGAAGTAAGTAAATAATGATATATGTAATAATAATATCAATAACATCAATTCCAAGCAATTACGACAAATGAAACTATTTTACCCGAAACGATGATTTAAGATTTAATTAAGAAAAGAACGGGTAATATAATGTCAGAAGTGAATCATATATGATATTATAAATATTATTGTGGTTCTGTTACAAGTTAATAATATGTTTAAACCCACAATATAAGTGTCTCAGACACATATTGAAGAAATTGTACATAAGGTAAGGGATAATTTTTCAAATCTCATTTTTATCCCAGATTGCTTATACATAAGTATTTACTGGGGTCATATTTTTCATCGATGTCCATAAAAATGTTTTTCATAATGTTTTTAATATTATTCCATGTATGTTTGAAGTCATTATTACCCATATTTGACTTTTACATTGTGTTTTTGGAAGAAATCATTCTTTTGTTTTCCATATAAGGTACTTTTTTACTTTTCCAGAAAAAGTGTGAGGATAATGTTTTTTTAACTTATAAGGAATGACCAGATTTTTACAGTTTCATAATTCCTAATTTTCATGAACCTTCCTCTACAAGATTTCATGATTATTTTCCACAAAATAATTTTCTATTAAAATTTCATGGAATTTAGTGAAAAGAAAATGATTTTGAAGAAAAAAGGATATTCTCCCCAAGACTTCATTTCAAGTGTTTTGTCAAAACTATTTTCCATATAAGATGACCATATATAGTATGATTATTTTTCTAGTATAATTACTCTATTATTTAAATGGTTTGATTCTTCTTATGATGAAATGATATCAATTTTTTTTATGGATTACGTTTTGATGGGATGATGTTTATGAAAACCATTTTTTCCTTTGGGTTATGATAAATGATTTATGTTTATGCTGTGTCACATGTAAGAATGATTTAATTATGAGATGGGTGGGACCTATATCTAACTCTTATGGATTGGGTAAATATTTATATCTAATGAGATAGACATGGCTGGAACGAAAAGTTAATTCGGTTTAGTGATACATGAGTAGAACGAGGAGTGAACTCGATTCAGTAAGGGACTTTGTCCACTATGATGGTCTTGGCAGTAAGACCTTGGATAATATGGAAATCATAACATGTTCTTAATGGTTTCCATTATTAAATTATTTGTTTAAATGTTTTATTTTATCATGTTTAATGTTTATTTTTTTATTTATGACTTATGCACAACCAATATTTATGTCATTACTCATGATTTTTATGTTCTATGTTCATGTTCTTATATTGAAATTTTTATGGATTGTTTAACATTCTCCATGTTTACCCTTACTGAGCATTTTATCTCACCCTTTTTATGTTTTCTTTCCACCAGGATATAAATAAATGATTTAGGTAAGAAAAACAAATGGGAAGATCATTATGGGAGATGTTGAAGATCATTCACCATGATTAGAAGATTATGTTCTGAGTTTCCAAAGACACTAAACTAAAACGGTCTCTGGGCGTATGCTTTTGTAATGAATTAAGTATTGCGAAAATTTAATGTAATGTCCTTGTACGTCATGATTTGGGTGTCTATATTTGGTATCAAAGAGAATGTTTAGTTAACATTGAGAAACTAGAATCTGAAAACTTTAGTGAGATCCCTAGAGATATTTATATGATATGTCTAGGGATGTCCCTAAGGATTAGTATAACTATAGGTTACAACCCTAGAATTATGATAACGATCATGAATAACCTAGGATTAAACCTATGATGTTAGAGAATGAATGTTCTCCCCTTGGTTATGTTGTTTTTCTATCATGATTTTTGACTCTCAGATGACTTTTTTTGGGTTTTATGAAATGGCTGGATAATGGATGATTCATGTTAATGGAGAATATGATGGAAAATGGAATTATATTATTCATGATAAAGAAAATGAAATGGGATTTGGAAGGAGAAACATCATTATCATGCCTAATCAGAAATCTCATTATATGATCAATAATCTCAACTTTGGAAGGTTTCCTGACTCAGTTAATAAGAGAGTAGGAGTTTCATGATTATCATAGAGGAAATGAAGTTCAATTTTCCTCATGTAAATCACGTGGGAAGAAAAATCAAGAAGAATGTTTCAAAGGAACTGGAAGTTTCTTTGGGTGTGGAAAAGAAGGACAGAAGGCCAGTAATTGGAATGGAAAGGGTTCAGTTAACACTATGGACAATGATAATGGTATTGCTAAGACATCAACAATAGTTAAATGATTTAAATATAGAATGTATGGGAATAATGAAAAACAATTCCCTAAAGAAAAGTCTCAACAAGATAATTAGCATGTTCATATGGGTATAATTTATGTTGATGATGATGTGGAGACAACAAATGATATATGATATGTAATAAGTGTTGAGGAATAAAATGATGAAACTCGGTTGATGGTTTGAGAAGGTAGTGGAAGATTTTATGTTTATCAAGAGTAATGTTGTATAGGTTATTTAATGTTTATATGGAATAAAGAAACATCTAAGGATTGTAACACTATTGTTTTTCCTATAGTATTTGAATCTATACGTTGAATGGTACTGGTAACCATGAATGTTTATTCAGATATTTTTGGAAAGTATATGATATGTGCATAATGAAGGGATAAGGAGATAATGAGAGGTTTGATAGTATTAATGAGCTCATGACTGATATAAGGACAACGTGATATCATGGTTTGAGTATATAATATTTTTGGGATATGGGTATGTGGAAATAGTTAACTTTTTATAGTATTCATGTTTTCACTAAGGTTCAATGGTAATACATGTTTCAAAATAATACATGATTAAGGTAATCACATGTTTGGAATGTGACCAACAAGAATAATCATGTGATATATGAGGGATAAATTATGATATTCATGTGCTAGTTATATTTCCTTTTTAGTAATTGTTTTCATTATACAATGAGATTGGATAGTAGTATTTTGGATAAGCCTAAAGATTTGAAATGGATTAAGTTGAACAACAGATAGTATTGTTTAAGGATAATAATTTTTTCTATATTATTTCTAGAATGTTATAATACTGAATTTTTAAAAAAGGACAACCTGCTGGATGGGCGACAACCCGTCACGTCAGAAAAGGTTGTGGGAATCGAATCCACAACCCATGTGCGACATGCCTTTATCGCCTACGAGTGTCCTACAATAAGTCCCAGGTTAGTAGTAACTAGTTTTATTTTATTACGAGGTATGATAGATGATGTATACGTCCATTTTTGGAACAATATATGATTAATCTCACCATATGATTGACTTATGTATATAAATTTTGGTAAACATATTTTTGAGATAGATGGAATGACCTATAATTCTATCACATAATCTACTAACACTTCATTGAAGTAAAATTCAACTTCATTTGTTTATGGTATGAAGTGGAAATTGTTTAAGGCACAAACAACAGTAAGATTTTAACAAAATATAGTATTTTTTTTTAAATAAAAAATTCTTCATCATTTGGGAAATGATTTTGAAAACCAAAACATTTTCGTAGTTCCCCCATATCTGATGAATCATATGGTACCATTGATCACCACAAATTTAAGGCTTTATTATTATTTTATTTTTCATAGCCATGTTCACTTCCACTCTTCATCATAACATGATTGTTATATTTCACTTCCATATCCATATTTTCCCCTATCTTCTCCTATGTGGAAACCTAGTGATGAGTTAATTTGGGTAACCATTACATTTCAAACTTCACTTTTTAAAATTAATTTTTAGTATTCCTTTTTACGATGTGGGTTTCTATGAATGAAACTTTCAAGTTGTAAATGATTTATAAACCTGACGAATTTTGAGGGAGAAATTCATTTTAAGGGGGGTAGAATGTAACACCCCTTGATTTTATGAGAAATATTAATTTTTTGATTTCTTTGATTCTTTTTTTGTATGCTACACCAAGATTATATTGTTCTATATACACAACAACGTATTAGATTGTAGTATACGCAACACTATTTTTGGCTAGTGTTATACACAATTTCATGTTCGTTTGTAGAAATTATTCAATACAACAATAAGAATATATTTTATTTAATGTATAAAAGAAATAATTTTTGATTCGGTTATATGCGACACCAAATGGAGCTTCCACAACACGAAGTCTTGACTTGTCTTACATTAAACGCAATCTTGACCTTCCACAATAGTGTGAGTAGTACACAATACCGGGTTTCACTAAACTATGATACGTTATTAAAATACTATATTAACTATCCATTATGAATAGTAAGACCCACTTATTGAAATTTTATAAATTTTACCTTTCAAAAGGGACTTCATTTTTGGATTCAGAATATTGAAATTATCTTAGGGTGAATTTTTTTAATTTTTTTGAAAACATTCAATTGTTGATGATTAGTGAAAAACACTAAGTTATAGTTTAAAATCGATTTTTTATTTAAAAAATTATTTACTTTATTTAAATTTATTTTAGGTTGAAATATATAAATAATACCTATATAATTTCAATGTTATTCATTGGAGTCATATTATAATAATTTTTGATATATAAAAATTTTGTTGAACTTTTACCGCCTTTTACCCACCTCCTAAGAGAATTTGAAAATTCACATAACAATTAATTTTACCACTTTTCTGAGTGGATTTTCGAAAATATAAGTTACATAGTTAATATCATAGAGTAAAATGTGTTTCATTAAGATAGAAATAATTTTTGGTGAATATTAACTTTTAAGTATTATTTACCGCGGTTAAAAGTAAATAGTGTAATTAAGTGTAATAATGACATTATTACCCTAACACATGTACAAATTCTATTGGATAAGTTTAATTCGACTGAAAAAAACCTTAGGAATAATATATGACCCTTTATGTCAACTTTTATTAGATTAGGACATTTTTTATTATTTAATTCAAAGAAGAGTTAAAAGAGTTAAAATCTATGTTTAATAACTAAAACATTTTTAATAAAAAGTAATACATAATATAAATTCGACTATAAATATTAATTATTAATATATAAATATTTCCTACATAAGGATATTTTATTTATAATTTTTAGACATAAACTAATTTATGTAATTTATGACACAATGATGATGCAGTAATTGCCTTATTAATTAAATATTAACATAATTGATGTTATCAATACCCAAATAAAGGTAATTTGATTCTTTTTATGAATTAATATAATTTTCTAGGTTAATATGACATATTATTATTAGTTATATGAATTTTGTTTGAAGTAATTAATCTTTTATTAATTTAACAAAAACAAAATACCACATAGTGTCAAAATTGACATAAAAGTCCTTTTAAACCAAAAAATATATTATTAATTGTTATTATATTCTTAAAATTTTAAAATTTGTCCAAAAGACTTATATAATAATATATAGGAAATTAATTAACCAATTGGGGTTCTGTTGGATGTTTATAGTATGTTTATTAACCATATAGTGTAAGAATACAAGAAGACACGGTAAATGGTAAATTATTTATATTAGAGTTAAATCTAAATGATAAGGTTAAAATCTTAAACTAAACTTGTATAAAAGCTATTGTTTGAGAGGATTTCAAACCAAACCCACAAATTTCTCTAAATAAGTAACTTTGTAGCCCTTATAAATAGTTTATGAATTTATTATCAAATAATATATTATGTTTTTCCTAAGGTACCCCTCACCGCCCTTATAAAAGGGAACCTCCTCCTTATCCTCTTCACAAAAATTAGAACCTTAAACCTCGGAAAAACCCTAATAATTTCACTTCTTCACTTCCATAGGAGCCTACTAGAGGTTCTGGTTTTCTTCAATGACCATATTTAGTGACCTAAGAGGTGGATAAGAGGAGGCGCATCAAAGAAGAGGTAATCTCTTCTACCGATTCATTAAAGTTTCATTATTCTTATAATTCCTCTTATTTAGTTTTTTCATTATAAAGTAATGACATAAGTATAACTAATATAATTATATGTTATTATAAATATGAAAAAACCAAATTTCACCTTCTATCCATCCTACGAAAATCGAAATAAATGCACGTGCGTACGTACGAAATACAGTCTCTATGACATGGTGTAATCTGTTTTTCCACCACCACCATACATGGATGGATATAATGGTGTAATGAATAACTTTATATTTTTATTATAAAATTATACTAATTCTTAGATATTATATCATCCACTCTAATTTAATTAAATAATAATGGGAATGATATAATCGCTTGTGCGTACGTACGGATTATTGTCTCCACGACGCGATGAGATTCATTCTCCAAGTTAACCATTTTAGAATGATTATAAAGAATATATAATGAAGAATAATTATATATATGACATAATAATTCTAATTTTTTATGTATATATATATATATATATCATCTACTTACTTCCATTCAAGTCAATAATGAATGGAAAACAACATTCATGCGTACGTACGACCTACTGTCTTCATAAACGGTTTTTTTCATTTCATTTTTCTATCTATTTTATATATATATTCGGAATATATATGATATATAAATCTTATTTTACATTCTGGATGTAAGTAAATCATGATATAAGTAATAATAATATCAATAACAATATGTCCTAACACGTACGCTAAATGAAAACATTTTATCCAAAATGCTGCTTTAACATGGAATTAACAAAAGAACGGGTAATATAAAGTCATAAGTGAATAATGTATGACATAATAAATATTATTACAGTTCTGTTACAAGTTAATAATATGTTTAAACCCACTATACAAGAGTCTCGGACACATACAGAAGAAACTGGACAAAAGGTAAGGGATAATTTTGCAAATCACTTTTTTATCCGAGATTGCTTATACGTAAGTATTTAATGGGGTTTTATTTTTCGTCCTTGTACATAAAAATGTTTTTCATAAATATTTTAATATTATTCAATGTATTTTTAATTTCATGCATACCCCTAATGGACTTTTAATTTTTTTTTATGGATGAAATCTTTATTTTGTTTACCATATATGGTACTTTTTGACTTATCCGGAAAAAGTTCGAGGATAATATTTTTTAACTTATATGGAATGAACTGATTTTTACAGTTTCATAACGCCTAATTTTCATGATGCTTCCTCTACAATATATCATGATTATTTTCAACAAAATCCTTTTCTTTTAAAATTTCATGGAATTTTGTGAAAAGAATATGATTTTGAAGAAGAAAGGATATTTTCCTCAAGAATTCATTTCATGTGTTTTGTCAAAAATATTTTCCATTTATGATGACAATATTTAGTATGATTTTGTTTCAAGTATAATGACTCTATTATTTACATGGTTTTATACTTCTTATGAAGTTATTATATCCATTTGTTTTATATGGATTATGTTTTGATGGGATGATGTTTATGAAACCCATTTTATTCTTTTGGTTATGATGAATGATTTATGTTTATGTTGTGGAACACATAAGAATGATTTCATTATGAGATGGGTGGGACCAATATCTCCCTCCAATGCATTGGGTAATGATTTATATCTAATGAGATAGACATGGCTGGAACTGAAATTTAATCCAGTTTAGTGATATATAACTCGAACGAGGTGTGAACTCGATTCAGTATGGGACTTTGTCCACTATGATAGAATTGGAGGCAATGCCTAGGATAATATAAAAATCATAACATCTTCTTAATGGTTTCCACAATTACATGATTTATTTACAGGTTTTATTTTATCATGGTTAATTTTCCTTTTTGATCGATGCCTTTTTCACTACCATGATTTATTTCATTACTCATGATTTTGATGTTCTATGTTGATGTTTATATATTCAAAAGTTTAGGGATTTTTTAATGTTCACCATATTTACCCTTACAGAGAATTTCAGCTCACCCTTTTTATGTTTTCTTTTACCCAGGATATATAGAAATATTTTAGGTAAGAAAACCAAAGGGTATTATCATTATGGGAGATGATGACGATCTTTCACCATGATTTGAAGATTATGTTCCATGTTTCCTACGACACTAAACTAATACGGTATTTGGGCGTCTATTTTTGTAATGTATTATGTGTTTAGAAAATATATTGTATAGTCTATGTAAATCTAGCTTTGGGTCTCTACAGTTGGTATCAGAGCAAAAGTTTAGTTAACCTTTGGAAACAAGGATCCGAAAACATTAGTTATATCCCTCGGGAAATTTCTATGGTATGTCTTGGGATGTCCCTAAGGATTAGTATAACTATAGGTTACAGTCCAAATATTATGATAACGATCATGAATAACAAAGGATTAAACCTATGATGTTAGAGATTTAATGTACTCCCCTTAATGATGTTGTTTTAATATCATGATTTTTGACTCTCACACTATTCTTTTTGGGTTTTAGAAAATGGCTAGAAAACGGATGATTCATGTTAATGGAGAATATTATGGACAAAGTAATAATATTATTCATAATCAAGAAAATGAAATGGTATTTGTAAGGAGAAACATCATTATCATTACTAATCAGAAATATCATAATATGATCAATAATCTCAACTTTGGTATGTTTTCTGAGTTAGTTAATAAGTGAAAGAAAGAGTTTCATGATGATTATAGTGGAAAGAATGTCCAATTGTCCTCATGTAATTCATGTGGAAAGAGACATCCAGGATAATGATTCAATGGAATTAAAAGATGCTTTGGGTGTGGAAAATAAGGACACAAAGACAATAATGCCAATAGAAAGTGTTCGGTTAACACTATGGACAAGGGTAATGGTATTGCTAAGACATCAAAAATAGTTAAATGTTTTAAATATCGAATGTATGGTTATTATGAAAACCAATGCCCTGAGGGAAAATCTCAAGAAGAGAATCAGCATGGTCATATGGGAAGTAATTATGTTGATGATGATGAGGAGACTATAAATGATATATGATATCAAAGAAGTGTTGCGGAATAAAATGATGAAGCTCGGTCGATGGTTTAAGAAGGTAGTGGAATGATTTTATTTTTATCAAGAGTAATGTTGAATAGGTTATTTAATGCTACTATCGAATAAATAAACACCTAAGGATTGTTACACTATTGTTTGTCCTTGAATATTTGAAAGTATACATAAAATGGTACTAGTAACAAAGAAAGGTAATTCAGTTATTTTTGGAACGTAGCTTCTATGCGCATAATGCAGGGATAATGAGATAATGAGATGTTTGATAGTATTAAAGAGTTCATGACTAATATAAGGACAAAGTGATATCATGGATTGAGTATATAGAATTTTTGGGATTTTGGTATTTGGAAATAGTTAACTTTTGATAGCATTCATATTTTTACTAAGGTTCTATGGTAATAAAAGTTTAAAAATAATACATGATTAAGGTAATCACATGTTTGGAATGTGACCAACAAGATATATCTTGTGATAAATGAGGGATAATTGATGGTATTCACATGCTTGTTATATGGGATTTTTAGTAATCGTTTTCTTTTTACTATGAGCATGGATTGATATATTTTGGAAAAGACTATAGATTTGAAATGGATTAAGTTAAAATTCAGATAGTATTGTTTAAGGGTATAAAATTTTTTCAATATTAATTCTGGAATGTTATAATAGTGTAGTTTTAGAAAAAGGACAATCTGTAGGATGGGAGACAATTCATCACGTCAGACAAGGTTGTGGAAATTGAACCCACAACTGAAGTGTGATAGGAATTTATTGCCTACAATTGGACAACATGAAGTCCCTTCTTAGTAAAAACTAGTTTTATTTTATTAAGAGGTATGATATATGAATAATAAGTCCATTTTTGGAACCATATACGACCAATCTCACCATTATATGGACATATGTATATAAAATTTTCTAACCTTACGTTTGAGATAGATGGAATGACCTATAATTCTAGCGCATGATCTTCTAACACATCACAGAAGACAAATTCAACATCATTTCTTAAAGAGATGATGTGGAAATTGTAGAAGGAACAAACAATATTAAGATGGTACCAAAATCAAGTGAGTATTTATTTTAATTAAAAAATTCATCAACATTAGGGTAATGATCTTGAAAAAAAAATGTTGTCATAGTGCCCTCATATCTAATGAATCAGATGGTACTATATATCATCACAAATTTATGGCTTTGTGATTGTTGTATTTTTAATAGCCATGTTCTCTACCACTCTTCATTATAACATGATGGTTAGATTTCTATACCATATCCATATTTTCCCCAATGTTCTCTTATGTGGAAACCTAGTGATGAGTTAAATTGGGTATCCACTACGTTTCATACTTCACTTTTTAAAATTATGTTTTAGTATTCGTTTTTATGATGTGGGTTTCAATGAATGAAACATTGAAGTGGAAAAAAAATTATAACCCCGACGAATTTCGATGGAGCAATTCATTTTAAGGGGGGTAGAATGTAACTCCCTGATATTTTATGATAAATATTATTATTTTTAATTTCTTTGATGTCTTGTGTTATACACTACCCCAAGATTATCTTGCACTATACGCACCACCGTATTATATTTTAGTATACGCAACACTATTCTTGGCCCGTGTTACACACAATTTCATATTAGTTCTATAGAAATCATTCTACGCATCATTAATAATAGATTTTATTTTATGTATAAATTAAATATGTTTTCATTAGGTGACATGCGACACCAAAGCGAGATTTCACTACACGCAACCTTGACTTGGCTTGCATTAAACGCAATCAAGACCATATTCAATAGCATGTGTTGTACGCAATACCAGGTTTCACTAAACAACGATATGTTATTAAATTATTATATAAATTAGCCGTTATTAATATTAATACCAACTCTTTGAAATTTTATAAATTTTATCTTTCAAAATGGACTTTATTTTTGGTTTCGGAATATCAAAATTATCTTTGGGAGAATTTGTTGTATTTTTCTGAAAACATTCAATTTTTGATGAATAGTGAAAAACAAGGAGTTATAGTTTAAAACCAAATATTTATTTAATTAATTATATATTTTATTTAAATTTATTTTACTTCAAAATAGATACATAATACCCCTATAATTTCAATCAATTCATTGCAGTCATTTTATAATAATTTTAGATATATAAAAATTTTATTGAACTTTTACCGTCTTTTACCCACCTCCTATGAGAATTTGAAAATTCACATAAAACATAATTTTACCTCTTCTGTAAGTGGAATTTCAAAAATCTTAGAGACACAATTAATATTAAGGAGTAAAATGTGGTTCAATAAGATAAAAATAATTTTTGATAAATATTAACTTTTAACTTTTATTTACACCAGTTAAATGTAAATAGGGTGATTAAAGTTAAAAATGATATTATTACCCAAACACATGTCCCTATTTTATTGGATGAGTGTAATTAGACCAAATAAACCTTATGAAAAAAATATGAATATTTAAGTCCACATGGATTAGAATCATACATTTATTATTATTTAATTTAAAAAGAGTTAAAAGAGTTAAAATCAATGTCTAATAACTAAAAGATTTTTAATATAGGGTATACATAAGATAAGTTCGACTATAAATATTCATTGGAAATATATTGAGATTTCCTACATAATTATATTTTACTTATAATTGTTAGACATTAAATAATTAATGTTATTTATGACACAATGATGATGCAATAATTACGTTATTAATGAAATATTAACATAATTGATGTTATAATTACCCAAATAAATTTAATTTGAGACATTTTATGCATTAAACTAATTTTCTAAGTTAATATAAAATAAATCTAAATATGACATTAATGAACCAATTGAGGTTCTATTATAAGTTCATAGTATGATTACTGACCATATAGTGTAATAATACAAGAAGACACGGTAAAAATTAAATTATTTAACATAACATTAAATCTAAATGATATGGTTAAAATGGAAACCTAAACTTGTCTAAAGCCACTTGGATGAGAATATTATGACCCATCCCCACGCTATCATCTAAATAAGTCAATTCTGAGCCATTATAAACTGAATATGAATTTATTATAATATAATATTTTATGTTTTTCCTAAGGTGCCCCTCACCACCCTTATAAAACGACACCTCCTCCCTCTCCTCTTCACTCAAATTTGAGCCTTCATGCTCAGAACACCCCTACCAATTTCACTTATCCACTTCCATGGAATCCAACTAGAGGTCATGTTCTCCTTCACAGACCATCTTTAGTGCCCTAAGATGAGGATAAGAGGAGGCATGTGGTAGAAGTGGTAATCTCTTCTATTTATTCATTCAAGTTTCATTATTCTTCTACTTCATCTTCTTTAGTTTTTTAATTATAAAGTAAAGACATCAGTATAATTAATATACTGTTATTTTATTATAAATATGAAACAACCCCATTTCACCTTCTATCCATCCTACAGAAAACAAAATCACTGCGCGTGCGTACGTATGGAATACCGTCTCCACGCCATGGTGTAATATGTTTTTCCACGACCACCTTAAATGGATGGATACAATGGTGTAAATAATAGATATAAATGGTTATTATATCATGATACTAATTCTGAGATATTATATCATCCACTACAATTCCATCCAATAATATTGGGAATGATATCATCATTTATGCGTACGTATGGAATATCATCTCCACGACGCGATAAGATTCATTCTCCAAGTTAACCATTCCAAAATGATTATAAAGTATATATAATGAAGAATAATGGTATATATTACATAATAATACTACTATATTTATGTATATATATATATATATATTTATTTCTTCTACTTACATCCATTCAAGTCAATAAGGAAAGGAAAATATCATTAATGCGTATGTACGGCCTACCGTCTATATGAATGGCGTGTTTCATTTCATTTAACTATCTATTATATATATATATATATACACAGAATATATATCATATATAAATAATGTATTATATTATGTTATTATGTAAATCATGATATATGTAATAATAATATCATGAACAAAAAGTCCAAACATGTACGATAAATGTAATGATTTTACCCAAAACGCAGCTTTAATAAAAAATTACAAAAGAACAGGTAATATAAAGTCATAAGTGAAACATATAAGTTATCATAAATAGTATTATGGCTTTTTTACAATTTAATAATTTATTTAATTCCACTATACAGGAGTCTCAGATACATACGGAAGAAATTGAACATAAGGTAATGGATAATTTTGGAAATCTCATTTTAATCCGAGATTGCTTATACCTAAGTATTTACTGGGGTCATATTTTTCATCCATGTCCATAAAAATGTTTTTCATAAAGTGTTTAATATTATTCCATGTATTATTAATGTCATTCTTACCACTCTTTGACTTTTACTCTGGGTTATTGAAGGAATCATTCTTTTATTTACCATATAATGTACTTTTTGACTTTTCCGGAAAAAATACGAGGAGAATGTTTTTTAACTTATATGGCATGAATATATTTTTACAGTTTCATAACGCCTAATTTTCTAGAAGCATACTCTATAAGATTTCATGATTATTTTCAACAAAATTTTTTCTATATAAATTTCATGGCATTTAGATAAAAGAAAATGATTTGGAAGAAGAAAATATATTTTCCTCAAGAATTCATTTCATGTTTTTTGTCAAAACTATTTTCCATCTAAGATGACAATATTTAGTATGATTATGTTTCATGTATAATTCCTCTATTATTTACATTGTTTTATTCTTATTATGATGAAATGATATCCATTTGTTTTATATGGAATATTTATTGATTGGATGATATTTATGAAACCCATTTTATTCTTGGGGTTGTAATGAATGATTTATTTTTATGTTGTGGAACACATAAGAATGATTTCATTATCACATGGGTGGGACCTATATCTCCCTATAATGAATTGGGTAAATATTTATATCTCATGAGATAGACATGGATGGAAGGAAAAGTTAATCGGGTTCAGTGATACATGACTAGAACAGGGAGTGGAATCGATTCAGTAAGGGACTTTGTCCACTATGATGGTCTTGTCAGCAATACCTTGGCTACTATTGAAATCTTATCATCTGGTTAATGGTTTCCACAATTACATATTTTATTTACGTGTTTTTTTATCATGGTTAATGTTCATTTTTTATCTATTCCTTATGCACTACCATGAATTATGTCATTACTCATGATTTTGATGTTCTATGTTCATGTTCTTATATTCATATGTTTAGGGATTGTTTATTGTTCTCCATGTTTGCAGTTACTGAGAATTTTTGCTCAC
The DNA here is from genome assembly GCA_963277665.1 of Viscum album. Taxonomy (NCBI): domain Eukaryota; kingdom Viridiplantae; phylum Streptophyta; class Magnoliopsida; order Santalales; family Viscaceae; genus Viscum; species Viscum album. The sequence goes on from OY728120.1 coordinate 1,808,327,470, forward strand.
ACTTTTAATGTTTTATTTTCCCCAGGATATAAATAAAGGTTTTAGGTATGAAAACCAAAGTGGAAGATCTTTATGGGAGATTTTGAAGATCTTCCACCATGATTAGAAGATTATGTTCTAAGTTTCCAATGACACTAAACTAATACGGACTTTGGGTGTTGGTTTTTTTAATGTATTATGTATTCCGCAAATATAATGTATTGTCTATGTACTTCAAGCTTTGGATCTCTATATATTTGGCACTAATAAATTTAAATAATGATTTATGAGATATTAATTTTAATTTATTATTTATGAAAATTGTAATTTTGTTTCAAATCCATATATTATAAATTTCCTCAGGGATGATTTTTTCTACATTTATGTGATTAGTAAGGTATTTTTATAATACATTAGAATTTCATTATATTGTATTAAATGTAATTGTTTTAATTTTTTCTCACCAAGTTAATTTTTCTCTTATTTTTTTTTAAGGTGAAGCTTTGGTCAAAGACCAAAGCAAAAAAAAAATTCTCTTATTTATAATGGATTAAATTGATTTAATTTGTTGCAATATACACTATGAATTAATATTCTCCTTTATATTATAATTATTAACTAATTAATATCCTCTAAATGTATCACTATGGTTTAAATAAAATACTTCTTCCATTATTTTAGTATTATTGATATTTTATATTAAAAATAAAATTCATTATTTAATTACTGGTTAAAATGTATTTTTGAAATGATCTATATCATTATTTTTAATCAAATCTTACAAAAGGAAAAAAATATTTTTTAATTTTTCATTTATTTTTCGTCTTAATTCTCAAATGGATTTATTTTATTGAAATTTTTTATTTAGGTTTAATCTATGATCATATATCATATTGGATTCATTTATGGATTATAAAATTTCGTGATCATTGACATGAAAAAGATCATCTTTCCTATCACTGTCCATTATTCATTATATATTATTTTTTGTATTTGTTACCATATATTTGATATCATGGATATATTCAGTATCATTTATATTATTTTATTATTTACTTTTCAAATTCCATTTCAAAATATTTTATTCGTTTAAAAAATATTACATGAAAGTTGCTTCATTATCTATGGGATATTTATGATTTTGTATACTTCACTAAATAATTATTTTTATTAATTCATATGGATTTAGTAATTATGTTTCACATATTTGTTACAATATATGAGGAATGTATTGGACATTTTCATTTGATATATTGAACCAAATCCTTGATATCCCCTTCATAAATCAACATGCCACATGAGGAAATACCATTTTTCATGCCTTATTTGTTTGGTATTTGGTTAATGACTACCCAATTATTTAATGTGTCTAGTAATATGTCTATGATATCATGATTCATTTTATATTTGAATAATTCCATAAAGATAATATCATTATTTTTTACAACTATTGATTTCCATCAGTGAGAATCCAGTTATCATTATTAATGTGTTTTCATTAGTTTACAATTTATTTAATGCTGAAGTCATTGATTAAATGTAATATTGATTTATTATTAAATTATTCATAATGATATTCCTTATGTTCATAAAATATACATCATTTCAAACTTTTCCATTAATAATATATAAGATTACACTTTATTATGTGTCGCTTTACCTAAGATATGGAGAAGGGATATAAGAATGATTTTTATGATGGAATTTTTTTTTCAAGCGATATTTTATTTTTTTAATGTGTAACATCACATTTTTAGTTGTTGCCCAATGGTTCCCCATAAGAGGATTTTCAAATGGCCTCAAGAGTATTTACCCTAATTCTAGAGAATGTCGACTAGCAGCGGGGGCCTTCAGTGTTATAGTGTGGAAACTATGCCCACAATGGTTGAGTAACACAATATAAACAAACATATAACAGTAGCAGAAGAAGTAATGGAATAAAAAGGAAAAAATGGTAGACTAAAGTTAATAAAAAATAGTAGAATATATATATATATATGTAATTAATGATGCTTGTCACATGTCTCTTGAAAAGCATCCAATCAAGTCACAATGTTGTAATACTATACTAAACCAATGTACAAGGAAAAAAAGTTAACTCCAGCAACAACACAATCCCCAGATTGGTCTAATTCTCCCCAAATCCACAAAAGTCAATAACCTGATGTAGAATGGAACGTGACCTTATCAATACATGCACCAAATATAATCTGTTTGGGCACAAAATCATGACCCAAATAGGGTGTCAGACTAATCCCAATAGGAGAACACCCAATGATCAATTCCTAACTATATGTGAAAATATATAAATGGAAGATATCAAAAATGGAGCAATAAACAAGGAAGTAGTCAAATGTAAACAATCTTACAACTTCAAATATATTCATTTAAATTATCAATTATTCATCTAAACAAATACATGCAACCCTTTAGGAATGTTCAGACTGCCAAACCCCTATAGTAAAACTTATAAAAATATGATATAAAGACCCTATGGGTATGATCACACTGGCTAATCCCTTTGGTCTTGTGCAAAACAACTCACTCTAAGGAAGAAATAACCATCAATTCCCACCTATATTATTTTAATGATTAACTTCAGACTCTCTAAGGAAGAACCCAATATCAATTCCCCATATTGTCTCATCACAATAACTATAGAAACATTGAGTGAGAACCCAACATCAATTTGACCTATGGTATTGCTGTGTGAAAAGTACAACAGAAACTCTATGGAAGTACTCCACGCCAATTCCCCCTATGGTATGACTACACTATGTTTTCAAAGACCTATGTAAAACAATCGTGCACAAAATATATTGAACAACCAAAGTAAATAAAATATAATACATGGATAAATGCACAAAAATAATAACCCAAGCATGTCAGAAATTGTCACTCCATTCTAACAGATCTAGGACTGGAAAACAAAGTAGCAAAACAGACAATTGTAGACCCAACAGACAATATTGGATCAAACATGAAAAAAAAACCAAAGCATGTTAAATAACACTATATAAAATTAAAAACACAAACACCTGAAAAAAGGCATATAAGGATGTTACATGGTTAAATTACATAACAAAATAATATCCTAAAATAGGGCATTGGAAAAAAATTCACATATAATTCCATGAAAAGATATGAAATTGATAAACCACATAACTCTACATTGAATGAATAACACTCTCAAACATCGACCCTTGATAAATTCAATAATGATGTAGATCTACAAAAACATAACAAATGTTCAACCTTGAATAATTCAATATAGGGGGGAAATATGTAATTCACACATAATAATAATGAACAACCTCTCGGTGGGATTCCAATGCACCCGCTAGAGATTGAATTGGACCATGGATGGAGAAACAGTGGCTTGAATAAGATTCATTAATCTCGATCACTCATTGAAAAAACAAGTCCAGACAAAGAAGAATTTGGGGATTAGATGTGACCCTGGTCCTCTATAAAAAATAAATTAAAATGTACATGTAATGTTCATTTAATGTATATGCCATGTACATGCCACCAATGGCCCCCACATTAGGTGGTCTCCATGTATCCTCACACATCCATGTCTCATCCGTTAGACGACTAGTACACAACTATGCTTGATTACCTGGAACACGGAGTTTACTCCCATGTATATAACGTGTACATATAAATTTTCGAAAAAACTCTCCTTTTACTAAAAAACACCCAAAAAAATATCCATTCTTAATAATAAGACCTGGGTTGGTACAAACATCCCCCTTAATTATATTCATCCTACAATTTCCAAATAAAGTTAGAAAAAAATCCAATGAACAAGAATGTGTGTATAGATCTAGCCTCTACGATCATACATATATCTCCTTCTCCCATGTCTCATCTTGTACTCGCTTGTGATGCAATAGAACCTATACTAGAGGAACAGACTGGCCTTGGAGATTCGTCATACTGTGATCAAGAATCCATTTAGGTTGTTCCTTGAATGATGCATCCACCGCTTACTCATACCCATTGGTTTAAAAACATGATACTATTCTAGGAAGTAATTCTATAGCTGGTAAATATAAAAGACATTGTGCATATCCAGACACCTATGAGGTAGCTGCAACTGATATGAAATTGGCCTTACTCTCTTCAAAACCTCAAACGTCCTGAAGTATCTTGGTGAAATATTTCGCAATCTCCTAATCCTCCTGTGTCCGAATCATGGAGTGACACATAGTAAAAACTAATCTCTAAGTTCGAACTCCAGAGGACATCTCTAACGATTAGTAAAAGGGTCTTTCTAAAATTATACAATTTCATACACTTTCAAATTAATTCCTTCCTACTCTATGATCTATTATACAAGAGAAGATTCATGTAGTGATACCTCCCATACTTCAATCCAATATAGTGGTGATCGATATGGCCAACTGTAAAAATCCTCATAAGGTGCCATATGAATAGTCTCGTGGAAATTATTATTGAAGGAAAATTCCACCCAAGTATGTACCTCTCCAAAAAACCTCCAAAATTGATGACGTATGTTGAAGCATGTCTTCTAGCACAATATAGTATACTAGGATGGTCCCTGAAGAACCACGGCTTGAGGTATGTAGCCCTTTTTATTCTTTTTATTTGTTTAATGTGCATGGGATGAGTTGGGAAGTGGTTGGGAGAGCTTGGAATTGTTTTGGATGAGTTTGGAAGATTTTAAAGGGGTGCATGGTTTGAGCATGGTTAGTCTAGACCGTGCAGATGCTCCATGAAACCGTGCAGGGGGAGACCATAGGCTTCGCACGGCTTGCGCTCGGTTTTCCAAACCGTGCGAGGAATCCATGCAGACTCTGGCTCTCAAGGCAGTGGCATGCACACAGTTTTCACATGGTTTTCCAAACCGTGTGGGATAACCGTGCGACCACTTAAAGTTAGGGTTAAAAGTTCCGGGCTCACTCAGGATTGCCTCATTTCACTCCAAATATTCTCCCACTCGAGCCTCACTCGGGATTTTCGGTACTCTGGTATTGGAGGGGCACTCCCACTAGTTTTGGAAGTGATCGAAGGGGTTTCAATGTGGATTCAAGGTGGTTTCTCCCGGGTAAGTCGTTCCTCTTGTTTCTATTGTGTTTTCCTATAGATTTACTTCCCTCCCTTTCATAGTTTTGTAGATCTAAACTTGTTATGTGTAGATCGAGGGTTCGGGTTTCCTTGGATGTTAATATTAAGGCTTGTGGATGTTAGGTAATGTTATCTAGATAGGTTTCAGTGGTGCGTTTGTCGGATTTGAGGTGCGGTTGTTCATGGTACATTTTCTCGGGATCCCTAAAGGTAGGTGGATTCTCTCCCAACTCCACATGGATTTAACTAGTAGTTACAGGTTACAATTTTTTCATTGTGATGGAAATTAATTGTGATATGATTTGTGATTTTTGTTGGAAATCCAATTGGTGGTTTTTGGGGAAAAGGGGGTTCCATGGTGAAATGTTTTTACAATGAATTTTAAAATGGAGATTTTAAAATTGGATTGATGAGATTGTTTTGGAAAATGGTTGATGATAATGGGTTTAAATAAAGAGGTAGTTTTATTGAAATGGGGCTTTGGATGGAAAATGATTTTTCAATAAATGGTTGATTTATTGAATGGGAATGATATGAAATGGAATTGGTTGATTGCAGGATGTTTTGATCTTGTTTTGGATTGTCTGAAATGTAGTGTGGAAGTGGGTTGGAAGTACCACTATAATGAAGGGGATGGATTGTGGATGGAAGGGACACCATCAATGTATAAGTCGACGGGAACTGCCACTAATTGTGAATGGGTGAACCAGTTGGACGGAAGCACCACTGTTTGGTTGTTTTGGTTGATTATTGTGCATTATTTTGTAAGTTGAAAATTATTATGATAATAGGTAAATGATATCATAGTTTGTGGTATGTTGACTTTGGATTTCCCTGGGTTTCTTGTTTTGGATGTGATGTCCTAGTAAAGGCACGTTTGACTTATGAAAATGGTTTCACTTGTCTTTTATTTTGTATAAACTATTTTATATAAATGTGCTAACGGTTTTATCGTAGTGGTGTATGTAGGGAAGTCATTTGAGGACATCCTACTGAGTTTTATTACTCACCCCCAACTTTGGAACGTTGGTGTCTTTGAAGATTTTGTGTATCGTGACATGGTAAAAGGTAAGGCATCAACCTCCTTTAGTGGTGTGTTTTGATTTCTTGGTGGAACATGGAGCTTGGAGCTGGTGTGGAGCTATGGTTGTGTCATGGCTCATGGTGTTCTTGTGGAGTCTTCCGCATTGTACTCTGATGTTGTATTGGTTTTTGTAGGCATGTGAGATTATGGATTATCTGGTTGTATTTGGTAATGTATGAGTTTGGTTTTGTGGACATGCATCATTTTGTTGGGGTTGTTGGTTGGTTTTACCTCAAGGGAAAATCATTCCCCAATTGTTCTCAGAGCCCTCATCATTTATCTCCAGCATTTAGCGCCTTGGGATCATCGCTTAAGTCCAAGTAACCCTCACCGCCTCCTCAAGCCAATAAGAAAGGGGTGGGGTGATACAAGTGGTATATATTTGTTCGGTCCTTTGGAGTTGATCTTCAGATTTGTCATTGATATTCGTTTTGTTACATTCCTTGAGTCAGGATGGTAGCAATGTGTAGGATTGTCGGAACATGGAATGTATAGCATAAAAGGACGTAGATAACCCTTTTATTCTGAAATTTATGTTACCAGGGACTTGGGTACATATGTGTTTTGGAGAAACTTATAGGCAGTGGAAATCTCATTGTCGTGGGTGTAACCAATGAGATGAGCAAGGCATGCATGGTAGAAATGACTTCCCTCTAGGATTCATATTTCATTTGGGTATAATGATTTATGATGTGATAAGAATATGTGAAATTGTAATGTGAATAAATTGGTATTTTCAAAATGGTTTTGTTTTCAAAATGGTTAGACTTGGCACATGTGGAAAATTGTGAACTGGTGGAAAGCCTTGTTGTGATTGTGTTGTGTAATGTGATTTCAAATGGGATTTCGTGATGTCTATGGTAGTGAGACTCATGGTTGTTTTTATAGAAATGTCACCGAGTAGGCGTCGTAGAGACAAAAAGTGGAGGCTACAGAGAATGTGGTTCCACTTGAGCCTCAGGTAAACCAGGAACAAGTGAAAAGTGTAGTGCAAGATTTCCAGGCTGTGGGAAGTGGAAATAGAGGGGACGAACCACGGAATGTTGATCATGCAGTTCAGTTTCAAAAGAAAAATCCACCCATCATCAAGGGTGATTTAGAGGTCGAAAGGGAATAAGCATGGATGAATAGAGTTAACAAGATCATTGCATTCTTGGGAACGCCGGTAGAGCTGAAAGTGATGCTGGCCACATATATGTTGGATGATCTTGCCCTTCAGTGGTGGGAGTTGGTAGTCCAAGCTGGGATGGACCAGGGTATGACATGGGAAGGATTTGAGGAATTGTTTAACAAATAATTCAACCTACATATGATTATAATTCAGCATACGACTAATTTCTTTAGATTGAATCAAGAGATGATGTCGGTAACGAAGTATGCAACTAAATTTATGAACTTATTGCGGTTTTCACCCGAGGTGGCGGGTATCACGTCGTTGAAGTCAAGGATCTTGGAAACGGGGTTGAGGCAATAAATTGGTTCAATGATTGAGGTACTGTGTATAGATAATTACACGGAGATGGTGAATAGAGCCTCGGTGGCTGAGTGGGATCTGTTGGGAACTCCGGGTGGGGGATGCATGGTGTTGCCCATGGCGAATAGTGGGAACTCTAACACTGTGTTCAAGAGGAAGATGGAAACTTATTCCCAAGGAATCAATATAACATATAATCTAATGATAGGATCGGTAAATCTTCCTCTGATGCCCCAGAGCAAGATGTGATGTTTTCAGTGTGGTTCTACAGGCCACATCAAGAGGGATTGTAAAACATAACCTCAATGATGTCATATTTGTAAGAAGATGTGCCATCTGTAGCATTATTGTTGGAATGATCCAAGTCCGGGTGCATGTGACACTCCTCCGGGATCGCAGACGTCATATGCTTCGACGGGATGGGGGCAGCAGCATACCCCTCGTCAGCAGAGTAAAGTGGGTCATGGTTATTCTCGGAATACCACAATGCCACAACAGAGCAATAAAGAGAAGAATATTGAAAACAAACATGTGTTTGGAGAAGAGCAAGTTGTGGTGGATGATCTGTCTGGACCATCCGCAGTGCGAGGTACTATTCTTTTAAATTATACATTGATGCAAGTGTTTTTCGATACAGGTGCTTCATACTCATTTATTGCTGCACATGTGATTTATTTGATGGGTTTAAAGGTAGAAATGATGCCCTACATTTTAAAACGTCAAAATCATCTCGGTTGAAGAGAGTGCCGACCCTTCTTGTGTAGAGAATGTAGTATCGTTGTGGTCAAGGCTGAGCTAATGTGGAAGTTCTCAATGCTTGAGATAGATGGGTATGATGTAATCCTGGGAATGGATTGGTTGGTGGATTTTAAGGCCCACATTGACTATGATGCACGAACAATGGCTTTTACGACACACGATGGTGTTAGACATCTCTTTAGAGGAAAGAAGCACGAAAGGTAGGGTGCAACGAGTTTGTTGGAAGCAGCAGTGGGTACGTTGTCATATCAGTTGGTGGTGTTGTCGTTATAATTGATAGAGGGTGTTGAGAAGAGTGTTCCTCTGGCAGTGGCGGATCTGTAATTGATGGTTTTCCAGATGAATTCTCTAGGTTAGCTACCATATGAGAATTAGAGATTATGATTGATCTCTTTTCGTGGACCAACCCTATCTCAATTCCACCTTATCAGATGGCTCCAGCGGAATTAAGGGAATTGAAAATCCAGTTGGAAAGTTAGAAAAAAAGGGTTTATCCGGCCTAGCACATATCTGTGGGCAGCACCAGTGTTGTTTTTGAAAAAGGCAGATGGAACATTGAGGCTATGTGTTGATTATCGTAGACATGAACATGTTATAATGAAGAATAAATACCCACTTCCACGAATTGATTATTTTTTCGTCTAGTTTAGGGGAGCCCAATGGTTCTCCAAGATCGACCTGAGGTCAGGATATCATCAATTGCGGGTGAGGAAGGAGGATATTCCAAAAATAGCATTCAGAAGAAGATATGGCCATTATGAATATGTGGTTATGCTCTTTGGTCTAACAAATGTGCCAGTAGTGTTCATGGAATTAATGAATCCGATATTTCAAAGATATCGCGTTTCATTTGTGGTGGTGTTTGTAGATGATATTCTGGTTTATTCAAAGAAAAGGTTGGAGCATGAGTAGCACTTGGCGACAGTTCTTGAGGTCTTGAAGGATCATTAGTTGTATGCCATGTTGTCAAAGTGTGACATTTGGATAGAAGATGTTAATTTTCATGGCCATGTGATTTTTGAAAGGGGTGTTTCAGTGGATCCAGAAAAGATAAAGGTTGTTGTCTTGTGGAAACCGCCAATGAATGTGTTTGAGATAAGGAGTTTCCTTGGTCTAGCTGGGTATTATTAGGGTTTTTTTCGTGATTTTGCACGTTTGGATTCACCGATGACAGCTTTGACAAGAAATAATGTTCCATTCCAATGGAATGAACAATGTCAGCTGTGTTTCGAAGAGCTAAAGGGTTTTCTTACATCAGCACCAATCATGGATTTTCCAGAATTCGGAAATGGGTATGTGGTTTATTATGATGCATCGATATCAGGGTTGGGGTGCGTTCTCATGAAAGGGAATCATGTGGTTGAATATGGCACACATCAGTTGAGAGTGCATGAAAAGTACTACCCAGCTCATGATTTGGAGTTGGCAGTAGTGATCAATACTTTGAAAGTGTGGCGTCCTTATCCATGCGGTGAGAAATTCACGGTATATATAGATCATAATAGCTTGAAACATATTTTATCACAATGGTATTTGAACTTGAGGCAAAGGAGATGGATGGAATATCTCCAGATGTTTGATTTTTACATTATTTAAACTCCAGATAATGTAAATTTGGTTGTGGATGCATTAAGTAGGAAATCATACGCGCATATGGTGAAATAGGCATCGGACCAGTGGCAGTTGATGTCGGTTATTGCTGATATGCGGTTGGATTGGGAGGACAACGGCGATAGAGCGGTCTTCATTCCATTTTCGTTGGTTCCTGACTTGGTTGGCCTGGTTAGAGAGGCACATATATCCGATTCTAAGTGTGTGAAAGTGGCGTCAAGACTCAATGGTGAGGAGACCATTGAGGGTCGACAACTAAATGGAAATTCACTTTTGTGTTTTCGGAATCAGATGGTTGAACTAGTTGCGTGTCAGGGGGATCTTATCAGGTCATATCATCATTATAGGTGGTCTATTCATCCCGGATTACAGAAAATGTATAAAGAATTGAAATCACAGTTCTGGTGGGCTGGTATGAAAAAATGTGTGGTTGAGTTTGCTTCAAGAAGCTTGACATGTCAGCAGGTCAAGGAAGAGAATCAGAGACCAACATGAATGTTGCAGTCTTTACCAATCCCTATTTGGATGTGGGAGTAGAAAGCGATGGATTCTGTCCTAGGTCTCCCAAGAAAGGTCAAGAAGCATGATGCCATTTGGGTGATAGTGGATCAACTAATGAAGTCGGCCCATTTCATCCCAATTCGTGAATCTCATACGGTGGAGGATCTGTCCAAAATCTATAACCGGGAGGTGGTAAAGAGGCATAGTGTTCCAGTTTCGGTTGTATTAGACAGAGATCCGAGATTCACGTATCGTTTCCGGAAATCCTTGCACCAATCCCTTGGGAAACAATTGATGATGAGCATGACACATTACGCTCAGATGGATGGTCAATCTGAGAGGACGATACAAACTATGGAGGATATTGTGAAGGCTTGTGTCATGGATTTTGGTCGCTCATGGGAGTAGCACGTGTCATTGGTTGAATTCTTGTACAATAACAGTTATCAGAAATCAATACAGATGGCTCCATTTGAATAATTTTATGGGCAGCCGTGTCGTTCTCCACTTTGTTGGGTGGAAACGGGAAAGTCCTGGATGGTTGGACCGAGCCTTGACCAGGAGACTACGGAGAAGATCAAGTTGATCAGAAAAAGAATGGAGACGGCTTAGAGTCATCAGAAATTGTATGCGGATCATCATCGACGACTGTTGCCTTTCGATGTGAGTGATCATATATTTTTCATAATCTCTCCTAGGATGGGACATCATCAGTTTCAGAAGCAGGTAAAGTTATCTCTAAGGTATATTGGGCCTTTTGAGATTCTTGAAAAGATTGGTGAGGTGTCTTATCATTTGGATTTTCCACCATAGTTTAGTTCAGTGCACAATGTGTATCATGTGTCACAGTTGAAAAGGTATCAGCTAGATCATGACCATGTGATTCGATGGGATCATGTTGAGCTAGAACCAGATGTTTCGTTGGTGTACATGCCAGTGCTGGTTGTGGGTAAGCAAGAAAAGTTCTTGCATAGTAAAAGCACCGGTTTAGTTCAGGTTTTTTGTCAACATTGTCAGATTCAAGAGGAGGCTTGGGAGCGGGAGAAAGAGATTATTGAGCAGTGGCCCATGCTCTTTGGGAAAAGGGCGGGTTCACTACTTTCCAGGGACGGAATGTCCAATGGTGGGGAGAATGTAACACCCCCGGTTTGAGTTATGTATAATTTTTATGTTTTTTTATGTGTTTAAAGTGCATTGGATGAGTTGGGAAGAGGTTGGGAGAGTTTTGAATGGTTTTGGATTAGTTTAGATGATTTTAAATGGGTTCACAGTTTCAGCATGCTTATTGTAAACCATGCAGATGCTCTAGGAAACCATGCAGGGGGACAACAGGATCTGCTCAGCATGCGCACGGTTTTCCAAATCGTGCGAGGAAACCGTCTAGACTCTGGCTCTCGAGGTAGTGTCTTGCGCACATTTAGCACACTGTTTTCCATTTCGTGCGGGCTAACCGTGCGAACACATAAAGTTAGTGTTATAAGATTCGGGCTTAGTCAGGATTGCCTCATTTCACTCCAAATCATCCCCCACATGAGAGACACTCAGGATATTCGGTTTTTCAAGGTTTTTATCGGCTCTCCCAGTAGTTTTGGAAGCGATTTAGAGGGGTTTCACAGTGTATTCAACGTTGTTTCTCCCGGGTAAGTCTTTCCTCTTGCTTATCTTTTTTTTCCTCTAGATCTACTTCCCTCCCTTTCGTGGTTTTCTAGATCTACACTTGTTTTGTGTAGATCTATGGTTGGGGTTGCCTTGGATGTTAATATTAAGGTTGTTAGGTAAAGTTATCTAGAGAGGTTCCAGTTGTGCGTTTGTCGGATTTGAGGCGCAGTTGTTCGTGGGTCGTTTTCTCTGGAACCCAAAAGGTAGGTTGCTTATCTCTTTACTCCACTTGGGCTTATCTAGTAGATATATGTTACAATTAATTCGTTGGGATGGAAATTAATTGTTCTATGATGTGGGATTTTGGTTGAAAATCCATTTGGGGGTTATTGGGGAAAAGGGAGGTTTCATGGTGAAATGTTTTTACTGTGCATTTTTAAATGGAGATTTTAAAATGGGATTGATGAGATTGATTGGGAAAATGGTTGATGCAAATGGGATTCAATAAAGATGTCATTTTATTGAAATGGGTCTTTGTCAAGGAAAATGATTTCTCAATAAATTGTTGATTAATTGAATGGGATTGATATGAAATGGAATTGGTTGATAGAATGATGTTGTGTTCTTGGTTTAGCTTGTTTGAAATGTTGTGTGGATGTGGGCGAGATGTACCACTATAATGAAGGGGATGGATAGTGGATGGAAGGGCCACCATCAAAGTATAAGTGGACGAGAAGTGCCACTAATTGTGAATGGGTGAACGGGTTGGACAAAAGAGACACCTCTTGGTTGTATTGGTTGATTATTGTGCATTTTTTTTCTAGTTGGAAATTGTTGTGCTAACGGGTAAAATACGAAATAGTTTGTGGAATTTTGACTTTGGCTTTCCCTAGGTTGTTTGGTTTGGATGTGATGGCCTGGTAAGGGCACGTTTGACTTATGAAAATGGATGCACTTGTGTTTTATTTTATATAAACTATTTTAGATAAATGTTCTAACGGTTTTATCCTAGTGGCGTGTGTAGAGAAGTCATTTGGGGAAATCCTTCTGAGTATTTGTACTCACCCCCTACTTTGGCACGTTGGTGTCTTTGAAGATGTTTTGTATTGGGTCGTGGGAAAAGGTAAGGAATCAACCTCCTTTAGTGGTGCGTTGTGATGTCATGGTGGAACTTGGAGCTTGGAGCTGGTGTGGAGCTGTGGTGGTGTCATGGCTCGTGGTGTTCTTGTTGAGTCTTATGCATTGTACTCTGATGTTGTATTGGGTTGTGTTGGAATGTGATATTACGGATTATCTAGTTGTCTTTGGTAATTTATGAGTTTTGTTTTGTTGACATGCATCGTCTAGTTGGGGTTGTTGGTTGGTTTTATCTCAAGGAAAAATCATTCCACAATTGTTCTCGGAGCCCTCAACATTTATTTCTAGCCTTTAGCGCCTTGGGAACATCATTTAAGGCCATGTAACCCTCAATGCCTCCTCAAGTCAATGATTTAGGGGTGGGGTGTTATAGTCCATAAGTCTAGGGGTGGTAAGCTATACTCAGAAGTACATGTTTACACAAAACTCTCTGAAGTCCTTGATAGAAACGAGAAGTAAAACGAGAATCTTTTTCAGAAATGATAGAGCGAATAATCCCAAACAAATATAAATTCTTCCATATATTAAAACATCTAAAATCATCGAAATTGTTTTTCTCCTTTATCGGTAAGAAGTGTGAATCCTTCGTGATCCTGGTGATAACATCCCAAAATGTGTTATACCCAATAGTTGACCTTAGTTACGCGGTCACAAAATACATCGTGACATCATTCCACTACCACTAGGGAATGGTTACAATATGTAAAATCTTTGTTGATCACTTGTGCTCCGCATTCACCTACTGAAGTGTGGAACATATAATAAAAAAATAAGTAACATCTCTCTTCACAACTGTCAACTAATACTAATGGTGTAAATCTCGATACATCTTGGTAACATCGGGATGAACTGTCCAAACCGAGAAATGAAAATCTTGCATCAGCTCCTCACATATGTCTTCATACACCCATACAAATCTTTGAAAACGTAAAATTTTATCCTTTCTTATTGTCCATCTATGAATAATTTCCACTCCAAAGATAGTCTCCCATAGAACTAGGCATTCTCCATCTATTACCTTCCTCATTAGTAGTCGATAAAGAAGATTAGACATAACAAAAATAGATGAAATGAACATATACCCCTATCTATCATGATCCTCCCAATACATCATATAGAACATATCCATTAGATTCCACTAACTGTTGGCCTCCTGAACTACTTGTATCTGATTCCTCCTTCTAAACACATTAACTACTACGTTTCCTTTCCCATGGGTGTAGGCACGATCAACGTCAAATGACTAAAGGTACTCAACCCACCTTCACAGTATCAAATGCAGATCACACTGATTGATGATATACTCGATACATTTGTGGTCAGTGGAAACTAAAAAATTCAATCACAATTGAAAATTCCTCAAAACATCTCAACGCATGAAAATCAACAACTAACTCTAGATCATGCATCAGGTAATTCTTCTCATGTGGTCTCAACTGCTGATACCCATATGCAATGATGTATTCCCCCTACATAAGAACTACTCCCAGCCTAATACGTGATTCATCACTGAAAACTGTATAACTATTTATTGTCTCTAGAAAATCTAGTATCGGTGTTAAATTCAATCCATCTTTCAGCTCCTAAAAGGTTGAATCACAAGATTCATTCCAAGGGTACTTTGAACCCTTTTTATTCAATCCCTTTAGTGTTGCTGCTAAGCATGATAATTCCCATAAAAGCATCTGTTGTAAACAGTCGGCCCTAGAAAACTATATACTTCAAATACATTCTATAGCTTCTCCCTGTAAGCTATTACTCTCACATTTTTTGGGTTTACTGATACTCCTTCCTATGAGATAACCTAACCCATCATGTGAACTTGGCCCATCCAAAAGTGGAATTATGAGAAATTTTCATATAATTGATTCTCTGTTACATCACTCAAATGGATCTAATGACATGTGGCATGGTCAAATCGCGTGTGAGAGTACACCAATAAATCATCCACAAAAACCACTAAAATGGAGTGTATGTGTGGATGGAACACTCAGATCATCAGTGCCATAAAAACTGTTGTAACACCCCAAGCTTCTACGGTACGTTTCCCTTTGAATAATGTGATAGCGTGTGTTGTACGCAACCTCGAGTTCTAACACACACCACAACTAATTAAACTAGCCGTTGTGAATAGTAATACCTAATTTTTGAAATCATATATATTCTATATTTCAAAATGGACTTCATTTTTGGATTCGGAATATCAAAATTAGCCTAGGGTGAAATTTTGGTACATTTCGGATAACTTTCATATTTTGATGAATAGTGAAAATTTCTAAATTTTAATTAAAAACAACTTTTTTAATCAAAATAATTAATAGTGATAAATTATGAATTTGAGTGGTTTTAAAGTATATTTAGAATATATTTTTACCATTCAATTTAATGTTTATCATTGGACATAATTTTACAATCAAACCGAACATAAACAAGTGTCAATCTTTTGATAGTTATTATCTCTTAAAAACACGCTTTTTGTTTTGACAGCGGGAATTAATTTTAAATTAATTTCTGCCACTTCTGTGTTTTGAATTTAGGAAAATGGATTCCATATTTGGAATCAGGATGTTCAAATTGTGTAAATAGTTAACTTTTATTTTTACACATTTTGAATAATTACTGCGGTAAATATTTTATTTACCATGGTTAAAGGGTAAATCCGGTAAATAAGGGTTAAAAAAATAATATTATAATAATTCAAAATTACCCTAAAACGTGTCATAACCCTATTGGTTGATACATGGTCGACCATGGGCATCTTTGTGTCAATTTTGGGACCCCATGGATCCACTTGTAAGTGATAATGACACTTTATTTTAATTAAGTTAAAATGAATACAAAAATGACACAAGCATATATCTTTTAGAAGAACAATTTTTACATAGGGTTATACATGTTGGATTTTCGATTGTAAATATTCATTAGAAAGCTAAAAAGATTTCCTACATAATGATATTTTATTTATAATTTTTAGACATTAAATAATTTATTTTATTTATGACACAATGATGATGCAGTAATTACTAAAGTAGTAAAGAATTAACATAATTAATATTATAAATACCCAAATAAATATAATATGAAACTTTTAATAAATTACACTAATTTTCTATGATAATATGATATATTAGGATTGATTTAATTGACTTTGTTCGAAGTAATCAATCTGTTAGGAGTTTCAAAAAAATCAACTATTGAATAGTGTCAAAATTGACATAAAAGAGTTCTTAAAACGAATATTATATTATTAATTGATATTAAATTCCTAAAAATCTAAGGATCGGCCAAGAGACTTATATTATTATAGGTTCCTCATTAATGGACCACTTGGGGGTCGCTTGGATGTATATAGTAAGTTTATTAACCATATTATATAAAAATACAAAGAGACATTGTAAAAGTGAAACTAATTAACTTAGAGTTAATACTTAATGATAAGGTTAATATAAGTACCCAAACCTGTCTAAATTCTATTGGATGAGTTGTTTTCGACCTATCCCCACCTCATCCTTTGAATAGTCAACTTTGGAGCCTTTAGAATCCTAATATGAATTTATTATAAATTAATATTTCTAGCTTTTCCAAAGGTGCCCCTCACCCCTCTTATAAAAGGGCACTCCTCCTTCTCATTTCTTCACACCTCTAAAGCCTTTTGGTTCGGCCAAACTCTGCCCAAATACTCTCCCAACATCCCTCAATACAACCTAGAGGCCTTAGTTTGATCAGAAAGCCAACCTAAGGAGCCCTTTTGATCAAATCAAAAGGAAGAACCCGAAGAAGAGGTAATGATCTCACCACCCTTTTCTAAGTTCATTTCTTCTTCCACTTCTTCTTCCTTTGTTCTTACCATTCTGAAATAATAACTCCAGTATCTCACATATACTGTGGTGTTATTATAAATATGGTACAATCATATTCAGTATTCTATCCACCCTTTGAATAACATGTCACCATACGTGCGTACGTACGGCTTACCGTCTCCACGTCGTGGTGTAATTGTTATTCAATATAATATTATTTGGATGGGTATAATAATGATGTGTAACTCATGTAAATAATAAATATAACATGTTAATGATTCTGTATATATGATATACCATCCATTTATATATTATTTTAATATCAAAAGAATGATATTGTCGCTCGTGCGTACGTACGGACTACCGTCTCCACGAACGCGATGAGATTCATTCTCCATCGTAACCATTAAAGCGTAATTATCATTTTATGATTTAAAAACGATGTTTAAGGACTTGATATCATTCTGGATATGAATAATATACAACCTATCCTTTACAAACATGTCTTACGTAACAAAACATATGAAAGAAAACAAGTAAGTTAACACCCGAAACAACGATAATACTAAGATATTATTATCAAATCAATATTAAAAGATCATATATGATATCATATTAATGTATATGATTCTTGTATAATTTAATAACAATTATTTCACCATTATACAGGAGGTTAACCTACCACAACCAAGGAAAAGTACAAGGTAAGGGTTATTTCACAATCTCTTCTTTATCCGAGGTTGTTTATACGTAATAATCTACTGGGATCTCGTTATCATCCACATCCATGTTTCTTCAAAATGTATTTCAAAACATTTTTACTATTTACAAGAATATGGGTTAAAGTCATTTATACCCTTTTTTTGACTTTTTATAAAAGGTTTATAAAGGAATCTTTCCGTCGTTTTCAAAACAAGGTCCTTTTTAACCTTTTCGACAGAATTGAGGTAAGAATGTTTTTTTAACTTATACGGCGGGTGCGGTTATTTTACGCCGTTATAAAATCTTCAAAGCTTTCCTTACAAGCTTATAAGAATATTTTCAAAGAAAATGTTTTGTTTTATATGGATCTTAAATGATTTCAAAATAAAAGGAGATATTTCTTTAAAAAGAATTTTGATTTCATCTATGTCAACATCCTTTGATGGATTTTAAGATTATTTGAAGTTGATTTATTATGATACAAAACTTCTATATTGTATTGAAGGTTTTGTGATATGTTTGACTGTGGATGTGCTATTTTTATACCATTCATAGTTTATGGTGAAATTATTGACATTTCGTATGCTAGTTTTAATACGAATGTTTATGTTATGTTTAAACCTTTTCATATGGGAATGCATTGGACTTAATAAGTGACGGGTGGAGCCCGCTATAGCTCCTCGATGCATCGGTAGGTCTCATGAGACAAACTAGTGTCTTGGCACAAGGCCTTGACAAAATCTTATTTGTAGCCTTGGCACGAGGCCTTGGCTATGTGGTTATGATAGTCTGGCATTATGCATTCCAACATTATGAAAGTGGTTATTGATTTTTGCATGTGATTATTCGATTAGTAGAATATCCATGTGAATAAGTAAATGGCATTATTTCATTTTACTTTTGCCATACCATGTTGATGTTCAATTTTAAAAGGCTTTTGTTTTAGTAATGCATTGCCTTAAATGTTTATTCTTATTTATGAATGTTTCCGCTATATTGTTATCCTTACTGGGCATTTGAGCTCACCCCTTTTCTATGTTTTATTTTTCCCCAGGATGTGAAGAAGTAAATTATGAATGACCTGCAGGGATATTATGAGGGGATAGTAGTGTGGATTATGGAGACATTATGTTGTTGTAGTAGTTTTTCATTTTATGATGTAATGTAAAACTTATGAATATATCTAGTGTTTCCAAGGCTACTAAACCAATCGGTCTTTCGAGATTTGATCTTTCTTGTGATCATGCCAATGTTATGTAATAATGCACCGACTCTAGGTAGATGGGGTCGGGGCATTACAGTTGGTATCAGAGAAAGTTTAGTACAAACCTTGGAAGCTAGATTTAGATAATCTCTGATTAGAGCACGTAGACCTAAGATGAACTTTGAGGATTAGTATAGAAGAACTTCCTAGAATTTTGGTATTGTAGAGATTTTGTGAGTTTTCCGAGCAATAAATCCCTGTCTGGATACGAGCAGGTAGAGGCGGCTCTGGCACATATTTACCTAGGGGTAAAACCCGAAAACACCGCTTTGAGCTAGACTCGAACGGGAACTGGTGCACGACAACGGGCCTTGCTGCACTCTTGGTTACGACACTCCCGGGGGATATGCTTAGGATAACTCTCATTTTCTTTACAAATCATTATGAAGGGTTTATGAGTATATACTTCCTCAAAGAAAACATTTTTATGATTATGGATTATATCCATAAATAGTTCAATTTATGTTAAGTGTTTTATAAGTATGGGATTTTGTATTTTGATTCATAAACTGATCTAGTTTATGCCATTGTTTAGAAATGGCGCCTAGTGGAAGAAATGGAAACCGTATCAATGCACGCACTCCATGTAGGGATTGCCCTCCTGCTCAAGATAATTATAGTGGGGCTGGTGATGCAACTGGTGCTGATCAGCTAATCACCATACTGGGACAACTTACTCAGGTTATGAATAATAACCTTACCCGTATGGAGCACCCTGATCCGCAGCGTGGAGGATCAATGTTAGATCGATTAATGAGACAACAACCACCAACGTTCAATGGGAGTACAAATCCCTTAGTAGCTGAGCAATGGATATTTTCCCTAGAGAAAATATTTCAGGCTTTGGGGAGTAGTGAAAGGGAAAAAGTTACCATGGCAGTTTACCGCCTCACTGGAGATGCTGATCAATGGTGGTCATTGATTCAAAACATGAAGGAAGATGATGAAGTATCAAACATGGAATGGAGGGAGTTCAAAGATCTGTTTTTAGAAAAATACTTTCCTCGCGACCATCGAGCAGATATGGAAAGACAATTTCTGAGTCTAAGACAAAAGGAGGATGAGAATGTCACAAAGTATGAGGCTAACTTTACAAGGTTAGCGAGGTACGCTGGTGATTATATTCGCAACCCAAGAAGTAAGATTGATCGTTTCTTTGATGGGTTAAAACCATTTCTCCGTCGAGCATTAGTCTCACAATCCATTTCATCGTACGAAGACATTGTCACATGTGCTATCAAGACTGAAAAGGAATTCTCTAAGTCTTATGACTTTAAAGCAAAGCAAGAGAAGAAGAGACCTGCTGATCAATCTGGGAATGGAAATAAGGGGAAGAAGGGAAAGGTTGAATATCCATCTTGTGGTAAGTGCGGGAAGAAACACCCCGGTGCTTGCCTGAAGGGAATGGGAGTCTGTTACAAGTGTGGTGAAAAAGGCCACCAAGCTCATGATTGCAAGGGGAAGAAGGAAGCTACCAACGTTCAGTGCTACAATTGCAGGGAGATGGGGCATTATGCAAATGCATGTCCTAAGCGTCAGGAGAACTTACCTCAGAAAAGGCCAAGGGATCAAGGCCAGGCTTATGCTATCACTACTACTGAGGTAGAAGCTCCGAAAGACGTGGTGGCAGGTAATTTAATGGTTTCCTCAAGTTTAGCAAATGCATTATTTGATTCTGGATCATCGCATTGTTTCATATCTTCCCAGTTTGCTAAGAAAATTAGATATTTCCAATTTGATTTAATAAGGGAGTTGTCAGTTAAAACTCCTAAGGGAAGTATCGTTGCAACAAAGTTTTGTGAATCAGTCCCCATTAGAGCACATAAATTTTCTTTATCTGCTGATTTCATCGTCATACCTATGATTGAGTTTGATATAATCCTCGGTATGGACTGGCTTTCGGACTATGATGCGAAGATTTATTGTAAGAAGAAAGAGGTTACGATTCTTGATGATAATGATAAAGAACACCTTATTTTTAGAGCAGAATCGTCACCACCTAATTCTTATTTAGATCCACCCCCTGTAGCTCAACTTAATTCAATTATCGGGGAGGAAGAGACTGAAATAACTGTCGGTGAGGAAAGGAATGTTCAAATAGAAGATGTACCTATTGTGAAAGAATTTGTAGATGTATTTCCGGAAGATTTACCTGGACATCCTCCAGAACGAGAAGTTGAGTTTTCTATTGATTTGATTCCTGGATCAAGGCCTATATCGAAGACCCCTTATAGAATGGCCACTGTAGAGCTAGTCGAACTAAAGAATCAACTAGAGGAATTGAGTAATAAGGGATTTATTCGCCCTAGTGTTTCTCCATGGGGAGCCCCTGATCTTTTTGTTAAAAAGAAAGATGGATCTATGAGGTTATGTATCGACTACAGGGAGATCAATGCTATAACGATAAAGAACAAGTATCCCCTACCTCGTATTGATGATTTATTTGACCAACTGCATGGAGCTCAATACTTTTCAAAGATTGACCTTCGATCTGGATACCATCAGTTGTGTGTAAAGAAGGAAGACATTCCGAAAACAGCATTTCGAACCAGGTACGGGCATTACGAGTTTACTGTAATGCCGTTTGGATTGACTAATGCACCCTCTGTATTCATGGATCTGATGAATAGAGTCTTCAAGGAGTATCTCGATGAATTTGTGGTGGTATTTATTGATGATATCTTGGTATACTCCAAAACCTACAAAGATCATGAAAATCACTTGCGCATTATCTTGAAGACTCTGAGGAGGCATGAATTATATGGAAAGTTTAGCAAGTGAGAATTCTGGCTTCAGGAGATTTCTTTTCTTGGCCATATTGTCTCTAAAGATGGAATCTCTGTTGATCCTTCTAAGACCAAGGCAATCCAAGAATGGCCAGCACCTACGAATATAACTGAGGTACGTAGTTTTATTGGTTTGGCAGGTTATTATCGACGTTTCGTCCAGAATTTTGCCCGATTGGCTAACCCATTAACGAAGCTCACACGTAAAGGGGTTAAATTTGTTTGGACAAAAGAGTGTGAAGAATGTTTCGAAGAACTGAAGAGAAGATTAGTCAATGCTCCTATATTGACTCTACCATCGGGGAATGATGGGTTCGTTATTTATAGTGATGCATCGAAGAAAGGACTTGGATGTGTCCTTATGCAGAATGATAGAGTTATTGCCTATGCATCACGACAGTTGAAAATTCATGAACAAAACTATCCTACTCATGATCTTGAGTTAGCAGCTGTGATCTTTGCTTTGAAGATATGGAGGCACTACCTCTATGGTGAAAAATGTGAGATTTATACTGATCACAAGAGTTTGAAGTATATTTTCTCACAAAAAGAACTCAACATGAGGCAAAGGAGATGGCTTGAATTACTCAAGGATTATGATTGTACGATACACTACCACCCGGGGAAGGCAAACAAGGTGGCAGATGCTTTGAGCAGAAAAGACCATGGAGTTATGAACATGATGAGAATTGAAAGGGATCCAATTTTCATGGATCTAGTGAAGATGGACATGGGAATAACCAGGGAAGGTGAAACATCAATGCTTTTCAAATGGTTGCCAAACCATCTTTACTAGAAAGGATTAAGAGTTCTCAGACCGATGATGAAGAATTTCAGAAGAAGATTAAAGCTGTGAATGATGGGAGATTGAGAGATTTTGTGTATGAAGATGGAATTTTGAAATTCGGGAAGAGACTTTGTGTTCCCAATATACCTGATCTAAAACGGGAATTGCTGGATGATGCTCATAGTTCCAATTTCTCTATACACCCTGGGAGCACCAAAATGTATAGAGACTTGAAGGAACATTTTTGGTGGGACAACATGAAGAGGGAGATTGCTGATTTTGTGTCAAGATGTATGGTTTGTCAACAGGTGAAAGCTGGAAGGCAACAGCCTGGAGGAGTCATGCAACCTCTTCCCATACCGGAGTGGAAATGGGACAATGTTACGATGGACTTTGTCATGGGGCTACCAAAGACTCCTAGAAGGAACAATGCAATATGGGTTATTGTTGATCGTCTTACCAAGTCAGCACATTTTCTTGCTATAAGAGAAGATCTACCCCTGGAACGTCTAGCAAGACTATATATTAATGAAGTTGTGAGACTTCATGGAGTACCCCTATCGATTGTTTCTGATCGTGATCCCCGTTTTACTTCAAGATTTTGGAAAAGTCTTCAGAAATCCCTAGATACTGAACTTAATTTGAGCACTGCTTACCACCCTCAGACAGACGGACAATCAGAACGGACTATTCAGACCTTAGAAGACATGTTGAGATCTTGCTCACTTGACTTTCAGGGTATGTGGGATCAATATTTACCACTGGTAGAATTTTCCTATAACAATAGCTTCCATTCGAGTATACAGATGGCACCATATGAAGCGTTATACGGATAGAGATGTCGTACACCAACCTGTTGGGATGACGTTGGTGAAAGAAAACTTGTAGGCCCAGAGCTGGTGGAGGAAACGGTGGAAAAGGTGAAAGTAATCCAAAATCACATTAAAGCAGCTCAAAGTAGGCAGAAGAGCTATGCCGATAATCGAAGGAAGGATTTGGAATTTCAAGTCAGTGATCATGTTTTCCTGAAGGTATCTCCATGGAAGGGAGTCATACGTTTTGGTAAGAAAGGTAAATTGAGTCCCAGGTACATCGGACCTTTCGAAATTCTAGAACGAATTGGGGCTGTGGCTTACCGATTGGCAATGCCGCCAAGTCTCTCCAAAGTTCACGATGTGTTCCACGTATCTCTGTTGAGGAAATACATGCCTGACCCAACGCATGTACTCACCTATGAGGAATTAGAACTGGAACCCGATCTTTCCTATTGCGAAGAGCCCATCAAGATTCTTGATACGAGAGAACAAGTGCTGAGAAACCAGACGACGCGTCTGGTAAAAGTTTTGTGGAGGAATCATAAGATGGAAGAGGCAACGTGGGAACCCGAGGAACTTATGATGAAGAACCACCCGAGTCTTTTTATGCAGTAATACCCTAGAAATTGCGAGGACGCAATTATTTGAAGGAGGGGAGAATGTAACACCCCAAGCTTCTACGGTACGTTTCCCTTTGAATAATGCGATAGCGTGTGTTGTACGCAACCTCGAGTTCTAACACACACCACAACTAATTAAACTAGCCGTTGTGAATAGTAATACCTAATTTTTGAAATCATATATATTCTATATTTCAAAATGGACTTCATTTTTGGATTCGGAATATCAAAATTAGCCTAGGGTGAAATTTTGGTACATTTCGGATAACTTTCATATTTTGATGAATAGTGAAAATTTCTAAATTTTAATTAAAAACAACTTTTTTAATCAAAATAATTAATAGTGATAAATTATGAATTTGAGTGGTTTTAAAGTATATTTAGAATATATTTTTACCATTCAATTTAATGTTTATCATTGGACATAATTTTACAATCAAACCGAACATAAACAAGTGTCAATCTTTTGATAGTTATTATCTCTTAAAAACACGCTTTTTGTTTTGACAGCGGGAATTAATTTTAAATTAATTTCTGCCACTTCTGTGTTTTGAATTTAGGAAAATGGATTCCATATTTGGAATCAGGATGTTCAAATTGTGTAAATAGTTAACTTTTATTTTTACACATTTTGAATAATTACTGCGGTAAATATTTTATTTACCATGGTTAAAGGGTAAATCCGGTAAATAAGGGTTAAAAAAATAATATTATAATAATTCAAAATTACCCTAAAACGTGTCATAACCCTATTGGTTGATACATGGTCGACCATGGGCATCTTTGTGTCAATTTTGGGACCTCATGGATCCACTTGTAAGTGATAATGACACTTTATTTTAATTAAGTTAAAATGAATACAAAAATGACACAAGCATATATCTTTTAGAAGAACAATTTTTACATAGGGTTATACATGTTGGATTTTCGATTGTAAATATTCATTAGAAAGCTAAAAAGATTTCCTACATAATGATATTTTATTTATAATTTTTAGACATTAAATAATTTATTTTATTTATGACACAATGATGATGCAGTAATTACTAAAGTAGTAAAGAATTAACATAATTAATATTATAAATACCCAAATAAATATAATATGAAACTTTTAATAAATTACACTAATTTTCTATGATAATATGATATATTAGTATTGATTTAATTGACTTTGTTCGAAGTAATCAATCTGTTAGGAGTTTCAAAAAAATCAACTATTGAATAGTGTCAAAATTGACATAAAAGAGTTCTTAAAACGAATATTATATTATTAATTGATATTAAATTCCTAAAAATCTAAGGATCGGCCAAGAGACTTATATTATTATAGGTTCCTCATTAATGGACCACTTGGGGGTCGCTTGGATGTATATAGTAAGTTTATTAACCATATTATATAAAAATACAAAGAGACATTGTAAAAGTGAAACTAATTAACTTAGAGTTAATACTTAATGATAAGGTTAATATAAGTACCCAAACCTGTCTAAATTCTATTGGATGAGTTGTTTTCGACCTATCCCCACCTCATCCTTTGAATAGTCAACTTTGGAGCCTTTAGAAACCTAATATGAATTTATTATAAATTAATATTTCTAGCTTTTCCAAAGGTGCCCCTCACCCCTCTTATAAAAGGGCACTCCTCCTTCTCATTTCTTCACACCTCTAAAGCCTTTTGGTTCGGCCAAACTCTGCCCAAATACTCTCCCAACATCCCTCAATACAACCTAGAGGCCTTAGTTTGATCAGAAAGCCAACCTAAGGAGCCCTTTTGATCAAATCAAAAGGAAGAACCCGAAGAAGAGGTAATGATCTCACCACCCTTTTCTAAGTTCATTTCTTCTTCCACTTCTTCTTCCTTTGTTCTTACCATTCTGAAATAATAACTCCAGTATCTCACATATACTGTGGTGTTATTATAAATATGGTACAATCATATTCAGTATTCTATCCACCCTTTGAATAACATGTCACCATACGTGCGTACGTACGGCTTACCGTCTCCACGTCGTGGTGTAATTGTTATTCAATATAATATTATTTGGATGGGTATAATAATGATGTGTAACTCATGTAAATAATAAATATAACATGTTAATGATTCTGTATATATGATATACCATCCATTTATATATTATTTTAATATCAAAAGAATGATATTGTCGCTCGTGCGTACGTACGGACTACCGTCTCCACGAACGCGATGAGATTCATTCTCCATCGTAACCATTAAAGCGTAATTATCATTTTATGATTTAAAAATGATGTTTAAGGACTTGATATCATTCTGGATATGAATAATATACAACCTATCCTTTACAAACATGTCTTACGTAACAAAACATATGAAAGAAAACAAGTAAGTTAACACCCGAAACAACGATAATACTAAGATATTATTATCAAATCAATATTAAAAGATCATATATGATATCATATTAATGTATATGATTCTTGTATAATTTAATAACAATTATTTCACCATTATACAGGAGGTTAACCTACCACAACCAAGGAAAAGTACAAGGTAAGGGTTATTTCACAATCTCTTCTTTATCCGAGGTTGTTTATACGTAATAATCTACTGGGATCTCGTTATCATCCACATCCATGTTTCTTCAAAATGTATTTCAAAACATTTTTACTATTTACAAGAATATGGGTTAAAGTCATTTATACCCTTTTTTTGACTTTTTATAAGAGGTTTATAAAGGAATCTTTCCGTCGTTTTCAAAACAAGGTCCTTTTTAACCTTTTCGACAGAATTGAGGTAAGAATGTTTTTTTAACTTATACGGCGGGTGCGGTTATTTTACGCCGTTATAAAATCTTCAAAGCTTTCCTTACAAGCTTATAAGAATATTTTCAAAGAAAATGTTTTGTTTTATATGGATCTTAAATGATTTCAAAATAAAAGGAGATATTTCTTTAAAAAGAATTTTGATTTCATCTATGTCAACATCCTTTGATGGATTTTAAGATTATTTGAAGTTGATTTATTATGATACAAAACTTCTATATTGTATTGAAGGTTTTGTGATATGTTTGACTGTGGATGTGCTATTTTTATACCATTCATAGTTTATGGTGAAATTATTGACATTTCGTATGCTAGTTTTAATACGAATGTTTATGTTATGTTTAAACCTTTTCATATGGGAATGCATTGGACTTAATAAGTGACGGGTGGAGCCCGCTATAGCTCCTCGATGCATCGGTAGGTCTCATGAGACAAACTAGTGTCTTGGCACAAGGCCTTGACAAAATCTTATTTGTAGCCTTGGCACGAGGCCTTGGCTATGTGGTTATGATAGTCTGGCATTATGCATTCCAACATTATGAAAGTGGTTATTGATTTTTGCATGTGATTATTCGATTAGTAGAATATCCATGTGAATAAGTAAATGGCATTATTTCATTTTACTTTTGCCATACCATGTTGAAGTTCAATTTTAAAAGGCTTTTGTTTTAGTAATGCATTGCCTTAAATGTTTATTCTTATTTATGAAAGTTTCCGCTATATTGTTATCCTTACTGGGCATTTGAGCTCACCCCTTTTCTATGTTTTATTTTTCCCCAGGATGTGAAGAAGTAAATTATGAATGACCTGCAGGGATATTATGAGGGGATAGTAGTGTGGATTATGGAGACATTATGTTGTTGTAGTAGTTTTTCATTTTATGATGTAATGTAAAACTTATGAATATATCTAGTGTTTCCAAGGCTACTAAACCAATCGGTCTTTCGAGATTTGATCTTTCTTGTGATCATGCCAATGTTATGTAATAATGCACCGACTCTAGGTAGATGGGGTCGGGGCATTACAAATGTAGGTGTTCTAATGATATTGAACTGCATAACCACATTCTCGTATAGACCATACCTGCATTGAAATGCATTAATAGTTATATCTAATAGCCTAACATGCTACAAATGATAACCAAACATGAAGTAAATCTTTAAAAACACCTGGTAACCTTGAATATGATTAAAGGGATTCTCAATCCTCGATAATGTATATTGGTTCATGACCGTCAAATGGATTACCTCCTGATAATTCACAAAATGTATGGGGGTATCATCTAACATATTCCAAAAAAAAGATCAAGGAACCCGAAGTAAAAGTACTGGGTTGGATTATACCATTATCATGTAACTTCTATAAATTCATCTTGAGTTCATGTAACTCTGGTGTATTTTTCCTATAAGGATGAATGGACACCGATATTGATCCTGGCCTAAGCTGAAAAGAGAAATCAACCTCTCGCTTTGGAGGTACACTGGAAAAGATGTCTGGATTAGAATCCCCAAAATAATCCACCACTGCATGAAAGTACATCTATGAAGTCCCCTAGTCATCCAGATACAAACTAGTAATCTATGTTATAACTCCTCCCAACCCATGATGCTTGGGTCCAGCTGTGCATGACTAGAAATCCCATTCGACCTTATGCTGAAACAAACTGCCCTTTGGTGATAAGAAACTCACCCTATAGTGATTTAAATTGACAATGGATATCAAGGTAACTAACCATTCCATTCGGAGATTGACATCATAACTCTTCATCTGTAAGACATAATGGTCCCTTATATTGTGACACCCAACAAAATAGAGATGGAACCCCTTTCACTAAGGTACACTAGTTGTTCTATTCCTAAATGGATTTTCCCGCATAAAGATATCTGGAGAAGTAAATATAATTCTCCATATGCTCTCCAAAATAGTGAAAGATATGAAACTATGGGAATCCCTGTATTAAAAAGTGCAGAAGATAAAACTAAGTCAACTAGAATCGTACATCTAAATGTATAGTGTAGGGGATCATTCTCTTGATGGGTCTTTTCCATGAAAAAATGCTGACTTATACAACGGTCATGTGACCATACCTGACCACCCTGAGCTAATCCACCATGTTGTCACTGAAAGCCTACAAAATGGTTACCATGTCTGCGACCTCCACCTCAACATCAACGGCCTGAAAAACTCAAATTCCATGACTAATAACAAACAAGTGGTCCTTCTCTCAAACGAGGATTTATAGAATAACCTCAATCACCAGATAATAGTGATTAAAAATGAAAGAAACATTGATGGTATCCCATATTTCATCATGATCGGAACTCAATTATGTCTCTTGGTAAAAGTGGCCTTGTATTCCCACTTTTTTCGAACTTATAGAATACTACCCAGATACCAGAAGTTGTATCCCACTTACTTTGATATCAGAAAGTAAACTCCATATGATGCATCCTTCTATTAGCAAAAGATGTGCGAATTCTATAAGTATAATTGACTTAGATCACAACTCTTGAATATCTTTGTTTCAACTCTGTGATTAGTGATGGGTTAACTATAGAAGATATAGAATTCATCAAGAAGATGTTCACATGAGATCCGATTTAATTATTGAGACAATCGAAAAAAAATTACTCTAGAAACATCTCATTACCTTTAGAGTGGTTGTGAAGTGTTGAAGCACTGTGAAGCGAGAAGAATACCCCAAGCCGAGTGAGTACAATGTTCTAAACTCATGAATGATGGGGCTCGATCAAACCTCACGGCCTCTAGGATAAGTAGTCATAGAAGGTAAACTAGAACTCATACTAAGCCATAAACAGCTGGAGTCCCACCTCTGATATCACATCCCACCATCTCTTGGAGGAATCTTGAACCTTTTACATATCAAAATTAACAATCCTCTCTTGAGGAATCTCAAGATGTTCAATGATAGGAAACATAGAATCTAACAACGACTATATAGCTAGAGGTCCCCAAACTCATGGAAAGCAGGAAGGATGCTGCTACTAAAAACAACTTGAAAACTCTGCCATTGATGGGGTAGGATGCGTTGCTCCATGGATGGTCTGCATAAACCTCATGAAGCCTTCTCATCATCATTAAATCCTTTATTGATTAATGAAGGTTACAATCATGAGGGGGATAAAAGAGAACCCCAAAAGGAAAGAGTTATGGGGGCCTAAAGTAATAGAGACCTAGAGCATCCCCTCTGATCAGGTTCCTCCCATCAAGAGGAAAAGACAATAACTCTGCAATAGAAAACACACTCAGACCTTATGCCTCCATCGAGGCTAGAAAATCTGCAATTCTGTTCCCCTCCCACCATGTGTGAAAAAATCCGCAACTCTATTCTCCTCATGAAGCCTTCTCTGAAATGCGCATCATCACCTGTATCCAGAATGATGGCTGGTGTCAAGACAAGAATGATGGGAGAGTTTGCTGGTAGTCCTTGATCAGCCATGTCCAGTGTCTGATTGTTTGCCTGTATCTAGCATAAAACCAGAGGATGTCTTGGGGGCATGAATCTATAAGGTCAACCTCACACCATAGTTCATGATTATTATATAATAAACTGTATATGTTCTAGAAAGGAATTATAGAATGTAACATTCAAGTTCATCAAAACATATATACACACCGTGTATGACCCCTAAAAAGAGTGTTCACTTATGCCATTACATTGGCATGCATTTCATCCAACCTAGGTCATGTAACACTCCATACACAAATTTCCTCCTACATTGAAATTGTTTGTACATGAATCATATTCCCCTGGCCGAGTTCTCTAAATGACTAAACCACATGGTTCTCATCGAACAATACTACACAACATGTTTTTTCTAGAAACGGAATGTACTAGAAGGAAACCACCAACCCATGTTGTTTTTCACACAATCATTTACACAGTTTACTCCACAAGGCGTGTTCATGATGGACACGATGGGTTCTGCCTATTTTTTGTCCTCCCGTGTCCTTAGTCACACGGCCCGATATATGGCTTCTACAACACGACGTGTATGCCAGGAACATGATGTGTTCCACTAATGATTTCCCAACCATTTTTTGATGCCTAAAAATTATGTCAAATGGTTACGGACTACACGAAGTGTATATATAGTTCATTATGTGTACGTAAGAAAAAATCTTCCTTCCTGAAACTGAAGGATACATGGCATGTGTTCATCATTACACACCATGTATTAAGGGTTTTTTCAGACAGTATGCCTCAAAAACAACTCTAGAAGCTCATAAATCAGTGACACCAGTTTTTAACGTGAAAAATTATGATCTGTGAGGGATTATACTCTCCAAAAATATAATCATGACATCTTATTCATGTACATCACAAGGAGTAATAGTTCCATCAATCACACCATCTTCCAAATTCGGATCCATGGGGGCTTATTAAACCTTAGGGACCAATGTTTGGAACTCATTCAAATAAAACCTTACACAAATTAATACTATATCATGTACAATGTATCTTAATAAATAATCTATCACAAAAACATGGATATCAAGCACTACATCTATCATCACAACATGCAATCGGTAATGCCCCAAAATGTCTTGACAAGAATGATTGATGTGTGATCTCTAGAAATATCCTATATAATGCATCATATGACATACCCTCATCTCATAGGGTTTCAAGAGAAATATAACCTCATAATTATCCACAATAATAGCACAAATCATGTGAATAACCCAATGGTGAAATCAAATTAACTTTAATAATTTAAAAACCATAAAAATTGAAACAATCAATGTAAATTAGCTTTTACATTTAAGCAGGTTAGCTACTATGGGAAGAAACTAATTACCGACTACCTATTCATTCAAATCCCTATCTATAGGCTCTAAATAGTACGTAAAGAAGAAAATATTTCCTCTGTTTCCACTTTGTAACATCCATGTTTTATCTGCCACCCGAAGGTGACCTATAACCTCTTGGTCATATGGCCTCAAGAACATTTACTCTAATACCAGTTGTTACACCCCATGCTTTTGTGGTACGCTTCTCTTTCAATAATGCAATGGATTGCATTGTATGCCAGTTCGAGATTCTAACCCACTACGACCAATCAAAGTAGCCATTATGAATAGTAATACTCACATTATGAATTATATAATTTTTTTATTTTAAAATGGACTTCTTTTTTGGATTCTGAATGCTTAAATTAGCCTAATTTTAATATTTTGTATTTTTCTGAGAACATCCAATTTTCGATGAATATTGAAAAATACATAAATACAACTTTTTTAATCAAAATAATTTATAGTAAAAATTATACTATGGAGTGGTTTTAAAGTATAATTAGAATTTTTTCCCCATTTATTCCAATGATGGTCATTAGAATTAATTTCACTTCGAAATTGGACATAAACAATTGTCAATATTTTGATAGATATTGTTTCTTAAAAAGATGATATTTGTTTTGAATGCGGGAATAATTTTTAAATTAATTACTAATATTTCTATGTTTAGAAATTGGTAAAATGGATACCATATTATTAGTCATATGGTTCAAATTATGTAATTTGGACTCTTTTGTTTTTGGATATTATGAATAGTAACAAGGTCAGTTATCTTTAATTATCATGATTAATTAGTAATTGGGTAGTTAAGGGTAATGAAATAATATCATAATAATATAAAATTACCCCAACATGTGTCCTAATGCTATTGGTTGTGTCATGGACGACCATGGGATGACTTGTACCAACCTAGGGACCCCATGGATGACTTTTGTGTGATAGTGACATTTTATCATTTTATTTTTTAAAGAAAGGAAAATATAACAAAAGTATGTAACACATATGTAATTTTTTTTTCATTTTTTCTACATAAATTATCTCTTAGACTATAAATAGTAATTGGAAATATATAAATATTTCCTACATCATGGTATTTTGTTTATAATTTTTAAACATTAAATAAAAAAATTCATTTATGACACTATGATGATGTAGTGATTACCTCAATAATGAATGATTTAAATAAAATAAAAAGAGAAGGGAAAATCAAAGACTTAAACATATTTAAAGCCTATTGGATGGGTGCATTTCAAACCATTGTCACATCAACCTTGAAATATTTCATTTTGGGTCCTTTAAAATCTGAAAATCATTTCGTAATAAAGTCACATTTCAATCCTTCCAAAAGAGCCCCTCCTCTCCTCTTATAAAAGGCCCCCACCTCTACCACCTTATTCACACCATCAAAGCCATTTGGATTGGCCAAAATCTGCCCAAATACCCTCTCAACTTCCCTACCTTCATCAATGAATCCTTACCTTAGGCATAAGGCACTTCAAGAGTTATTTTGGTTCAAACCAATGGGAGGTACCCAAAATAAGGGTAATGATTTATCTTAACTTCATTTCTTTAATTTTACTTCTACAACCCCTAAACTCGTTTTATTATTTTATTTCATAACAGCACCAGTATAGTCAATATACTTGGATGATTTTATGAAATTTATTCGAACTAAACTTACACACATCTCCATCTAATGGATAAAGATCATACGGTTTCTGTGGGTGGCGAATTACTTCCTTATTAAACGATTATTGTTCAATCTTTTTTTAACACCTCTAATGGTGTCCATTAAGATGTCACTATAATTATATATGATATATATTATGTTTATGTTTTCCTTATTCTCTTTCATTTTTCATTTATGGCATACCTTTATGATTTCCATTATGGGTAAACGCGATAATTGGATTTTAGGGAGTGCAGACTACCACCCACTCAATGTTATTTGAATCGTTAATCCCATATGTGGGATGTATAATGGATGAATTTAATGATATTATATATGATATTATACTGTAATTATAATATAGAATTATATAATTATGATTTCATTCCATTAAATATGAAATAGAAATGAAATTATCGTTGATGCGTACGTACGGTTTACCGTCTCAAAAAACGGTGCATTTCATTTCTTACCACTAAATGTTCTGTAATATTATAAATTCATGTATATTATAGATATATATGATATATAGGATATCTACATCATGAATATAATTCTGTAGATAATGTATATTTTACCACATAAACAACTTGTAATTATAAGAATTTTATTTTTCACTCAAGTACCAAGGATCGAAAAAACGACCGTTATTAAATCAAATGATTTAATAATGTTCCTAACCTGGTAATAAGTGATGTAAAAGGAATAATGAACTTGAAAAAGGTTATTAATAATGTATAAATTAACTATATTTTATTATTCAGATGATTAAAGAACGATCGAGTCATGTCAGACACGAGGTAAGGGACTTCATCTCAATCTCCTTTCATTAAGGCATATTTTATTTTATACACAACATGATTTTATATGGTGGATCAACCCCTTTGAATTTTAATTTCATTCAAAATTAATCTTTTTATACGAAGAGATTTTACTAAATTACAAAAAGAATGTTCTCTCTCACGTATTCGGTGACAATGACTTCTCTACCTCTGTGACCATTATTTGAGTTTCGGCTTCCTCTAGAAGCCATTAATTTTTTTAAAATGAAAAATAATTACAATGTTTTACTTTTAATTTATTTTGGAATTGAAAATGGGTTTGATAATTTTTTTATTATATCAATGTGTTGTATTGATATCTTGTGATTGAAATGTGGAAATTTTATGATTCCTTTATGTATGTTTTATGTGATAAGATGATGTTATGGTTTTTGGGAATTGTTTATGATATGTTTAAAAATATTCATATAAGGAATGAATTGGACTTATTAAGTGATGGGTGGATCCCGCTATAGCTCCTCGATGCATCGGTAGGTCTCATGAGATAAACTAGTGTCTTGGCATGAGGCCTTGAAGAAATCTTATGTGTAGTCTTTGCATTAGGCCTTGGCTACGTGGTTATGATAGTCTGGAATTATGAATTCCATCATTATAAAAGTGGTTATTGATATTTCATGTGACTATTCGACTAGTATAATATCAATTTGAATAAGTAAATGGAATTATTTTATTTTATTTTTTCCATATTATGCTCAAGTTCATGTTTAAAAGGCTTTTGATTTAGTTATACATTGCCTTAAATGTTTGTGTTTATTTATGAGTGTTTCCTCTATATTGTAATCCTTACTGATCATCTGAGCTCAACCATTTCAATGTTTTAATTTTTCCCAGGATGTGAAGAAGTATTTTATGAATGATCTATAAGGATAGTATGAGTGTGGACTTTGGAGACTATGTTGTTGTAGTTTTTTTCACTTTATGATCTGATTCAAGACTTATGAATATATTTATTGTTTCCAAGGATACTAAACTAACATGTCTTTTGAGACATGAACATTTGTGATCATGACAATATTCGACTCTAGGTAATTGGGATTGGGGCATTACAGTTGGTATCAGAGGAAGTTTATTACTAACTTTGGAAGCTATATTTGGATAAACTCTGATTAGAGAACATAACCCTAAGATAGACTTTGAGGATTAATATAGAAGAACATCATAGAATTTTGGTATTTTAGAGATTTTGTGAGTTTTCAGAGAAATACATCTCTCTCTGGATACGAGTAGGTAGAGGCGGATCTAGCACAAATGTTCCTAGGGGTAAAACTTGAAAACACTGCATTGATCTAGACTCGAACGAGAACTAGTGCACGACAACGTGCCCAGCTGCACTCTTGGTTATAACACTCCAGGATTTATGCTTAGGATAATTATCATTTTCATTACAAACCATTATGAAGGGTTTATGAATATATACTTCCTCAATGAAAAAATACCTTTTTATGATTATGGATTATATCCATAAATATTTCAATTTATGCTATTTTTTTTACAAGTATGGAATTATGTATATTGATTCATGAACTGATCTAGTTTATGCCATTGTTTAGAAATGGTTCCTTGTGGAATGAATGGAAACTGTATCAATGAACGCCCTCCATGTAGGGATTTTCCTCCCGCTCAAGATAATTATAGTGGATCTGGGGATACAACTGGTGCCGATCAGCTTATCACCATACATGGACAACTCACTCCGGTTATGAATACTAAACTTACTCCTATGAGCACCTTGATCTGCAACGTGGAAGATCAATGTTAGATCTCTTCATTAGGAAACAAACAACACCATTTAATTTGGGTTGGGAGTAAAAATTCATTAGTAGCTGAGAAATTGATAAATTTCCTAGAGAAAATATTTCAGGATTTAGGGAGTAGTGAAAGGGAAAAAGATATCATGGCAGTTTATCGCCTCACTAGAGATGCCGATCAATGGTGGTCATTGATTCAAAATACAAAGGAAGTTGAATAAGTATCAAGTATGTAATGGAGAGTTTACATATATTTTCATAGAAAAATACATTCCTCATGACCATCGAGCGGATATGGAAAGACATTTTCTGAGATTGAGGCAAAAGGAGGATGAGAAATTTTCAATGTACGAGTCTAACATTACAATGATTGCAAGGCATACTGGAGATTATATAATTAACCCAATATGTACGATTGATCATTTATTTGATTGGGTAAAACCATTTCTCCTTCGATCATTTGTATCACAATCTATCTCAACCTACGAAGATATAGTCTTCTGTTCTATGAAGAGAGAAAAGGGATTCTCAAAATCTTATGGCAATAAAGTAAAGAAAGAGTAGAAGATAACGGTGGAACAAGAGACAGATAAAGGGA
The DNA here is from genome assembly GCA_963277665.1 of Viscum album. Classification (NCBI taxonomy): domain Eukaryota; kingdom Viridiplantae; phylum Streptophyta; class Magnoliopsida; order Santalales; family Viscaceae; genus Viscum; species Viscum album. The sequence continues at coordinate 1,808,363,956 of OY728120.1, forward strand.
AAAGTGAAAGAAGGATTTACCATTATGTGGTAATTTTGGGAATAATCACCCTGGTACTTTCCAAAAAAATGGAGTTTGTTATAAATGTGGAGGAAAAGGTCACCAGGCTCGTGATTACAAGGGAAAGAAAGAGGTTGTCAATGTTGAATGATACAATTATAGAGAAATGGGGAATAATGAAAATTAATGCCCTAATCTCCAAGGAAACATACATCATAAAAGGCCAAGGGAGCATAGTCAAGCTTATGCTGTTACTACAATTGAAGTGGAATAATTTTTTTATTTGTGTTTTTGGACTCAAGTACATTATTATGGTGATAAGAATAATGTGATATATATAAGGAATGTACTACAGAACATTTGGATTTCCATAAGGTTTTAATATTATTATGGTAATCATATTTTTAGTATGTGACAATAAGAGAAACTTTACTTTGATTGGGGAATCTGATGTTACAATTGATTTTGGAATTTAGAGACCTTTTAGAGAAAGTCTAGACAGAGGTATTTTGGATAACTATAAAGGTTGGAATGTATTATGTTGTACTTTGGATAGTATTATTTAAGGATAAAACATTCTTTAAGATTATTTTTGGAATATTATAATACTCTATTTTTATGAAAAGGACAACCTGCAGGTTGGGGGATAACCTGTCGCATTAGACAAAGCTGTAGGAATCAAACCCAAAACCATAGTGTGATGGGACTTTATTACCTTCCAATAGCCTACAGGAAGTCCCTGGTTATTAAAAAATTGTTTTCCTAATCTAAATGGATTGTGTTAATATTTTTAACCTTGTATTATTAAGAAAAATGTATTATTTTTGAGATCTATTATCTTTTTGAGTGAAAGATGAGTTTGTTGTAGAAATTAGTTGATGGTTGAAACTCTACTTGTCATGTATATATATATATACCTATCTCTTATTATATTAATAAATTAATTATAAAACATTAGTTAAGGTATATTAAAACAAAAAATGGTTTATCCTAACACCTTATGTTTTGTTGAACTGATGATATTTTAAATCAACATTGATTGATGACTTTGAGGCCCCCAATTTTACACTTGTTTGTGATTGATGACCTCAATCACTCCCTAAAAATATTTACAATGTTCTAAAACTTATATTTCCTTAATTGCAACATATTATCTCCAAATAGAGATCATAATTTGGTGGTTACTTTTTCATTTCCCATTCCCTCTTATTAAGGCTAAATTTTATTAACCTTATTTTCGATGTGGGTTTTCCACAAAGGTATTTTCTATTTTCATCCTTTAATTTTTTAAGAACAATTTAAAATTGCGAGGAATCAATTTATTGAAGGAGGGTAGAATTTAACACCTAAAGCTTCCAAGGTATGCTTCGCTTTCAATAATGCAATGGCTTGCATTGTATGGAAGATCAAGATTCTAACACACTCCGACCAATCAATGTAGCCGTTATGAATAGTAATACCCAATTTGTGAATTATATAAATTTGTTATTTCAAAATGCACTTCATTTTTGGATTTGTAATATCGAAATTATCCTAAGTTGAATTTTTGTTATTTTTCTGAGAACATCCAATTTTCGATGAATAGTAAAAAATTCTTAAAAACATCCTTTTTAATCGAAATAATTTATAGTGATAAATTATTCTAATGAGTGGTTTTAAAGTATAATTAGAAAATATTTTTACCATTTATTGCAATTATGGTCATTATAATTAATTGCAATTTGAAATTATACATAAAAATTTGTCAATCTTTTGATAGATATGGTTTCTTAAAAACATGCTATTTGTTTTGACATCGGGAAATTTTATTAAATTAATTACTGTAATATTTGTGTTTCGAATTTGGTAAAATATATTACATATTTGGAATCAGAAGGTCCAAATTATGTAATTAAGACTCTTTTCTTTTGGACATTATGAATAGTAACGACAAAATTTATCTATAATTATCATGATTATTTAGTAATTGGGTAGTTGAGGGTAATGAAATAATATCATAATAATATAAAATTACCCCAAAATATCTCCTAATTCTATTTTTTGTGGCATGTCAGACCATGGGATGCCTTGTTCCATCTTAAGGACCACATGGAATCACTATTGTGTGATAGTGGCATTTTATCATTTTATTTTTTAATGAATGGAAAATATAACAAAAGTATATAACACCTAAGTAAAACAATTTTAATTTTTTCTATATAAATGATATCTAAGACTATAAATATTAATTGGAAATATAGAAATATTTCCTACATCATTTTATTTTTTTTATAATTTTTAGATAGTAAATAAATAAATTTATTTATGACACCATGATGATGCAGTGATTACCTCATTAATGAACGATTTAAATAAAATTAAAAGATAATGTAAAATATTAGAATGAAATTAGTATAATGCCTATTACATGGGTGTATTTATAACCCTTGTCACCTTATACTAGAAATATATCATTTTGGTACCTTTAAAAACTAAAAATCATTTCATAATAAAGTAACATTTCAATCCTTCCAAAGGAACCCCTCCTCTCCTCTTATAAAAGGCCCCATGCTCTACTACCTTATTCAAACCTTAAAATCCATTTGGCTCGATCCTCTTCCCAAATACCGTCTCAAACATTCTCCCTTAATCCTAGAAGCCTTAACTTAGGAATAAGGCACTTCAAGAGTCCTTTTGGTTCAAACCAAAGGGAGTTACCCAAACTAAAGGTAACGATTTCTCTTAACTTCTTTTATTTTATTTTACTTCTATAAACCTAAAATATTATTATTATTTTCCCTTGTAACAACAACAATACCCTAAATATACTTGGTTATTGTGATGATAATGATTCAAACTACACTTACACGCACCTCCGTATAATGGTTAATGAACATATTGTTTCTATGGGTGGCGAATTACTGCCTCATGAAACGATGATTGTTCAATCTTCTATTTACACCTCTCATGGTGGCCATTAAGATGTCACCATAGTTATAAATGATATATATTAGGTTTATATTTTCCTTTTGCTTATGTATTTTTCATTTATGTCATTCCTTTATGATTTCCATAATGGGTAAACGCGATAATTTCATTTTAGGAAGTGCGAACTACCGCCCCATCAAAGTGATTTGAATCATTAATGCCATATGTGAGACGTATAAAGGATAGAGTTAATGATATTATATATGATATTATACTTAATTATAATATACATTTATATCAGTATGATTCCCTTCAATTAAATATTAAATAGAAATGAAAGTACCTTTCATGCGTACGTACGACTTACCGTCTCCATGAACAGTGCAATTCATTTATTACCACTAAATGTTATGTAATCTTTTAAATGAATATATATAATAGATATATAGGATATATAAGAAATCTAAATCATTAATATAATTCTACATATAATGGATAATTTACCATATAAACAAATTGTAATTATAAGAAATTAATTTTTGACTCAAGTACCAAGGATCGACAAAACGACCGTTATTAAATCAAATGATTACACAATGTTACTAACGTGGTAATAAGTGATCTAAAATGAATAAATAACTTGAAAGAGGTACTTAAGCAAATATAAATTAACTATAATATATTATTCAAGAGATTAAAGAAGGATCGAGTCAAGCTAGACATGAGGTAAGGGACTTCGTCTCAATATCCTTTCTTTGGGGCATATTTTATTTTATAAACAACATTATTTAATATGGTGTATAAACCCCTTTGACTTTAAATTTTATTCAAAAGGAATATTTTTATATGAAGCATTTTTACTAAAAGACAGAAGGAATGTTTTGTCTTACATATGCGGTGACAACGACTTCTCTGCCACCGTGACCATTATTTGATTTTCGGCTTCCTCGAAAATCCATAACATTTTTTAATATGAAAAATAAATACCATGTTTTACTTTTCATATATTTTGGTATTGAAAATGTCTTTAATAATGTATTGATTATATCAATGGGTTGTATTTATATCTTTTGATTGAAATGTAAAAAAGTTATGTTTTTTATGCATGTTTTATGTTATACGATTATGTTATTGTTCTTGGGCATTGTTTATGATATGTTTAAACCTTTTAATATAAGGAATGAATTGGACTTAGTAAGTGATGGGTGGATTCAGCTATAGCTCTTTGATGCATCAGTAGGTCTAATGATACAAACTAGTGTCAGGGCACGAGGTCTTGACAAAATCTTATTTGTAGTCTTTGCATGAGGCCTTGGATACATGGTTATGATAGTATGCATTATGCATTCCATCATTGTAGAAGTGGTTATTGATATTGTATATAATTGTTCGACTCATAGAATATCATTGTGAATAATTAAATGGAATTATTTAATATTATTTTTTCCATATAAAGATTAAGTTCATGTTTAAAATGCTTTTGTTTTATTTATACATTGCTTTAAATGTTTATGTTTAATTATTAATGTTTCCGCTATATTGTTATCCTTACTGAGCATCTGAGCTCACCCCTTTCAATGTTTTATGTTTTCCAAGAATGTGAAGATGTGTTTTATGAATGACCTGTATGGATATTATGAGGGGATATGAAGACCATATGTTGTTGTAGTTTTTTCACTTTATGTTGTAATGTAATACTTATGAATATATCTAGTGTTTCCAAGGCTACTAAACTAATCGGTCTTTTGTGACTTGATCTTTTGTGATTATGCCAATATTATGTAATAATGCAATGACTCTGGGTAACTGGGGTGGGTCATTACATCAATGGCTGCTGACTTGTAGTGGGGGCCTTGGGAGTGATTGTGGGTAAACTACACCCTCATTGAAAGAGTAACATAGTGGAAAAAAATATAATAGTAGAGGATGAAGTAATTTCATACAAGAAGAAACAATGGTAGACTAAGGTAATTAAACAACTACAACATATATATATAATTAATGATGCATCCCACAAGTATATAGGATTGCAGGAAAACAAGTCAAAATGATGTAATACAGTAATAAACCAATGTATAATTAAAAATAGTAAACTCCAACAGTATCTCAAACCTCATCTTGGTCTCATGGTCCCCATATCCACATCAATCATGTAACGGTTGTAGAAGGTAACTATCCTTACCTATAACATCAACAATAAAATCTATTTAGGGAAATATGCATGACCCAAACATGGAATGTTTTCTTATCCTAAACCCTTTTGTTCACCGTATACAAATAATATATAATGACCCTCTAGGTCAGCTCGCACAGTCTTTCCTCATTGCTCTTGTTCAAAAAAATACTCACTATGGAAGCAATCAATTTCATCCCCGCTATAGTAATTTAACGATTAAATATAGACACTTTGAGGAAGTAATAAACATTAGTTTCCCATGTGGTCTCATAAATATAACTATAGACACTATGAGGGATCACTAAATGCCAATCACCCATATGGCCTCGCACCATGAAAAGTATAATAGACACTATGTGGATACCCTCAACATCAATTCCCACTATGGTTTCACTACACCAGGTTTCTACAGCCCTGTGTAAGACAATCATGCACAAATTATAATTGACAGCCAGATTAAATAACAAATACTACATTGATAAATGGATACAAAGAATAACACAAGCATGTAAGATAATATCACTCTATCCTAATAACACTATCCATGTAAAAAAGAGCATCCTAGCATGAAATTATGCACCCAATAGTCAATATGAGATCAAACATGGGCTAAAAACCCATACTCAAGAAAACATGGTGTAGCAGGCATTAATAAGGTTAAATTCCCATAACATTCAATACACTAAAATAGGGTATTGTGAACTTTGTGCACATATAATTCAATGACAATCAATGTAAATGAAAAATCCACCTACCTCGATGTTATACAAAGAACATGCTCGAACGTCGGCAGTTGAATCAGCCTAGAACTACATAGATCTACAAACAAAATCAGTAAAGTTCGAACCCGAAAAACTCGATAGAGAGGGGAAATCTGAAATTGTGATTCAAAATGATTAAAAAATTCAATGTTGGGATTCCAATTCCCCCACCAAGGATATTATCGAACCATGGATGATGAAACATTAGCTCGAAGAAGATTATTCACTCTTAGTTTCTCATGGATGAAATAAGTCCAAAAGAAGATGAATTTGGGGATTAAACGTGACGTCAGTAGGATTTAAAAAAATGAAAAAAAGTACATTTCATATTCGTTTAATGTACATGCAGTATACATGCCTTAAACATCCCCCACAATAGGCGGTCTCCAGGACACCTTACATGGCCATGTCTCTGATGTTACACTGCTATTACACGACTACCAGCGAATACATGGTAAACGATGTGAACTACCATGTACATGGTGTGTAATTCTATGTTATAAAAATACCCCATTTTTCTAAAAAACACCTGAAAAATTATTCATAATTGAAATGAATATCCAGGTTCGTACATAATGTAATTTGAAAATATTGACTATATCTAGTCTCCAAAGGCTGCTAAATTAGATGATCTACTCTATTTTTATCCCCTTTATCTTTTATTAATGTAATGATGTAAAAAAATATGTTTTCTAGAGTCAGGTAGTTATGGTTTGCATTAACATAATTTTAATAGAAATAATAGGAAATAGATTTCAGAATAATATGGCTTGCATGATTATTATGAAAAACCATGATAATATATATTATATATCATGATTTATAGTGTACTGTATAAATATTTGTGATTTTATTAGCAATGTTCATGTGTTTTATTGTTTATATATAGAACCTCATGGAAGAATGGGAAATCATGCCAACAAGAATATATAATATATGGATTTTCAATATGAGAATTTGAATATATTAGTTGTTTGAAATGGGTAGTTCTTTGAAATTTTTAGAAAAATGACCTAGGTTATAATGAAATTTTTTTCATTTATGGATTCAAGTTCATTCAATATGTAATTATCTTACGTTGGATCACATTATACCAAATAATAATCCTTCAACTGATTGAACGTTTAATCAATTTTTAGATATTAAGTGAATCATGTATTATAAAAATATATTCATGCATTAGTGAAGTAAATGAGGGGAATAATTATATTATTAATATTTTATTCGATAGATAATTTCACCAATTGTGGTCATTCACAATGAATAATTAATATGATGATGAATTGGGAATTATGGAATTGATAATTTTTAATGTGATATTCATTAAGAAATACATTACTCCTGATCAAAATGATTAAAAATATATGACGTTGCTCAAACAGAATGAAAATTTATAGGAATATGTCTCAGAATATGATACTTATATAACACGATTATCAAGGGATTTAGTGCATTACACATTTAATAAAGAAATTATTACTGACCCTTTATTTCATGGTAATAGTTAAATCAATCAAATGGAATTGGTTTCCCATGATTTTTCATTGTATTAAAATATAGTGTCATTTTCCACCAAGAGGGAGAAATATTATTTAGGGTTATACATATTTTATATAATTCATGAAAAGATTTGGATAGATATGTACTATGGAAAAAATGGTTCAGTGGAGATGAAATGAATGTTGGGAATTTAAAAATGTAGTAATTATGGAATGAATTATCATGGTAATTTCTTAATGGGATTGTGTGTTTGTTGCAAATGGGGATATAAAGGAAATTTGGCTCCTGAATGATTGGGAAATAAATATAACTTTGTTTTCCTATTATTATACACTAGGGAAATAAGGAATTATTTGAACTAATTCCCCAAATGTCATGATATCCTACCATATAATAAGAAAGGTGGAAATCCAAGATGATTTAATTAATAAAACAGTTGTATAAGCCCAAAATTATGTGGATGTTGGTAATTTAGTTTTAAAATAAATTTTAACTAGTAATTTATTAGATTAGTGATCAACACACTATTATATATATTCCACCTTTTCAGTGAACATTAAGTCATTCCCTTGAACACTCAGAATGTAGTTTTTTATCATAATATTAGCGGGAATCTTATTCCAACATATATATACTAATTAGTCCCTATTACAATTAATATGTATATAATATATGAAGTATTTATTTGTAAAAATTTGGTTGATGTTTATATAATCCTTATTGTATATTATCTTGTAAGGTATAATAAAAAATGAATTACTTAGATAAAGAGATTCTGATTCACATTGGGGTGTACAATTCCTTGTCATTAGAGGTGAGAATAAATCTTGTGAATCATGACATGATATCCTAACTTAGACATACATAATAAATTACGGAGGGAATAATAGTAGAAAAAACATTTTAAAGGGAAAGGTATCCACAATATAATAATTTTACCTATTTTGTAGAAATGCATTGATATGTTTCCTGAAGATCTATGAAAAAGTCCAATCTATTGTGAATATATGTTTTTTTAAACTCATCCAAGGTGGAAAACCAATATCGAATAATCCATAAGGGATATAGAAATTTGAATTAGTTAATCTGAAGAAAAAATAAAATCCATGAGTAATAAGGGATTCCGTAACCCTTGTGTTTTACCATGGTGATTCCTAGTTCAATATGTTAAAAAATGAATATATCTACATGGACATATATATATATATTATAGAGAAATAACATAAATTATTATAAATAAAATATACCATCTTCCTCAAATAAATAATGATTTTGATCAACATAAAATATATTAATATTCTCTATGATTATTTTTTGTTACAGGGTTCATAAATTCATTGTTAAGGAAATACTATTTTATAAATAATAAATTTTAAACATGGCATGTACATTACGAATCTACATTAATGAATTTTATATTGACTCTTGGGCCCTCTTATTTATGTATATGATGAAATAAGTATTCATTAATATATTGATAATTTCATTTTTTATGTATGAATGATATCATAGTTTAGTATAATTACTATGAAGAGAATGAGGTCCATTATAAAATAATTCTTAAAAATTATCGAGGAAGGGTGTAATATAATAAATTTAGAAAATGTTAATTCTAGAATCTGAGGGTTCATTTCCATTCATGTATTTTCAATAAATATTTTTTAACCATTCAAAGATAATGAACGTAATGAATATACTATATATTATAACATAATAAGGATACACAATTTACATGGATACTAATGTTATTTCTACACTATGTTAAGACTTTTTTTAATTTACTAAAAAACTATGGAAGATGAAAATTAATGGTGTAATGTTCATATGGAATGAATAATTTAATGAATGGTTTAGAGAACTAGTAAAGGAATTACCATCATTAAGGGATAGTTTTCAGTTATATAGTGACACATCGATGAAAGTACATAGATTTATCCGCAATTAAAATGATTTTTTTTCTTAATCAGGAATATATTTAATTATTTTCTAAAAAAGTAACCTATGATATTGAGTATGTGGTTGTAATATTTTCCTTGAATTTATTGTTACATTATCTAATATTTTAACTTTTGGATATATATATAGATCCGAAAATTTTGTAATATATCATCTCATAAAAAGTTCTCAATTGAAGAAAAAGGGGCTGACTATAGACCATTAATTATTATATTTTCTCAAAACATAGACATATTGGGAATGAATCTATTGTGGCCTAGAAATTGATTAAAATAGATCATGAAGTTATGAAAATGAATATAGAAAAATCTTTTATATTAAAATTTTATATTATCATGGATACTAGAAACATAAGTTTTGTGAAAATAATTATTGATGAATATGATTGTAAATAAATCATTATTAAAGAATATTGAATTTTTTTAGATTTATAACAAGAGTTTTCAATACAAAAATAATGTTTTTAATGATGTTAATATTAATTAACATGTTTATGAAGTTTGTGTGTTGAAATTTGTAAAGGTGATATATGTTCTATACACACCAGATTTGAAAATGTAATAATTATATGAATCCCACATCACAAATTTCTTAATACAGTATGGTTTCACTACGATTTATAGGGATTTCGAAGAATATTTATTATGTGAATACATGAAGTGGGAAATTTGGGAAAATATATCAAATTTTTTTTTCCAATAACTAAATACATAGAGAAAAATTATTAATGTACTAATTCAACCCCTCACTATTCATATGTTGAAATGTGAAAATACTACTATGGAATTTATCATTCAATTTATAGATAATCCTAAAAGAAAATATTCCATATTTTTTGTTGATTAATTACGTAAAATTTTAACAAGTTTTATTTCAATAAGTGTGGATATACCAATTGATAACCTCGCTCAAAACTATATTAATGATGTAGTGAGACATCATGGTGTGCCGCATTTGATTAATTCTAATCACGAACCATGATTTGAATAAAAAATACCAATATAATATTCATTTTTTTTCTACACCAAGATACATTTGAGCCCCACTAATCACCCTCAGATAGAATGGAAGTGCGAAATTAATATTAAATCATTATAAGATATGTCGAGGTCACCGACATAAGGATATCATCGTATGTGGGATATGTATTTAATTATATATTAATATACATAAAATATTATCCTTCTTTAATGAATTCAATTTGAAATATGTAAAGATTGTATTAGAACATAATTAAGCACTACATTTTTGGATGAGAATTAAGAAATGAATCATTGAATCCAAAATCATAATGAGGAGATAATGGAAACAATGTAACCTATTTAGAGTCATTTCCATGATGATCAAATTAAGAAAGATATATACACAAATAATAGAATTTAGGATATGAATTTACATGCCTTGGATCTTTTTTTGTAGAAGGTATATATAGGAAATGAATTTATAATATTTGGTCGGGAAGGTAAACAATGTGTAATGAATATCATGGGTTATGAAATTTTGGATATAATATAAGCTATAGATTACAATTTAAAATTACCACCATACCACTATAAATGAGATTATGTTTTAAATATATTACACTTAATGATATTTATTCTAGAACCAAATAATGTACTCACTTATTATGAAAAATAAATTTATATTATACTATCTTTTTGTGATGATATGATCTAGATTATTGACATGATGAAATATATATTGTGGAATCAGATGACTCAAATAGTAATGGTACGTTGGTGAAATAATAAGAAAAAATGTGGATAAGTGGAATCCAAATGAATATATATATAATAAAATCCAACATATATTCATGAGATTAAATCTAAAAAATATAATATATAACACATCTGAAAGGGGAGAATGAAACATAAAACTATGAATTATTATATGTAATACATTATTTCTTATGATTCTATTAAAAAAATTAATTATCTAATAATGTGATAAATAATTAAATTTATTAATATAATAATTTTTATTACAAGAAAATAATTTTGTTTCTAATTTAATTTTCCATATTTTTTAGAGTGGTTTTTTATGTGTTTCATAAATAACTAATTTTTGAGTGAAATGTAAAAAATATGCATTTTTTAAACTTGAAAAATTTTATATCATTATAATGGTATATGAAATTATTATAATTTTATAAAAACATTCTTATAGATCAATAATTTTTTCATTCATATAAATAATTTAAATATATAATGTTTGCAATGGATTTTTATGTTCACTTTTTTGAAATATAATTTGTGTTCTTCTTAAAAAAAATTATTTTTTATTCTTCTCCCACAATCATGTATTCTGTTGAATAATTCTGGTCATTGTTTTGTTTTAATGAAAAATATATCTTCATTTATTTAAAATAATTAATTAATTCCATTAGAATCAAAATTTTACTAAAATTTCACTAAATTAACCATTATGATTAAAATAGAATGATTTATAAAAACGAGTTCCATTTCATTCGGTGATGTTAAATATAATGTACTTTAATCCACATAATTGAATCGAATCATGTAAAATGGAATAATGTTTTCAAATTATTATAATTAATTGGTAATATTTTTAAAATATTTTTTCATCAAATTTATTAATTATCATGGTAATTACATTTCTCCCAGGTTAAGGGTAGAATTATTTTAGAGGGAAAAAATAAAATTATAATTACTAATAATAACACAAAATACATCATAACAAACTCTATATTGATTGATTTAAAAATTTCCATTTTCATATTCGAATATATTAAAATTGGTAGGCACTTAACATGAGTAATTCAAATATTATTTAATAAAATTTCAAATATTTATAATTCAACCACCCACATTACTTTTAGAAGGGGATCACCAATAATTTACTCTATATAATTCATGATATAGTCTTCTTGACCAATACAATTCCAAACACCTTTCCAAATTTATTTTCTTCAACCTAGTGTCCCTTGTCTCACCAAAATACCAATTCATGAAGGTAAATATTGAAATCTAAAGAATATTAAAAATTAATGATGTATGTGTTCTTAAATATTATTACTTTTTTCATTTTAGTTTTTAATTGCCATGTAATATTAACTAACATTTTTATAAATATACATTATTATATTCTATATACATTGAATTTTTTATATTAATTTAATATCAATTTTTTTTATCCTTACAAAAATATGTAAAATGTAAACATCACTCATCTATATATACAATCTATCAACTCTAAACATTCCTGTAATATTAATTTTAGTATAAGATAAAAAATTTTGTTATAAAGGTGAAATTATTGAATATATATGGTATTAGTGACATAATAATGAAACTAAAAATATAATAATTGAAATATTTTCCCATGCTACCAACAACTATAAATTGAATACTTATTTCATGAATATGTGTGGAGAATTTCCTTTATTATGTGATGTGATTTGGTTTTACTATTATCCCCTTAATAGATTAATATATAATTTTATATAACAAAAATAAATTATATTCATAAAATTGTAAAAGTCATAGAGATGATGAATCATTTTCAAAACATATTTTTCCATGGTTATCAGATTGATGTGGTTTTAGATAATTTGTACATTAATATTATCTGGTCAACATTATAATGAAGAAAAAAATTATTATATTTAAAATGATTACAAATAGACCCTAACAATTGTAATATAGAAGAAAAATTTTCCAGATAATATATTTAATAAATTCGAATGTATTATTCTTGACAATATAACAGGTTCAGGTAAAGAAGAAAACTAATGTTAGGGTTTTTATTCTAAATTACACATTATTGGGATAAATTATATATTATAAACCATAAATTATTTTAAAAGGTGCATATACTAAACAGTTTACATGATATATTAAGAATTACCTATTATCTTATAATTTAATTGTTCTATTCGTGATTTTTATTTTAACATTTTTTATTCTATATTTGTTAATACAGAAATGGATTACTTGAAAATCAAACTATTATTCACTATTTATAATATTTAAATTTAAATTCTATGAATTATATACTCTCTATATTAATTAGCACCCTTTATATTCTTATGTTCATTAATTACTATGTTTTTAGTTTTTTTCATCATAATAATTCACCCTTTGTAACTCAATGATCTAATGAATGTTTTTATAATAAAATTAAACTATTTAAATTTTTTTGTGAGGTATAATTTTTATCAATTCATATTTTTAATTTTCAATTAAATTTATAGTTCTAATTGTATTTGCATTATATATATTGTTTCAAAATGAATATTCTAAATGCATTCCAAACATTATATTTTCAATTCTTTAAAAATGTTTGATAGGAATTTTTTTATAACCTGTATATGAAGAATAAATTTTCCTTATTCCATTACTATTATTACCTATTAATAATCTAAATAAAATCTTCCATACATTCAAATGAAATTATTTTTTCAATTATAATTATTAATTATTAGATATTATATTCAAATAAAAAGGCATCAGTGTGTTCATTATTGAAAATAATTTTCGATATTATTTATATCTTTTATTTTTATTTAAAGGATGAATGACATATGTATTGTTCCATGAAATAAATTTCATTTACTTTTTTTATATGTCAAAAATAACATTTTTTATACAAAAATTTATTATGAATTTATGGTCTTCTCTAATACGTTACAAATTTATGGAATCTGAATTTTTATGAATAATTACATTATTGATCTGGTTCTCTATCACAAATAAATATTCAGTAGAAAGTATTTCCACCCTATTTTATATATTTTCATTAAAATTGATTTATTTACGTTAATTACTATTAATTTTATATTTTATACACATTATTATATTTACATATAATATATTAGAAAATATAATCATATTAAGAATTTTGTTTCATTTACTAGGGATATATTCATGTCCTGTATTGTTGATTTAATAAGGATAATTATTTATTGATAGGTAATTATATATGTGTATATTTTTTTGATTCATTATACTAAAAATGCATCGTTATTATTGAATTTATTTTTTGGTCTAAGTTATAGATAACACATTGATGTTTTGGTATGTCTCATTAGACCAACTAGTTTGAGTGCTATATTATATGGCTATTATTGAATGCATAACCAATTTTTGAATTTTCCCTAGAACATGGAATGGTTAGTAACATACCTGAGGTCTTGGCCTAATGAAATGGTGAAAAAATTATGATATAATGAAATTATTAAGTTCATTATTTAGAATTCATTTGATATTATCCATTTCATCATTTTCCTTTGTGAATGGGTTATATGATCATGATTTTAATTAAAAGAAAAATATATTTATTATTTATTATTTAGTTTTGATATGACTTATCTACACATTATAACACCTACTGTATGATATTATTTACTAACAACAAGACGTCACTCATTATTAAAATTTACCCCTAGGTTGTGAAGATTGAACCATTTAATCATCATTAATGATACAATAGCATTTTTTCATTAATTGTATTATTTTTATAATTTACATTGGAAATCATGCATTATGTTGTCTCCCAATACTTATAGAATTATTTTTACACTAGGATATGATACATTGTTTCTTATACAAATGTAATAATGTGAACAAATGCTCATGGTCATTAGAATATTGGTTAAAAAAATTATATCATTATGTTTTCCAAATTCTACATGTAAGGGATTTTTTATTTTAAACATATATCATATATTTCCCCATTTATTGATTTTTTCATAATATTATAAATAAATATTTTACTTCAATTTTATCAAAATTATCATTATAAATTTAAAATGTTTTATTTCTATAACCTCGACTCTTTTAATTTTATTTTGAAGTTTATTTTATTTTTAATATAATTTTTTTAAAAAATTTATTCATTCACAATTATCATTTATGATATATAATATTCATTAGAGAATAAAAATATTTCTTTTTATATTCGTCAAATAAAATCTGAGAATTTTGAAAATAACTCTTTTCTTGACCAAATTTAATGAAATATTTAACAATGCTTTTACATGATTTTTTTGTTACAACTGGTCATTACTTTTATTGTTTAAAAAGTACTATTGTATAGAAAAATATGTTATCTGAGTTTTCTAAAACTAAATTAATTTTTATTGTATCCAAAATTGTTGAAAATATAATTAACATTGAGAATTATAATTGTAAAATATATTTTTATTGGAATTATGATGATAAAATAATGATACTAAAAATGTTTTACTAAATTATATAGATTTTGTTATTTAAAATAATAATTATTTATTTATAGTGAACCTTATCCTCAATATTCATTTTAATCCACATGATGTGTGGACCATATATATAACTTTATAGCCTAATTTGGCCTCAATTTTTCACGAAGCACGAATAATTTCATTAAATTTAATTTTAGAAGAGAAAAAATGTAATGTATATTTTTAAATTATATATGTTTTCTTTCATAAATAATAATCATGGATATAATGTGAAATTTAAAATATTTTTTTAATTATCATTGAAAATGAATTCAGGTTTTATGTCTTAAAAATATTTGTTTAATTATCCACTTTTATGAATTTTTTTTCAAAAAGAACGAATGATTTTAATAATATTATTAAAAAAAATAATATGGATTATATTTTTTTAAATCGATGAAACCCCAATTATTGGTGTTTTTTTAAACACATAAAAAACATTATGTGCCAAATAATTTTTTAAATATGTTTTTCCTAGGGATTATTGATGAGTTATCACAATTATAGTGAATATCCTCGATTAGCATCATTAGCTAGAGTGAATATAGAATTTTATTCAATGGGATTGTATTAATAAAAATATTTCCAATATAAAATTATATAATATGATTATTAATATGTAAAAACTTCTAATTTCATTAAATCACTAGATCAAAAAAAAATTCTACTTATTTTGATGAATCTTTTTAAAATTTATTTCTGAAATAAAAAATTGTTAAATTTTGGTTTATTTTTTATTATTGAGTGAAATAAAAAAATAAAAAAACTAATGTGTTTTGAGCCCCATATCATGGTGTGATGAATTGGAGTTCCAAAAAGGGTAGTTAAAACAATGTAATAAACTACAAGGAGAAGTGGAAATCAATTGACTTGATAAAACATGTTGTTATGTTTCATAATCAATACTAGTTTTAAATCATTTATGAATTTGATGATGATTATTGGATAGAAGAATGACATGTACTAAAAGTGATTGATCATAGAGCATATTTTACAATTAATAAAATTAATTTTTTAATTTACTATAGAGATTATGTTGTAACAATAATAATGTGTATGAATTATTCCATTAAACTAATAATATATTTTGATGAATTTGAAGACATAATAATATTTTAAAGAGAAATGTGGAGTAAATTATTTATGTATAGTATCTATTTAAAAAAATGATACACTTGAATCATAAAAAAATTAGTGAATAGAAATTGATTTAATGAAATTTATGAATCTATTGTATAATTTTTGAGGTGAGGCCTAATATATTAGTTTTTAGATTGAAGAAATTGGATATCTACTTAAAACTCAATATGAGTGATAGGTTATGTAGAATGTGACCTCCATTTCACATTTGAATGTTAATGTAGAAGGATGATGAGGAGAATGATTAATGTAATATAAGTATTTTAGGATCTAAAAAGGATCTTCCATTAATGGTAGAGCTATTTATCCTAAATAAAAATATAAAATAATAACCATGAGTGAATAAAAATTATTTTTATATATTGAGAATATAGTATAGTAGAGGTTATCGACATGTTCATTAAGATTTAATCCCAAAATATTATCCCAACAATGCTTATGTAATTTTGAGTTCATGTGATATATGAGAGGTTTAGTTATCTCCATTATAAAATTTATATATCCCTGATTATATGAGACAAATTAATAGAATAAACTTCATTATATATCATCAAATGTTATTATTTTATGAATTTTTTAGGTATAATTGGTCTTTCAAAAAAAATACATAGATAAAAAATGTAGCCCATAATATTAAGAGCACATTATTTGGATCTACATTGAGATTAAATTTTGTTTAAGGGTTGGGAAATGTGATTTAAATATTCTTACCATTATTTAAACACCAATCAAATTCTACAAAATTATAATGGGGAGCCAAGAACTGGTTTCAATTTAAATGATTCACTATTTAATATAACAATTTGATCAAACCAGTATATTATAAAATATTGTTTTATATTTTTAAATGGCTCACTCTTCAAAGAAAATTAATTTTCTTATTTGTAATTATAATATTTTTTTAAATTTTATTGACGGTTTTATGACCTATTTCCCTTAATATTATTTTTTAATATGCTACTTATTATAACTGTGTTTCTTCTGATGATGTTTTCATTTTAATTTTTTTTATTTAATTTATTCACAATTATATTTTCATGCATAGATGAATTATAAAA
Organism: Viscum album; assembly: GCA_963277665.1. Taxonomy (NCBI): domain Eukaryota; kingdom Viridiplantae; phylum Streptophyta; class Magnoliopsida; order Santalales; family Viscaceae; genus Viscum; species Viscum album. Next base: position 1,808,381,674 of record OY728120.1, read on the forward strand.
TTAATTGGATTAAAATTAACAATATCCATATATGATGTAAAAATTGTGGATGGTACAATATGTGAATCCTAATGTTGGGTTTTTCCCAAAAAATTATAATGGGTTATTTAAGAGATTTTAATTTCATATGAGAAATTGTCACAGATTTAGTGGATTCATACAAATCATTTATTAAATAAGGATAAACATAGAAAATTATAATTTTCAATGAAAATACATTAAGACATTATATATATATATTCTTCAAACTTATATATAGTTATTATGATACTATAAAGATTCCCCCCTTGACATATCACATCCTTTTGATCGAAGACATATCCTTTATCTAGATTCATCGATGATCTATCATGAGAGTATAGTTTCATCAATCCAATGGAATTGAGTCTAGCCATATCTAATTATCTATTAATATTAATTTTTTATTTTTAATCAATTTATATATTCTATATATATGTTTTCAAATTTAAGGACTCAGTGAATTATTATTATAAAATGTGGTAGTGAGAGGTTTTTATTGTTGATCATCATATGAGGCTATATCTACCATCTCCATATATTCATTTTATATTAATTTAGAGGTTTTTACTCTTTTTTTCTAACCAACGTTCAACTATATTGTTTGGGTAGAATATATTAATTCATTATAAAAAATGAATTTCTTCTACATTAAATATAGTTGGCGTCCTATAATTATATTTCCAAATATCCCAATGTTGGAAATTGCAATAAAATTTTTTTGAGTAAGGGATAGCAGAATAATTGAATTTTTTATTTAATGATTTTTTACTAATATGTTTCTTCATTGGTCAATAAAATTTATGGATGTCCCTTTATTAAATGGTAATAAACATGCCATCATAAAACTATTTTGATTATATCCATGTGTATTATTTAAATTTAAATTATAAATTGAGAAAACTAAGAGTATTAATATATATTTCATTAGGTTTTAGGTATACCAAAAGTATTAATCAGTGATTTCATAAATTTATGCATTCCCTTTTTTTAATATAATATTAACTTTGAAATTGAATTTTGTTCCTAACACTTTGTATACAGAATTATTTATTATAATTTTCCATAATGTTTGCACATAATTAATAACATGAATATGATCTTTTCAATAATATATATATTAATAGTAGGATTAAATGATTATAATTTTAATTGTAAACTATTTTTCCCTAATAGGTGATTCCCTTTATGTTATTTTAAATTAATACATGTTCAAAATAACCATCATTTTTATGAAATCTTCACTTTGTTCATGGAATTTAATGATGAGATATAGATCTTATTACATGAAAAAATGTTTGTTTTGATACTTTTATAAATTTTATTGGAGTTTATTTATTCATGGAGGATTCCTTTTGTAGATTATTCTATGTATGGCCATTGTTTTTCCATATAGTGAATATACATTTATTTAATTAATATTATATAAATTTTTGGCTTGATATGTATATAATATATTTAGGTGGTAACATATGAATGAATATATTATATTTTTCTCCCATATGAGGATATATGCATCATATATATCGAGGGTTAGCTGTATTTATTTTTATATTGTAGTATATATGTACATTAATCACTATGAGGATAGATTGGCCTAAACCAATAGGATTTATTAATGTATAAAATATGGTTTTAGTTACATTATATGAGGATAGTGCGTCCTTATATAATTGGATACTTATTAATATATAATGGAATATGTATATATATGTGTGAAAAAATCCTTATATAGTGAATGATATTTTTCACGCATTAATAATGCATTGGTTCCTTGTAGTGTATAAATACCTTATTATGGATTTTGATAACAACTAGAACAATGTTTGGTTTATTCTAAATTTGTTGTTATTAACCTATAAAAAATGACATAATTACCATAATTTTCATATGTTTGGACTAGTATATATTATCATAATTCATTTTTATAATTATATAAAATATATTTCTTCATTGTTTACTTTTTTTGATAGATTAGTATTGTTACAGTGGGGACCTATATTTTCAATAATGCACCCACACCCCAAACATTTTCTCGAGGAATGAATGTATATCTTATTTTATATAATATAGATAAATTCAATGTTATATTTATAAGTTATTATGGTTATTGGAGTTAGGTGTCTAATATTTTGAAAATATATGTGAATCCCCCATAAATTGGGGTTTGGTAAATATTATTTTGATGTTCCTAAAGAAAAAAATCCCAATATATAAAACCTCAAGGATATCATGTTTTTTGTTTCCTTCATATTTATTTATGTATCATTATTGAGACATCAATCAGATCATTTATTAATGAATTTTAAATATGATGACTAATTAATAATTTATACATATATAATTTATCGAATATATTATCACAATGGAATATATTTACCTTCGATATATATATATATATATATATATATATATATATATATATTCCCCATGAAATTAGGTTTTTATTTTTCCTCATTCAAATAATCTAATTAATTTAACATGAATTATTGACAAATATAGTGGTATTATTTTGTAACTAAAAATGGTATAAAACTTCAAATGATTTTTATTATACCTCAAATTTTACACTGAACTCCTCTAATCATGAAATATGGATAATATAATTGTTTTTGGTGATGGAGTTCATCAAGGATTCATAGATTTCATTTTATTTTCCTTTATACTGCTCAAGTATTATTCTTTTACATTATTTATTAGTGGATCAAAACATGCATGATGTCATGAAATATTTTCGTATTTTTGTATTTTTTACCGCAATATTGAAATTAATTATAGATTTGAATTAAATCAAACCTCAATAATAAATAAAAATATTTTCCATTTTATTTATCTGTAACAATTATGTTAATAAGAGTCTTTATTTGATAAATAACAAGCTAAGACACCATAAATTATTAAGATTTTTTATATTCTAAATTTCTACTTTATTGTATGAACCAATGATTAAAATGATTTATTAAAAGGATGTATAAATGTTTGGATAGGCCTATAACATAACAATTTCCCGAAAATGTTTAATTTTAAATTACCTAACTAGGGAATATATTTTTATATAAGATTATAAAAATATACAGAATATCAAATTGATCTGATCGCCCATAGATATACCTCAATGAACTGAAGATTGAGTCCTAAAAATTTAGATATTTTTTCATTTATAGGAACTCTAGGGGTTTGTTTTATAACTCAATTTTATGGGGTATTGTTCTTTATAGTTAGATCCCATCATTAATGATATTACATTATTATATTTTCAAATATTTTGCATATAAAAATATAGAAACATGAATTGATAAGATATATTTCAATTAAGATAGTATGAAAAAAAATGTTTCAAATAATGTGTGGGTAATGACCATTATATATGAATGAATATAGTGTTTCAAGTGGGATCTTATTATTGAATAATGATCGAACATTTAAAGAATATTGATCATTAAATGGAAAACATGTGGTTTAGTTAGATTTATAACAAGATATAATCATTCATGGCAATCAACATGGTTGTGTTTATTTTCCCTATTACATTTAGATACCTACCAGGTGACGTCATCAGTATAGATTTAATGGATACATTAACCCGTTTTCCAACTATAAGGTAGATAAATGTTTCCATGTTGTCAATTTGGACAGTACTAGGGGTTTTATGAATTTATTCCATCAAGACATTATTTTATCTATAGAGTCAGCAAAATATAGTTGGTAGGTTTAATGAAAATTATTACCTAACAATTAAAACCTATGTGATTAATTAATTAAACAAATTTAATAATCTTTTTAAAATATATTCATATTAATTTTATTTGGTACTATTTGATTATAATTTTATCTCATTTAAATAATAAATATTACACAATGAAATTAAAGGTCATGGTATTATTTACAATATTTTTTAATATTAATTATTTAAGAGATTATCGTTATTTGACTTAAAGGAAATATAAATATATTTTTTTAGTTTATAATTATATATGAACAACATGAATAATGGTCTAATATTATAAAAATTGATGAAGTTGTGTAAGTGGTGTATTTATTGTCTTTTGTTGGAATAGTTGTTCAAATATATAAGGGATTTATATAATATTAATACAAAAAACATTATTCATGAGAATTTATTGGGTCACCTAGTTCAGTAAACATATATAATGTATATATGGGGTTTTAATTTCCATCACATGATGATATTGATTATAATTTTCGATATAATTTGAATTCCATGGCAGGTAAGAAATATTAGAGTAAAATTACAATAAAATGATGAAATATTGGGTAGTGAAATTTTTTATGGACGTAACTAATGATGGGATGCCTAGTGAGTAATCAAAAACCATAATATAATTTAATAATAAAGTTATTCATATTTTTAACATTTAATTCAAGACATTTTTAATATTGAATAATATTAGGGAATAGGAATGAAATAATTTCAAATGATATAATTTGGTTATATTTATTGATGGAAAATAATTCAGATTTTTTATTATGAATATTATGCCTAAGAGTTTCATCCATCCAAGAATGTATCTGTGGGATGATACTATAAATTTCCAAATTAATTTTGATAAAATCATTTATTTATATAGGCAGTATTATCTATTTATTAAGATTAAAATATGAACACATTATCAACTTCATTGTGTTGGTAATTTATTATATCAATAATTATTATATGTATAATACATAATTATTTTAGTTAGGGTTATCAACAAAACTATGAATTTCATGAATAAATTTCATAATTTTTTTTTAAATTATGAAGGTCATTTTTTTAATCTTCTTTTACTATTCTGTTTTATGAATAACCCAATTTTTTCATAGCCATCACAAATTGTATTTTGTAACCACTTTTGGTCTCATTAATTGTGATAAATATTGATGATATCATTTTATTAATGAGGACTTTATAAGAGAATGAGAAAAATGATTTTGTGGTATTTATAATATTATGATATTATAATATTTCTGTGAATCATTTGAATTAATCATTTTAGATTCTTGAGGTGATATTACTCAGGCATGTAGTTCAAAATGATATAAATTTTGAGAATTATATAAATAAAAAATATATGATTCCATATAATTAACCATTATATTACATTATTACATTAGTGTTTATATGAAATTATAAAACTATCATCAATATATCAAGTGATTACTCATATAAATTATCTAGAGCATAATCTTATGAATAAATGAGCAAATTTTATTTCGTTAAAGAAGAGATATTTATATTTTACAGAAACAAAAAATATTTTTTTATGGTGGCTATTTTGTGGGTTATAGATTCTTTTACAACTATACCATTATCTGTTCAGTTATATTCTTTAATTTTATTTCTTCCATAACATAATTTTACTCCCGAGTACATTCATCTAAAATATGAATCATTCATCAGAATTGTGATGGTTTATTCCATGAAAAAGAATTTATTAAACCCTTTATTACATGAAACATAATATTAAATGTAATAATATAACATTGATATTTGATATTCATTATGATACATTTAATATTAAGTGTTTAATATATATTTATCTTTTTGACCCCACATATAATTTTAATGATTGATTAATGTATGATAATATATCTAACTACATTTTAGAATCATCGAAGGTAGATATTTTAGTGGGGAAATATTATATTTCTTATCTCGTGATTTTTATTGAATAAAATATTTGTATCGAATATTTTTTTATCCCATTAGTATTTATAAATAGAGTATAAAAATTATCTCACATCTCATGATGAACATTTTTTTATCAATCCTTATGATTTAACATTATTTAAAAATTATTGTTTAGTGGTCTAGAAATAAATCATAATTTTATTGATTGATTGATTGATTTATTTATTTTTAAAAGGTTATGTATAAAATAAATCAATATAATGGGAAATTTATACAATCTGTACCCATATATTTTGGGAATGCGACCATAATAGCCTTATTGAAAATCAATCCACAAATTTCAAGAGGCAATGAAAAAGTGTTGGATATTGGTATATATAATATATGACTACTAAATATTATCCTATAATTGTATCACCATTATTTGATGAAATGGTAAATTATATTTATTATAGATTTAGAATGATATTGGATGATAGCTATCATTATCAGATATTAGGACTCATGTTTTCTGTCTCAGTTCTGTAATGGATTTTTATGGAAGTCATGAAACATAGGTGAGTCAAAGTATATCATATAGTCTATAAAATGATGGTATATCTATGAGGACTATTCATTTACAAGAGGATATTCTTATATATTGCATATTCTATGATGGCGTATCCTAGATGGATCATTATAATAAAACCCCATCACATATAGATTTGATAAATTCACATGTATTTTGAATTATAATTTTTTTATGGTTTACTTTTAGAACTATGACTTTTATGGAAAATTATATTATTAGAGATGCATAATATAATGTTATTACATGAGAATTTAGTGATATTACATTCATTGAATTCATGATTTATTATTAGGAACTTATAGATATCTTTTTGATGTTTTTTTGGAGATTCTTTTCATCATGAATGTTTTGGAGGGAATGGTCTCAGAGAATCTATTGAGCCCCTAGTCTATGGGGATATTTATAATTATTTGTATATCAATCATAGTTGTCTACCGTTGTTAGTGTATGATTTTAATTAAAATATTTAAAATCATTGATTACCAATAAATATTTTATTGGACTTGGGGTATGGAAGATGGTTTATGTTTGATGGTAAAAAGACATGTTTAATTTTTGAGATCGAGGCAATGAACATTTTCAAGATTTAAACATGGTTATAAAAAATGTATTACCTAACTATGTGAAGGGATACATCATTGAAAATTCTTATCACTAACTTGGTGCATATTTTATAAAACAATGGTATCATATTAGTATACACATTAAAATTTCTATTTTATTTCTGTTTCCCAAAAATTTTTTTATTCATATCAACCATTTTACTTACCCTAGATGAGATAATGGTTTATGTGCTTGATCCCCTATTCCACCATTCTTACCTTTGATTTTGGGGAATTATTTTAAAATTTCCAAATTTTGAGGTAATATATCATAACTATTTACCTATTTTAATTATCTACCTCACTAATTCTTATTTCAGTTTAACCAGTTTACATATTTTATCAATATTCTACCAATACAATTGAGAATCAGTAGATCTGGATGGTACTATTAACTAAATAATGTATACGAGGTCATATTATATTATATTTATGTTATTTATTAGTTATTTCAAAAAAGTGTTGGTCTTAGAATGATACCATAAGTGTTTCATGTACCTCCCACATGCTTTTGGAGGTAATTTTGGTGTGACTGAGAATCCTAATGATTTTAGGAAAAATTATCTATGTGTTGAGGAAAATAAGGGCTTAATGGACTAACACAAATGTATCAACAACTAATAACATAGTCATTCATAGTATCTCATTCCATGTTTCAGTAAAACCCAATGAGGTTTTGGAACTGATTGATTTAGATAGATTTATACTTGTTAGTAATATTATATATTCCCTTTTAACCACCATACTTGGGGTTCTGATGGATTTTCCCATTGGACCAATTATTAAATTTGGAAATGTGTTTAGGTAACTTATTTATTTCACCATTATAGGGATTTGATGGGTTTTAATTGTTTAACCTTAAATTCCATTGTAAAATTTTAATACTCAAGTTTTTATTAGGTATTGATGCAATAAAATAAATATGCATGATGGATGGTATCCTAATGATGGTGTATACTTGAATCATATCCATTGTTTATGGTATTTGAGTTTTTTTATGTAAATTCCCAATTAATGACAGTAATTGTGATGTATTGGGGGATATTAGGTAGTGATAGTATAATGTCACTCCATATATCCTAAACAAACCCATTTAGGCCTCAGGGTCACTATATATTTGTGGATGTTTTGATAATAAATGGACTAATATTTTTAATAGAAACTAGGGTAACTAATTGTTGTGAATATAAAAGACATAAAATGACATAGAGATGAAAGATTACATAGGGTACACGTTGGCCATTTTATAGAATGTTGGTGGATATTACTGAGTACTCCTTCATAGTTATTAATTTATCTTCCCTATCATGTTAAAATAAAATACTCCCATATGGGGTATTTTCTTTTATATACAAAAAACCCTTATGTAATTTCATTAGAACACCCAATGGGGAGTTCATGAAAACATATTCTGGGGAGTGAATGGTAATTATTTATAAGAGGTCCATGAGAGTAATTGAAACAATACTTATAGGGTTCTTTGAGAAACTATAAGTGGGTTTATAAAGATTTAGTGTCTATATTTTTTTCTTTGTAGAGGAGTGAGTTACTATAATGTTACATATTAATGACGATTATGGGTTTGTTATTAAGTGTAATTGGCCATCATGGCTGTTGGGGCATAGCTTACCGAATCTATTATATAATGGGAGAGGGCATATCACTGGTTGTAATTTCAGGATGGTGCCTTCCCTATATCATTATACTCTAAATTAGGGTGAATGTCTCCTTGGTATTAAAATGCGTTGGAAGAATCATATAAATATGACTAGATAGATTTCATGAGTTACCAATGAATATTGTAAAACCTGGTCATGGAACTGAGAGTTTTTAGGCGTTATAGTTTGTTTATTTATTTTTAAATAGTTAATTTATTTTCTTGATCATGTATATTGAATATAGTAATGAATTATTAGTCATGTATAAGACATATTATGTGGTTACATAGTGAATTTTTTTCTCACACGTTTTATGAGATTCCATTAATCCTATGTACCTAAGAGAAATATCATACATTATAGACAAAGGTTGGGAATCAGCTTGGTTAAATTTCATATCGAGGTATATATCATTGATCAATCAAGACATCAGAATGTGGAATGTCATAGAGTTTCAGTAGGGATATTTATTTATTGATTTATTTATTTTGTGTGATCAATTGTGTTGGAGAACGAGTTTGTATAACTATATGTGATTTTTCTGCATCTCATATTAATGTTGTTTTATGTTTTATTTATTCCTAATAACCTCATTAGTTTCAATTATCAATGAAACCTATTTTTTACATGTGTTCACACTAATATTTGGTGTATATTATATGTATAATAACACCATATAGCCTCAATACATGTCGATATAATACTATTTATGGGGTGGAACGCTAATGTAATGTCAAACAACACCAGTTCTAAAACCAATTAGTCGTACTTTTTGGTGGAATATTATAATGTCTTGTATCATGTGAATATTTTTATTCATATTAAATTTTTTGGTAGATCAAATGTATAATAGCATGTCATATCCTTTTATTGAACCTTGAACTGTATTTCATGACAACCTCATAACGTGTAATTATAGGTTACCATTGACATTGTATTGTTGTTATTTCCAAACACAATTATCATAATTAAGGATTTTATCTCATTGAAACACATTATGTTTGGATTTATGCATTGTTGGATTATCGATAATTTCTCTATTGGAAAGATATAAATTTTTAGACATTTGGATCTTGTCGACCAAAATAATTTGGAGAATCAAGAATATTTTTCGAAATGTATGATTCACATAACATTTAGGTTACAATTTGTTCTTATTATCTCTAAGGTCAGAGTTTGAGCTATCTAGAGTGTCAACAAAATCTCATACATTGTTTCCCTATATATATAAATTGTATAATTCTATTGTAGAAAATGAAATTTATTACTTTCATTCTTATAGATATTATTGTGGAGTTTATGAAGATATATTATATGTGAATTATAACAATAGAAACCCTCTCATTATATGACATGGAATGTTGAGAAGAGTGTTTAGGTAAAGCTTTGGGGGTATTAAAATTTGTGTTATATATGAAATTTTAATAACTGATAGGATTATAAACTATAGATACATGAATCTAGAGATTTGAAAGTAACGGGTATAATAATAAATGTAAAACCATTTAGTGGTTATATCCTAATATGAGAGTTACTGTATAAATGAAAATCATGAGTAATATCTTTTGTTTATATCAATTCATGGGATGTGATATCAATTGTTTTCAAATGGAATAGACATGCCTCAGTTTATCATGAGGAATGCACTATGATAGATGATGCTTTTAGTGATAGGTTAAGGTTTAACTATATGGATCAATATGATATGTAATCCAATGTATTTTGTATTAATTATTGATAGGAATAGTTTTACAGTGTACATGTATTCTATTGATTTATGAACAAAGAATGTTCTAATCAGAAATCCTATAGTAGGATCTTGGAACAAGTAGCATGCTTGATATCAATTATGATTAATAAAGGGGCTCATGGATTGAAAATAATTACATACCATGTTTCATGGTAATTATTAAGTACCGACGAGTAATAGAAATTCCAAAGTTGGTAAAAAATGTTGTTATTTTTTATGGTATTGTGACATGGCCGATATATAAAATTGATCCTTGTTATGTTCTAATAATATGGTGATAGTGATTCAAGAGGAGGACACCAGTACATTAATGGGAAAACACTATGTACATGGATACTCTGTTGTTTAATATGGAAATACAAATAGTATGGAGTATCAATTTAGTTATTGTCAATGAAATCATATTTTTTTAGTGGTTTTAATATAAATCTCCACATTGAGTTATTATTTTAGAATTATGATGCCAATATAGAGATGTAACATTATTTATGTATTATCCCCTATTAATATGAAATAAAAATTCAAAGTTGATCATTGATTGTTCATGTAGAACTACAGTGTTGGGGAGAAGGTGTATCCAATTAATTTAGATTAATTTTAAATATAGGATTTGTGATTTGGATATTCTTTTTAAAAGATTTCTAGTGTTGTTGTGTGGAGTGAGACACGAATTACATATTCTAAGAGTTCTTCAGGTTGGTAGTACATATGTTCTTATTATAGAATATGAAAGTTTAAACAATGTTGGGGAAATAAAAATAAAATTCCATTGAGAGTCCAATGTAATATTTAGTGTCAATTTTGATGATTATTATACGATTAATCATGGATTTATGATATTGTGATAATTTTTTTCCAAAAATGTGTATGTGGTGAGGGTCAATCAATCATCAGGTCGGTCAGTTAGATATTTACAAATACTACATTAGAAAATAATTTGGTATGGAATGATAAAATTTATTAAAAATACATCATTTAAGACATTGATGTTTTTTATTAATTATTATATTATTTTCAAAGAGAGGCCACTATGACTCGACAATCTATTTTTTCCAAGGAAGATTGTCTGATTCAATTTGGATTTGAAGGTGAGAATATTGAGTGATGAATTTGTTGTTGACATTGATGTTCAGTGACATAGATAGGTATCCTTTAAAATCATCTAGGAATTATAATGTTGGGTTTGAACTATGTATCATGTCTTAATGATGGTCCACCTTAACTTATGAGTTGAACCATAGTTTCTCTTTTTTGTCTCGAAATATAACATGGAGAGTTCATTGTAAATTAAACATCGTCCCAGGTCTATAATTTTGGATGAAACATGTTTGAGACTACTTATTGATGGGATTTGTTATGATTCGGAGGTTGTAAAACACCATATTTTATAGGTTATTAATTACCAATTTAACATTAATTTTTTTTGGACCATTCCATTTTGTAAATGACAGTTAGATCAACCATCAGAGAGACCATAATTCCTAGCATTATGTTTTTGGATATGATTTTTGGAACAATATTGGTTTTACATGATTCGATGATGTATGGGAGTCTAAATTAACATTTTTTTTGAGTTTATGGAGGATTATTTAAGGTCACATTGTTTATTGTTAATATTCTAAGATAATATTTACAACACAATGTTTGTGAAGATATTTCCTATTATTATTATAAATAAATGTTTTCAAGAATATTTAGCACATTATTTTGAGGTTTCCATGTATATTATAGTTAAAATCATGAATCATGGTTGATATATATGTATTTGTTCTTAGACTACGCATATATTGATATAAACCATAAGAAATTTTTTATAACAAGGTAGAAATAATTTTCATTGTCAGAACATTATGTGGTAAGACATGTCGCCCAACCCTATAAATTGGATCAGCCGTTTTAGTTCCTAACACACTATTAGTGAATGGATTGGTAAACAATGTGGCCTAACAATGTATCAAATTAAAAGAGTATTATATGGTTTTCCCCCATAGACTATTTAAACATAGGTCCCTTTTAACTCATCCATTAAATATATATGACCAAGGATGAAAATTTTTATTTTCTTCCTTACACTATTTTGACATTGGGGTATTAATTTCATATTTTTCATTTATTTTATGTAAATTTTTATATATATGGTCCTCAATTCGTTCAATAATTCACTTTTTATTGATTCATTTGGCCCGAGTTTAGTGTCTCTTTAACAAATTGATATAAGAATCATGGAATCACAGTATGTTGATGGGGAATTATCTGGGATCATATGGAGGTGGTCTCATGATAGAATATATATAGTATATCATGGAAATATAATATATTTATTGTTCTATAGATGACTCAAATAGGGCATCATATTCCTCTTAAATTTGTTGGGAGGTGATTTTATAGTGAGATAGATTCCTTGTGAGTGGTGGAAGGTTATACCTATTATAATTAGATTTTAAATCAGTTATAATATTTTGAAATTGAACATTATAATTTTTTATGTTTTAGAATTTATTATATGACCATGTCATGTCGTCTAAGTGAAAAGGGTATGTTACATGGATTTGAAGAGCATAAGTGGGGCTATTGTGTTGTGGAAATAAATTTGTTTCTTCATATGAGGTTGGTGGTCCTTGGTACCTATCCCTATTTCATTATTTATTATTTATTTTTCATATATAATATGTTCAAAATACATTGATAATCAAAATTATTAATTTATCTAAATAGTATTAAATAAAATGAATTGTTTTATGGAATTAAAACAATATGAATAAAATGTTCTATGATTTGTGCCCACTATGTGCATCATGCACTGGCTGGAATGTCCTAACAATAAATAGTCGAGTCATTTATATTAGAATATTCAATATTATCTTCCTCCCATTTTGGGGATATGAACTATGTGAAATAAAATATATTAAAAATTTCTTCTATAGTGTAGGATCTTACAAAACCTCAATATAGGGGTGAGCGGTGGAATTGAACCATTTTTTTGAAGTAAATTTTTTTTCATTTTGTGTAGATTCATTTGACATTATCTATTTTGAGGGAGAGGATGGGTTAGGATGATTGAACCTTGTCTGCCATTTTAAAATTCTGTAACTCTTGTTTACAATATCTGTTGGCATAGTCATCACGATGAACTCAAGGAGACTCCATCATCGTTTGTAGTTGGTATTTTTGATCTTCTTTGTTGATATATCGTCCAAATAATGTTATAATATATATATATATATATATATCATTTTATATAGAAATTTTATTATTCTAACTATTTTACATTCATAAATCACAACATTTTTGGATATATACATGACTGTTTTGGTGGTTCCCTACTTATATTTATACAATGGAATCCATTTGACTAGGTAACCTATGAAGACCCTCACTAGTTTTAGGAACATAATAGGATAATTATTGGCGATAATGATTTTTAATCTAGATTTCTTGTATTGTTCTGAATCATTTTATGACGCATGGATTAAATTTCAGTTGATTCATTTTTTAATATTTTTATAATGTATATTTCATCATCCTAGTGCATTATTCGGTTTGTATGATAGTATTCATGTGTCTTTGTTTCATATTATTATTGTTAGGCTTTTCATTTATCTTTCGTAATGTTGTTATTTTCTATTTTTCATGACAATTGGTTATTCCAATTTAGATTGTGATCCTTTTTTTGGGTATAGTTTCCCAACAATATCTTCTTACATTTCCAAAAATCTTGAGTGGAATCTTGATCATGGGGAGTCTCTTATAAGGGATAGTAGTGTCTGAAAATATAGACACCAATAGATCATTTTGGAAAAAAGGATGTAACAATTTTTGATAATTAAATTTTTCTTGTGATAATATATCTTATACATTGATTCAGATATATCTATTGAGGCACAATAAGGTAGATATTTTCATAATAAACTATTATATAATTTTTTAGAGTCTTTAATTTTTGGTATCAACATAGTTTTAGATGCAATTGAGTATGGAAAATTAATTTTAATATGGTTATTAAATATGTGAACTGAATGAAATTATTATTATTATTGAGAAAACACTTATGTCAACCCTATTGTCATATATGAGATCATTCTCTTTGAATGAGGTAGATTTGGTCATTGATTGATTTGAAAGGTAGGGAATATTTCAATCCAATTCATTGGAAACTATTATTTTGTAAAATATATATTATTTGGAAAATGAGTGATCCAACATTACAAATTTCAATAAATTGATCAAAATTTATTATTCCTGATATATCAATAGTTATATACCCAATCAAACATATGAGATTATTTTTTAAGACATGAAATTGGTAGATAAAGATTCTAATATACTATATATTATTCATGACATCAAACATTGGTGTGATATTATTTTAGTCATGACCATTCCATTGGTATGAGAATGATGGATGAATGGTAAAAATTTAAATGAGGCATAAGAGGATGAAGTTAATGTTTGAGATTAATGAATATATTTTTCATTTTATATGTACCTTATTGAAACATGAAGATAATGGTATTTATTTTAATAATTTTTTAATAATCATCGTCATTTGCACGATGCTTTCATTAAAATTTCCATAATTTTTATGGAAATATAATATATTTTGAATTGTTGTGGATAAAAAAAATTTAATTGGAAGATAATTAAAAGGGGTTTTATAAAATATTAGAATATGGTAGAGGTGCATGAAGGATCCGAAAATCTCACTATACAACCATTATAAGATTAGAGGATCTATTGTGAGAATTATATGTCAAATCAGAATCCACAATAATTCTATGGATTTATGAATATTTATTTTAAAATGATTGATAAAAATGAAGTCTATCATTATAAAATAGTATTTAAGACACATTTTTCATTTCTGGAAATATTGGGAGGTCAGCCCTATATTCTTCCTTCATCTTTTTTGAACAATGTATCTTTCTTTATCTGCACATGTCGTTGACAATAAAAATGATTCCATTTTAATTAAAAAAAATTTATGGTATACAAACATTTCTATTTACATATTATTAATTAAATAATAAAGTAATTTCATAAATTCCAAGTCCTTTTAGATTTCATAATCTATATACATTCTTATGTAATTTTCTCTTTCAGTTGTAGAGGGAAGTTTTTATTGATGATCATGAGGTGATAACGAATCTACACTTTGTATATTTTTCTAATGCATGTATAAATAAATTAAAATGTTTTTATCTATCATGGATAGAACTAAATATATTTCTTGTAGAAAAAAATTATTCCATGAGTATATGTTTTTTATTCGGAATCGGTTATAGTGTGTGACTATATGTTTTTTCTAACAATATCATCATTTTTTTACATGAATCACCATAGAGTATAATGAGGGATAACTGAATATTTTATTAAATTTAACACCATTCTAAAAAATGTGTTGTCCATAAATTTATACCTAAACAAGTTCATCCCATATTGACTATTCATTCATTGTTAAATAGATCTCATTTTATGATTATAAACATCACTATTAGTAATATGTAAATCATTATTTGAGCTACATTAATAGATTTATATTTATTTAACCATTTATATTTCATACAAGAGTTCTGAACATTTAATTTATGTTATTAATTGTTTTCCATGAGTTGAATATAATTTCATTTTTTTCCACTAAATTTATGTAATTTCACTATGAATTGTTCAATACATGTTATCATTTGTTATACTTGTTAATTATTATTATTACTGGGAATAAAAAATCGTTTTAGTTAATATATTTACATAGAGAACATTTTTTTATGATCCCATATCACAACATTTCTAAGAGGGGCCCCTTTGTGACTACCCCAAGACCACCTCCAATAGGCCAAGGGCTAACAACTAGAACCGATTAGGCATATCCCACAAATGAGAGTCATTTCCTCGTTTATATGTACAGATGAACAAAAATCCAATCCCAAACATGATGAAATATAAATACACTATGGAAAACATTCATACATATACTATGTAACGAACCACAAAATACGATAGTAGGAAACTGGAATGTAAATTGGGTCATAACAGAAGCACACCAAAATTAAGAGTTTGGAAAAGTAAAGAAAGAAGTTCTTAAACCACATTTGCATAAAACCCAACATGAATGATAGGTGTTGGATAGTTGTATAAATCCATAGGAGGATACCTCATCTATCTAAACACTCTAACCACTAACAAGACTTGGTCCTCAAATAATTCCATTAGTATGTCGGTCTCTACAAAATACATGACTTGTGTTGGAAAAAATCAGGTTGGAGTTATTAAAATAATACATAGTAGGAAAATATGAAACCAAAAATGAATACCAATATGATATAAATGAAGTATTCCCCAATAGGAAAACAATATATATAACAGAAAGGATACACAAAATGAATTACTAAATATGATACATGGTATACGACAAAAAAAACACATCATATCAAGTCATAACAAATGGATATAAATATATTACATGATAGAATTTTTATCAGACGTAGTCCAAAGAACACCCAGTATAGGTAAAATAAGGTGTGTCTACCAAAACTAGAATGTCAGTAACACATGGTGCATTGGTAACACTTGGATTCTCGGTAACACGTGGAGTGTCGATAAAACATGGAGTGATGATAAATCATTCACTATAGTTGTCATGTAATCACATAGTCACGCAGTCACAATGATCACATATTCACAAAGATAACATAGTCACCAAGATCATGTCAAGCCAAATGATTCCACGCATAAAATGCATGTAGTTGATGAACCTACTCCACAAGACATTAGGTCATATTTATACATCCAAAATAAATAAATTAGATTATCTATAAATAACTATATTATCACAAGTGTAAAAATTTTGAAAACCACATGTCAAATTTAATGAGTGGTTGAATGATATGGGAATTTTTTATAAAAAAGTTTGACCTATGAATAGAATAGATCCTGCCCAAAATGCCGAACTCGACCCAATCGTCGGCCAACCGGACCTGTTCCACTCAACCCGACCTGACCCGGTCCAGTCTGGTGAGCCCAAACATGGATACAGACTGGGACTACTAGATAATGCTCGTTGGGTCTAGCATACCCCCGTAATCTAGCCCACTATATGCGGGATGGTTTCCTCTGCCTGAAGTGGCCAGCCCCACCTATGTAATTGGTCCAAGAAATCATCCCCAGTGGAATCGGTCCCCCTATCTCCTTGTCAAATTTTTTTTCCTACCTTCTCCACATTCCACACATCCTTACTGCTATGATTTCTTCTGAAATGACTTGGATCCACAACCCAGCTCGATGCCATGTCCTATTGATGTGATCATATGTCACTGCATAAGGCCTTCACCGTCATGGGATCCCACATGTTCCTGCCCGGAATACAGCCTACTATCACCATAGGCCGACCTGACAATGGTAAGATGGTAACTCAGGTCCCCCATGGACCCTCCCCACTGGTCACATTAGGCGCTCATTGATATCCACATCATCGAAAGCATGCATTGAGTTGTGGCCTTATTCCACAGAAAGCTGTTGAATCTCTTGAATGATACCCTACTTCCATCACATGTATATTATTTAATTACATGTTCAAATCCTTCAATCATAGATCATTGCAGCATGAGTTGGGTGTGAAATTGTAGATCATTCACATAAGGGTTACAAAAGGACATGAACATAGCAGATTGATGGGGAGAGATAAAGAACATGAATTCCCAAAGAATGGATCATTACCTTTTTCATGTGTTCCGTGATCCATTTATGTTAGAATGACTAATGATGAACAACATCATATAATCACAATTACATATCTCGCATTTTTGAACCCCACAAAAATTATTTTCCCAAAAATAATATTCAAATAATAGATCAACCAATTCGTTAATTAATTCATTTTTTGTTTTTGAATCTAACATGGGAAAAGGAAATTACAGTTATGTCAACATCCAACCACATGTACGGATCGGGCGTTGATGAAGAATGGTTGCCCAAGTAATCAAAGATCTTCCAACCTCTGGTGTTTTTCACCATTCATTATAGTGGTTTCTAAATCTCTTCCTCAATGGAATTATTGGCTAGTCATGATAACCCTAAATTTATTTAATAAGGCTTATTAAAATGGAAACCCCCACTGCCTCACCATGTTATGTAAAATAAGATGAACATTATTTATTTTATTTCTTATAAAATCTATAAACTAAATTTCTTATTCAATATTCTCTGATCGATGATAGGACCCACCTATGGTAATGTAATTGTTTTAAATGAAATAGTTCCCTGAAATTTTTGATCTAGGAACACATTTAAGAGTTATTCAACTTTATCAGTAAACCTTCCCACAAACACTATTAAAAGACTTCTCATTTTTAAAATGGTTTGTTTCGGGTACACCAAGCCTCATAATGTCACACAATCTCATCACCTAATATTGAAATTTTTTAAAAATTAATTTATTAATATAAAATCAGAGAAGATCAGATTCATGAAATTATCCCTATCAAGGGGATTTAAATCCCCAAAATCTAAAATAAAAGCTACACAATCAAATGGTTGTACTGACCACGAATCCTAGTCTACCACTTACATGCTATCTCTTGGTGATTCTCATGCTTCCACAAAATTTGCACTAGAGGAATCAACTCCCCACAAAGGATCATATTCTATAGATCCTCGATCTCAATCAGGTACTCCATGAAAGTCAACCTATCATCAATGTCCTGAATAACCCATTCATTGACACTCGATGGATTACGCACATACCACTTCATCTATGATACGTAGAAGACGTCATCTGCCTTCTCTATCTACAATGTTAGAGTCAGGAGGTACACCACCTCTCAAATCATATTTACTATCTCAAGAGGCCCAAAATATCTTAGAGATAACATGCCACCCCAACCAAATTGTTTTATACTGATTCAAGGGAGGACCCAATGGAACACATGGCCCACCTCCTATTACTCCATGGGATTATATTTATAGTTTATAAAAAATCTTTTGGAATCATTGTAAATTCTTCATCAACTCCTGAATGATTTTTTCCTTTCCTATAGTGATCTACACTAATTCTTTTCCAATGAGTGCTAACTCTCCTAGGTCCATCCAGAAATGTGGAGACGTGCAAGGTCACCCCCAAAAGTCCTCAAATGGAACCATACCAATGGTGGAGTGGTAGGTGTTGGGGTATGAAATCACCACTAGGTGTATGTGATCATCCCAACTACAACAAAAAACTATGATGAAATCACATATCATGTCCTTCATAACATGTACGGTCCACTCCTTCTAGTCCAATGTTTGAGGGTGAAATATCACTCTCAAGAATAGATAAATCCAAAATGAAACCTAAAATATATTACATAACCATGATGTAAAGAGAGAATCATGATCTGATATTATCATCAATGGGACTACATAGATTTTAACTATCACTTACATGTTGAGGAATCCCATGATCTCTCACAAAATATTCTCCTATATCACTAGGAAGTTGGATAACTATGTGAGTCTATTCAAAATCACCATTATGGTATCATTTACATAAGACAAATGTGGCAAACATATCACAAATTCCATCGATATCCCATCCTGCATTCACACTCGAAACTCTAGGGGTTGAGTTACACCAGCTAAATCATGGTGCTTAGCCATCACATGTTGTCATGTGAGGAATCTAAAAATGAAATCTTGGACTACATTAATCATCCATAGAATGTAGAAGTGTCATTAGAGGTCTTGATGCATCATCACTGCAGTAAGATGCACCACCAAAGTGAATGTATGGAGCTCCATCCAGACCACCTCTAGTAACATCACTCACACTATTTTGTGTACTATAATGAAAAAAAAACATGCTCTCCACCTTCATAATATCCATTAGAGGCATTCCTAATGGCCATATAAGCATGTAAAGTCTCATAGTCAGTTTCCCTAATATGTTCCTACCTAGCTCGATGTATCCATGTCTGGGTAACAACCTTTTACTGGAGGTTTCATTCTCTATACTCATCCACAAAGGATATATATAATGAAAAAAACTTTTATGATGCCTCACTCAGCAACTGCAAGCTGGATCTCCTATGGACAATGTTTTTTCCATTGTACCATTGTAAAAAATATAGATAATCTCAATGTCATAGTACTAGATAAACTATTTCCATCACCTATATATTATATTCAAATCCTTCTAATAGAATACATAATATAGATTTTTTTTGTTATAGTAGACCATAAACCCCTCATCAATTTAGTAGTGTTTCCACATATTCATGTTGAAGACTAACGCTACCCATTCAGGTTCATGGATCACATAGTAATACAAGTATTGTCTCTACTATCGTGAACCCTAAGAAATCATCACATTCTCGTGCATCAGGATAAAACCATGATTGGTCCATGATGCATCGCAGAACACTTCAAATTCAACACCCTCCTATAGAAATATCATGATAGATGAACTCTTCAAAATCGCCCTCAGTTGCTAAAATCTCTCCTACCACTTCTCAGCAAACATGAATGGATTCCCCTTTAGCATCAAAGCTATCATAGATGATGATAATATTTAAATGTTAGGAAAAAACCTATGATAGTACACAACAATCCTATGAAAAATATGCACCTCGATACAGTCATGGGTAGCTCACACACAATGACTACCTCTATATTCACTAGTTGCATTACAAATATAAACTCTGAGATGAAATGTCCCAAAATGTGGACATCCCTTATCTAAATCTGAAACTTCCTGATCTATAAGTAATGATTGTGCTCACAATGTATGTCCAGGACCATCCTCATGTGTATCATGTTCTCCTACTTGGTCACTATGTAAACTATGATGTAATCAATGAATACCATGAAGAACCTGTCTATGATAGGCATGAAATAAAAATATTGAGTCTCAAGAAAATTGAAGGGGAATTATTCATGCCAAAATATATCACCAAGTACATGTATTGGCTATACTGACATCTAAAATCCTTCTTCGGGATGTCCTGATCTCATACTTGAATATAGTCATAGCCAAACATAATTTCTATATTTTAGAATCTCCACTCTTCCATCATCTAATTGAAGAGGACGTCAATCATTGTTAGAGGATACTTATTCATTATAGTCATGGGGTTCAAGTGCCAAATTTCCACATATAATATGAAGCTCCCATCTGCCTATGTGGAAAACTAAACAAGGGATTCCTAGATAGAAACAATAGGTATTACGAAGCCCTTCCCCTATAATTCTTCTACCTATACTGTAAACTCAGGATTCTCTAAAGGATCTATATGATATGTAGGTATAGATATCTACATCTTCATGGGGTAAAAATCTATGATGAATCAACCTCCCGCAAGGGAGGTAATCTAGGGACATCCTCAGAAACGTAGATGACACACTACACCACTACATCAAGAATCATAGGTCACCTATAATCCATTGCACTGTGGGTTAGACAAGCCAACAAATTATTAAAAGGATGCACCCTCCCTTTCGTGAGTCTGTCCTTTGATTCATGTGCTCAATATTCACTTAACAAGGATAAATAGGTCCCATCACTATGGGCACACCACACATTGTGTGCACAAAAGTCAATCTCATCAGGAACTAAGGATTACCTGTCTATACAGAGAAAGACATTGTAAGAACATCATGCCACCACCAACTCATCCCTACCACAAAACTCAACCCTAGTGTTAGGTCACACTATCAGCACCATTGGGTGATAATTTAATACCACCATATGATTCACTAAGCATAGTGATAAAGTTAGTTGTTATACAATAATATCTTGTCTTGAAGAAGGATCATTGAGACAATATTTTTACTACCACCTGTCTCTATAAAAAGGTAGAACTAAGGTAGAAAAGACACTGATCAAACCTCTAACCATCCCGGGTGTCTTAGGTCCATAATCCTCCATCGCATAAAGCTGACCTCATCCCTATACAACAGCTCCATGATCCCAGGAGGGGCCAAATTGGGTTGTAGTGTTAATACATCAAACATTCCCCCACATCCTCCAACCCTACCAACACTCTTTCCGTTCTTTCTTCCTTGTGGGCCACCATGATTCTTTTCCCACATCTATATCGATGGTCCCTCAACTGGCTCTCGTTCGGCCATATAATGGGTTGGGAAATCTATATCCAGATCCCCCACACCATTGATTGAGTAACATAACATGGCCTTTAGATAACATTCTCTGATTTGGGAGCCACACACCAATGATCACATGTCATGATGTTGTCCGCTAAAGTGTCTGACCCACATGGGTCCCTACGTCTTCTATTGGATACCTACCACTAAAGAATCACCTTCTTGGTTTATGTTTACAGCTCCCAGTGCTTGTGTCTCCTCCAAAAAAAATCTCACCATAGGCTAATAATTCCATATTACACCTTCATAAAGTGAATTTCTAATGTATTCCATTGAATAATTGATCTCCAGGAGTATCCCATTATCAATGGACTATGCCTTGATGAACGGGCCTCGCACCATATCTGTGGAGTAGTGAGAAAGATCTATATATCTTATATTGTACTATTCTATTGTCTAATAGCCTACTGCAGAGTAATATGATTATATATGAACACAAAGCGTATGGTCAACGAAAATAATTCCCTGATGAAGTGGTTCTCAAAATCTGACCAAATTTGTTTCATCTCATGACGCATCTTGATCACAATGCTTCACTATCACCCCGGGGAGCCTTGATGAAGGCTTGCTACTAGAATTTCCATCTGGTAGTAATACACCCTTATAAGTAGGATTACACGTGTAACTACCTCCATCCAATCTTTAAATACATTGGGTCGGTCTCACCATGAATCCTGGGTGGTTTAATCCACTGAACTACTAAAATTCACACATCTTACTTACATCCCCCAATAGTAGCACTGCTATTAACTGATGCTCGATAGGTGGTGGTATCACAATTACACTACTAGGAGGTTTTACCTTTGGTACACGTCTATGTACTGATGCTGAAACTTATGTGACTCATCGTTGGGATCATGGATTAGAATCTCGGACGACTATCTGCATAGGGTCATCTTGGAATAGATCAAGATGAACAATGATCAATAGAGTAAACCTGATTATCTAACAGAAGAGGGAAATGAGAACATGCCTAAATACTATAGGAATCATGTACAAATAATTTCCTGGAAACAAGTGTTTTCTTGTACCATGTCATAAAGTAAAATTTAATGAACTTATATATGGATACTATGGTTTCCATAGCAATATTGGATTCCCTATCATAAAATGAAAACACAAAACACATAACACAGTTTCCCCCAAACCAACCTCACGGACTTGTGGTCCATAATTAGAAATGATCCCTATGATACCACTCTATCATGTCGTGTATTGTAGGGTCCCATTCCATGACTACCCCAATCCCAACTCCAATAGTCAAGGGGATGGTGACTTGAACCGGGTACGAATATCCCTCGACTGGGAGGAATATTCCACAGAGCATGTAAAAATGAACACATATCCAATACCAAAATGAATATATTTAAAAAAACTATGTAAAAAATGAATGAATATACTAGGATACCAACTATACTGTATTCTAATAGGATTATGGAAGGTTAACATGGCCTGAATTCACGGCCACCAAAAGAAATATTTTGTAAATGTAAACACATAAGTTCTTGAAACTCATCCACATAAAACACTATCTGATGGGTAGGTGTATTAGTTTTATCTAAAGTTTTATTACCTCACATTTTATATCTATACACTCCAATACCCACATTGAGCTTCTCCACCTTGAAGTCCACTAATTTCTTAGTCATATTCACAAGACACGTTGTGTGTGGGAAAAGACCATGCATCGGTGATTGAAAAAAATACCCATTAGGACAAACTAAAACCAAAATGGAATACAAATAAGAAATAATTTTTTTACCACATATGAAACACACAATGTATACCATAAAGGAAGAAAAAAAATTATACAGGAATGAAATAAATAATTTTTCTATAAGGTAAACAACTGAAGTCCTTTAAGATCACATAGGTTTAAGTAAATACTAAAAAATTAGGGTTATCAGATGTAGTCCATAGAACAACCAGTATTGGATACTCATGGATTTTCAATAACATATAGAGTGTCATTAACACATGGATTTAAGATAACACATGGAGTTTCGGTAACACGAGGATTGTCAGAAGCACACTAAGTGTCGGTAAAAAAATGAGTTTCAATAAGTTATCAATCCCCAAGTCATTTAGTCACAAATTCACTTAGTCAAAAATGTCACATAGTCACAAAGATCACATAGTCACCAATATCTAATTCTACCATAGGATTATGCAAGTTGACTGATTATACTATGAGAACCTACATAAAAATCTATTAGGTCCTTCTAAAACATCCACAAAAACATAAATAGTGTATCTCAAAGGGACCATATCATCATAATGTTCCGAATTTCACAACAATATTGAAAAAATAATTCATGGTTTGAACAATATTCGTGTTTTCGTAAGATGGTCCGACATGATCCAGATGAACAAACCTGAGCGCAGGCCGACCCAACCCCGTCTGGAATTCCTAACATGATCGGACCAGGTCAGGTCTAATGCAGGACAACTGGATAGGCCCTCTAGGATTACTGGGCTACTAGGTCCAGTCTACAAGACAGGCATAGTGGCCCCTAGGGCCACCAGAGTAACCTGGAAGGCAACTGGACCGGCCCTTCCATCCTTGTTTGGCCCGTTGAAAGTTTTCCACTTTTTCACATTTGACACTGCCCACCCATGCCAAATACCCCAGGTCTACGTTGTACACCATGACTGCATGTCTCTCCCCTTGACACATCGTCGACGTGGTATTGTTCCATGTTTCAAATGACTTGCCTGCCTCTTCCACTTTCCCTAAATATTTTTTGATGCATGTTCCTCCAACGCGACATTGAGCTGCATCCCAAATTTTTTCAGTAGGTGGCCACATGGTCCCTCGTAGACAATATCATATTGCCACTCTCGGAATCCCTACCTACAACCCATAACCACCTTGAGATCCCCCTGGATTTTCCTTATCGGTTGTGTCCTTCCCTCACCTTCAGTCAACCTCTGGCATTCTTCCATGCACAACAACCTTGTAGCGCCAAAAGTCGTCTTATCTCTTAAACTGTACCCCAATTCTGTTACACATCTGCTATGTTGTTTCAGGCTCAAATCCAATGATCTCGTATCATCACACCATGGATATGGGGTGATATAGTAGATTGTTTTCATTGTTAACATAAGTGCGAAGAAAACATGAACAATATAATAGACTATGGGGGGAGTGATAAAGCACATAAATAGCCAATGAAGAGATATTTCACTTCATTTTTTCGACCACGATCCTTTCATGTTTTAAGGATTAACTGAAAACCAAAACTAATAATCACATGTACCTATCTCCCCTATTTAATACCCACAACAATTATCAATACTGGAAGAATAGTTGAACTGTTGATCAACATGTTCTTCAGTTGTTCTTCAATTGACTTTGAATCCTATAGAGGATGTGGAAATCACAAAGAGATACACATACTTATTCATGGTTGTATTAGTCAATGGTGAATAATGTAGGAAGGTTTATTCTTCGATCTAATATAATCTGATGTTCATCACCATTCCTTGAATATGATTCTATCTACTTCCCTCACTGAAATTCCAGGGATATGGTGATAACCCAAAATTTGTCGGACAAGGATTATTATAAGGGATACTACCTATATGTCGTTAGGTAACGTTAAATAAAATAAACATGATTTATTTTATTTCTCTAAAAATTCAAACACTACATTTCATAGTTGTCATGTGTCGGCTGTTGTGATGTCACTCGTAAGTTTATGTTTCTTCTCGGAACACAATAGTCCCCTCGAATTTCTGAGTTGGTCACCCATTTGGTATTTATTTAACTTTTTCAGGGAACAATATCATGTGTGATATTAAAATACGTAACATTTTTCAATGATCTGTTTTGGGTACACCAGGCCATAGAACCAAAAGTTATCTATGCTCATATTCATGGAAATCTCCCAATTCATTTATAAAATATTAACCCGATAATATCTGAGACATTAAAACCCATATGTTTTTTTTCATAGATTTAAAGTTAAGTGGCTTCCTTTTTGGGAATTTGAAATTACAATAAGCTTAGATTTTCCATCCAGAGTAATTATATTTTTGATAGGATTTGTGGATTCCATGAATCTATATTGATTAAATCCCACTTGGATGTTATGAAAATTGATGAAGTGACATTTTTTGAATAAATTTGGATTTATATCAAACATAAGAACATTATAATGATTTATTATTTTTTAATTTATAGTTTTAACAATGTGAAATACTTGAGAATATTTTTTTGGTCAATGTTTGATTTGATTTTAATTTTGAACAAGAAGATCATTATATATTATTATAATTTTGTCATTTTTATAATGTATAGAAAAAATAATATTATTAATAAATTTGTATAGTTTGGGGACCTACACATTTCATATAGAAATATTAAATCATTTTTGATAAATTTGATTTATATATCATTTTGATCCATCCCAATATCGTAAATATTTTGATTCATTAGATACATGATTACAAAATCATGTATTTCATATATAATCTTCATCATCTACCATTATGTTTTTCAACACAATAACCCTATTTATGAATTTCATAATTCAAAACGGTATTCATATCTTAGTGAAAATCAATCATAAAAAAGGGTTCTATTTGATTATCATTATTGGTATATAATAGATAAATCATTCACTTATCATATGTAAGAATATCATGATCCAAAGTGTATGCGAACATCATCATAAAATATGAAATTCCTAACAATAATTTTAATTGATAGGTGTGAATATGAGAATCCAAATTATGAAATATATATAAAAATAGGTCTAAATCAATTAAAATTTATTGATCAATTTCCTAAATATTCACTCAGTTTGTCGTAAATTCATTTTATTCGTTAGAAATTTATATTCATAAAAAATATATTTAATTTATGTTTATCTGGGAATATAATAAATATATAAATCAACCATTATAAATTTTATATAATTAAATACAGATAATATTTTGATTCATAATATTATAATTAAATAGTTTAATTATTTTACTTTGTCAATATATTATTTTTTACATGAATTGTGAAAATGATGATTTAATAGAAAACTACCCATTATTATTAAACAATTAGTATATCCCATTATATTTTTGATTATTAGTAAAATATAATTTGTTTAATTTTATTAAACATAAGCGAAATAATTTTATTTTAGTCAAATTATCTTTAAAATATTATATAAAAACATTTTTTAAATTTCAATATTTATTTATATCAAAATCCTTTTTTTCATCACGTTTTAAATGATTATTAAATGATTAATTTATTTTAATTAGATGAATTTAAATTGATAGTTTGTATTCAATATTTGGAATCATAATTATGATATTTAAAAAATTGAGACTGAGTTTTTTAAATTAATTTTATCAATGTTAAAAATTAACGCCATATTAAAGGTTAAATTTGGTTATATTGTGTAAAAAATAATGTCAAACGACATTAATATAAATATAACACTTGAATTTAATATTTTTATGATATAAACTAAACCAAAAGCATTATTTATTTCAATTAAAGTCAGTTTTTTCCATTTTCATTGATAATAAAATTTAAATTCATATAAGAAAAAAATAATTCCAAGATAATTCATTCATGATTATAATATCATTAATATGTTATCAAAAGGATTAAAAAATACATGATTGTTTAAATTATTATTTTTAGTATGATTATTTTTTATGATGGTAATATTTTTATTTTTTATTGATGAAATAACCAA
Source organism: Viscum album (assembly GCA_963277665.1). Lineage (NCBI taxonomy): Eukaryota > Viridiplantae > Streptophyta > Magnoliopsida > Santalales > Viscaceae > Viscum > Viscum album. The sequence continues at coordinate 1,808,409,742 of OY728120.1, forward strand.
CATAAATTCTTAGATAATACAGATATAATGCCTATGCACGAAGTTGAAAAAATATGTAAATGTTTTAAAATCATATTAAATAAGATAAATTTTTTGGTGAGTTTTTTTTCCATGACATTTTAAGATAAATATAATTTATTACATACTAATTAAAATATTTTATTTATAAAACATTACAAGCATCCTATTTATGTGAATAATTATGAAAATTATGTTAAAGTAATTTGATGTTGAATATCATATTATTAAATTACTTAAATTTCATAATAATATTAAATTTGGAGTAGATAATGATATATTTTATGGAATATCAAAAAATATATAATTATGGATGATAATCCTTTTATTGTAATTTTTTATTACCCTTAATGAATAAGAACACATTATTATAGAGTTATTATTTATAAAGTTTTACAAGATGAAAAAAAGATAAACGTGTTCCAAAAACACCTAAACTGGTATATATGTTATCAATTTCTAGTATTGATAAATATAAAAAATCTGAGAATCAGAAATTTTTTATTATGATCCTTGTAGACTTGGAAAGAAATTTATATGAATTCAATATTTTATAAAATTTCAACAGTGTGGCTCTTCTATATTATAAGAGGATACATTCTCTCTTACCTTCCTTGATATTAATGATCCAAGTACCTCATGTAATATCTAACAAATTTTTATCCAAAAATTACAACCTAATTTATATGTCACTTGGTCTCCATGAATGGACATCCTAGAACAGATAGGGTGCATCCCAAAGGTAGTCCTCTAAAGAGGAGGTAATCATACTGATAATGTTTATTCATTTTTTTTGTATACACATTTAAAATAAACAAAAACCATGATAATTAAACAACATAATTTTGAAAAAAATATATAAATTTTATTATTAATATGTTAAATGTATTGTAATCTATTTTTTCACCCTATTGTGGATGAATTCATCGACCATGAAAACAAGTTTAACAACAAGTCCATGAAATAATGTATTTTTTACATCACTATCCTAATTTTATTTTTATAATGATGGAATATATATATATATATTCTTCATGAAATATTTAAAATTATTTGATGTTAAAATATCATATATGTTTTTACCCTTGTATATATTGGAAAACTATACTATTGTTCTTGCGTATGTGTGGATTAACACCTCGTCAAATTGATATTAGTCATTTATTATATTATAAATTAAAATATTTTTATAACTATATAATAAATAAAAAAATATATTTATGACTTATTTATAATAATATAGATGAATGGATAATTATAATTTTACCAGGATCAACCTACCAAAGTCATTTTTCAAATACCAACTGAATGTTCTCAAAGAAGCAGAAGTGGACTTAACAGATTATGTGACATAATATGTCATTGAAATTAAATAATTTTATAGTTTAATGATATGGGAAAAACATGTAAAAGGTTATTAATTAGGTATATAGTTAGTATAGGTTTTATTCTATAATAGATATAGGACACACCAAGCTTGTTTGGATACTAGTAAGGGGTTTCTTAACAGAATTTTGTTCCATTGGGATAAAAATCTGCTTAATTGACTATACAATTCCTTAATTATATGTTAAGTGACCAATTATTAATATAGTGTTTTATTTAAAATTTATTTATGTAGTTTTTCAATTATCACAAATAATATCCAAAATGGATAATTGTTAAATTTGTGATATGATCATTATATGGATTATTTTTATGAATATTTTTTCTAGTATAAATTTTGTGTATTATAAAAATAAATCAATAAAAAATATTTATATTATTACTAAAGAGATATTATAACATTAATGTAAATTTTTTCATCATAGTTAACATTCCATTGATGTTATCTATTTCAAATAATATTGGAAAAATGTTCTTCATGGATTCAAAACCAATTATTTGTGACATAATTGAAGTTATTAACCATTTTTTATGTTATAAGGGTTTTTTATTTTTTAGTGAATCTATTTATTAATATTATATATTTTATTTCATTTGTTTTTTTGATCCATTTAACCTTATTCTATAAACAGATTTTGATTTGAAAGTTTCTATTGAGGCATATTATTATGGTAAAATATCACTAATATTAAGTATTGTATATGTCCAATGTTCTATAGTGAGAAATGTTTAGATAATAATTTTATTAAAAATATTAATATAATTCTCATATTATTATTTATATGGTTCATATGATTTCTTTTAATTTTTAACTCTTTTGTACTAAAAATGACTAAGAAAATGACTGTATAAAAAACCTACTTATTTTCCCCATGGTTGATATAATTTTTATTAATAACAAGAATTCGTTTAAGTTACATAGAATATTTAATTTAATATAATCCATGGGTTTATTTAATTTATATTTACTATTTTGTTTCATTAAATGAATCGTTTTTTGGGGAATCATCCTGTCTTTTTCTGAATTTCGATCATTTTTCCAATGGAATGAATAAAATAATTATTTTATTATATTACACAAAAATGACCCATCAGGACATTATAATTGTTAATTTCATTCAATTTTACTCTACATATTACAATTTTTATTTTCAATGAAAATCCATATCTCAATATTTTTGTAAGTTTTTTATTTTTAATCATATGAAATGACACTTTCATATAATTTAAACTAAATATTTTCTATGTTATTTAAAAGTTATATTAATAAATGATATAATACATTAATTATTCTCATGATTCACTATGTAAATGATTTTTATATAACATTTATTTTCCTTTTCTAGATGGAGTGTTATGATTTTTTAAGAGAGATTGTCATTAAACTAATTTCATTTAAATTTACAGATGAATTCAGCTTTTATAATAGTGTCATGAAGAAATTGAAATAATAAATTTGATATATTCATCTAATGTTAATTAATATTATTTATACTAACGGGTGAACCCAATATAACACTAATGCATCAGTGAGCTTGAGATAGCTTATTATATTATTGATCAAGATATAGATCTACAATGAATTTGTAAATGTTCCTTTTTGATAAAAGTAATTATAGAGGGAGATATGTAGGGAAGATTCCTCTATATATTTATCTGTTGTTTAATTATTTTGGTTGTTATATAACACCAGTTATTGAACTAATGTAAAATTTGAGAAACATGTGCTCTTAGTGTTTTTATTTGTTTTTTTGTGTTCCATTTATTGATATTGGTATGATATGGCTCATAACTATTGAATTTTATAACCCTTTTACTTTTGAATGTGTTATTCCATGTAATATGTATATTAATCCGATTTATGATTTAAATAAATTATCTAATTCTAGGATCGTGAATAATAATTATATTATGATTCCATTCTTCTTATATTATTTTCATTGATGAAATACAATTTTTTATGATTATGTAGACCCCTACAGAGAAAATTTTCACTCATTTTTCGTGGATTCAATTTAAGAAAGTTATTAATAATATTTTCATATTAATTTTGAATATAAATCTGTCATCTGTAAATAATATTATTATAGATATTTAACAATTTTTGTGAAATTAGAAATGATGGATATAATATTAAAAATAAACACATTCTGTCGTGGGTAATGGGATGTAATATTTTTTCCTTCTCCACTAAAAATAAAAAACATCACCAGTCTTGGAGAATGTCTTTAATGCATTATTTTCAAATATATCTTTCCATAACTAAAATTGGGTGTTGATAACTTCTTTAAATTCCGTAAATATAATGTTTATATTTTTAACACTGAATGTGGGTATTTGGGTTCATGGAAAGTATAGTTGGTATCAGTGTAGGATTTATATAACATTGGATAAAACATTTATTCTTGGGATTAATCTAAGAGTTACATATACCATCATAAGCTATTTTGTTTATTTTTGGTCATATGATTAAAGGAATAAAACAAGATGATAAGGGTAAAAATGGAATAAAATTTATAAACTAATTTTAATTTATAAGAATATATAAAGTTATAATTTTATTATAATCTAATAATAACTTTTGGAGTGACATGAAATAAAATTTAATTTATGTTAGTTTAGTTTTTAACAAATTCAATGAGTTCCCCTCTACTAAATTATAAAATGGAACACAACCTTCTTCTTCTTCACATCACATTGAAAAATATACCATAAAAACTCAAAAAATTTCTCTTCTATAATTCCCTAAACAAATTATATTAGTTTTTCCCACAAAAATTTATTTCCTTATAATAATTTAGTTGATTACTGGGTAATTCATTTCATAGAAGGTGTAATCACATTATTTGATAACATGATTTAAAACATTTCCCTTACCTCATGTAAATCAATTATATTATTCATAGAATAATATAATTTATATCCTCATTATACCTAAATAATTTAATAATTAATAATACATCATTATAGTCCCTCTATATTGAAAAATTGGATATGAAATAATTGCTCATGAGTAAATACAGCTTCCCAAGTCTAGATAGTGATAAATTTAATTTTCCATCACAATCATTATTTATGAGTATTATGAATATTTTATCATTTTTATATGATATTTATGGAAAATTATACTTCTTTAATTGTAATATAATTTATATATTCCAAACATCTAGTCAGTTGGGGAATGATGTTGTTACTCATGTATATGTGTTCACTGCCACCTCTACGAAGCAGTGCCAATCAATTTTCAATAAACTTTTACTGGGATAGTAATGATGATGAATTTGATTAATATAAATTAAATTTATGAAATTATAATGAACATCTGGTTGTGATATAATAATTAATTTTCAATCAATCCATTTTTAAAATAAAATGTTGTTTTCATACATACATTTGATTTACCATCTCTATGTATGGTGTAATAAATTTTTTCATCCATAATTTTAATGAATGGTGATATATATAAATATATAATTAATATATATTATATTTTTTTCATTCTTAATATTTTCATGATGATGAAACTATAATCAGTTTATATGATTTGAAAATACCTATCAAAAACATACAAGAAAAATGAATCTATTATTACCTAAAATATTTCTTCTATTATATAATTACTAATAAAAAGGTGTTAATAGTTTAATGGAAATATTATATGACTTGATATATATGATTTTGTTTATAGAATAATATATATGTTAAGAAAATATTTGTTATATTATTATTTTGGAATAATATAAAGGAAGTCGTACTTGAGGTAGGGATTTTTATGTCACATTCTCAATGTTTTCCTGTACTGTTTATGATTAAATTATGGTGATGAAATATTATGATCACAACTGAATAGACACATTAAATTTATTATCCTATATTTTATTTCATTAAGAATTATATAATTTAATTTTAAACCGTTTATGTACTCTAGTGGCCAAAAATATATTATTATAGAATATAAACTATATTTTTCTCTTCAGTTTTAAAAAACATTTGCTTCTTTATACATATTAAAAAAATAATTGTTTTCAATCTTATCTATTTTATTAAATTATTTTTCACCAATGTATGATTTTTTAAATAAAATTTAAGGAAAACTTATTTTCATTTCCCAGTTATGAAACTTCATGAATTTTACAAAAAAATATAGAAGGAATGTTTTTTAACTTATAAAGCATGAACAAAATTCCATGCCCTCAAGGGTTACCATTTTTTAAAAGAATAAAATATAGATATATTTGGAAAATATCAATTTGATTATTTTCTATAATATTTTATAAATATATTTACATTAAATTATTTATTTAAAAATGGTCAGGTTATTTTCTTCAAGATTGTTTTAATGTTCTTATAATGGTGTTTATATTCATCAATAACAAAAACCCACGATTATTATTATTCTCTAAATGTGATATGATACATTTATATAATAAGTATTATTTATTTGGAGAGGATATAATGATTATTAGACAAGGTTTATGAATCTAATATCTTCTCAATAATTCATGATATGATGACATGTTTATGAATCCCCTATTTGCGGGTTCTGATAGGAGGATTTCACTATGATCTTGTGGAACACACACACACACAGATATATATATATATATATATATAATTCATGTTAAGTTATATATGGGACCTATAAACCAGATTTATTTATTTATTAATGATTGATATCTCATAAGATAAAAATGATAAAAAATGGGAGTGATCAATGACTAGTATGGTAACCTTTCTATTACGATAGACATGGGATTGAAAATTGGCTACTAATATAGATTGGGGAATGAACCCATTCAATTATTACAATTTTTTAAAATTTCATTGGAAACTATCGATATGATTTACAATGATTATGTGTATTCCCAAATATCATTCCTAATGAATATATTAATCTATCATAGATCTGACTAATTGATTACATTAGGATTATTGTCTCATAATATTAATATAATTTTTTTAAATAATTATTATGATATCTATAGTTTTTCAGAATTTTGTTTTCAAATTTTATTCACATATCCATATACATTTTTCCCTTTTTAGGACTGTGTAATAATGTAGATATCCCTTTCATACCTTTACTGAGAATCAATGTTGTCTATTTTTTAAGTTTCAATTTAAATGTAATGGAAATAGTTTTTTTTGTATGATACATATAAGCTGGGTTATAGTTATGTAGATCTATATTCTAGAGGATGTCAAACTATTATAAACATGTTGATTATATTTATAATATTCCCAACATAATAGACCAACAGGATACTTCCACTAATTTTTATTTTATGTTATGAGTATTCATCTATTTATATGTAATATCTACGTATGAAATGAATTAGTGTTCATATTTTCTATTAGTGAAATGTTTAGTTTACTATTACTAACATAGATGAGAAAAATTTAGTGAGAATCCATGGGATAATTATATGTAGAGGAAAAAATCGTAAAATTATGGGAAGGATTAGGGATTTAATAGGTTATTAATATGACTGTACAAAAAAAGGATTAATTATTTTAAAATAATATATTATTAATAATAATATTATTATTATTTATCACACTATGATTTAGGTCTTATTTGACTAATAGAACCTAAAATAATCTTATTAATGTTGAATGTGACAAAAATGAAATGATATTTCTCTTAATAATCTATGTCTTATCAAATGACGAAAAAAATTATTATTTCTATACACAAATATTATTCTAATGATAGTAATTACTATAAAAAAATTAGAATTTTTTTAACAATGTTCTATTGTTGCCTTCATGAGGCAATGACAACCTTTTTTAGTCAATCCGCCGATACAATTGTCTTTGATAAATGGATCAGTACCACTATAAAAATATATTATGTTGAATCGTTTTTAGAACAAGATAATGGTATTCTAGATGTTTATCATATATAAGGTGAAGCGGGTCAGTGGTGGACTTTTTTCATGAAAATTAATCAATAAATGGAAATTGACTATATGGTGTGGGATGAAATTTTGTTGTTATGCCTCAATAAGTATAATCTTTATTTTATCCAAATGAAAATGTTGAAGGAATTTCATTTGATGAAATAGAATGGAGATGACTATAATGGTACCAATGAGAAAATTTTTAAAATAATTACATGGTTTAATCTTGTAATTATTTGCAAATCAGAATGTATGTTTGATAGATTCATTATTGTGATGAAACCAATTCCTATAAGGGTGTTAAGAATATGGTTCTGTATTCTCTATAAATAAATAATTCAATGTTATATCAATGTAGAGATGGATATAATAGTATCCCATTCACCTCATGGTTTTGGCTAGAAATGAAAAATAGAATTAATTGTAATGTATAAAAACCGAGGGGGAGATTATATTTACAATATCATAAATTTTTTTAATAAAACATTGTGTAAGTGAGCAATGAGATCTAGTTAATGTTCTAGGTGTGGTGTTGAGGGTGATCATGCAATAAAATTATAATGTGATGGGATGATGTTTTCTAATGATACAATTTGAAATTAATAACCATATAGATAACATCCCTTAAACTATTGTTTTAAATGCAAGGAGTGTGGGAAAAAATACTATCCACAACCAAAATTTGAATTTTAATAACGTTGATCTATTCAAAAAGGCTCTTAACCATTTTAAAAACATAAATATTATGAGACCTATATATAATTAGGGGTATAAAAAAGGCAGGGTTAATGTTTCACAATCTATCCAGTATAAAATTTTTTATTTAATTTTTTTATCTACCCACTCATTTAGATCTAAATAAATTCATAATATTATCATATATTGAATGAAAAAATGAGATGTTGATTTAGAAGTAAAAACCCCACAATGGTATGATGATCACATAAAAAATATATGATTCTTCCCTTATTTTGTTTTGTTAGAATGTGTTTCCTAAAATTCATTTCATTCACTATCCAGTGGATGAAGATGAAAAACATTTTGTATAGAAAGGAACTCTTTACATAAATATTAGATATATTACTGAATAAGGTATGTAATATTTTATTTTTAGAATATAACTATGGGCATATATTAGTTTGATGAAATAAATTAACCTCTCATGGAAATTACATTGGTCATTTCGTCCATGATTCCATTTAAATAAGTTTTTACATCATATCATTAGGGTGAAACACAAAATCAATGATATTACAATAGTGTATGAGTTTGTTAATGTATTTCAACATTATTTTGATTGTCTTAATACCTATTGTGATGTTTTATTTTCAATATAAACCATTCCTAGTGATATTCCTCTATTCATTACTCTATTGAGAATCGCCCGAATTGAGTGGAAATAAATAAATAATCAACTCAAGGAGAATTTTGAAATGGGATTAATTTATTCATGTGAATAACCTTAAGGTGAATTTATATAACATGTTAAAAGGAAACATGGATTACTATATCTCTTTATTTGTTATCAAGAACATATCATGGTAAATATCATGAGCATGAATACTCTACCCCGTATTGATTAATTTTTTGATCAATTGCATGGATCTCGATAATTTTCCCTAATTGTTCTTCATAATTGATATCAAAAATTATTATTCATGTAGGGGTATATACCCAATTACAAATTCTTACAAGGTATGGACACTATGAATTTAAAAATAATCCATTTGGCCATTCTAATTCCAATAATATAATCAAGGATTATATGAATTGAGTCATTTGGGAATACCTTGATCAGGTTTAAATATTCCATTCAGATTATATTATTATATATAATTGGATAATATAATACAATAAATATCAATTGTTTATTGTGATATAGTACTTTTAGAAGGATAATATTTTGGAAATGATTAATAAGTGTTAATATTTATTCAGAAATTTTTATTCTTGGCTTCTATAATCTCTTATGATATTATATTAGTAGCCCCTTCAATGATATATACTATTGAAAATTGTACCATACGAACCACTATAAATAAGATGCAATGTTTTCTTGTTTTGGATGGATATTAGTTGTTCTTTGTGGAGAATTTGTTATGTATATCAAATCTACTCACCAAGTTAACTCGAAAGGGAGGCCATTACATTACAATGACTTATTGTGAGGAATGCATTATGGAACTGATCATAAGGATTGTTCCTAGACGTATATATACACTACATTAGAGTGGATAATGGTTACTAATATATAGTAATTATTGAAAAAAATGACTATAATTAATACCCATAAAAAACATTGGGGTAATATAATATATCAATAGAAAATTGATGGTGTGTGAGAAAAATTACCAATCTCATTGCATAGATTTAGATGTGGTAATTTATTAATTATATATATAGAAAAATTATCTCCATTGATAATGAAGTTAATGAAATACCAATCAAAGATGTTAATGTATGTTTTCACTCAAAAGAGCTGATCATTCACCAATGAAGATGGATAAGGATAATTAATGATTACAACATCTCAATAAATTATAAAACAGAGAATGTGAATAGATAGGTACATGAACTGAGTTCAAAGGATCATATTACCTTATATATGATGAGAATAAAAAATTTTGTGATATTTATAGCCATAAAATCAAATAAAAATGAAATCATGGATGAAGATGAGAAATAATATCTTTCTCAAATTAGAATTCAAATATCTATCCGTGTAAAAATTAAAGAGTTTTATTTAAAATATGTAAATATTCAAAAAACGATAAGAACTGTTTTTGTGTTCATAAAAGATTTTAATAGAAATAGTAAAGATTAGGAATTGTGTATGTGTCCCTTAGGTAGAATATTTGATGATGGAGTAGTTATATTAAACTCATAGTTCTATATTAAATATTCATCTTAGAAGTATGGATATGTAAATAGATTTTAAAAATTATTAATGGTAGGGTGGCTTAAAGAGAGATATTTCAGAGTATGTTTCATGATGTTTGGATTGTATATATGTTAATGCTGGGAGAAAATGTACTATTATTATGTCACAACCAATACCCATACTAGAATTAAAATGGGAAAACAACACTATTAATTTTATCATCATAATAAATATATTATATAAAGGGAATATTTATATATGGGTTGTTATCAATCTCCTTACAATGTTTGCCAAATTTATTTCCATTATAGTTGTCATAACTATTTATCAACATAATCTGTTAAAAATTATTGATGTGGTAATGATTTCATTTTTTAAAACTATCAATTATATCTTATCAGGATATGATATTCACCATGAGGTTTTGAGTAATTCATCATCATTTTCTAGATACAATGTTAATTTTCAACAATTCATATAAAACTCCTAAAAATGGTCCGCGTAATTTTACCATTAAAAAACTAGAATAAATGATTATAGATTTATGTATTGATTTAAAAGGTTCTTTCAATCAAATCTTTCATTTGATGTAATTTTCAACGAACAATTTCAATCACTTCTACATTATGATGGATCCTTATAATGATCTATATTGAAGGATGTTTGGATCACCAACATGTTGGGATGATGATGGTAATTGAATTCTATTGGAACCTTATCACGATGAAGAAATGAAATAAATGGTTATATTTATTCGTCTTCTATGATGTGAATATTACAGTCAACAAAATATTCATACTGACAATAATTGGAATGGATTATAGTTTGATGTTTGAGAGAATGGATGCCTATGAATTTCTCCCTAAAATGGTGATATAAGTTTTTGAAGTAATTTAAATCTAAAAAATTATATGCCAATTCATTTGAAATTATTGATCATATAGATATAGTAGAATATAGATTGATTTTCCCAATGAATCTCTCTCAAGTTAATGATTTATTCCATGACTCTCTCTTTAGTAACTACATTCCTTATTGATCTCAAGCACTAAAATAAGAGGTTATATCATTAGGGATATAATATTTCTATGAGGAAAATATATTAGATATTATATATCATATTGATAATGCGATATGAAATAAGACAACTCAGTGTATCGGTGTTTCGTGGTAAACCACCAATTTGAGGATGCTATGTTAAAACCTAAGGATATAAAGATCTATATGTATACTAATTTTTTATTTGATTAATTTTATTTCAATGGAAACATATTTTATGTGAGGCTGAATTTAACAAACTAGTTTTTTTGGAAATAATTTATCCAATAAATATAATTTCACTGATAGTATGCATTACAGGATGCGCTGAGTTTCGACTAATGATGATATACAATTGAAATTTTATTTTCAGAACTTATATGGATTTGTTGTTATTAATAGTAATAACTAAATTATGAAAACTTATTTTTTATAAATGTGTAAAAATTTTAATATTTTTCAATTAATTATAAATGAATAAAAAAATTTCAAAATAAATGAGTTGTTTTTCCGAAAAACATCTCTTTTTTCTAGGTAATTTAATTTTACCAAAATGAATTAAAATGTTAATCATTTTTGAATTATTTTTTTTAAAAAATATATTATATATTCAGGAAAATATTTCTATCGTATTATCATTTTAATTATTCAAAAGATAATAATAAATCCAATTTTACGGTTTAAATATATTTTTCTAAAAAGTAGTTTTTATCAAATTCTGTGAACATACATTAATATAAATTTATACAATTTAATATTGTTTAATTATATAAAAATAATTTAATATTTAAAACTATGAGGATCAAATTTGGTAAATATTCCACATTTATAATTTTTCAAGAGTAATTCTAACTACGGTAATATTTATCCCCTCAGTATCTTTTATGTTAGGTTATTATATATCAAAATTAATTGTTAAGGACTTAAATATTCATCCAAATTTTTATAATATGGATATAATTAGAAGCATGTTAAATTATTCATTTCATTTATTAGATTAATGGAAATATTACTATGAAAATGGGAAATATAATATTTAAATAAATGTATGTTAAAAAAGGTAACTCTCTAATTTATTTTATATTTTACAGGACACCATAAAGATAAAATAAATTTATGAATTATTCAATGAATCTATATTTATATTAATTAAACTATTTACTGGGTGAAATTTATTTTAAATTTCTGGTAATTATATATTGACTCAATTTTTTGTGAAACATTGATGTGATATTTCTCAATTTAACAAATAAAATATAAAATATGATTTTAAAAATATTTAAAAAAAATATTTTGAATGAGTTAATTTTTCCTATGAATTATATAGATCTGCATGACTTTTAATGTTTTTGATAAATAATTATATTCAAATTCCACATTATTCATGATGTATTTAATGTCAAATTAAATTAATATTTCTATTATTGACCTTAAATATTTGTTAAATTAATGAATATATTATTTAAATGATGTAAAATTAATAAAAAATAATATATTTGTCAAAGTGAATTATAAATGGTTTTATTGATCAATAATGATGTATTGATAGATATTTTTTCATTTAATATTAACATTATTAACCCTAAATGTCTACAAAACATTAATATTACTATAATTTTTAAATGGGTTAATGTTGGTTAAAATAAAATTATAAGTATACAAATGTGAACCCAACATGAAACAATATTTCTATAGCATCCCGTCTTTTTATAACATAACTTTCATTCCGTTACACGGAACTGGGGATCATTAAGGTTTAGTGGCTTGGAAACAAGGAACATAAAACATGAAACAAAAAAAACATTCTTCTTAAACAAATGAAAGGCTTCTCCTCATGTTCACCCTAGGCTCATTACTGCATCTCATAACCTGGGGACATACATCAAATGAAAGGGTGAGCAGAAGGCCCAACAAGGGAAACAAGTGAAACATTTTACATATGAACTTGAGATACATCAATAAAGTCATGAAAAGAACTTTAAGGCATGAAAATGAAATCATGGGGCATATCATAATAAAAATAAGATTTTAATAACTTGAATATGTGGCTGCAACATTTAATATTGACAATCGTTTCTTTTCACCAAGGTCTATCCCCGAGGTGTCGTTAAAAATTACCAAGGTTATTCACCAAGGCGTCGTTAAAAATGGTCATCTCTAGAGATTAAGTTTTTACCCAATGCATTGGAGCGCTAACAGGGCGCACCCTTAAATTTTAATTTATTATCATGTGATCCACATATATCATCATCAAAGATTTCATAAATAACCCATATAGCATAAAATAAATGGGTTTCATTTCATAATCATACCGATTTAAAAACTGCTTTAAAGACATGATCTTTACATCACTTTAAAACCCACAGAAAAGGAAGGTGGGTCTCTTGTATGTAAATCAAATAATTTAAAATAGAACATTTTGGTATATATGTGAATACCCCTTTAGTAGAAAGATCCTTGAGTATTCATTTAATAATATAAAATAACTTTAGAAAAAGAGAGAGACATTTTGAGACGGAAATTCTACAGCATAACGGCTATGTTACGAGGTTTTAGAAGACATTAAAAAGAGAGGGGAAATGGGTCACCAACTCATAAATGATCCATAAAACAGTATATGAACATAATATGAAGGATATGTGAAAATGTTAATGAAATTTGAATGATGAACCATATGAAATGAAGATCATGAAAGGAAGAGAAAAATAAGATTTCTCTTATGAAAACTCGGCATCCTAACAGCATCACATAAACTTCAACCAAAAATGAATTGATGAGATAAAATACGGTCTATCATCATATGAAAATAAAAGATCAGTATGATATATATAGAGATAATACCCCAAAATAAAACAAAAGAAACTTGAAACACTTTACATGAATGTTGATCTTTGAAAAAATGAGAATGGCGAACGAATCACTTAAAAATTCGGCAGCCTAACGGTGTCACTTAAACTTCAACAAAAAAATGATTTGATGTGATCAAATAGGGTCTCTCATCATATGAACATAAGAGTACATTATGATAGATATAGAGATCATACCCCAACATAACAAAAAGAAGCTTGAAAGAATTGACATGAAAGTAGAACTTCAAAACGAGAAGGGTGAAGAACCACTTAAAAATTCGACAGCATGACGCCACTTAAAACTTCAAAATAAGGAATTTAAAAGATAAAATGGGGTCTCTCATCATATTATAATAAAAGATCAGTATGACAAATTTATAGATCATACCCCAAAATAATAAAAAGAAACATGAAATACTTTACATGAAAATAGATCTTGAAAAATGAGAGGGGAGAAAGAATCCGTTACAAAAATTTTGGCAGCCTAACAGCGCCACTTAAAACATCATAAAACGAAATAATGAGAGTAAGAGGGGATCTCTCATTATGTGAAAATGAAAAGGGAAGTATGAGAAGTATAAAAGAATACCCTTTAACATAAGAACACTGAGCATAAATGAAATTACATAAAATAGATTTCTTGAAAAAAAAGAGAGAGATCAGATCCCTTACCTTAAAACGTAACTCTTAAAACACACAGGTTTGGACCTTGAGGGCTTGGGTGCACCTTTGGAGGACTGCTTGGGAGGTAAGGAGACCAGAACTTCGTTGGGGGAGAGTGGGGAGTCGAATGGATGAGAGAATGGCTTGGTATTTATAGGGAATGTGAGGGGACAAGGCATTAATGGCAAAGGGACACCTCATTAGTGGTTTTGGAAAAACCATGTGCTGGCCCAAGGTCCATCCCCATGGTGTCGTTAAAAATTACCTAGGTTATTCACCAAGGCGTCGTTAAAAATGGTCATCTCTAGAGATTAAGTCTTTACCCAATGCATTGGAGCACTATCAGGGCGCACCTGTAAAATTTTCCTTTATTATCTTGTGAGCCACATATATCATCATCAAACATTTCATAAATAACCCATATAGCATAAAATAAATGGGTTTCATTTCATAATCATAACGTTTTAAAAACTACATTAAAGACATGATCTTTACGTCACTTTAAAACCCACAGAAAAGGAAGGTGGGTCTCATGTATGTAAATCCCAGAAATTAAAATAGAACAATTTGTTATATATTTGAATACCCCTTTAGAAGAACTATCTTTGAGTATTCACTTAATAATATAAAAGAACATTAGAAAAAGAGAGAGACATTTTGAGACGGAAATTCTTCAGCATAATGACTATGTTACGAGGTTTTAGAAGACATTAAAAAGAGTGGGGAAATGGGTCACCAACTCATAAATGATCAATAAATTAGTAGAGGGACATAATATGAAGGATATATGAACATGGTAATGAAATTTTAAAGATGTACCATATGAAATGAAGATCATTAAAGGAAGACAAAAATAAGATTTCTCTTATGAAAACTCGGCAGCCTAACAGCGTCACATAAACTTCAACAAAAAATGAATTAATGAGATAAAATAGGGACTCTCATAATATGAACATATAAGATCAGTATGATAGATATAGAGATAATACCCCAAAATAATACAAAAGGATCATGAAACACTTGACATGAAAGTTGATCTTTGAAAAAATGAGAAGGGCGAACGAATCCCTTAAAAATTCTGCAGCCTAACGGCGTCACTTAAACTTCAACAAAAAAATGAATTGATGAGATAAAATAGGGTCTCTCATAATATGAACATAAGAGCCCAGTATGATAGATATAGAGATCATACCCCAAAATAACAAAAAGGAACATGAAAAAATTGACATGAAAGTAGAACGTCAAAACGAGAAGGGTGAAGAACCACTTAAAAATTCGGCAGCCTAATAGCGCCACTTAAAACATCAAAATACTAAATTGAAGAGATAAAATGGGGTCTCTCATAATATGATCATAAAAGATCAGTATGATAAATTTATAGATCATAACCCAACATAATAAAAACGAACTTTAAATACTTTACATGATAATAGATCTTGAAAAATGAGAAGGGAGAAATAATCTGTTACAAAAAGTTTGGCAACCTAACAGCGCCACTTAAAAATTCATAAAACGAAATAATGAGAGTAAGAGGGGATCTATCATTATTTGAACATGAAATGGGAAGTAAGAGGAGTATAAAAGAACACCCTTTAACATAAGAACATGGAGCATAGAAGAAATTACATAAAAGAGATTTCATGAAAAGAAAGAGAGAGATCAGATCCCTTACCTTAAAACGTAACTCTTAAATCACAATGTTTTGGACCTTGTGGGCTTGGGTGCACCTTGGGAGGACTCCTTGTGAGGTAAGGAGACCAGAACTTCGTTGGGGGAGAGTGTGGAGTCGAATGGATGAGAGGATAGCTTGGTATTTATAGGGAATGTGAGGGGACAAGGCATTAATGGTCAAGGGACATCTCATTAGTGGTTTTGGCAAAACAATGGGCTTGCCATGGTATTTTCCCATGGTATTGTCCACTTGGGACACCTCATACCTTATCGTACTATTCATAAGTCGACCATATTGATTACATACTTAATACATCATTTAATGATGTCATTAAACACTCGTAACTTAAAAACTGTATTTTCACTATTCATCGAAAATTCAACTTTCTCTGAATAATCCCAAAATATCACCTTAGCCAAATATCAATGCTATGATTTCAAAAATTAAATCCATTTTATAAAAATAATTTTCTAAATATTTTTAATTAAAATTTTAATTAAATACACAATTCATCGAAAATTTATTTTTTTCAGAAAAATCCCCAAAATTTACCTTAACATAATATCGATGCTCTGAGTTCAAAAATGAAGTCCATTTTATAAAAATAATTTTCTAAATATTTTTATTTAATATTTTAATTAAAAAACACTATTCTTCCGAAAAAACTAATACTTGAATAATAATTTATGAAACAGTTATTTAACCATTTTATTGAATCACATTACTTAATCAAAGTGCCTAGCTTATTTTAATACTTTCTTTAAGTGAGATTAATAATCCATTTGGAAACATTATTAATCCTAATCATAAAATCACAATTAATAATTTACTATTCATCAAAAGTCAATTTGATCTTATTAGACTCTAAATTTCGTACTGAACATAATTGTAGAAGACCATTTTTTGAAAATCATTACACATTTTTAATTATTTAAGGTTTACATAAACATTTTTAAAATACCCTTTTTCTAAAATTCATCAAAAATATGCATATTATATTTATCCGGTCATTTGAAAATTCATAAAAGAAATTGAAATTTTTATTTAAAAAAAGGATTACACAAGACAGTTATGGTCACCTTACATAGCCCCTTATCACACCCGCATATGACCTAAGTGTATGGTGTGCTAAGGTGAGAGAATCCGAGGGAGGCTCAGCCAATATCACACGAGTAGTAATTTCTATTTGTTTGAACTTATCGCGAATGCGATCCCGTTCTAGCTTTATACGATGAAGTTCAGCTTGGGTTTGGTCCAGAGCAAAGCCCAGTGGTGTTACCTCCTTCCCAAGTTCTGTTAGATGGGCTTCGATCGGTCCAAGACTACTGGGTGAGGCCATCGAATCTTCATTCTATATTAATTAACCAAGATTTCTTGTATTTATAGAAAATAGTCAAAACATTTAGTTTCCAGTAGTCATATTGACCAATGGTCAAATAACAGTCAAAACCCAACAGACTCATGTTAATTATACTCATGTTATCAAATGAAACATTTTTGATGAGTATAAAAATAAAATAAAATAACACATAAAATTAGGAACCAATATTTATTTAAAATTTCGGGTCGTTACAATTTCTTAATGATATGATTTAGAATCATAATAATATTCTATTTTAATATATTGAATTTTGTTCCATTTATCACAAAGAAGTAATTTATATAAATATTTATATATAAGGAAATTCTAAGAGTTCCCTATCCCAAAATTTGAATATGTCACCCAATTATTTTTTTCATTGCATCACTTTAAGCCTAAAAAAACGAAAACCAACTGATTTATCCAACTCACATCTCTCTACATATTATATATATGTTCTATTCTTACAAATATTTTCTACCCAATATCTCATTAGAGGATATATAAATGAGTCATTTTAAAGGAAATTAAAATAACACCTTCATTTATATTTTTCTTTTAACTCTTATAAATATATATATTATTACTAAAATAATAAAATAAGTAACCATAAATAGTTAAATTTATTTATAATTACAAAAACATAAATGTAAATCATATTTCCCCTCAAATGTTATATGAAGGTCTCACTCGTGCATAGGTATGACATACCATCTCTAGGTAGCGATAAAATTAATTTATTGTTATCGTCATTTATGGATTGGTACTATTAATGTTTTAATATTTCAATATGATATTTATGATTCAATTACAACTCTATAATGATAATATCTTCTCTACCTTCTCACCATCCAATCATTTGTAAAATGATAATGTTTCTTAATATTATATGTGGTCAACCATCTATATAAAGATAAGTGATTTATTTTTAATTTATATATTACATGGATGGTAAATAAGATCATTATATTTATGATATAATTATTATTTTTTAATGGTTAAATATTTTTTACGATTAATTTGTTTAATGTTTATGAAAAATTAAAATACAAGTCATGTTTAAATATGACATTCCATCTTTATTAATAGTATAATTCATTTTTCAATTACAAAATATTATAGATTAATATATGTATAATGAATATATTTTACATTTATTATGTGATTAAAATTTTGGGGATGATGAAACTATGATCAATGTAGAATGATAGAGATACCAAACTAAATATACCTTAAAAAACAATTATAACCAAGAATAGTGAATTTAATAATGAATTCCATATAAATGGATTGAAAATTTTAAAACAAACCCATATTTTGATTTACGAATATTAGAATAGTTCTTAGATAATAATTTTAATTTTAATATTTTAATTATATAAGAGGATAAAAAATGTTTGATGGTTGTCAAACCTGAGGTATATCGATTAATGTTTTAATAACATTATTTAGAATTTTTTTTGTATTAACATATAATAAAGAATTTTGTTGATCTAAATCTCAAAATACATATAATAATCATTCCTATAACATAGTTCTCGAAAATACATGGTTTAATTTCATATTCCTCACCTTGTGTACCCAGGAGACAGATACTATTATTTATAGAAAATTGAAAATATTTCCCTTTTTGCACATAAAATATTTTCCATCTATTTGCATATGTTAATAATATGATTTCATGAAGGTTTTTACTATTATCCTACAATTTTTTAAATTCAGTTTACCCATTTTTTAGAAACCATTTATAAAGGAATCATCTTTTAATTTTTCAATACGAGTTACTTTATGAAATATTTATAAAAATATAGATGAAATATTAATTTTATATTATACCAAATGAATGGAGTTTCTTACCTTAATTTCAACTCAATGTTTTCATGAATCCTTTACAAATTTAAGGGGTTATTTTAAAGGTAACTATTGTATTTAATATTTCAGACTAATTTTTAATTTAAGTTAGTGATTTAAATATGGAATGGTTATTTTATCATGAATATTTTAATTTTATTCTAATGTAATTTATATTTATAAAAAATAATTTATTTTTCTTATTATATAGTGGGAATATTATCCAATTATACAACCCATTCTCTTTCTACATTTATTTTATGAATATGATGACAAAATCTTTATACAACATCTTTCTTTTCTATGGGTTATTCAATGATGAAATTATTATTAAAACACAATTATTTTAATGGGTTTTGATATGTTGAGTGCATTGTGATAATGGGGAACAAATATATATAAATTTATTTATATCGCGGGGGATATATACCTATAATGAATTTTTATTATATTGATTAATATTTAGATAAAAAAATTGTAAATTAATATTGAACCATATTCATTATGGGACTCTGTCCAAAATTATGTCATTGGTCTATATCTAGACTACAAGGATGGATTGGTGAGTGAATTAATTCCACGATGATGGCCCTAAAAAAGGGAGTTAATTAATTAGAAAATTATTTTATATACATAAGTGTCTTACACTTTTATAGGACTTGTGCTTATACTATGAAATCATGGATTATATTCCATCATTCCATTATGGTTCATGTATTATAAACTCCCTCTCATTAATCCTGGAATAACAATTATGTTCAATTATATGAATGTTATAGTTTTCAAATGTTAATATCATAGTCATAAACCACATTTTCATTTTTTTTCTTATATAACTTTTCATATCCCATTTTTCTACCCTCAAGGTTATTTAGCGATCACCCATCATTTTAATTCCATTAAAATGCTATAAAGAAAGGTATTATGTACTATATGTCTATTACGGGTGATATTTTGGATGATCTAGATGATTAATGATGTATAAAAATTATTAATAAGCTATTTAGGTTAAAGTGATTCATAAGATATTATTCCTATATTGTGTTGTCATTTACTCCTATGATATTTAACCGATATTCTTCTAATAATATATAGTATTAATATAAGGATATTTTTTTCAGTATAATATGAGAAGACTAGTATTATATTATGGAAATTATTTATTTATCCTGAAATAAAAATGGGATTTTTAATGTAATGGATTGAATTTTAAAACATGTATTAAATAAATATTCCTTTATTAAAATACATGGATGTTATTTTAAATGTATAAATTTTATTTTCGTTTCAAAATTTTTATTTTTACTAAAAATATCTCATTTATAATTAATTATGGGATTATTTCATGTACCAATTGATAATAGTTTTTGGTCATTATCATTGTCATGACAATTTTCATTATCATGAAAAATATATTTTTGTCCCAATACAACATTATTTAGAAATTATTTTATTCCAACATTTCTATATAATAACATCCAATGAATATAATAAAATATGGGATCCTCTTTATTTGTAATTCTCGATTAACTTCATATTTCCTTTTCCCTCTTTTGAAATGATTTTTTTGTCCAATTTGTTTTTTTGTTTTCATCATTGGTATTTTAAAAACAAAATCCATCAATAATAATATTAAATATAGTATTA
Organism: Viscum album; assembly: GCA_963277665.1. Lineage (NCBI taxonomy): Eukaryota > Viridiplantae > Streptophyta > Magnoliopsida > Santalales > Viscaceae > Viscum > Viscum album. The sequence goes on from OY728120.1 coordinate 1,808,431,010, forward strand.
TAAGTAATCATTTTCTTGATTTTCATAAGATTTTAATATTGTGATATTTCAGAATCATGGTCAGATAGAATATAAGGCACACAATACTGAGCTTTATAGTCTATACAATATTATTTGTTAAATATGACCCTTATAATATTGAAATTGAATTTGATAGTATTAATAGGATTTAATACATTATGAAATACATATATAAAGAACCTATTAAAGAAAAACATATTGATAAATTATCAAGAACGTTTTAGTCATGTTTTGGAATACTCATTCTCTACATCAAGAATATGTTTTATTCCAGCAGGGTTTCATTTAGTTCATCATGAAAATGTTATAATTCAGGTATTCCACATATGTAATTTTAATTTTATAAAAATGTTATAATTTTTTAATTCTATAAATCAGTATTAACATATAGTGAACATTTGGGATTTTTCTAAAGATATATATTTTTTAATTAATTGTAAAAATACAAATTATTTAAATAATAGAATTTTATATTTAGTAATATTCTAAATAAATTTATTAAAATTATTTTAGAAATAATTAGATCCTTTTTATAGAAAATAGTACAATTTATGTAAATGAAACTGAATATAGGTCAAATTTGTGAAAAAGACACAACTTATAATTAAAATATACTCCAGTGGAAAATGTTTTTCATCCGGTATTGAAGGAATATATAAAAATTAAAATCATCAAAATATTAAAATTTACGTAGAGAAAATTGATTAAATATTTCTAATTTACTTGTATGAATTTTTTAAAGAAGTCAAATCTATTTTATTATAATAAATTTTAACCATGGTAATGTTTATGACCACTCTAAATAGTAAATTATTTTATCTACTATAAAAACAATGTGAACATTCTATAAAAGAACCCTAACAAATAATTTTAGTCTTTAGGATGTGTGGAATTCTAACAATCCATTCAATCCTTCAAAAAATGTAATTTTTATTCCATGTGGATTTGATGAATATTGTTACATTATTTTGAGAAAATAGTATTATTGAAATGAATCATTCTTATTTAATATATCTAATATGTATTCAGAGTGATAAATAGACATGAATGGCTAAAAAAATTTATATGATATGAATAATATATTATTATTTTAATTAATTTTAATTTCTAGTAATCATATAATTACTTGAAATTCTATTCCATCACAGAATGGTGATTGTGAAACTTTAGAATCACCAGGAAAATCATTTTAATAAAATCATAGTAATATTTTTTTAAATATTTATGGTGTTTTTTAACTTTTCATGTATTTAAAACTTCATATTGATGTGATTTATTTTTACATTTTAAATAAATGACTTTCTTGAAATGTCTTAGTTTCAAATTATATAAATAGTCTTGAAAATAAAATTATTTTAAATTTTAGTAAACTTATATTTTATTTAATTATTTAATATTCAAAAAATCATTATCATTGAATATTTGAATTAGATATAGTCTAGAATATCAATCATATTGTACATTATGGTCACTATTAATTTTCTTTTATATTTATGAACTCATAAAGAGTAAAAAAATTTATATGACAACAATCATAAAAATATTAATGAGAGGATAAAACTAAGTGTTAATGGTTAACACACCACAAAATGTTGGCTTAATATTGTTTTATTAGATGATCTTAAATTATTTCTATCTTATACTATAAATACCTCAAGTTGGATTTATATCAATTTAAAAATTAATTTATATTAATTAAATACACAATGTTGTTACAAAGGTGCCCTACCATCACATATAATGGTAAACCAGCTCCCCTATATTCATTACTATTTACGGGACTTGTAGTATAATATAGCTCTTCCAAAAACAATTGAAATCGTTCTTCAACACATCAGATATGTATTGGTGTCCAAAAAATGTCATCCTAGATATCAAAATTTGTAAGAAAATCATGGCCCTCTAAAAAGGATGTAATTATATTGCCTTAGCCCAACCCACACTATAAATATTTTCTAGATCTTTTCTCCATGTGACCTTAGGACTTTCTCCTCATATAAATTTTTTTTACTCTGAATAGATGTATAGAGTTGTATTATGGACATATTCTATCCAAACATTGAAGAGTGAAATAAGAACAAATTTACCGAACAATCATATAAATTTGTAAAAAATCTTATTTTGTGAATGAGATAAAAAATAATCAATAGAAAATGTAATGTGATAAAGGTAAATTAATAGAATCAATATCACCCACTTGGATGATCCCATATATAAATAATTATAAAAATAAATAAATTAAATGTGTGGGAGAATAAATCCATCTTCGTGCCTCACATCTCCCTAATGTATAATCCATCTATAACTGTGTAATTATAAATATAATTCATTGTCCTTACATGTATCTATACCTAAAACAAGTAATTAATTTCTTGTGATCACCTGTTCAATTGTTCAATGATAAGTGTTTGAGTAGAAAACGCATTAGGGATAAACCAATGTGATCCCATACATAACTAGTATAAAATATGTACGTTAATATGACATGATCTATTGATATGAATACATTAACAATGGAAATAAATAAATAATATCCCCACTACCATCATTAAAAAAAGAATATAATATCTCTGTAAACATAATTTTCATTGTGTATACAAATAAACAAACCACCCGAAGGGCCCATATTTAATATTTACAATGTGGTCCAATAATTTTCCTCAATTCTCTTGTCTATAGACCCAATTTACGAGGCCCGCCTCATCCAGTGCTTGATTATATCAATGAATGATAATACATTAAGGGGACCTTTTTTAGTCACTACTAATAAAATGATCTTGAATCCATCATGATGAGTATTATACCCCTGGAAATCATAAGTAATCCATTTTCATGAATACCACAAGATGAATATCGTGGTCAAACATTAATATTATAGGCATTAGTCTGAAAACTGATTCCAATTCTAGGGAGGCCATATTAAATCATATAGGTATATGTATGGATAATTATCGGATACCCTTGGTAATAAAAGAGGTATAACATTACTGTATCCAACTGGAAACCTCATAAGCATCCAATAAAACATGGATTATTAGCTAATGCGACTTGTATACATTTATATGATCCTAGCGGGTATCTTAAGAATCAATGAAGGGGATCTAAAAATCACACCCATGTTGTACACAAAATGATCATGGTATATAGTAACACCCAAATCATAATATATATATTTTGTATCATGATAATCATATTCACTCATAATTTTCTACTATTATTATGAATTTAGTAAAAAAACCCATTAATATGAAATTATATTCAATCTATATTGAAAACCTAATAGTTATCGATGTTCAGAATTCTGTGGTATAATTTTATCTATAATTCTAGATCATAGGTTCCACCTCATGGAATAAACACAAATATTCACCATATTAGTGTTTTATGAGATATTTATTCATCCAATCCAAATAAATCATCAGACCATATACTTGGGACACTGCAAATCCCAATTTCTAATTACTGTCAATATGTGATTCTCATGATCATAAGAAATCATTTATGTGACAGGCTAATGGTCGAGTACTAATCTTCATATAATATCACATAAAAATTATAAAAAATATATAACATAAATTGATATAACACAATTCTAATTACCATTCCAATCATCCACTAACCCAAGAAATTAAAGAATCTATAACTGATCTAATGGGCCACTCGCTTTGATCACTACATATTCCCATTAAAAACCTCTAATAAAAATCATTTTTATTTGGTAAAAATTAAGTATTTACAATGTCACATTTTGGAATCCTTTTACACCATGTAAATTCACACTATCAATAGGGACCGAATAAAATTATACTATGTAGTCATCCTATGTTAGTTTGGCAACACAACGGATTTTCCTATCTCTGTAGGGTCTATCCTCAAAGTATTTCATGTTCTAGTGGGGAAGGAGTTATCTCCTAATAGTGATATCAGAAATCCATAAACTAAAAGGTATATTTTATGGATATGACATACAATATTCATTCCTAAATACATGGTTCAATTAAAATTCTCATTCATTAATGACCTACATATCTTTTTAGTACATGAGGGTAGATCGTAGACATGGGTACCCTCTAATATTCAAATGTAGGATTCATTTGACATTTAATGACATAAACTAATTTAAGGGTATGAAAAAAATATGAATAATTTCCATTTATAATAAATGTATAATAAAAATTGGATAATTTGAAATTCTATATTAATATAGAATGATAAACATTTTAGAATCCCTTTTCAACAGATTATCTATACATAAATATCTCTCATAGGATTTCCATTCACAATTGGTCATCTCCCAAGATCTTATCATCTCAGTTGAATATTTCACAAGATCCTAGACACCAAATTCATGACATTGAACCAAATATAAATAATTATAAATTTTTTAAACTGATTAAACTATTTTATCAATGCTGGAATAACAAAAATTGTGGCATCGAATGTGATTGTCTCACTAGTAGTTCACCTAATGGAACCCAATGAAATTACCTCACCTCTCCGACCATAGGGTGGGTGAAATTTAAAAAGAAAAAAAAATTATTTCACAATATTATATTTTTTTAATCGAAATCAACATATAAATTTATGGTGCATCATAAATATGTAAAATCGATGACCCACAACACTATGATGGAATCTTGGGTCACCTGCATCCTACTTTGAGTACAAGGAACATTGTGTTTGGAAAATTAAAATAGGTTTTGGGTGAATAATAATGAAATCCACAATATGGGGAAACTTATATTATATAATTGATTATTTGATCAATCCCAGTGATACTTGGAGGAGGGATCATAACTCAGACAATTTGAGAAAACCTTCAAAACATTCTATTTACTAATTGATGAGAGGGGAATATGAAAGGGGGTTGAATGTTTATTGTGTGTGATATATGGAGACGGTATAAAGGTGGGTCCTCCTCAAGCTCAATGGAATCATGTGGTTCTTTTTTATCTACAACACTCCTACAAGTAATGCATTGGCACATCAACAATCGCCATTGTACCTCTCTAGATGTACCTCTAAGCCATCAGAATGACTCTAGATGCAATTGTAATATCGTAAAGACACATGTTTATATTTAGTTAGTACCATAAATTAATTTCAAATGGAATTTTAAATATTTACCATACCATAGAAAAAAATTAACAAAATTTATAATTCATGAGTTCTTATATAGGCACATGACATTACAATAACCTTCTTAACTGAGAATTTTTTTGATTATTCTTCCAACTATTAAATATATTATTAATCCATTATTATATGAAATCATATTTATATATAACAGATTTCAATTTTTTTGTATGTATATAAAAACCGTTTTCCCTTTTTTAACCATATTGGGAATAAATACATTGTTTGTATGTATAATTGAACTTTTACATCTACATATCCTTAAGATTCATTTTCAACACCATGTGTCATAGATTTTTATGATACGTACATTAATATTTATGTATGTATATGTATTATTCGTGGAATAATTATAATTTTGTTAGGTTAATATATTACATATTTTATGACCCTTTATACAATGTAATATAATTAGATTATTTTTGTGTACATGTGGAATATAGGCATGATGAAGTAATGTTACTTGTTTTTCATATAAAATTTTATGCGGTGGATCTAAAATTTTATCATATATATAAATGATTTTATTTAAAAATTATTTTTCTAGAATTATTTAATAATGGACTATTTCAGGATAATCATTCTATAAATTTTTTTTCATTATGAACCAAAGAACATCATAAAAATGGATGTGGACATAACCGACTAAGTAGTCACATGTGACACTAAAATAAGTGAAAAAAATTATTAAATTGCACTTCAATAAAAATAAAAATCGTTCATAAACCTGTATGTTATTTTAATTTTGTTATTATATTGTATACAATCCACCAAGATGGAACATCATGATATGATGTATGTGGTTTCATAACTCAATTTTCATTCATTAGGATATACTGCTACATAACTGAATATATTATGCAATGATTATGTGTGAAAGATTTTATTATTATATTTTTTTTACATCCTCTATTTAGGTGGTTTTTCAATTGTTACACATTATCATCTAAATTATTAATTATCTCATCAGTGATGTGATCTTCATAAGGATTATTTTTCTTACTTTTATATCTTTGAAACATAATCAATCATATATGAATAACACCATTATAAAGGTCTTTATTATTTGTATTTATATATTATATAATGAATGAATGATTGATTAGAATGATGAAAATTATTCTGATTTCATCTCTTTCGTGATATATTTAGTCAGATGTTATAATGGGTTCTAGATATTTTATAATCAATACACATATTCTTTAATATATATCACATGTTATGCGGTATGTTTTATTTAATATGTTTCACAAATACCCCATGAATTAATATTGTCATATTATCTCGTGATATTAATGTGATATAAAGTTATGTGACATATTATTTCATTTTAATTTTATAAAATAATATCTAACCAAATATCTAATGGCCTTAGGCTAAAATCCCATTTATTATTTGAATTTTTTTGTTCAACATTCTGTTGGGTGAATCTATACGACTGTAATTTTTCAAATAACATATCAAATATTACCCACTATTTATTTCAAATTTTTTACATTATTTCCATTCAATTTACAATCATTGGAACTTTAAATGATTAGAGAAATGTTTTAAATAAAAAAATTCATTCTTTCTAGTTTAGTCGATGAATATTTTCACCCAATTATATATTTTCATAAAGATATAAAAAAATCATTTTCATATCCTAAAATGTATGAGTATATTTACTTTTAAATATTATTACTTTATGTAAATAATTTCATAGGTAAAATTTCTATCATTTTTAAACAAGGTAATTTTTAACGAAGGTGTGAATAAAATATTCATTTTGATATATAAATATTTAAAATAATTTCCTAAACCCTTTTTATTTATATGCTTTTATGCATCATTTAAATGTTTCCCTAGTAATTTTTAATTAAAAATAAATTTAAAAAAAATTAATTTCTATATATGAAATTGTAAAGAAATAATAAGGTATTTTAAACCAATATAAAAAAAATTTAAATTTTTTAATGGTATTATTATAAATATACATCCTATAATGATTCCTCAACTTCCCTAGGAATATAATGTTATGAGACAATCCATATTCATTGTCATTGTGGCTTATAAATATTTTTCTAAATTTATTATACCAAAACCCATTTCATTTCAGTGGGAACTTCAATAAATAATGGAATTATATATGCTTTCAAATCTACGATGAAGAAAAACTCAATCTTCCATGTATCACATTAATGAAAACTATAGGGAATTTATTGATGACAATGGGTGACCCCCATGTATCTCATGATGACATGTGACCTAATATATCTCAATATTATGGTTGATCCTAATCTAACCTATACAACATGTGAGTCCTATATAGTTCTCTGATTCATTGGGAATTGTTCCATGACATTTATCAAAAGGATGTGGTGGTGAGCCGGTGATGTTCCCCTAAGTGATAATATTGGATATAGTTATTTTAAAATGAGTGAAGATCATCAATGAATATAATTTTTCAATATAAAAACTATCATTATATATTGATACATTGAGTTTTTCATAGTTCTATTTATCATGATTAAGATAACATTAATAATAATAATGGATTCTTATAACAATATACTATGTTATAAATTTATTCAATGTTAATTTTTAATGATAATTTTTTTGATGGGATTGAATTCTCTTTTATTTTTATTAATCAATTTTATTATTTCATTATACAATTTTTTAATCTTATTCTCAGGGACGATATTCAATGTCAAATTCTTAATTTTACTCATATTCTATGTTTCAACAATGATTATTAATTTTTTTCAATTCCCTGAGTAGTAAAGATTGATGTTGAAAGAATTATATATATAATGGTTTTATCTTGGTGGAATATAATTGGGGCTATTAAATACATATTATTAAATAAGATATTATATGTTTAGTTTATAAAATGGTCACATAATTTCATGGTTATAGTTATTAAATATTTTCCCTAAATCACTAAATCCATAAACAAAAATATTTCATTGGTATATAAGTTATATAATATTATCTGACGATGGTTATTGTTTTGAATTACTATAATAGGTCCATGATAATTAGTATCAAATCAATGAGTAAATTTATTTTCTTTTTCACATAATGTATGGGTGTACTAGAATAGGGATATTATAATTTTTAGCTTGGGGAATCCTCCTATGGAACAACTAATATTTTAAAACATTAACGTTTACCCATTTAATTGAGGTTTTATATCACACTACAGAGTCATATAATCGTAATATATTCCTATATAAGGAGGTATATAATGAAATAATTTAATAGTCAGTCATAGATTACCATTTACTGAAGAGAAAAAGCTTCATAAATATTTCATATTTTTATGTAACCTTCTAGAGAATTAATATTTTTGGTAGTATTGGGTAATGTCCCTAGTAATAAAAAATAAAAACCAAATGATGTTTTTATATAATAAAATACCTTTAAAATATTACTGGAAAATTTATTTGATTAATATTACCTTTCCATTTTGAAATAAATTTCATAAATTTTAAATATTTTGATAATATTAATTAAAAAGGAATATTTTATTAAAATATGATGAAAATATAATTATTTATTCTTATAAATGTGTATTCATGTTTTGGAAGATATAAAACTATGATGTGTATGTTAAAACAGAATATTATTTTACCTTTTTAGTAAAAATAAAAAAAAACTTCATTCACAATATAAAATGATTACATCATTGAAAAATATTAAAATAACATAATACATGGGAAAAAAATAATTTATAAAATCGTTATGGAATATGAATAAAATTCATGAATTTTTTTAATAAAATATTGATGTGAATGAATATAAATCCCAACCAATGTTATAGATATTTTATTTTTTTCTTAACAAATTATATTCATCTGATTAGTACATAATGAGTGGAAAATGAATAGAAAATAAGTTATCTCATAGATGAAAAAATATATAATAAATGATATAATATATTTGTTAGATATATCATATAATATCATAATCCTAAATTAATTAATGAAACCTAAAAGTGGAAACAAAATTTTAGTGTATAAAACTACTAAAACATATTATATTTCCGCAGTTTTACATCGTTGCTATAACCAATAAACACACGAGTATTTGAATTTCCCAATGTTTTCAAAACCGTGGACAATAGATTTAGGGTTATGTACTATATTTAATTTATCATACCCACTGTTTAACCAATATTGTTGGTATATATCACTAAATATTATATAGTGATCTATGGGTATATATTTTCCAAACAGAAAACCTATATCCATAGTTTTCCAATATTTGGGTATAGGTATATGTCCACATTTCAAAGGAGTAGTATCACATCCTACTCCTGAATATGTAAATAAAATAAAACTCAATGTTCAAATTCATTGATGTAAAAATATTTTCTATTTTATCATTCAACCAAATGATTTTACAAATTTTCAAAACATTTACTACAATAAATCATACATATACATATATGCAACCAGTCCATTCTAGTCCTTATATGTCATCCACGTGTCTCCTTATATGTAATTCAACAATAAAGAGTATAAGCATCTCCCTCATTCCAGACATCCTTATCCGCATCACTATTAGAATCATCCATATATCTATCATCAACATTCTCATCACCAGCAACATTATCATGATAAAAAAAATTGAATCATCATCAACAAAATCATCATCAATATCATCACCACACCCATATTCTCAACCATACCAAGAACCCCCATTTTAAAAACACATGGAATCATTTATTGAGTGCATTGATTTCATATTTGAATCGATTGTGGTAAAATTAAATGATAAATGTGATTAACATATAATTAAAAAATCTCATTGGAACATTTTTTTTATAAATTTGCTTTGTTCACATTACTGTAAAAATATTTTTTAATTCAGCTAAATCTACATGAGTGATTTGTAGATCAGGGGTTTGAGAGGTTTTGAAGGAATATTATGAGAGCCTCTAACTAGTGGGGATGATTTTTTTTCACGCTGACATCAGACTATCCCTTGCTTCTCCCCATCAAATACCATACTCAAATGATATTTTGGAATGATTTTTTCATTTTATTTATCATTGAGGGCCTCCTGGGCAGACTATTGTAAATATAAAAAATATTTTTATTTATTAAAATCATATAATTATTTAAAATATAAATAAAATATATATAATCATATTATTTTTGTTGTTAATTTAATAAATTTACATAATTTTTCATTATAATTATGTGTTTTTTTCCATGAGGCACATGTCCATCGATTCCCAATAATGTTTTCTACAAATGTCATAGATTATTTTAAAAACAATCAAAATATAAACATTTTATTATCATGAATAATAATAAAGGGTAATAAAATTTATTTTAATTTACTATTTGTAAATTAAAAAATGTGATAAAAATTGATTAAAGTTTCATAAATAATGTCTAATCACAAAAACGATATAATTTTAGATACTCATTATGAACACTCCATAAATATTATCTAATATTTAGTGTTGTCTATGGAAATAAAATTTAAGTGAAAATTACCACCATTCATTGAAATTTTGTATTAATATAGTAGAATAAATGTGGTAGATGGTTGTAATCTCTTGTTTTAAAAAACAAAACAATTGATATTTCCATGTATAATGAAATCACCAAATCCAAATGAGTAGACTCATTAAGAAAATGAAACTGGAAAGGATTACTAAACCTGATACATGTGCAGTCCATTAACTATATGTTAAATAATTCAAACGTGTTTTATAGATAGATAAAGATTATACAAAAGGACATAGAATCATACACCATGATAACTAATTACAAAGTACTCATATAAGAGATAGAATAGATTATGATTAATGTGATTTTAATTTCAAATAATAACATTATAATGGATGACAAGTACAGTTTTCTCTTCATGATTAGGAATTATAGTGGGCCCAATGTGTGCTAATACATCATGGAATTATTGTTCACTTTGTTTTTTCCTAACACATCCCAAAAACCAAAAATCATTTCAATTAATGAGAATTATATTGAATATTAAAACCATTATGGATTGGGAATAACATAAACTCATCAATCCTCCAATATGATATCAGTATTTGAAATTGTGTTATTGATAGTTTTTGTAATGTGTACACATCAAAAATCAAAATCAACTCTACTCTTCAAACCAATTTATAATCCATGATTATAATATCTCTATAACACCCTAAGATCCATCAACCTTGTTTCCATTGTAGCTTCACTATTGGGAATGTTAAATTGAATATACAATGAACATGTAATTTCATACAATGAAAACAATAATATAGATATAAATTAATAAAATTTTCATAATCATATATAAAGATATGATTTTTCAATGAAATCATTATTGAAATGTTTCTTTCAGACTAGTTCATCTGGAATGATATAATGGAACATGGGTAGTATTCATTCAAACTTACATAATACTAATATTTTTTACATATAATTGTATTAAATTTCATTTTAAGCACCATTTATTGTGTTTTATGATTCAAGCCATCACACATACAAGACCACCAACACTGTATACTAGAATATCCCACTGAATATGATAAACGAGAAAAAATATAATAATTAATTCATTATAAAAAGGATGAAAATGATGTGATATTATTTGATATATATATATAATAAAAAAACATAAATCATGATACAAAACATGATATAATGGACTCATGGTGTCTTGGTTGAGTAGACTTTGAAGGATGTGTCTGTTCTAATGCATGCTCTGGGTGATCTGCCTACACTAGAGTGAAAACATATTGAAAAGAATCATCAAATCCTGGATGGATACTATGAATTGAAGGTTGTTTAGAAATGGTAAGAAATCAATATTAGGGATTGGGAGTCATCCAAGGACATATATATTTTAATTGTGGGAATATCTTTGGTGGCGGTGTAGACAAGTTATGATAAGAAAAGACTAAATGAGATGATTTTGGGGGCATGAGTTGGAACTTCCCTAGAGGAAACATTGACAAGGTATTGGAAGAAGATGTTAAATGAGAGTGATTATTGTAGAATAAGTGTGAACAACCCTAGAGATGGTGAATACATGGTGTTGGAAGAAGAATAAAAATGAGATGATGATGAAGGAATAGATGAGAAAATCCCTAGAGGCTCAATTAGAGTATGTTATAGTTTGGTAGATATGGTGTCCATTATAGGTTCGTGGAGGGAATGGGTATTGTGTGTAAAACTACAAGGTATTAGAGCATCCATGATTAGACCCATGACTATAAGATGAATAGGAATCAACTCTGGTGTAACTGAATATCCATAAATTTTGTTTCAAAATGTAAATGAACATAAAATTATATGTAATATAGAAGAAAATTATTAAAATTATTATACTCAAGGAATAATATAAGGATTCATTCACTCTTGCATCTATAGATGAACATCAAATAATAACTTCCTTCATTATTCTGTGGCATTTTTCATTATATTCATAAGAATAAAATTTACATTTTTTATAAGTAGATTCTAAAAATCATGTAGAAAAACTAAACTGTAATAATTAAAAAAAATTCATAACATAATTTTTCTAACTAAAAAATTAATCAATGATATACATATCTAAAAATATATTAAAATAGGTTTTCAAAATTGAAATAACTCTTAAAAAATGAAATAAATACAATCAATACTAAAAAACATATTATTTCTATATGGAAGTATATTAAAGTAATTATAGTAATACCATCATGAGAAACTCATGTTAATGTAATCTAAATGAATTTGATAATATAAAGCCATATATATATTACCTCAAATACTTCAGGGTCAACATAAACTCTCACAATGGTAAAATTTGTTTAATAAATTGAAATATTTACTTCAAATCCCATGGTGTATAAATGTTTTAAATTTCATACCTAACTTCATGGAAAATATGAATTGGGATTACATCACTAATGACATAATAATTAGTTCTCAGCTGACATTTCACATATAACAGTTGGTTTTTCATTGATTCTGAACCATATGGTTCACCAGATGCCATAATTAAACTCCCATCAATAACATTGAATCCACAATCATCATTGAATGTACCATCTCACATTAGTGAATCAAACCATTTTCATTTCAGCATAGTGACTCTATGCTGAGATTAGAAATCTAATAACATTATTTTATGAACATGTACATAATAAGACACTTTTTCAAATTAGGGATGACTATTTGATACACTAGAATAACATTCCATTGTATAATTTATCATTATTACATCTTATTGATTATTCATTTACACCAATTGATCGGTTGTAACAGAAAAAGTACCCATTCATTATTAATTATTTTCATTCAAGAACCAATTAATTGTGAAAAAAAATGTTTTCTAAATATTGATAAATAATGTCAACTAGTAAACTTAATACCAAAAATATTTTTTAATATTAAAATTATATGAATATATATATTTTATGTTAATTAACATACTTGGCATACCATTTATTTTAACCAAGTAGTAAATTCATGGTTATGCAAAGCCATTCTCCTTCTTAATGAAATATATCGATGAAACCTCCATAAAAAATTTTATGTTCACAAAATTAAATTATAAAAATAATTTAATATAAATGATAAATTATAGTGTATGAAAAAATAATAATAATAAAATTAAATACATGATATAATCATCGATCAATCTATGGTTAAATAAGAATATATGATGAGCTATATCCTCCACTTCATGGTTCAATTTAGCAAATGTATATGTCATGTGAATTCCTCAAATTTTGGGAAGAGATGATAATAGGGGATTAATTTCCATATATTTACCATCTTGTTTTCTCGTTTCAGGGCAATTTATTGTTCTGAAAACACAAAAACATATTAAAATAATTCCATACATTATTGATCCATATAAAATCTCAAAAATGGATCCTTAATGATGATTCTAGTTTTGGAGATAATATTTCACTATAATCATGTTTAGATAAATATTATAGAACAATGATAAAGAAAATGGTACCAAAATAAGTCTGTTAATTGGAATATGAACTATTAAAAGAATCATGTGGGTTAAAAATGAAGGAGGAATTTTTTTTCCATTTAAACCAGATTTATGGATCATATTTATTATTTTTTATCAAGAATGACGTGGATATCATTTTATTAGAATGTTTTTAATTAAATGGAACAAAGGAATCATGTTTAATCATACATTATTTAATAAAAAATGTCATATTACTATTAGAATCAATTAATGAGGAAGGATGTGATAATCACGAGTTTTTAGGATTTTTTTATCAAATCCATTTTCTTGACTTGTTTAGCCTTATTTCAGGAATTGCCATCAGGAATCATGATATTGTCAAAAAATTTCATAAATCTATCTTACTATAATGGATTTATAACATTTGAATCATGAGGAATATCTCATTTATTTTCACATATGTAAACATGATGTAGTTCTCATAGAATACCCCAATCATATAAGTCTTTAAGTGATTAAAGTCATCGTTTTCCTTCTCAATGATATTTTTAACAATTAAATGAAAAATTTCTCAAATATGTTTCTCCTTGTTCAATATGTATATACAGCGAAATAAAATCCTACTAATCCAATATTGGAACAAGAAAATATACTTCTCACTTTCCAATTATATACGTATTTAGTGTAAAAATTATACCTATTTTTATATTTCATCTAAAGTTTCCCTATTGAAAATCTGAAATAATTAAATTCATTAAGCACATTGGTACCTCACATACATTCAGCTTGTTGTTCATTGTCAAAGGTAATATCTATACTGTAGGGATTCTTCTTGGTTTGATGATCCATCCAAAATAATCATCAATTCCACGTGAACTAATAGTATGATAATATTTAACACCTCTCAATCATTTATTCATCATAAACACAAGAAATGATATTTTCCCCTTTTTTCTCTAACCCAAATTCATTTCATAATATTGTTAATCATTTATAGTCCATATAATGGAATCACCCATTAGTAATATATTATTGGAAGATACATACAATGAGAACACACCCTTATCCCAAAAATGCTTCAACTCTATTAATAATGGTTTTAAGTAGACCATTATGTCATTTATAGAATCATAAGGTCCAATTTTATGTATACTCAATAATTTGAAAGGTTTTTCATACACATCTATGGTGAAATATTTTAAATGTGAATAAAAACATTCCATGTACTATGAGTAGAACTAATTTTACAAAACTTATTTAAACTATCATAGGAAAAACTCAACCATACATTACACACCTCCGATGATTAATAAGGATAGTGTGCCACAAATGGAAACTCTTTTATTCCGTCAAAAAGAATAACCAACTCATAATTAAATTTAATATTCCTAGGATCATACCATGAAATATTTAATGTGATTTTTATAGATATGAATTTATTTTGAAGCATTATAATAAATTGAATGTACCACATGACTTTTCATAGCCTATGAGATAATATACCTTATACATTTATCTTCCATCGATGGGTTCTAAATTATTTATAATCATTATGCTACACTATTTCTTCCCAAAATAAACTAAAATATTTTGGATAAGAATGAATTTTAGAGTTAAAAATCCAACTCCTTAATAAACATCCCTGACTTCAAATGATATAAGTGAATATCTACCCCATCAAGAAGCCAGTTCATTGAATGGCAAGATTATATTCAATAGAAATATTATAAATTCCATATATTATTTTTTCATTATAATACCGCATTTGAAATTCCAATTTGGTCATTTTAGTTCATTAAAGATATTCAAATATTTTGGCGTCATCTATTAAAATTTTCACAATCTCAGTATCATCATCTTCATACATTTCATCATGTTTTTTATATAATTTAATTATTTCACTATAATATAATATCACTCATGACTTTGAAAAAAATGGAGAACAATCAAATATAAAAATCTGCATAACACGCAATTATTTTCATTAATTATAAACATAATATTGCCTTTGTCTCTCCATATTGATACTAAACATAATATATTTTTTGAAATATAAAATTAATTAAATGGTATTGAATTTATTCACAGCTTAATCATGGTCTTCTTATATAATTACTTGAAGGAAAATGAATAAAAACTCCCTCTTACACATTTTGTATTGAAAAATATAAAAAATTCAATTTTTTTTTAAACTCTGTGAAAATTTTATTGTTTTAATACATCCAAAATCTATCCATTCTATTTGAGGTAAAAAAATATTTGGTATAAAAACAATTTAATTGATAATGAATAATTAATTATAACCAATGTTAATATGAATTTCATCAAATCATACTATAAGATGACATAATATTGACCAAAAAAATAACAAATGGAATAATTGGTCAAAAAATAACGAACCGAGGTTGGTATCATTAATATTTAATAATTTACTATCATAGTGGAAAATTTTAATAACATTGAGATATGGAAAAATGATACATTTGGTTTTAACTATGAAGAGTAAATAAAAAATTTAAAAATAAAGGTAAAAATCAATGTTTCGTGAAAAAGATATTGAAACATTCCAAATGGTCACAATAATTAAAATAGGACATAATATTGTGTAGAGATTGAAATTAGGTTAAATATATCAAAATTATAAATATAAAAAATCTGGGATTCCTTAAAATGCCAAAAAATATATACTAATTAAATATCATGATCTATAATATAGTAATGAATTATTATTTTCAATGTAATTGTGTTTATGTCACCCACATCCTTGTTACAAATCATTTACTCTCTCTCTAACATAAATGCCCATTTTTAATTGTAATATACTTCCATTTATTATTGAAAATGATAATGAAAAATCATTTTAAATTTAGATCCATTAATTCTTATTGAATATATTGAAAGTAATATTATTCTAATTGTATTATAAAATACTATCATAGTAATAACACAATGTCCAGGTAATGAAAAATAATTTAGATAGGGAATGAAGAGAATTGAACTAGAAAAATTACATGAATGAAATTGAAATCCACAAACACAATAGTATAATCTATAGTTAATCTTTTTCTAGATAGAAATTAAAACTAAAAAATCATGATATATATTTTAGGGTGAGGGAAAAAATTAAATAAATCATTTAAAATCAATTATTGTTAAAAATAGGGCTGATTTAATGTATTTGAGAATAATTAAAATATCATTAAATTATTTTATACTAAATTTCAAATGAAAATATGAACAAATAATAAATCAAATAAAAAATTTATCAAAACACATAGTGCTCATTCATCCCTGATTTATTTTTTTAAGTATCAATTTCATTCTCATTATTGTGTTCAATTATTATATTTACAACAATAATACTCAATTTCGTTAGACAGAGATAATCCCAATAATAAATTTTTTTAATCTCATACGGATGTCCAAATTAATTCCGTTTTTAATTAATAATAAACTCAATGATAATTATTTTAACATGCCTCTTATATTTTATATTTGAACATTGATATTCGGGACTATAGATATGAAATTCTTATAATAAATTCACTAAGAATGTGTTTTTTGTTCATATTCACTGGAGCATCATGTCATTATCATAAACCATGGAATGACCTGAAAATTTTCGTCCTTACTTTATGACATATCTATATCCTTTTGGTCATAGAGTATAAAAAATATTATATGAAATATTATATTTGAACAATGGACACTTATGAGGTTTTTGTTGAATCTCAAAGAGAAATAATGACATAACAACTTCCAACCAGTCTCCCAAAAAAATAAAATAGCACAATAATCCCACCAATACATAGACAAAAACATACAATATCATTACATGGAGAAGCTCTAAAATTGTCATCTATATTGGTATAAAAATTCGAGAATACAATAAATTTCATTAGACCAAAATTAACATCAGACTACATCAAGACAAACATAAAAGAGTGGCAACAGTTTACTTCGTGGAATAAAGCAAGACTCATAATGTCTAAAATTTAAAAACATATTCCCAAAATAACTAATGTTAATGATAACTACGATAAAAAACATTTTCATTGTTTTATCACACGATGAAATAAAAAAAATTACAAAAACTCATAAGAGAATGACGATTCAAAAATCACTGATATGATGTTTAGGTAGGATTTTATAAGAAAATGAATGACATATGAGAAATATTTAGAGGATATGGGTGGTCATCACTGTATCTAGTGGATGCTTGCCTAGGTGTGAGGTAAATTAGAAAAATATATCATGTGTGAATGTGGGGATGTTGGAAGTGGCTCGATATGTGAAAATACTGTACCAATAGTTTTTTTAAACCATATTTATGGAAATACTATACCAACCATTTCAAAAAAACATTGGAATGTATGTATCAATACCAATTGTTTTAATGTACCATTTGTATATCTTGGATCCAAGAACACTATACACAAGATTTATATCCCCGCATTATAGTAATTAAATGTGTGCCTCATGTTTGTGTTGCTTCATATGAACTCTAACATCATATATAATAAATTTAAATTTAATATTCATATATATTTAAACCAAAATAATAACAATAATGTCAATTATGTTAGACTTATATCATAAAAAACACATTAATTTATATTGTTTCATTAAAATCACTATTTCTAGATGTTAACTATTTAATATTTATATATTTTTGGGGTCAAATGTTATGGTCACTGAAAAATGATCATGGTTTCAACATATTAAGAATGTTAATCATATCATAATTATATTATTTAATAATTTAATATAGTTTTATTCAAATTGATAAAATTGGGGATGAAAAATTAAATACATCTATTTATAGAGATGGTGGTATATATGTATATAGAGGTGATGTCTTTAAATTTTTGATTGATTTAATTAAAGAATATTATGTAAAAAATAACAATGATCAATGCATTATATTATAATATATATATATATATATCACTCTGTGTGTGTGTGTGTATGTGTGTGTGTGTATGTATATATATAAATATATATTAAATCCATCATAACAACAATTTATAAATGATGACGATGGATGATTTACCATTTCTAGACATACGCATGATAAATTACCTCATTTCTCATTTGTTAGATAAGTAGTGGGAAATGGTTGTGACATAATGATAACAACATAATTTAATATTTATTGTGGATTAATATTATGTTTTTATTTACAATTAATGGTTTATAGGATCTGGGAAATTATATAAAATTGATTGATCATGGATATGAACTATACATATTCATTAACTCCTAGTTTACCCCTTCAAACCTATTTTAACCTTAACCATGCTAATAAAATTATTATTTTTACTATTAAATATGAACTAAAATTAAGTGGAACTTATTAAATTATAATAATAATTATGATTTCAAATATATATTTTTCTCGACATTCAATTGAAATAATTTTTGAAATTTAGTTTTAGGTTAAAATGAAGGACAACATAAACCATTTTTGGGATAAATGAATTGAAGCAATAAAATTATTTCACATTAATTTAATTCATTGTAAAAACCATCAAATGAATGTAAAAATATTTTAACTAATAAAAAATATATACATTTAAGTATAATAATTTTTTAATATATAATAATATAATTTATTATGTTATGATCACATTGCGAGGAAAATTAATTTTTTGAGAAATTTTTTTTCATGACAAAAATTTATTTATACAAAATTAATGTGAAAACATTATTCCAAAATAAATAATTTAAAAAAATTAATATTAAAGTAGTGATATGCAAAATTAATGGAACATTAAAATATAATTTTACTTTTATATTACATTATATAAAAAATATATATTATATTAATTGATTAAAAACAATATCTCAATTTATCGATATCAATAATTAAATGAGTTATATGTAATAGTAATTGAAAATTAAAAAATATATATATCCAAATTTATAAAATAAAATTATTGACTATAATTTATTTTTTTCACACCAATAATAACTAATTTAAATTTTCTATATCAATAATTAATGATTTCAAATAAAAAAACACTATCTCAACCTATGTCACAATTTAAGGGTAATATAACCCTCAATATTATGTTTTCTTAAAATATATCTTTACCCATGAATCAATTTTCCAGGTCATTTCTACTATTCATCATATTATTCAAACCCCATAAAGAAAGACTACAATATAAAAATCCTTAAATGTTTTAATATTATTATAAGAAAAATATCATTTATAAAACACATTTAGAGAATAATATTAGAATAAAAATAAATAAACACCTCAATCATTCAACTTATTCTATTTTCTTTTCGAAGGTCCATTCATTGACTTGGAGGAAGCCCATGGATTATAAGAATTACTTGGATAATGACCTAGTTACATTGATATAAGACACTAAACCATAAATGTATACTTTTAAAGTATTTTATTCCACTCCACCGAATACTTCATTTCTATTGGGTATTTAGTTTTTGTATTCCCTTATCTTCTTACAAAAAACATGTTCCCATTACTTTAATATGTTTCCAATGTTTTATCTATGCACATTATTTCCATGTAAAAAACTAAATCATCAATTGTATATGATCTTGATAAAAATAAATTTTTCCTAGAGTTATTTCCTTTAAAAAAAATACCTTATATTATTTTGTCTAACCACATTATAAAATAAGTGGTGAGCAATAATCAAAATATTTTCCATTAATTCATTGATTTCATGTTGTATTTTTGAAATAAAAGTATTTTTTTATCTTACAAATGTAGTATTAATATGATTCCACATGTTTCCATCCATTAGCTGAAACAAAAAAGCATAATGTTGGGAAAATATTATGAGTGTTGAGGCAAATAATCATGGAAAACATAAATACAATTCCTAAATCATTATTCCTATTTTTAGTTAATTACATATTATTTTTTTACTAGTCCATCCAGGACCATATTCTATTTAAATTATATATAATGGGATATAATGTAATTGTAAATTAAATAATTCATATCCTTGAAGAGTCTATATCCATTGGTGTAATATTAGGACCACTCATTGTGCTCCAGTGATGATCAATTTAACACCCAATCATTCACATCTATTGTTTTTACCATACGTTAATATATGCCACAATACTATCCATATGCGAGTATCTATACGGGTGTATCTAATATGAAATCTCATCTCAATTAATGACTAAAATATATTTTTACTTCTAATAATTAAGCTTATACTTTGGGTTCTCAATAAGTTCTTTTCATCATTGTTTCAAAAAATAACTAAACCTTTATCTAATAGAAACTATAGTGAACAAAACATTAAATATATAAATATATATATCACACAATTTTAGTTGAATATTCATTATACATCATTATGAAACATGCAATAACCATAATGTCTAAGTGGATTTTGAAATATTGATATATAAATCACTTGTATATAAAATATCAATATCATCTCCCACTAGGTTCCTTACATCTAGAACCCTCCTAAGGATTTATATACATAAAACCATTCTTAATTTACTAAGGAAAAGAATATATAATAATTTGTGAACTAATTATCCCAATAAGGGTTAAAATTTTAAATATAAATAAAGGGTCATATATAATTATATCATGAGAATAATTTTAAGAAAAAATGCACATAAAATTGACATTTATACCCAATAATTATTAGATCAAATTAATTATTCATTTCATAATCCTTGGTAGACCATAAAATATGAATCATAAAGCAATCAATTATCATTTTCTATTAGATCATGACATATACACAATATGATATAATATTGATGTGGGAAAAAGTGTGGCATAATCATAATAATTGATATAACATATCAAGGGAACCCACGAAGATAGTTATCACATCACAAGTTAGGGATAACCACTCATGTAGCAAATTTGGGATTTTGATAACCTCTTGTATACTCTCTTCTTGAACTGTGAAAGCCTCTTGCATACTAATTAACCATGAAAAATATATTTTTTTCTAAAATACATTGAGTAATCGATTAGACCAACACATAATATTATCATAAACCATTAATAATTATTCCATAATATCATGAAATCAATTATCTTTTCATCATATCATATCACATAGAAATATAAATGGTTTTCAACGTGATTTGATCATAATTAATAACCATATAGTAAAAAATTAAATATTTTTGAATTTCATTATATCCTAAAAAAATAATAAGAAACATCAATGAATATTTATATATAAAAAATTATTTAATTGATCAATAGAAAATCACTTATTGAAAATAAACATTTCATTGTGATATCATATTTTTAATATAATTAATTTCCCAAAAAAATAAGGTAAAATTTTATATTTGATGAGTCATAGAAAATTATAAATGAAACAATAATAAATAAATTAGTAATTAAGGAATGAAAATCTATTCATGTGGTGAATATTGATAAACACCCTTTAACGTTTTTAAAAAAAGTCAAAAGTACCCCATTTGGGAAATTACAAGACGATTAATGTTACATTATATATAAGAAGTACATCATGGTTAGGAATGAAATTGTAAAATTCCATTGGAATTATAAATTTTTTATTGGAAATATTATATATATAATATATAGTTGGTTGAAAAAGATTCCCGACTGAAGATATAAATAATTTGGATTTTCCAAAAAAAACACTTCTATATATATCTTGAGTACAAATATAGTGGAAAATGAAGGTTATAAATTTATCCTATAGAAATTACTAGAGTATTATAAAATACATAATAATTGGGATATATAGTTCATATAATTTCATTAAAAACAATTTAAACATAAATAATCCCTAACAAATGTGAGATGGTAATATAAATAACAATCAAGTTGTACATCTATTTCATAAGATCTATACCACCAAAATAATAAATTTAAATTTTTTATTTTTCTTCACAAGAACAATATTCCTAATTACAATCCCATCAATTGTCTATTTATATCATTTTAATATCATTTAAAAATAACAATCTGAATCATGTATCAATAATTTCATTTTTTATTTATGTGTTGGTTCTATAGTTATATTCAATGCACATTGATTGTGGATAAATCATCTACCAATTCATAATTACGTCATAATTACTATATTTAATTATTATATATACTTTAAATATCATTCATATAAATTTGTGATGAAAAACTAATAATATCACTTCATGAAGATAACATTCCAAATGTACGCATGAGTAATGTTTTAAAATTAATAGTTGTGGGGAAAAACTATTTATACCACTCACAATGATAAATTTTTTTTCCTTATCATAATTTTTTTAATAATGGTAATAATATTAATTTATTCTATTTTACCAATTTAAATTTATATATTTTAATAATCCCCATTTTACATAAGTTTTCAATATGTAGTGAGGCTCCTTTTTTAATAATAATTAATTTTAATCATAAAAATAAATTTTCATCTACTCTATGCCTTACAAAATTATCAGATGAATATTAAGATATTTTATTTTACATATAATTTATAAACATAATTTAATATATTGATCAATCGATTTTTTTTAGATTTTTAGGATAAATATACAATTTTAGTATATAGATAGGTTTTATAGAAATGTTTTTTTATGACATAAATTCAAAATTTAACAAAGTAATTCCTAACATTATTAGTTATATAGATAATTCTATTATTTCTAATTAATGGGGGATTATGTTACATTAATATCATATTATAATAAAATGGAAGATTTTAAATAATATATCTAATAAAAATATATTTATGTTACACATGTTAATTATAATTATTAAAAAATAAATATCTGAATAAAAAATCTAAAATTCAAAATTTTAATTTATTAAAATTATTATTTAAAAATTCATATTAATTTCATTAAATAAATTTTATAAAAAAATCTATATATTTTTAATAATGATTCCATACAAAATGTAATTACATAATTTTTTAACAAAACATATTTGAAGCATTAAATTATATTACTCAAATATGATTACTTATTGTTTATGTGATGATAAATGTATTTAAAATTTACATGAACATTAAAAATATTTTTGATATCATTGCTCTTTGTAATCATAATACCATTATAATGTCATGGTTTTCCTGACAACATTTAAATAATATTCATAATTTATATAATATTTTTCTAAAAACAGTTTTTCAACTTTATGTTTATGATCCCAGTTTTTATAATGAGTTATGAACTATTTAAACATACATATAATGTTTTTAAATTGATTTTATCATAGGTTCATAGATTGTATTTGGAGTGTTCATTGCTCAATTGGGGCCTAGTGTTCTAGTTTTTTGAGGAGTAGGCAGAGCCACAAAATTAGTAGTTAGCAGGAAACTAAACAATAGAACCCTATAAGAGGTGGGTCATATTTTAAAAACAATGTAGGGTTGGCCATAAATCCATGCATTGAGAAGTAATAAAATTAGATAGGGCATCCTCATGGGTTGCACATGAATTTTCCCACCATGCCTATAGTGTTCAGGGGCATATCCACTTCGCTATTTGTCCCAAATGGGTGGTTGATATTAGTCCAGACCTTGCACCCCATTTCTATAACTTTGAATTATCACTTTCCAGTCCATCTATTAAACATACATCTTCGTCTTCTCTTCTAATTTCACCTATAGCACCATCCATGTCTATTGAGATCTCTGTATTACCTCCAACCAAGGATTTTAGATATGATCTCCATCTACATTCAAATTAATTTTTTTTTCATTTTGGATCTGTATTAGAAATATCATCAATCCACTTGATTCCATTCACAATTTTTGTATTTATATTTAATATTAAATAGATGTGAAATAATATTCCAACCATATAGGTAATTCATCTAGTTAACAGATTTCTATTATTATATCCTGAATGAAAAGTTGAAAATATGTGCATTGAACAACCTATCTATTTTAGGTGGTATATACCATTCCCCTTATATCTCATGGTATTATAGCTTTCATTATAGTTATTCATTCAATAAATTCCATGTTATTCTCGTTAAATATGTAAAGAATTAAATTTTATTTTTAAACCATGATATATTTATGTTATTACATCAATATATAATGATGTAGGGTTTAAAAATTAACCTGAACCACCATTGACGAGAGTTATTATTGTAAATCATGTTTACACAACCCATGGGGAGATCACATAACCATATTCATTGATCGGGAAGTTATAAATTAAATTTATTTCCAAATCTATAGTGTCTTACTAGAACCATTCCATTTAATAATAAATGAAGCAATGAACTAAAATAAATGGTATTTACGAAATGAAATGAAAATCCAATGGACTATGCATAATTATATAATTGATTAATATTGTCACATTGTAACTAACATTACCATTGTTATCACAAATATAATACTTTATTAATTAATTGAATATTATTAATAAAATTAATTAAAGGGAAGAGACACGAATATGTCCCCTTAAATCATAATATATATTACATTTTTATTTAATTGTAGTGTATAGATCTTGATACCCAATATCAAATTCTACATTTGATTCCATGGACTATTATATTGGATTCAACATTCATATAATTACTTAAACCAAATAAATATTCTCTAAATAAGGCATTACTGGGGTTTTGATTTATGGGATATTGGAATCGAAGAGGATGTCTTAGACCTCGGACAAGGATCCTAGAACATGCATGAATACATTACAAAATTTTTTAATGCTCCTTATGCACCTAAAAAACATGATCATCATTAGCCCAAATTTTTATCCCTTATTGGTCTACTATATGATTCTTTTGTGTATCAAATAAATTTTTGATTCCTAAAATGATTTCCATGTATGAAAATAATTAATTTATCTATTATATAGTTATTGGTGATTTATATACATCATATTATATCTTGTGTATTTGGACTGCATTGTAAAAACTCATTTAAAACATTATTCCTCATATATCTAATCACTTTTATACCATATATACAAAGAATAAAGTAGTTATAAAAAATGTTAAATGTGTCCAATAAGTTCATCTCACACCCTAGTTTGGAATGCTGATTCATGACTGTAATGACATCAAGATTTTATGTAGGTAAAATGGACGGTTCCAATTCAAGGATCCTGATTTATAATGTTTGGTTATAGAACAAGATTATAGGACCCACAATATCAATGTGATGATAGTGGGTATTGATTTTGGGTCTTCTCAAAAAAAATTAGCATGCTGAATCTGGATGTTCTCTTTTTCCAATTTACCATCCCTTTTTTATATCACCATGACATCAGAATCTTTTTTATATGAAAATAGATGTTGATTTTGTTGCTTTATTTATCATAGTTCGATTATTTAACAATACCATTGATGTTTATTTATTCGACATGCATATTTTATAAACCATTTATAGTTAACTTATTAAAACCTATAATGATGTTATATTCTTTACATAATATAATAATTGACCCTCTATTCTAGTCGAAATCCATTAGTATATGAGGAGCTGACTGTATGTCCATGTGGAAGACTTGTTTTGGATACATATAAATAATCGTATTTGATGATGTCAAAGAGTAGTAGTAATGCATTAATTTCTATTGTGTTTTTCATTTGATTATTAGATACGATACTAGGGATGTGTCATAATTTGATAATGAGAATGTTCTTGGGAGTTCATAAACTATGTATAATGAAAAGGAAAATTGACTAGAATGGGACACAATTTTCTATATTTTTTCAATTATAGTACCATTGATTTCACCATCGCATGACACCAGTATGTTTTGATGTTTATTATCATTATGAGGATTATAGTACCATGGTTGATTAGGATAGATGTTATCATATAATTCATCATTATAATTACTGGATGAATTACAAATCATGTATCTTTCATTCAATATCTATTATTCTATTGAAATTTAATGCATGTAGATGTAGTTATTCAAATACTATATATGTTATCATATTTTTTATGGACGAATGAAATTTATTAATTTATTAATTATAATTTTTATAAATTACTAAATGGATTTTCCCATATATTATAGTGTTTGAACCTTTATTATCTAATTATTCTAGTTTTGGTCCATGAACCATTGGTTTCATCGGATGAAATATTCAGGGTTATAATTAAATGGGTGTAAATGTAGTATTTTAAAGTGTATTGGACTTTATATTTCATTATTGGTAACTAATATAATGAATACACTATAAATAAACATTATATATTATGAAACCATGTTTCAGCAACATTACCTTCCAATTTTAAGTTACAAACCATTTTACATTATATCACGTGAATTGTGACTCATCTATCTAGAGGATTATATACATAAATGGGTATGGGATTTAAATTCTAAATAAATTAACCGAACTGGTTATTATTAAGTGGTGTCGAAATTGAATCATAAAATGTGTTTTCCTCAATAATGAGAAATTAACGAACTAAATACTATAACACCATATATAAAAATAATAACATGCTCCTATCCCATCCTCTGTATTGTGAAGTAGGTGGAATACAATGTGATTTATCTTAGTACTATACACTACCCAAACCGATATTTATGATAAATAAGCGGGCTGAGTCAATTTTATATTAAGGTATTCACATGTTCAATTTTTTATTATAATATATACTGTTATCAAAACATTATATGAGACATATTATTTTAGTTTTTAATAAAATTATACGATGATTTCCACAATTCATGCACTATGAGGTTGGTGACGACCATGATCTGGAGGTTATGATCCTGAAGTAAGTTGTAGTGCCCATAGCGATTCAACTTGTGAAACCTCCTACTAGTCCAAATCTGGTCAATGAATCCATTTTTCAAAATGGAATCTTCTAGCTTGTGAGATCCTGGGAGTAGGCCTCAAGTCCTACACCTAATAAAACAATGTTGACATAAGAATTTCATAAACCACATCATCCTATATTTGGGGGAATATGTTATATTACCTGTGGATTCCTTGATCATTTCCATCTTTTAAATTTTAATAAATCATTATATTCATCGAGGAGGATCAAAATATTATTTTATAGGATATGTGATTAAACTAAGAGATTGTGGGATGTGTTTAACTATGTTTATCAGTTTTGTTATATCAACTAATTGGTTTTCTAGATATCCTCCTACATTATTTTCATTCCCAAGATTCCAAGGGAGGAATGATCCTGGAGTTTTTCCCCATGAGAAGGGTGATTTTCAAGTAATGGACTAAACCACTCATTTATTTGAGATCCATAATTTATAATAGATAATTTTATTAGTTATGTAATTTATCTCTATGTGATTCAATTATGGTATTAGGTATTAAATATGATAATAGGAAAACATGTCTTGTCTTTCCATCTACATATATATAATAAACTACACCCTAATTACAAAGTGTTACTATTGAAATATTGTGAGTATGATCCAATGATTTTATTCTCCTATTAATAAATATACATCACCCGATTTTAGGAATCATCAGTTTTGTTTTTCATCTTTATGGTTATATTGTTAGGTATTGTTCTCAGGTAGCCACATTATCTTTCTTTAATCTGGTAATAATGTTCAAATGATGCTCCAATTCAATATATTTTTATTTGTTTCATGAGATTGTGGTAGTATTGGCTCTATGGAGAGATTTTTTTCATACCATTCAAAACATTTATATTGTGGGAGGATTCAAGCCATATCTACCATTATGAGTACGGAATGAATCTCTACATCAGCCAGCAAGCTGGAGCACTACTGGTTGAGCATGCCAAAAAAGTGTTTATGGCTGAGGGACCTATATAGCTTATAATCATTGTCAGAAGAGTGATCCTACCCTGGTCAACAAATCAATATTTTAGGGCCATATTTCATGCTATAAACATATAGTACTTATGATCCCTATGGATTATAGTAATGATTCATCTATATTTATAGGTAATATCATTGTAATATATAATATAGTTTCTTCATTCTATGATAATTGTTCTTCCCACAGCTTCATATCTATTCCTATTTTGTATATCCATCATCTTGTGGTTATTTATTGTTTAGAAAAAATAATCCTTGATAGAATATTGGGAATTAGATCAAAAAGTGTGTCCGAGTTCATGATGTTCCCCTTCAGATTAGAAGATTTCATTTCATATGAGACTATTATGCTCTCAAGATGATAGATTTTGACATTATTCATGGTATTGTTTTGTTGGCTACAAATCATTATTATGTAAAGTTATATCTTGGAAGAGTATCCTTATCATCACTAGAGGAATATAGTAATTTTTACAAGCATGAATGGTATTTCCATGGATTTTGGTACGGGAAAAGTATTATGGACTGGGCATATTGACAAAATAAACATCTAGTATTTATATAGATGATTAATGATCATGTAGGTCTTTTTTTCATCATATATAATATCATTTTAATGACATATTACCTAAATAAATTTCTCAACTAACTCTTGGATTATATTTATACATAACTGTTATGATTTCTCCCCTAGAAGAACTGGTATCCATATATCTTTACTGGATTACTACTGCTATGTTGCAGGAGATGAAGAGAATGCGAGCGGGATTAAAAGAAAATGGTTTTATATGTCTGTTTGAAACCCCCTCTGATTCACACGTCCTTTTATTAAAAATTATGATAGTAACTTTAGTATTTTCATGTATTTCCATCAGTTGAACAATATAAATTTACGGACATGTATCCACTTCTATTTTTTGATGTCATATTTTACTAGCATTAAAGAGCATCAGTTATCTAAAAGATCAAATTGAGATTAGACTATAATAAGGTAAATGTTAGACTATAAAAAATATGATGTAAAACATTTTGTATTAGATTTTTTGTGTATAAGTAATTCATCCATTTATTTAATCTTTGGAAAGAACCAATTGTTTTCATGGAATATATGAATAATATTTTCTATCTGAATTTTGATTCATTTGAGGGTTACATAATGGCTTATTTCTTGATTTAAAATAATCTACTTGAATATTCCAAGCATCTTAATATAAAATTTATAATACTGAGAGATAGAAAATCATATGAATGAAAAGCAGACGAAATTTCTCTTTTTGAAAAATAAGGTACACTTCATGGATCACATCACCTTAGAGATAGTAGTGTGAGTTCACCTAAATAATGTTAGTTTCATTTATTCATAGTAATATTCCCTGAAAATATTCATTATATAGATTTTCTGGGGGATTATTGTCTATTACCTGACCATTATAGTGTATTTATCACATCTTACAACATGAATTATAGACAGAATGATGAAATGTGTCATGATTATATGGTATGAAGCATATAAGAAGGCCATTCTTGAGATGAAAAAGATATTGAGTTGAACAGTAATATATATTTTTAATAATCTATCAAAAATAAATACTATTAACTATGATTCATCTATAATTGTATTTGGATCTTCCCAAATATATGGATATCGGGTCATTGAATACGGGACTTAGTAATCGGGGACTCAAGTGTATGATTGACCAATACATTACTGTGATATAATGGCTATGGATATTTCTTTATATTGCTGCAGGTGTTACTTTATTGGAGTGGATTTTGTGGTGTAAAACTACCACAATATCCTCAAGTATAAATTTACACAGTGTCTCTATCATCTCAAGAAATGAATATGGGTTTAATTCCTATATTCTTTTTACAGTTACCTTTCTTATACAAATGGGAATGAAAAATTTTGTTTCTATAGCTAGGAGATGAAAGTCTCATACATTGGTAGTTGAGGAGTCCAATAGTGAGTGGAATTCGATGGTCAAACATTCTATGATCAACATATTGGTTCATGGGTATAATTTGTTGAATATTCCTTCAAATTTAGTTGTGAAACCTCCACATTAAGATAGAGTGAATTTGAGTGATCATTTCTATTTCAAATTCCTTGTCCTATAATATATACTTTTAGTTGATGAACATCTTATTTTAGGGAACATTTATTTATATTAGATATTGCGCATTCATTCCCTCATCAAGGTCCCTGGAATCAAATGAGAGGAGTTGACATAAGAGTCTTGGGAATAATATTAACTTGTATATCATTTCCTTATTAATATGTATTGTAGTTTATTTTACCATTATAAGCAGCCTTCCATTAAATGGGTGATAGGCTACTACATTATATGATATTCCTCTTATTTTATTGTGATGGTGTTACACTAGTGGGGAGAAAAAATTTTAAAATCAGTTACTATTCTTGAGAGGTAATGGGTTGAAGTCCCTATATATTATGTTATTACATTACTTAGGTCACCTCGATGCTTTTTTATGGTATGGTTGATCGTAGACATGAGGAAATATTTTTGTCACGTGATACCTATCAGATATAAATTTTAATTGGATGATCAATGAATTATATATATAATATATTTCAAAGTACTATACAGAGGCCCATATACTATAATATAAGATAGAAATTTTCATCTTATGTAATGGATTGGAAAGGGGATATTCCAGGATATGAGTTAACTTGTACTCTTGAGTACAGTTAATCACCCACAAAATGATGCTCATGCTATATATCACCCATACGATTTTCAAATAAATTGAAATGCATGAAACAATGAGTCTCTAAATAAAGAAATTTTTTAAAGGAGATATTTATAAACTAGATGTTATACATAATATTTTGGCTTCTATAATTTATATTTTAAAAAAAATACATACACGGTTGTGATAATTATGTTATTTATATTCTAATAAGACTAACCTACATTTTATTGAATTGTAAACTTTCCTTATGGATAATAATGTTACCCTTATTAATTGTAATATGACCCTTATGAATAGTAAAATTGCCTAATAAAAATTAACTACCCCAACGAATGTATAATAAAAATGAATCTTATAAGTTGAAATGTTGCCATTATACATGTGTTTGTATTTTTGTAAGTCACAAATTATTAATTACAATTTTAGGAAAAACAGAAATAATTTAAATAAAAATAGAATTTCATATAATGTAATCATAATTTATTATATTATTTACTTATTGTTGAAATATTATTTTATGATACATTGATTACTTTTTGAAGGATTTATAAAACAAGTTATAGTTTTAAAATTGTTATATTTCATCTAATTTATGATTTTATTTAAAAATTAAAATTTTCATTTTTAGAGATTTATTATGATAAAATTGATTTCATATTTGAAATATTCCAATTAAAAAATTAATCGGGATATTTTTTTGGATTTTTATAAAAAATTTGAAATGTTTATAAATAGTGTAATATGGTAATTTACTATATATATACATTATATTTTAAATAACCTATTAACATCATCAATATTATGTAATAACCCTTGGAAAAATTCACATTTTCTCTTTTCTATTTTTCGGTCACAAGAATCTATAATATTTATATTATTTAGCAATAATATTAATTTAACAGTTAAAATAATGGAAAATGCCTCCTCTACTCCACTATAAATACCACCCTCACACCCATCTTCATATCACACCTATAAAGCATTAAAAACTATGTAAATTAGGCCCCTTATTCGTCTCGTGGGTCTTCCCCACTTCCAAGAACTTTTGTCTCAAAAAAGGCCAAAACCAAAGGCCTTATAGATGATCTCAATAGGAAGAGATCAAGAGACAATTCTCATCTTCCATTTTGAATCATTTTCGTTTCAATTAATTTTATTTTTTATAATCAATTCCCTTAAAATTATCCAAGAGTAATGAATGTTAGAAAATATTATATATTAATTATTTTATCATGGTTATGGAACAATTCATCAACATACCATTTCTCCTCTTCCCTCTTATTCAAAAAAACTGAAACACCAAGTGTGATGAGTCGATTAAACAACATCATGCTCTATGTGTTTTCAACTACAATTAATTCTTAAAAAGAAGGTAATGAAATCATTTTAATGCTTTAAGTTTATTTTATATGGTATTATATAATATAAATTCTCTATTGGAGTTAACATAAATACATAATATTATGTTATATAATGAAACTAGTGTGTTATTATCAGACTGAAAATTTACATTTTTTATTAAGAAACACTTTTAAAGAAAAAGTGCGGAACCACTAAAAGTTACACCCAAATATCATCCTCATACAAACCTTTAGAATCATCCTTCTCTCTCTTAGAGTGGATATTTGAATCCCCAGGCATGAGACTAGATTGGAAGTAAAAGGAGCGAGTGTGCATCATGTCTGCCACCTCCTGCTTACCAAAGACCTTTGAGGAAACACCAAGCTTGGACAAATCTCATGATTGTACTCTCATTTTTGGCTTTCAAATCGGCTGATTATCATACCCAAGGGTGTCATGCTGATTATGAGCAACCATAGGTGCATCCAATTCAGCATGAGCCTCCATGTCACTGGTCTAAGTGTAGTCCCTAGTCGAACCGACAACAACAGCGACATTCTCATTGATGGTCGGTTTAGCCACCACACTATGCACAACATTATCATTGCATGGTCCAGAACCCCCAGAAATAATATTGATGCACTTACCTTTACTATCATCACTCGGGACCTTCTGAACAAAGGGGGGAGCAAGAACAACTGGACCTAGTAGACTAGAAGTAAAGGGGGGTTTCCCAGGTCTCGACATGGTTGTATCTTGTTGGACGCCTGAGTGGGAGTAATGAACACCTGAATGTGGAATCATCTTGCCAAGTCCCGACATGGTTTTATCCCATTGGGTGTCTGGTGGGGAGTGATGACCACCTGAATGTGGACTCATCTTGCCACCAGTTTGAGGCGTTCCATCAATAGTTTATAGTGTGTTATTATCGATGAACAACTAAAATATTATAAATTGATATCAATAATGATTTATCTAATAAATATTTCTCATTACAGAAAACAAAAATTATTTTTTCAATAATTCAGTATTTTTTAATCATATTACTACCAATTCATTCCACTTCTATTGTATTTCATTCATTTGAAAAATAAATCCTTAACGAATAGACACTGAAATCCCTAACGAATAGACCATAGAAATCAGGTAATGGAGAAACCAATAATTGGGAAAGAATAAAATATTATAAATTAATCTGTGGAATGATGTTATAAAGTAATAATTTAAGGTTATATAAAAATGAATATTTATATATTAAATATTAATATCACCTTTTAAACAGTAAACATTTGATTTAATCATTTTTTATGTAATATGTAACTGTGGTAAGGGAATTCATAACTCCACATTAATTAATTGGTGTATCCTTATAATTCAATGGTTTTTTCATGCTATGATTATCTGTGAAATTAATATATATCATATTATGTTTTATTATATAGATATACAACATATTTACATATTTAAATAATTTTATTAAGTATATATTCAAGGATTTTCTATATATAAGGGACTCATTTTTATAAACCCTCTTATAATGAATAATTTTTTTCCATATTTCAAAGGAATGATTTTATGAAATTATTCTAGTTTATGATTATGTTATGGTTCATGAGAATTTTTTATATTTAAGTTTAGAAAATAAATATCCCTCCAATCCATTTGGTATTTTTATGCTGGTGGTTGGCAGTATGATAACTCCATGTGTAACTACGATGGTTACAACATAAGGTTGCAATGATAGTAAAATTGTAATGTAGTTGTAAGGGTTATAAATCAAAAGGTATCCATGAGAAATACATTATACAAAACTGATTCCCAAATATTCATTTAATTTTTTAATGTTCCTTAATGTTTTATAGAAATCTCATGTTTCACAAAGTAATTATATATGGGTGATAAGTATGTCATTGTTAAAATGATTACATATGTTTATAAGTATTCATGGAATAATGGTTCTAATCATTATTTGTATATCCCTTAATATTATTTTTATGTTCATCCCATGTTTTTAATTTTTTTTTAAATGTTATAAGGATTTTTAATAGAAAAATTGAAATCAAGTTAAATGTTATTATGTTTTTTTAAAAGAAATCGTGTCATGGTTTGTTGTTAAAAAAATTATTTTTTGGATGAAATTGATACTTTTTAAGGGTACACACATTGTATTCTTGTAGGATTATATATATTAGTTATTTCACAAATTAATAAAACTCTAAAACAAAAATAACACTATGAATGAAAATAATTTAAATCAAGTTGAAATAGAATTTTTCTATAATGTCTATGGTTGGGCCAATATAATTGGTATTAGAGCATGGTTTTGATAAAATTATAGGTTATGATGATCTTAAAAAAATATTGTAATTTATTTTTACCATGTGTTTATGATTTAGTATTTAAATATTACCATTTTTCATTATATATGATTTGTCTATTCAGAATGGTTTTTTTCAAAATAAAAATGGACGATAACATTGGGAGGAACAAAGAGGCTGATATCATTCCGAATCCGAAATAGGGAATTGCAGGTATTACAACAAAGAAAATTGTGACTGTAATGGATCATCTAACATAAGAAATAAATGGTGGTGGAATCTATATATGAAAAAAAAACATATCTACCACAATAGAACATGATGATAGTGGAACATTTTACGAGGAAACATCATCCAAAATTCAGTGGATCTTCTAACATAGTGGCAGATGAGGGATTTATTATAGGCCTTGAAAATAAATTCAATGTAATGGGATGTTCAGATAATAAAAAGGAATGTCTTTACATTTATAATTTTTATGTTTAAGCTCACCAGTAGTGGTAAATGGTCATGATTATTATGGATAATAATGTGATTGTTGTCTTGAAAGGGGATGAATTTCATAATATTTTGTTTGGAAAATATTTTCCTAAGGTTGTTTCACATAGGACTAAAGAGAAATTTATTCAATTGAAAAATAACAAAGATTATATATTGGTTGTGTATGAAAAAAACTTCATCATATAGGTAAGATATGATCCAAATCTAATTTATGATCTGGATTTCAAAAACAAATGTTTTTACTCATGATTGATGCTAATATATTGGTGTGTTATGGCATCCTATGAGTTCAAATATTTGGAGAAACTAAGACGATGTGTTGATAGGGTTGTACTAGAGTTTTATAATGATACATGTAGTTTGAAACCAAACATAAGGTGATGTGAATATATCAAGTTATGGGTAGAAATAAGTCAATAAATTCTAATGGTAATAATAATTGGTTTCTTGTTTGTGAAACGTGTGGTTAAAAGAACACATGGGAATTCCTTATTAAAACTAGGATATGTTTTCAATGTGGTATATTTATATATATGGCTCGAAAATTATAATGAACATGTTCTAAAGATTGATCCTCATAATAAAACTATAAATTGACTTAAATTTTTTGAGATTGGTCATTAATAAAATATCAACCCAAAGAACGATACAAAATATGGGAAGCATCTAGACTATTAACAGAAAGGTGTGGTTTGTTACTTTGTTACTAAATCAGTAGATATTGGCCCATCCATTGAAGTTGTATTATATACTTTTTTTAATCATATTTTTCGAACTCATTGTTTGATACAGGGTCTAAACATTCCATTATTTTTGAGAAATTTTCTAGTAATGTGGAATTATC
This sequence comes from Viscum album, assembly GCA_963277665.1. NCBI lineage: Eukaryota > Viridiplantae > Streptophyta > Magnoliopsida > Santalales > Viscaceae > Viscum > Viscum album. The sequence goes on from OY728120.1 coordinate 1,808,467,565, forward strand.
ACATCAACAAATAAGACCAGAACTTATTATTAAAACAAATGGATAAATGTTATAGAAAAAGGGAACTATAAGAATCATTCATTTTTATATGTGTAAATATATTACATTCTAACCTTCTTGTTTTCCCCTTATTTTAGTTTGATTTCATTATAGTTTACGATTGTAAATATGTTTATCATGCTATAATTGATTGTAGTGATAAAGATGTTTTTTTAGAAATAGTTATAGTTTGTATAAAATAACATTCTAATCCAATTGATAACATTAACGGAAGATGAGAAAATGTTGAAATATGGAAATGAATTTCACCATTCTTATATTTTTGAAAAGGGGGAATTGTTCAAATTAATGATGTTCCAGTGGTAAATGATTATCTGGATATTTTTATCGATGAGTAACTCAAGGTTACAATAGATCGAGATGTTGAATTTACAATTGACATAGATCCTAATGTGAAGCACATATCAAAACCCCATTATCGAATGGAAAAAATTGATCTTATGGATTTAAAAAAACAACTGCAGGAGTTTCATGATAAAGGATTCATTAATCCTAGCACTTCCCCTTGGCAATATCCTTCTTTTTTTGGATAAAACTAATATTGGTTCCACAATACATTAAATTGATTTTAGATCTTTGAATAGCATTAATTTTATAAATAAATATAATTTTTCCTCATATTGATGGCATGCTTGATCATCTTTGGGGAGCTTGGTATTTTTTCATGATTGACATGAGATCTAGATGCCATCAGTTAAAGGAGAAGGATGATTCCATAAAAAAAACATCGTTTTCACTATATATGGGAATTGTGAGAATTCCATTCTTACATTTGCATTGAAAAATTCTCCTTCTATATTAATAGATCATATGAATATAATATTCTGTGAATAATTTTATATAATTGTTATTGTTTTTATTGATGATTTTTTTGGGATTTTCTAAAAATTATGAGGATCATGAAAAAAATTATGTATTTTGTTGGAAAGACTCAATAAAAATAAATTTTATGGAAAATTTAGAATCTATTATTTTTTGTGGAAATGGATTTCATTTCATAGTAATCTTTTATATAACGATGGAATGAAAATTAATCCACGTAAATCTAAAATGGATGATGAATGGCCCAGACCCCATAATGTTGCAGATATTTTTGTTTTCTTGGATTAACATGTTATTTTTGATGGTTTGTTAATATAATTTCATATTTATATATCCTAATAAAAATTTTAACATAAAAAAGGGGATAATTTTTTTAGATAGAATAATGTTATGTTTGTATTCAGAAACTAAAGATGATAATGGAGAATGCTCTTGTTTTGGAACTTCCTTCCCGAAATGGTGATTTTTTCATCTACAATGATGCTTCATTGAGGGTACTAGGTTGTATTTTGAATCATAATGACAACGTAATTGCATATTATTAAATTAAATTGACATATAATGTGTTAAATTATACCACATATGATTCAGTATAAGAAAATGTGGTTTTTGATTTGAAAATTTGGTGGCTTCATATAGACAGATCCAAATGTGAAATATATACTACCCATAAAATTCATATGTATATGTTCACCTTGATGGAATTAAACATTAGGTATAGAAGATGGATGGAATTGATTATGTATTATGTGTGCACGATCAATTACTATCCTAGAAAAGTAAAAATGTGGAACAATTCAAAGGATGAATACATCGTGCATCATTAACCATGTAACCTTTGGAACATGACACCTTGAATAATGATTAGATTAATATTGGATTGGATGTTTTTGGTAATGGAAATTCCCCTATTTTTTTAGGATTCAGGGAAGTAATATTTTTTAAGTGGAATTAATAAAGAACAGAATGTTGATGGGTTGTTATAAAAAATGGTAGATTTGTATACAATTGGTATGTTACTATAATTTATCATTGATGATGATTTTTTATGAGATTTGGAAGAAGTTTTTGTGTTCCATGTGATTCCCATATGAGGAAATAATTGTTGAGTGAAGCTCATAGGTCCCTATTTTTTATTCAATATTGTAATATTTATATTCAAATATACCTTCAAGAATATTAATGGTTGGATTGAATGAAAATAAATACTGTAGTGTTTACCATTAATTGATTTCAATGTTCATTATTCAATGAAAAGAAACAACTACAAAAGGGTTTTCGTAAGCCTTTTTCAGTGCAATAGTCGAAATGGAAAAACATATCCACGAACATCGTGGTGGTATTAATAAATTCTTATGAAGGATACATGGAAATTTGGGTTATTGTAGATATGATGACTAAATCAGAATATTTATTTCATATTCGAGATATTTTTCCGTTCGGTCAGCTTTCTCAACCTTACCTCAATGATATTTTCAGGTTACCTTGTGTCTCTCCTTCAATTATATGTGAACATTATCCTTGGTTATCTAATAAATTCTAGGAAGTATTTTAGATGACATTGGGCACCAAAATAAAATTTCATCAACATTTTTCATCATTAATTCTGATGGACATCCCGAGAGAACAATTTGGAAATTGAAAGATATGCATAGAGATAGTTCAATGGAATACTTGGGAATTAGGTACTGACATATTTCATTTGTATAGTTTATTTTCAATATTAATTTTCATTCTAGTATTTAAATTTCACTATTTGATGTATTATATGGGTAGTACTGTTGAACTTCAGCTTTGCGGGATGATGTGGGGAAAAGGAAGTTTATGGGAATAGAATTTGTAGATGAAGTTGATGAAAAGATGAATAATATCTAGAAACATTTGAGGATAGCTCAGAGTATACATAAAATATTTGTAAATAGAAGGATTTAATACTTTTATTTAGTGGAAGGTGATTATGTTTTTCATAGAATTTCACCATGAAAAAATGGCATGCATTTTGGTATGAATAAAAAGATATGTCCACGGTTCATTGGGCCTTATTAAATCCATGAGAATGTTGACTAGTTTACAAATGAGTATATTTTCCTATGATTTTATCTCACAAACATAATTTTTTTCATTTTTTCATATTGAGAATGTGAGTGCTAGACTATTCTCATGTATTGAGCCTTTAAGAAGTTCAGCTGGAAGAAAAGCATTCTAATGAAGATAAACATGTACAGATTCATGGTCATAGAGAAAAAGAATTTTGGAATAAGGTAATGCTCAATGAAATGTTTTTTTGCTGAAACTACATGGTTAAAGAGGAATCATGGGAATCTGAAAATGCTATGAGTGAATGTTACTCACACATGTTTAATAAGTAAATAAAATAGTGAGCATGCAATTTTCAGAAGGTGGGGAAAATGTATGACCCAATGGATCTAAATAAATATTGAAATCCCTTAAAAACATCATATATTAATAATAGAATTTTTTAAGGAGATAGTTATAAACTAGTTGTAAAACTTGTATTTTTGCATAAATGAGTTAAATTTCAAAAAACAGGCATACACGGTTGTGATCTGCATGTTTTTTGGAGTCTGATAAGACAAAAGTAATTTTTCGTAAATAGTAACCAACACATATGAATATACCTTTTACCCTTATGAATAGTAATATGACCATTATGATTAGTAAAAATACCGAAAGGATATTAACACCAACAAAGAATGTATAATAAAAAGGAATATTTTATGTGATAATTTGAACATTTAATATGTTTTGTTTTTTTTTTGTCAAAAATATTTAATTAAAATTTTGTTAATAGTTAAATAATTATAATATAAATTAATTATAATAAAATCTAATTATAAATATTTAGTTTTCTTTCATATAGTTTTAAGTTATTTTTTTGTGGCAATGATTAATTTTTTAAAGTTTTATAAAATGAGGTATATTTTTAAAAAATTTATTTATTAAAAAATTTATGATTTTAATTTTAAATTTAATTCAATATATACTTAAAAATATTTTTATAAAATAGAGTGATTTTTTAATTATAGATATTTAATAATTATTATGGTTAATTAATGAGAAATTTATGAGAAACATGAATTTTTTATGAATACTGTAACACTGTAATTTACTGTACACATTCATTATATGTTAGATAAAATATTCCTAGATTAATGGATTATTTTATAACCCTTTTTTCATACTCATATTCTCTATTAACAATTTTGGGTCACATTAATCAAGTCATTTCATAGTCTTCATCAAAAATATTAATATAATGATTAAAATAATGGAAATCCCCTCCTCTCCTCTATTATATATACCTCCAGCACACCCAATTACTCTCACACCTATCATACGTTTTGGATTGCCTAAATTCTACCCAATAATCTTTTTAAGGAACTTCCTCACATCTATGACCTGTTGGTCTTACTAAAATATCAAAACCAAATTCCTTAAAATGGATATCAAGGATATGAGATCAAGAGGTAAAAATCCCCTTTCATTTTTTTAAAATTAATATAATATATTCCCCTCACATTATCCAAGATTAATGAAAGATATATAATCATGTATATTCTAGATTTTATCATATTTATTGAAAAATATAGTAACATACATCTTCTCTTACCCCACGATCATTTTTAAAAAACAATGTTTGTATAAAGTTTATTTAACAACATCATGGACAATGTGTTTTCCTCATCCATTATAGAATTAAAATATATAAATAAAACATATTTAATGGCTGAAAAAATTAAAAAGTGTATTATATAACATCTTTTATGTTATGTTGTTAACATATATTTATAATATTATGTTATATAACGAAACTAGTTCTTGATTATCAATGGACAACCAAAATGATATAATCAGATATCATTAATGACTTATCTCATCATTAATCCTTATAATATATAACCAAATTGACTTGTGACCTCATTTAATATTTTGAAAACAAATAAATACCATTTAATTCAACTTTTTCAATTTCTCCTTCCATTCGATAAGGAAATCCCTTATGAACTGACCATGAAAATCAAGTAATAGACGCACCAATGAAATTTTAAAAAATATTATAAATTAATGGGTAGAATGATGTTATACAATTATCATATAATGTTTTATTATAATTAATATGTTTCATTAAAATATTAATGACACTATTTTGACAATTATAGAGTATTTTTAATCACTTTTTATGTAAGAAAAAATCAATGTAAGAGAAATTCGTAACTTGATTTCCTTTCTTTGGGTTATCCATCTACTTCATTGATTTTTTTATGATTTGATTATTTGTGAAATGAATTATTATTATGTCATATTTGGTTATGAGAATTTACAAGTAGAATAAATATTAATATCATTATATTAATTCTTGAATCAATGATATTGTATATTTATTGGAAAATTCTTTATAAACCATTTTGTAAATGTCCATTTTTACCAAAAGAAAAAGGAATGTTTTTAGGAAATTAATCATTTTTTTATGAATAAAATATAGTATTTCAACAATTTCACTAAAAATGTGTAGGAAGTATATCACCCTTTAATTCATTAGTTATGTTTGATTAAGAGGATTGTCGAATGGTTACTCCAAGTGACATTGTGATGGATACACTATAAGGTTTTCATGGGGGTTACATAGAAATGTAGATGTTAGGGTTAGAAATCATAAGTTATCCTAAGGGATTAAAATATAAGTAATTAATGGCCCAATATAAATTTATTTTTTTTATATTTAATATAATGTTTTATGGAAATATCATGTTTCACAAAGTACGTATATATGGGTGAGAATTATGTCTTCATGAAAATTAGTTCATATGTTTATATGTAGTTATGGAATAATTATTTCTTTATCTATTTTTTCATACATTAATTGGATTATTATTCTCCTCCCATATATTTAAATGTTTTTTATAGGTTATAAGGATGTGTTAGATAAAGGAGGAAATCATGTTAAATGTAGTGATTCTTGGTTGAAGAAATAATTATGTTGTTCTCTGTTAAAAAAAATTTCGAATGGAAGAAATTTATATTTTTTAAATATAAAATTTTTATATGCTTATAGGTTGATATTTATGAGTTTTTTCTTATCATTTTAAAAGAATAAAACAATATGTTATTTGGGAATTTAAATTAGGTAAATCTAATAGAAATAGCTAAATAATGTATTGTTTAATACTGGGTATTTATAGGTATATTGATTAATTTAGGTGATAAAAAAATTTCGGTTAAAATAATTCATAGATTTTCAGGGTTCCTAGAGGAAACACCAAGAAATTGATAATTTATCTTATTATAAAAGGTTTTATGTTATTATAAATACAGATCCTTTTTAGGATCGAAATGATATGTTTTTTTTGTTCACCAATTTTATGATTAGAGTTAGGAGAGGAACCACTAATAGAAACTCATATCATTCAAGAGACACGGGAAAAGGTACATTATATCAAGATGTGTATGGAAACCCATCAGCCTAGTAAGAAGACTTTTTATGATCACAATTACTGAAAACTATATTTTATGGATGGGGATTTGGTGTTCGTTCATGTTGGACCTAGACTGAGGTGTTGATGGATCCTTATATTGGGTATTCCTTCACCTAATTATATTTGATCCCTTTTAGGTTTTGGAGTTATTTGGGAATTTTCCTAATAGTTTATAGTCTCATAAGAGTACTCAAAAAACGCATGGAATGTAAAATGTATCGGAATTACATAATTATCACTAAAACCTATCTCATATTTTTTTTATCGATGAGTTTGATATGTATATGGTATCACACTTTGATGGGAATCATATATGTATCATTGATCAATGCATGAACGCTATCCATGGTATTATAGTTCCTATAGTATGAGTTTTATAGATTCATGGTTGTGTACATGGAAAGAGAAAGGAGAGTGAGGATGATGTATATGCATTATGGGTATAATTATTCTCATATGAAGCTTCTCCTCCCAAGGAAGGGAATCTTATGGATGAGTTGTTTTATTGAGTGAATATTGAAATTATCTAACTATTATAATTAAACAATACCCAATTAAATATCAGTATGAATATTTTTTTAATCATATTGATATTATTAAATGAATAAGTAGTGTTTTGGGAGAAAATGAGGCTCTTTTTGAGCACTTGGTTCTATTATTTGGTAGAGGGGACGAAGTCATGATGTTGGTGAACTTTGAGTAGTGACTGGAAAAATAAATTGGGTAGCCCCAGAAGAGGTGGAGTAATGTTTTATAACAGTATAAGGTATGATTCATAGAAATATTGTGATATACCATCAAATTGTATAGGGGGTCTAAATGGGTGAATCCTTGATTCCAAAAATATTCTCCTAGCTCTCATGTGTAGTTACACATAGGTAGACCCCTCGTGGCTGAGATATAGTTTTTCTAAACCATGTGTCAAAAAGTGCATCTTAATAATTAATTATGAATTTATCCTTTTACATTTATTAACCATAAAATTATAAATCATTTTTTCGTTCCATTTATTCTCATCAGTTCCTCATCTGATATTGTTATCTCTGTTTCCTATAAAATTTGGCTTTATGATTTTGTTCATGACCTACTATCTAATTTCATCATCATTTGTCTCATTCGATTTGTACAAATATGATCTTAAATCCTAATTATTATTTAATTAATATATCTCACTATGTAGAATACTAACTCCATTTGAGTTAATAGAACCTATTTTTTTGTTATTCATCTATTTCCTTGATTTATACAATCTTATCAATAATTAATGGTTAATAATATACAAGGAGTGTCCTACTCTTATATGGTAGTCGATATATCCATTTGCTTTTTATGTTTCATTATTTTAAAACATCCAATGACGTTCCCTAAATTAATAGATCCTTAAATTGGTTTATTAAACCCTGGTTTAATAATTTTATAACATCCATATGATGTGATGGAGGCTTTCAACATCAACATGAACCACCCACGAGGCATGATCATTTTCTTGAACAATATTTCTCAACACACCGGGTTATCTGTTCTCTCTATCTATTATTGAAATCTGTATATATATTAAAAAAGATCATAATGTTTATTACCATGTAATCACCGTGCCATTTATAAATAAAAGTAGTAATGAAATGGAATATATTAGTGATATGAAATGAAATGGAAAATCATTTGGGATCTGAATTACTATGTATTTGTCTAAGGAATTGGTATATATACAAACATATAACTCTTTATCACTTTGTGGACTGTTGATAAAAAAATTTGGCATGATAAATTCATTTGATGAAATAAAGTGGAATGTAACATGGACACCTCAATAATTATATATATTACATCGACAAAGGATAGTGTATTATAGAAATTTTGAGCCACATAAATAAGATATATTATTGGACTTGTACTATTACATCCGATTCATCTTTCCAAGACTAACTCTTTCTTGCTCCTTGGAATCATGATATGTCTTTATCATGTTCTATATTGAAGATATAAGATGACTCAAAGAGGATGCCTCACCATTGGCACTACGTTCCAAGACCATGTTGTTCAACATTACATAATTTTCTCAATGGATGAGCTATGTGGTCATAAAGTATATTCCTTGGAAATTATCTTGAGGTCATGGAACCTTATTGGTATGATACATTATTATTTGATGTATTACATTTTTTCATTAAATTTAAAATCTTAAAATAGTTAGTATATGATTTATTTCTCAATTGTAATATTATTAACCAATACTACAATAATTGTAGTATCATGTTCATATGGAGAGGATGATATAACTTATTTTAATACATTATTATAATAGGATACATATAATGTTACAACATATATTTATCAACTATATTGGTTATATACATTACATGTGTTGGCCAACTAATTATATCTCTCACCTAAATCATGATGTTGATTAGTTACCAGACATACTTCATTATGAATGTAGTGTCAAAGGGAATGGTCTAGTTTTATAAGAAATATTTATTATACTAGGATGGATTATAATAGCTGAGTATTGAGACGATGTTCATGAGTCTAGTGGAGGTATCTTTTGTGTTTTTGTAAAAAAATTATAGCCAATTATATATTCTTGTTTTTCAATTTTGCATATACCATCCCTTATTGTATATCATAATGAAATTTGAATATGTGTTTGATCATATTTGGTTACAAATGAGTGAACCTAGTCACAGACATCACATTAAGAATTATTTTGGTACTAATATACGTTTAACATATTTTTAGGGTGTTACGTATATCAATGGTTTTTCGATTTAATAGTTAAGAAGGTGTTTTAACTATGTCATAAATTATATATATTTGTAAAGACCCGCAAATTTCAAGGAAATTTTTTTCTTAATTTTCTTTGGAATTTTACAAGAGCGCAGCTTCAGACGGCACCTGATTCCGAGGCCCGGTGTGCCCGGAATCAATTTCCGAAGTTCGGCTCGGGTACGTTCAGTGAACGGACGAGCGGGTTTTTCTATCTTTTGAACCGGTGCCCGGAATCGAATTCTGAGGGCACCGATGAAATCACAGCGCCGGTATTTGCTTAGAAACGCCTCTTCCGGAGTTGCGTTTGCTCAGACGTGGTTTTTAAATTTTACGGCTTTAAGTCAGAAATAAAATAAAGTTTGTGCGACAACTTTATTTTATTTCACTTAAGCTGCTTGGAAGCCACTTGAAGTCATTTAAAGACGGCTTGAACTGAGTTGAACTGGATAGGATGCTATCCAGAAATATCCTACCCTCTTGGTAGGATATTTGTGAGGCAGGGCCCGCACGAGCCCCGCCGTTTCTTTCGCTAAGTAACGCACCCGCAAAAACCCGTCAAAGTAACTGAAGAGTAAACCGACGCGTTTTCTTTAATTCTTAACAGACCATTTAATTGGGCTGTTTCTTTCGTGAATTAAATGGGCTGTTTTATTCGTTGAATTAATTCAACGAATTAAGTGGGTCGTTACTTACGCGTTTTGCGTTTGTTGGCAAAATAATAAAATAGACGAACTCGTCTATTTTGGAGGATTTCTATTCCTCTGAGCCTCCACCCTCTCCGCGAAGAACGCGAAGAACGCGAAGAACGCGAAGAACGCGAAGAACGCGAAGAACGCGATGAACGCCGGCGACCGGAATTCGACGACGCACACCGAGATCTGCGACGTCGACGAGATCTACCCGCGACATTCTTCGGCGACGCCTCTTCTTCCGCGGCGAACGTGCGATCGACAACAAAGGTGAGAATCAGATCTTTTATTTCTCCCTTTTTAAATTTCAATATCAACGGATTTAAACTAATTAAATCCGTTTGATCTTGATCCGGAGATTGGCGCCGCGACGCCGGATACCGCGACGACGCGACGATCTCCTTCCTCCGCGACGAGCGATTCCGCGACGACCCCTCGTCCGACGACGACGACAAGGTAAGGGTTGATTGGAATACTTTCCTTCCCGTGATTTTTATTCTTTTTAAGTAAAGAAAAAAATCTCCGACAATTTTAATTTAATTAAAATTGTTGTTGATTTTCCCTCCCGGTGACGTTTATGACTAACGCGGAGGGTGCGGGTCTAACAAACAAGACCCGGCAACCCTCAGCCGATCTTCTCTTTTTGTGCGGATTTGGCGGACGACGACGAACCGTGCGACAAGGGAAATTTGATGGTTCCGCAGTGAAGATCGTCCCCCGGGAGGAGCATCGGCGCAGACGGGAAAGAAATCGGGCCACCGGAGCATCTCCGGCGGCCCGCGGAAGGCGGCGGCGGCGCGGGTCGCCGGCGCGGCGGCGCCGGCGACCGGAGGCGGCGGCGCCCGGCGCGCCGCCGTGGAGGAAGCCCGCCGCGGCTGAAGCTGCGGCGGCAACGGCAGCCGGTTCCGCGGCCGCGCGGAACCGGGACGGACGCGGCGGCCCGGCCGCGTCCGCGTGACAAGCGGCCCCCCGCGGGGCCGCGTCTCCTACAAAGCCGCGGGTCAACCCCGCGGCGGCGGCTCTTCGGCCGCCCGGCCGAAGACCGAGCCGGCCGGTCCGGTCGGCCGGGCCGCGCCCAGGCCGGACCGGACCCGGCCGAGCCGGTTCGGGCCGGGTCGAGCCGACCCGGGTCGGGCCGACCCGGTTCGGCCGACCCCGGGGGGGGGGGGGGGGTTCGGGCCGGGTCGCCCCGGGCCCAGTACCCCCGTTTCGGGCCCTCTTCGGTCTTTCGCCCATATCTTGGGCCTGGGACCTCCGATTGACGAACCGTCAGCGGCTACGCGATCCTTGGATCGAGACGGTCGTTTCGGTATATTATACTCAAGGTTTCGGAAGACTTTTGGTTCGGCCGGGTTGGTTCGTACACGAAACCAACCGGGCCCTCGGAGCGGAAACGCTCATAACTTGGGCTACGGACGTCCGAACGACGTACCGTCAGCTGTGGTAGTTTCCTCTAAGTGAGACGGAACTTTTGGAATACTCCGCCCAAGGATCGGATACAGGCGGAGTACGGTCGAGTTGGTTTTGCCCTAAAAACCAACCGGGCCCCTGGGACGAAAATGCCAATAACTCTCAGACCGGGCGTCCGATTGACGCGCCGTCTGTCGCGTTGAGATCCTGTTGTCGATACGGAACTTTTGGATACATCAACTTCGGACTACGTGTCAGTTGATGTATCAGCCTCTCGGCTCGTGGAGCGGACCCTCCTAAACGAGCTCGCTTTGTGCGGGAACCCTAGCGTTGGCTGTGACCTCGACGATAGAGCAGAGATCCTCCGTGGACTGCGACGACGACAGAGCAGAGATCCTCCGTGGACTGCGACGACGGCAGAGCAGAGATCCTCCGTGGACTGCGACGACGGCAGAGCAGAGATCCTTCGTGGACTGCGGCGACGACTGTGCAGAGATCCTCAGTGGACTGCGTCGACTACTGCACTCAGCGATCCTACGCGTATCAGTGCCCGATCCTGTGTGGGTCCTACTACCGGTTCTGTGTGAGCCACTGCCTACCGGTTCTGTGTGAGCCACTGCCTACAGGTTCTGTGTGAGCCCGATCCTGTGTGGGTCTTCTACGGGGGTTAGTACCTATCGATCCTTCGTGGGTCCGACGACTTAGACGGATCAGTGATCGTCTTTGACGTCATCTGAAAAGTATACCTGGTTGAGCTGAATCTTATGTTACTCTCCTTTGTGGATTGTGTTGAACCATCCTATGTGGATTTACTGTTTACTCTCCTTTTGGATTTGAGTCTTGCTTTCCTATGTGGATTGAGTTGTTCTTGAGCTCGTGAGCAGAGCTAGAAGTGGGGACTTAGGTATATGTATGGGCATATGCCTAAGTCAAGTCAGATGTTACTTCGTGATTGCATCTTTCTTTTGTGCTATATCCTTTGTGGATTTCGGGAGACCTTCGGGGGTCTCGGGGTCCTTACTGAGTAGCTTGTACTCACCCCTGCACGGGCTATGCCCGCACCTTGTTGTGTTGGTTGCAGACGACGGACAGCGCTGATCACGGTTGGGGCGTGGAGCAGGACGGTACCTGGAGGTGGACCACTGGGCGGGACGTGCTCGGAGCGGACGTGGGACCCGAGGAGCCTGGAGGCTATCTGTACCCACCCTTCAGGTGGGATTGCCAGTGGACGACACGAGGCCGCCGTCTTTTCTTCAGTTGCTGTACTTTACTTTTCATTTGTACTTTACAGTTGGGCTTGTATTTCCGGCCCCTTTTCTTTTCTGCACTTTACTTTCCGCTTGCTGACTCTGTGTGGTTGTTACTTATAAAGGAAATGCCTTCCCTGTTTACTGGGATTTTACGCCTTGGTGCTAGTCGCCAGCCCCTGGCCTATGGAAGGCGGGCTTGGGGTAGTCACGGCACAGGCCCCGAGGACGGGTCGTGACAAATTGGTATCAGAGCTGGTCGGTTCTACCGCAAACTCTGATCGTCCTTTCTTTCTATGTGAAGCAATAGTGTTTAGTGTATTGAGTGTGGTTATCAGTTCAGGGAGCCCAGTGTTGGTTCGGCGGCCGACGTATCCATACACCAGGACCCTGACTCCTGATTTCCGACTTAATGCATGAAAACATTGATTGCGTGTGTGTTTCAAGTTTTCTTTGTGATTGCTTGTGTCAGCTCACCGGGTATACTGATCTTCTTTATGAAAGTCTCAAGTTTTCCTTGTGATTACTTGTGCCAGCTCACCAGGTATACTGTTCTGACTGTGGTACTCTTGTTCTCCTTTTCAGGATGGCCCCGCGACGACTGCCAGCTAGGGTTCCGAGTGTAGGGCGCGACGGCAGCCCACCGAGCGACGAGGCCTCGGTGCAGGGCCCTTTGCCAGCTGTGGCACCGGCGGTAGCTTTACCTGCCGAGCCACCGATGCTACCAGTACCAGACGCTGACGATGCACGTCGCCTCAGGGCACTGCATGAGTTTCAGAGCCAGCGACCGCCCAGGTTTCGCGGTGAGGCGGACCCCCAGGCCGCCGAGGACTGGCTAGAGGCGGTGGTAAGGATCTTCAGGCTAGTGAGGACACCAGCGGATCTCATGGTGATCCTCGCAGCGAGCCTCCTGCAGGCGGCGGCAGGACGATGGTGGAGCCTGATGCTCCAGGTTCACGATGAGGCATCCTTGCTCTGGGCGGACTTCGAGAGCCTCTTCCGCTCTGAGTTCGACCCGGCCACCCTCCGAGCGGTGCGCATCCAGGAGCTTCTCCAGCTGCGCCAGGGCAGCATGACGGTCGCTCAGTACGCGGCGAGGTTCACGGACCTATCTCGCTACTCGACCGACATGGTACGAGACCCCTTCTTCCGGGCCCGGACCTTCGAGCAGGGCTTGCGACAGGAGATTCGGGCGTCGCTGATCTCCCTCAGCATTCCGACCCAGGCGGGAGTGCTGGAGCGAGCCCTCCTGATCGAGATCTTCCTGGCAGAGCCTTCTTCAGCGGCGAGACCTAGCGCAGGGCGGCAGGTAGCTGAGTCATCGGCAGCTGGTAGCCGACGGATGACTCACGGGTCCAGGCAGACCAGACCCCCTCGCAGACGGCCTCAGGACACCGGCTCAGCAGTACGAGGCACACAGCGGAGTGCCAGCCTTTCGAGAGGCAGGCTGTGCTACTCTTGCGGCGGGCAGGGTCACATGGCTCGTGACTGCCCGACTCGCCGATCAGAGGAGCAGCAGACGGTGGAGGGGCCACCCAGGCAGAGGCCGAGGGTCGACCGTGGCGGTCCGTAGGGAGGAGGCGGACGAGGCAGAGGAGCTGGCCGAGCAGCGGGTGGTGGGCGACGCTTCCAGGCTCTACCCCCACCACCACCAGGAGGGCCACCTCGACCACAGGGAGCTGGCGGGCAGGGACAGGCCCAGCTCCAGGCAGTGGAGGCCTACGACCCCGACATGCCAGAGATGATTCGAGGTACGATCTGTGTCTATTCCACCCTTGCTGCAGTACTTATAGACACAGGAGCGAGTCACTCTTTCATAGCCTCTGCCCTTGTTCGGAGCTCGGAGATTCCGACTGAGCCGTTGGCTCGATCCTTACGGCTAGAGACTCCTACGGGAGCAGACTCGACGATTACACACTGGTGCCGGCAGTGTGAGCTTACTCTAGGAGGCGAGAGCTTCGGCTGGGATCTCCTTGTAGCGGCGTCGAGGCCTTACGACGTCATCTTGGGCATGGATTGGCTATCCCCGGTTCATGCCCAGATCGACTATTTTAGGCGCAAGGTGCGATGTGTTCGTACCGACGGGAGCAGGTTTACCTTCACCGGCGAGAAGGGAACCTTTGCAGCACAGGATAGACTTCCGCGGAGGAGAGTGCAGCCCATCTCTCATCAGTTGGGTAGCCTCATCCTAGGAGCAGTGGATGTGCGGAGTCCGGCTTTTCCTGCAGTGGTGGACCAGTACGTGGACGTCTTTCCCGACGACGTTCCAGGGCTACCTCCTCGTAGAGAGGTAGACTTTTACATCGACTTGTACCCCGGGACAGCCCCGATATCTACTCCAGCATATCGGATGGCCCCCACCGAGCTTCGAGTGCTGCGGGTACAGTTGGAGGACTTGCAGAGCAAGGGGTTTATCCGACCCAGTGTTTCACCCTGGGCTTCCCCGATTTTGTTCGCCAAGAAGGCGGACGGGAGCTTGCGACTATGTGTCGACTATCGTCGCCTGAACCAGGTGACAGTGAGGAACAAGTATCCGCTGCCACGGATTGATGACCTCTTCGATCAGCTCAAGGGAGCGCGGTGGTTCTCGAAGATAGACCTCCGGTCAGGCTATCATCAGCTCAGAGTTCGAGACGAGGACGTGCAGAAGACGGCCTTCAGGTGTCGGTATGGCCATTATGAGTTCTTGGTTATGCCGTTCGGCGTAACCGATGCTCCAGCAGTGTTCATGAGCCTCATGAACAGGATCTTCCAGCCATACCTCGACCGATTTGTCGTTGTCTTCATTGACGACATTTTGGTATACTCGACGACTGAGGGGGAGCATGCCTACCACCTGCGAGTTGTGCTAGACACACTCCGAGAGCACCAGCTTTATGGCAAACTCTCAAAATGCCAGTTCTGGTTACGTGAGGTCCATTTCTTGGGGCATGTCATTTCTGAGGCGGGAGTTGCAGTGGATCCCGCGAAGATCGAGGCAGTGCTAGCATGGGAGCCACCCAGGAGCGTGACAGAGGTGCGGAGCTTCTTGGGCCTAGCCGGATACTATCGGAGATTCGTGCCGGACTTCTCCAGAGTTGCGGCACCACTCTCAGCCTTGACGAAGAAGGGGAAACCCTTTGTGTGGTCAGACAGATGTCAGCAGAGCTTCCAGGAGCTGAGACAGAGATTGACCAGCGCACCTATCTTGAGGTTGCCTGAGGAGGGAGTTGGGTACGTAGTTTACTGCGATGCATCAGGGACTGGACTCGGGTGCGTCCTGATGCAGGAGCGGGCCGTGATCGCCTACGGATCACGTCAGTTGAGGCCGCATGAGCAGAACTACGCCACTCATGACCTGGAGTTAGCAGCAGTGGTCTTCGCTCTGAAGACATGGCGACACTATCTGATGGGCGAGCGCTTCACAGTCTTTTCTGACCACCAGAGTCTCAGGTATATCTTCTCTCAGAAGGACCTGAACCTGAGACAGCGGAGATGGCTTGAGTTCCTCCAGGACTATGACTTTGAGATAGTCTATACTCCTGGAAAGGGGAACGTGGTGGCCGATGCCCTCAGCAGGAGGACGGGCATTCAGCTACTTTAGGAGGCGACAGAGCAGCTAGCCTCCTTGCAGATATCCTTCGTGGATAGAGACGGAGCAGCCTTTCTTCAGTCACTCACAGTCTCTCCTCCACTTCTACAGCGGGTCAGAGAGGCTCAGCGTGGGGACGCTGACTGTGAGACCCGGCGTGCACTGATATCCTCAGGTCAGGCGCCTGATGGTTTCTCCCTTGGAGCAGAGCACGACATCCTTTTCAGAGGACGTACCTTCATACCAGTCGCTTTACGAGAGGAGGTGCTGAGAGAGTTTCACACTTCTCCCTTGGCGGTACATCCCAGAGTGGTGAAGATGTACCAGGATCTCAGACGACAGCACTGGTGGCCGGGTATGAAGAAAGCTGTGGCAGAGTTCGTTTCACGATGCCTCACCTGCCAGCAGGTGAAGGCAGAGCACCAGGTACCAGCAGGTTTAGTAAACCCTTGGAGGTCCCGGAGTGGAAGTGGGATGGCATATCTATGGACTTCGTGACTGGACTTCCACGCACTTCCAGAGGTCACGACTCCATTTGGGTGATTGTCGACCGACTCACCAAGTCGGCACACTTCTTACCCATCAGAGAGCAGGGCTCAGTGGAGAGCTTGGGACGTCTTTACGTCCCAGGAGATCGTACGGCTTCACGGTGTGCCATCATCTATCGTCTCCGATCGAGATGCTCGTTTCACTTCCCGGCTTTGGAAGGGGTTGCAGGAGGCGTTCGGGACGTGGCTCCATCTGAGCACAGCCTTCCACCCTCAGACGGATGGTCAGACGGAGAGGACCATACAGACACTCGAGGACATGCTCCGTGCATGTGTTCTCGACTTTGGTCGCAGCTGGGAGGACCACCTACCCTTGGTGGAGTTCGCGTACAACAATAGCTACCACTCCACCATCGGGATGGCACCATACGAGGCGTTGTACGGCAGACCCTGTAGATCACCGTTGTGCTGGACAGACCCTGGGGAGTCAGCACTCGTGGGACTAGAGATGGTCCGAGCCACGACAGAGAAGGTCCAGATCATCCAGGAGAGGATGAGGACAGCTCAGAGCCGGCAGAAGTCATATGCTGACAGGAGGCGGAGGCCACTAGAGTTCGAGGATGGCGACCACGTCTTTTTGCGTGTCTCACCTCGACGTGGTTTACGGAGATTTGGCCGAGGCGGCAAGTTGTCTCCACGCTTCATCGGGACTTTCCAGGTCCTCAGCAGGATAGGAGAGGTGGCTTATCGCCTGGCTCTACCACCTCAGTTGCACCGGGTGCACGACGTCTTCCACGTGTCTCAGCTGAGGAGATACGTGCACGACCCGACGCACATCATCGACTTTGGGGAGCTGGATGTGGACGATGGGGCGACTTTTGCGGAGGTTCCAGTGGAGATCGAGGATCGACAGGAGCGGGTCCTACGTGGGCGGTCGATTCCTCTTGTGCGCGTCAAATGGCAGCACGGGAACCTCCAGGAGAGCACTTGGGAGCGGGAGGCTCAGATGCGTGCTCAGTACCCCCATTTGTTCCCCTAGTTTTTGATGTATCTTTACGGGGACGTAAAGCCCTGAGGTGGGAGTAATGTAAAGACCCGCAAATTTCAAGGAAATTTTTTTCTTAATTTTCTTTGTAATTTTACAAGAGCGCAGCTTCAGACGGCACCTGATTCCGAGGCCCGGTGTGCCCGGAATCAATTTCCGAAGTTCGGCTCGGGTACGTTCAGTGAACGGACGAGCGGGTTTTTCTATCTTTTGAACCGGTGCCCGGAATCGAATTCTGAGGGCACCGATGAAATCGCAGCACCGGTATTTGCTTAGAAACGCCTCTTCCGGAGTTGCGTTTGCTCAGACGTGGTTTTTAAATTTTACGGCTTTAAGTCAGAAATAAAATAAAGTTTGTGCGACAACTTTATTTTATTTCACTTAAGCTGCTTGGAAGCCACTTGAAGTCACTTAAAGACGGCTTGAACTGAGTTGAACTGGATAGGATGCTATCCAGAAATATCCTACCCTCTTGGTAGGATATTTGTGAGGCAGGGCCCGCACGAGCCCCGCCGTTTCTTTCGCTAAGTAACGCACCCGCGAAAACCCGTCAAAGTAACTGAAAAGTCAACCGACGCGTTTTCTTTAATTCTTAACAGACCATTTAATTGGGCTGTTTCTTTCATGAATTAAATGGGCTGTTTTATTCGTTGAATTAATTCAACGAATTAAGTGGGTCGTTACTTACGCGTTTTGCGTTTGTTGGCAAAATAATAACATAGACGAACTCGTCTATTTTGGAGGATTGCTATTCCTCTGAGCCTCCACCCTCTCCGCGAAAAACGCGAAGAACGCGAAGAACGCCGGCGACCGGAATTCGACGACGCACACCGAGATCTGCGACGTCGACGAGATCTACCCGCGACATTCTTCGGCGACGCCTCTTCTTCCGCGGCGAACGTGCGATCGGCAACAAAGGTGAGAATCAGATCTTTTATTTCTCCCTTTTTAAATTTCAATATCAACGGATTTAAACTAATTAAATCCGTTTGATCTTGATCCGGAGATTGGCGACGCGACGCCGGATACCGCGACGACGCGACGATCTCCTTCCTCCGCGACGAGCGATTCCGCGACGACCCCTCGTCCGACGACGACGACAAGGTAAGGGTTGATTGGAATACTTTCCTTCCCGTGATTTTTATTCTTTTTAAGTAAAGAACAAAATCTCCGACAATTTTAATTTAATTAAAATTGTTGTTGATTTTCCCTCCCGGTGACGTTTATGACTAACGCGGAGGGTGCGGGTCTAACGAACAAGACCCGACAACCCTCCGCCGATCTTCTCTTTTTGTGCGGATTTGGCGGACGACGACGAACCGTGCGGCAAGGGAAATTTGTTGGTTCCGCAGTGAAGATCGTCCCCCGGGAGGAGCATCGGCGCAGACGGGAAAGAAATCGGGCCACCGGAGCATCTCCGGCAGGCCGCGGAAGGCGGCGGCGGCGCGGGTCGCCGGCGCGGCGGCGCCGGCGACCGGAGGCGCCGGCGCCCGGCGCGCCGCCGTGGAGGAAGCCCGCCGCGGCTGAAGCCGCGGCGGCAACGGCGGCCGGTTCCGCGGCCGCGCGGAACCGGGACGGACGCGGCGGCCCGGCCGCGTCCGCGTGACAAGCGGCCCCCCGCGGGGCCGCGTCTCCTTCAAAGCCGCGGGTCAACCCCGCGGCGGCGGCTCTTCGGCCGCTCGGCCGAAGACCGAGCCGGCCGGTCCGGTCGGCCGGGCCGCGCCCAGGCCGGACCGGACCCGGCCGAGCCGGTTCGGGCCGGGTCGAGCCGACCCGGTTCGGGCCGACCCGGTTCGGCCGACCCCGGGCGGGGGGGGGGGGGGGGGGGGGGGGGGTTCGGGCCGGGTCGCCCCGGGCCCAGTACCCCCGTTTCGGGCCCTCTTCGGTCTTTCGCCCATATCTTGGGCCTGGGACCTCCGATTGACGAACCGTCAGCGGCTACACGATCCTTGGATCGAGACGGTCGTTTCGGTATATTATACTCAAGGTTTCGGAAGACTTTGGGTTCGTCCGTGTTGGTTCGTACACGAAACCAACCGGGCCCTCGGAGCGGAAACGCTCATAACTTGGGCTACGGACGTCCGAACGACGTACCGTCAGCTGTGGTAGTTTCCTCTAAGTGAGACGGAACTTTTGGCATACTCCGCCCAAGGATCGGATACAGGCGGAGTACGGTCGGGTTGGTTTTTCCCTAAAAACCAACCGGGCCCCTGGGACGAAAATGCCAATAACTCTCAGACCGGGCGTCCGATTGACGCACCGTCTGTCGCGTTGAGATCCTGTTGTCGATACGGAACTTTTGGATACATCAACTTCGGACTACGTGTCAGTTGATGTATCAGCCTCTCGGCTCGTGGAGCGGACCCTCCTAAACGAGCTCGCTTTGTGCGGGAACCCTAGCGCTGGCTGTGACCTCGACGACAGAGCAGAGATCCTCCGTGGACTGCGACGACGACAGAGCAGAGATCCTCCGTGGACTGCGACGACGGCAGAGCAGAGATCCTCCGTGGACTGCGACGACGGCAGAGCAGAGATCCTTCGTGGACTGCGGTGACGACTGTGCAGAGATCCTCAGTGGACTGCGTCGACTACTGCACTCAGCGATCCTACGCGGATCAGTGCCCGATCCTGTGTGGGTCCTACTACCGGTTCTGTGTGAGCCACTGCCTACCGGTTCTGTGTGAGCCACTGCCTACAGGTTCTGTGTGAGCCCGATCCTGTGTGGGTCTTCTGCGGGGGTTAGTACCTATCGATCCTTCGTGGGTCCGACGACTTAGACGGATCAGTGATCGTCTTTGACGTCATCTGAAAAGTATACCTGGTTGAGCTGAATCTTATGTTACTCTCCTTTGTGGATTGTGTTGAACCATCCTATGTGGATTTACTGTTTACTCTCCTTGTGGATTTGAGTCTTGCTTTCCTATGTGGATTGAGTTGTTCTTGAGCTCGTGAGCAGAGCTAGAAGTTGGGACTTAGGTATATGTATGGGCATATGCCTAAGTCAAGTCAGATGTTACTTCGTGATTGCATCTTTCTTTTGTGCTATATCCTTTGTGGATTTCGGGAGACCTTCGGGGGTCTCGGGGTCCTTACTGAGTAGCTTGTACTCACCCCTGCACGGGCTATGCCCGCACCTTGTTGTGTTGGTTGCAGACGACGGACAGCGCTGATCACGGTTGGGGCGTGGAGCAGGACGGTACCTGGAGGTGGACCACTGGGCGGGACGTGCTCGGAGCGGACGTGGGACCCGAGGAGCCTGGAGGCTATCTGTACCCACCCTTCAGGTGGGATTGCCAGTGGACGACACGAGGCCGCCGTCTTTTCTTCAGTTGCTGTACTTTACTTTTCAGTTGTACTTTACAGTTGGGCTTGTATTTCCGGCCCCTTTTCTTTTCTGCACTTTACTTTCCGCTTGCTGACTCTGTGTGGTTGTTACTTATAAAGGCAATGCCTTCCCTGTTTACTGGGATTTTACGCCTTGGTGCTAGTCGCCAGCCCCTGGCCTATGGAAGGCGGGCTTGGGGTAGTCACGGCACGGGCCCCGAGGACGGGTCGTGACATATTAATGCATTTATGTTGGCTACATTTCGAGATATATGTATATATGAAAATTCCCCTCTATATTTTGGGGCATGTCACAAATATAAGGAGGATTAAATATATGTATATGATTTTGGATATGTATATATATATATATATTCATCCAAATGAGTATATATTGGTATCTGATATGGTAATAGAGGTTTATAAAGGGATATGATTATATTTTATACAAATGAATTGATAATGGAATCATAGAGGAGGGGGTTATAGACACACACACAGACATAGAGACAAAGAGACACACACATATATATTACATTATCCATGTGTGTGTGTCTTATTCCTCCTATAAAAATATTATATTCTAATATTACATGATTAACAAATTAATTAGTGGTTATATATAAAAAATATGGATTATATGTATTAATCATTTCTTCTTTCTATGATTCCATCATTAAAATTATTAGTATACAAAAATATTAAAATATATTCTTTTCGAACAGTAGAATTGATTACATGTTTCTTTCGATTTTTCAACATTCATAGCTTATAATTCCCAATTGTTGATATGGTTTTATAACATACCGTTCAGTGTCCTGTAGTGACCACCACTATTTATTATGTGTTAACACAATATAGTTTCTCAGCTATATTACATGAAAAACCATATTTTACCAAATTTATGTGAATAGAAAACTATCACTGATTTATGAATGTAATAGGAATTATGTGCCTTTGTTTTTATAGGAAAACCATATTGTATTATTTATTAAGGGTTTCAAACACATTTTTATGTATCCATTGATGAAAAAACTAATAGTCTATCATTATAATAACATATATTTTTTTCCCTTCTTTTGAGTTATATAGAAATATATATTTTCGTGTTTATTTTATCTATTATTATTATTGATATAAATTCTAGGTATTTTTACTTACCAAAAATTTTATATATATCTTTTGTTCTAGAAGATTAACGTAAGTTGTAATGGTTTTCCCAGGAGATTATTTTATGTTTTCCATTGGAATTTTTTCGATGTAGAATATATAATAAATTTAGTGGGTTTGTTATAAAATATTATATATCTACAGAGGAAATTTTTTTCGAAATATTTTCTATCATCCATCTTAATTGTTTCTACTGTGTACTGACTAGGAATAATGTTTGAGTTCATGTATTGATACAATTAGAAATTTTTTCAGTATCCAGGCTGGCTCATTATAAGAAGAATCATTTCTATATTTGAATAATAATATAGAAGATATTCTTTATATATGTAAAAATTGATTGAATTTATATTCAATATCAAATATGGTTAATTTTTCTCAACCACCATAAAAAAATATATTCAGTAAATATATACTTTTAAAAAAGAAATGTAATTCGGTGTTGTTAGAGAAGTAATATAGGAAATTATCATGAAAAATATATGAAATATAGTATTCATCAATGGGAAAATTATATGAGTAGTTAAAAATTGAGATGTATTTCATATTTAATTGAGAAATAATTGTTATATGTAACTAATAATAATAATTGTATTTTTTATATATTGAATTTTGTGATAGATGAGTTAAATGAAAAATTACATCTGTTTAAAATAATATTTATTATATTTTACAATAAAAAATACAATGTTACAATAAATGTATGTGTTAATTAGTGAATGGATACACAATAAAATTTTATAGGAACAATTTTATAAATATTACAAAAATAATCTTCCAATATTGTATCCTTGTTGGCTATAATTTAATAAGACACATTATCATAACATAATTAAATAGAGACATAATGAGGGGTGAGTATAGAAACATTGTAATGGTGAATATGTGAGGCATCAATAACTGATATATAGTGATTATAAGATGATTATAACTGAATTATAAAATAATAAATATCAATAATGGTTATTCTAAAATAAAAAAATTTCAAATCATGATTCCTTTAAAATTTATTTTGATAACATAATAAATGTGTCATAAGAGTGAAAATCATCAAGATCCAATGAAACATGATAGAAAACATAATAAAATGAACATATCGTGAGAGTACAACATGTACATAATATTGAAAATCTTCTTTCAAGTCTAAACATAAATAAATTAATCACATAGTAGTAATAATATGTCAATAATTATAACTTTATTGCTTATGATAATGACTTGTGTAACTTCTTAATCTTGGGATAATTGATTTTGTAAACAGGGGAAATGGCGTAATTCACATATACCACATTGGGCTTGGGAAAAATGAACTTATACCCTTTAGATCATGATATATCAATACATACACAATTAATTGGTGTTTAATAATATATCCATTTCTCACACAATAATAAACCTTTAATATATATTCCAGATGATTATTAGATCATTTACGACTGTTACATAACATAATTTTCATTCACTAAAGAAAATATGTTTCATGGTAAATTTTTTAAAAATCAATATCTTGTGACATCTAATGAATTATAGGTAATAGAAATAAAAGAGTAAATTCCATGTTTATAATTCAAAAAAATAATTTATTTTTACATAGATTCTAACCACTACTAGAAAATGGTAAAAATATACTTTAACAAAATAAGAAATATCCATTTATTTTGGTATCATTTAAAGGAAAAAAATTCATAGAATAATGGGAATATTTTCTTTATCTGAAAAAATAATAATTTTAAAAGTGCTCTTTTTAATCAAATAACATTCATGATGGGAGGAAAATCATAAATATTTTATATTTTAGAAATAATCATTATTTTAAAAATTCATATAAGAACATAAAAAGAGAGTAGTATGATAGTTTTTTCGAAAGGATTAAATTTAAAAATTTATAAATAAATAAAAATTTATTATTAAATTAATTAATTAATAATTTTATTAATTATAAAACCATAAATATTTTTTTAAAGACTATAGTTTGCATGGAAAAAGATCCCTAGACCTATAAATTACATATTATTGGTTTCTCAAAAAAAAATGGTTATATTTTTTAAAACCAAAGG
The DNA here is from genome assembly GCA_963277665.1 of Viscum album. Classification (NCBI taxonomy): domain Eukaryota; kingdom Viridiplantae; phylum Streptophyta; class Magnoliopsida; order Santalales; family Viscaceae; genus Viscum; species Viscum album. The sequence continues at coordinate 1,808,491,712 of OY728120.1, forward strand.
GAATGAAAATGATTATAATGAAAGAAAAAATCATAAATATTCATTGGATAAGAAATATGTACAGTTTTGAAGTGGAATAACATATAATTTAATATAATTGTATAACTCAAAAAGTGAGATTATATCATCAATCGTTAATATATCTCTTGATATTCCTTGTAGACACTCTAATGTCAACAAAAATAAAATTATTTTTTTATTAATATATACCAATATAAAATTTATATTTATCACCTTATAATTTCTAATAAACTATTTACAAATAATTTTTAAAAATAGTTCAAATTTAGGAATTCACTATTCTATAATCCATACATATTTCTGTTATAAGTTCATATAAATTCGGATATTTCATGGTTATGAAATGATAATAATTTTGTAAATAACATGGATTATTTTTATATCATATTTTAGATACAACCAAAAAATTACGTGTTGAATATTAATAAAATCACTAGATGGAAGTGGATGCCTACACAAATGCAAGTGTGATGGTTCAAATATTCAATTAACGGAAGTAAAAGAAGATATAAATTAAATTAAACTCAAATATTCTTAAATATATCATAATTAATATAATTATAAATTTAACAAATCAATATGAATTTCAACAGTATAATAAGGTGGAAAATGTAAAATTTCACTTCATGGAGGCAGTTCACTACACATAAAAATTTAGGAATTTTTAATTTTTATTAGATTAAAAGATTATAGGATTAGTTATAACATTAAACTATAATCATTTAATTAGAGTAAATATATATTTATTTGGTTTGAATACAATTATATATTATTTGGGGATATTTATGTTGAATGAAACATAAAAATTCCATTAAGAACATATACCCCTCCCGTGAATAATATCCTTTGGAAAACACCATAATGATTCATCAATGGATCAGTCTATAAGATTATATCCTATAGAAACTCTAAAATAGATTTTAAGGTTTTTGTTATATAAGTGTAGTTATAAGGTTCTTATGTTGTTTGTATATGTGGGAATAGGTCATTCCCATTTATATGTGATGGGAGTGCCACCCATATAAATAAAATTAACCTTAAAATATTATAAACACTTTTTACTAAGAATGTGGAAAATAATTTTTTAATAAATAATATTTTAATGTTTTTATCCAAAAAACCAATGTGATTTATATAATTTTTAGAGATATTTGAAACTATATCTCTTAGATTAACACAATCATTAACATTTTAGCTATTCATTTTATGAAAACAAAATCATTTTCCACGTGAAAAAATATATATTATTATTATTAAAAATATGGAATAACTTTAAAATGAGTCAATTCCATGAGGGAAGCTGGATTAATAATATTTTCAACGTACAAAATTTGGGGATACAATTTTGAGAATTTTTTTTAATAATTAAATTTTCATTCTCATTTTGTTTCAAATTGAATCCACTATAGGATGGATAATTTATATAATAGAATATATTTGATAATTATTCTATTAAAATATTCATTAAAAGTGATTGATTTGGATAATTATGAAAAAAATCATTGCATGCATTAGAAACATGTTATTCGAAATATATGTTTAAATACATTCAAAAGATTTTATATTCATATCTTATGATTTCAACACAAGAATTTAATGATATTTAATTTTTATAATTGAAAAAAATTATATATCATTTGATTAATATTATATATAAGATAAATTATACTATATATAAAAAATATATAATAAAATATAATTTTAAATAATAAAATTATTTATAACCGTGATTAATTAAAGTGTAATTTTTTATAATTATATAATTTATTTTACTATTTCTTGTTTCATTTTTTTTTATTTTAAAATATGTCTGATTTTGTTGAAATAAATAAATATTCCAAAAAATTAGTTCGTTTTAATTCACATGAAATAATAAAATGAAATTTATTTATTATAAATCTATTCAAAATCCTTGGGTTGTTATATTGAATGTAAATTTGTCGAAAATAAAGAAGAAAATATTCCAATTAATGAATAATTTAAAATTTTGTGTTCTGTTTTTATATGAAATTTTTAACATTGAGGGGAATTTAATACAATTATAGGTTGAAAGGTAATAGAAGAAATCGAGAATGAAATAGGATACTCATAGTATTTTAATAATGGTGTTAATAAATCACATTATATACTAGTGGGAAATAATTGTATATGATTAATTTATTTGAGTATATAATCTATATGATTGAAATAATTTTTAAATAACCCATTTATATTATGAATTATTACATGAAAACATATGATTTAGTCATTTGTGGATTATATGGGATAAATGAAGCAAATATTACTACATTTATGATAAATTTCAATGAAAAAAAAGAAATATGACTGATGTCAAATTAATATATGAAAGATGAGGATAATTATGATATCTGTGATACCAAAATAAATATACTGAATTAAATATTTTCGATAATTAATAATCAACTGGTGTTTATTTTTTCATTAATTTATATGGAGTAGTTCATTCAATGTAAAATCATAAATTACATAAGTGGTACTAGACTTAATTGTGAATAAATTATAAATTAAATGAAAATTGTGAATGTTATTGACTATAATAGGCTATGAAATATTTTCTTAGAGAAACTATTATGAATGGTATAAAATTTTGAGAGATTCAAATGAATGTACATGTGGAGAGAATGATCATTTACAATAATAATAAATTTACATAATTTATTTACCATCGAAATAATTTATATTATTCTGGGAATCATAGATATATATGAATATTTTATCATTATTAAGTTTTTTTATCAAAACCCATGGACCTGATGATCTACTTGTACAATTAAATTTTTATAAATAACAAATATATCTCATTTTTAAAATATGAATATATTTTTTTATACTAATTTAATTTTTATTTTTAGGAATTATATTTTCTGTCTAAATGACAATTATTACCATTAATAAATATATGTTAATAAAATATTGTGAATAATTTTATTTTGAGGAATACACTTATATTTTTTTAAATAATGACATTTTATAAGATATTGTATATTGGGGTATTATTATTGGAACTCAACAATTTATAACGAGACATTGTAATACATTTTTAAGGAAAATATATAGATAAATGTTACTCATTAAAAGGAAGATATATTATTTTTTGAGGTAAGGGAAATATTTTTCTATATTATGATTCTAGATGTTTCACAACTCTATAAATATGTTACCATTATACAGTTAATATGAAATTAATTTTCGAATGAAAAAAAATCATATGGTAATTTAATTAATGTATGAGAGCGAGGAATGTATAAAAAATATTTTAAAACTAGAATTTTACAAATATTATCATATATGGATATATAAAATCATGTTTGTTTTATAAAATTTTGATATGTTTATATAATTAATTTAGGACAAAAAGTAAATATTTAAATTTAAATGTAAATATTAAAATATTTATTTATTGGAAACATGATAGATAATAATAAGCTATATCCTTTTATGTAAAAAATTAAAATTAATATAATAATGATTGAAAAGATTTATATTAGGGTATAATGAAGTTTCACTATATTGGAAAAAGATATATGTTTTGATAAAAGTATAAAATGTATATTTAAGAACATGATGAAATTATTGACAAATAGAATATTTAAAAATGAATGATGTTTTATTTTATAAAAATAGAAAATAAATAGATAAAATGAAATGTATTTATTTTTTATTAACTATGCCAGATATGTTATCAACTAAAAATTGAATTTGATGAAAATTATACAATTGGAATCATATAAACATCCCTATTAATATGGTGGTCTGGTTGGAAATACAATATAGATTCCCTATAATTTTTCAATATATTTTTGTTTTTAAATATTGTATTAGATATATTATTTAATGATTTATTTGATAAAGTGGGAATAATTGATGATTGATAAATTGGAGAGTCTTATTATATGATTTTGTTATTTTGTTTGTATTAGTTATTATATATATATAAATATACACTAGAGATTATTTTTCAATTATTTTATGGCCTATAGGTTGATGTGACACAAGATTGAAAACAAATGAAATCCATATGGACATTATTGGACATCATTGTATATAATTTCTTAGCATGAGAGGATATCATTAAGAAAAAGATGTGTTCATTTGATCCATTGTAATTATTGATAATCTAATGTTTTTAAATTTAAATATGATTTAAATAGGGGATGTTTCCATTTCAATATTAGTATTCATAAACCACACATTAATTAATAACTATTTTAATGAGATTCTAGTTTAAAAATTATAGTGTAATAGAAATCATAAATCTATTAAATAAGTATATTATTTCTTAAAATAATCCATGAAACATATAGGATAAAATTATATCAAGTATATTCATGACCAGTGTTAATAAGACTCTCTAAATATCAAAAAGAATGTATCATCTCATTGAAATATTTATGGATGAAAACAAAAAAGAAAAAGAAAAATATGTCTCATTATTATTTGGTTTTCAATGGGGATAATTTAATTATATTGTATGAAAATAAAATCTATAAGGGATATTTTTATTCTCCATGAAATTAGTATTAGTTTAAATCATTTTTACAATATTATAAAAAAGTGAATATTATATAATTATGGATCTTTTATAGATCATAATCTAATAAATATAAGAATACATGGAATATTTGAGGAGAAACCACATAGAGTTCTTAGATCCAGTGTTTTTTGAGAACATAGTAAAATACTATATATTTTCATATGGATCTTAGTAATGTTGTATGGAAAATTTAATTGATGGTTGGTGATCTCATAGATTGATATAAGAGATAAATAGGGTTAGTGGTGTTCACAATATAATGATGATTTATAACAGATCATTTAAAAAGGAAGTAATGAAATCCCTTTTATATATTTAGATTGTTATATATTATAGGAAATCGAAAAATAAAATTTTGATAAAGATTTAAGGATGTGTTAATGGTTATATGAAGTCCTTATATTATAAAAAAATAACATTTCATGTCATCAATAATTATAAATCATGAAATATATGATAGTTCAATGCATGGAATGTAGTTATATACAATTATAGGTAGATTTGAATTGTTTGTTATGTGTTTTTATTTATTATATCATTTTTAATGATTTATAGTGAATGGAAAAAATTATATTGTGATTTAAGATGCTATGATCTAGTGATTTTTGATAGTTTCTTGTAAAATATTATGGGTGATAAACCTATATTTTTAGGGGAGATATACTTATATCATTGGAAATGTTACACTTGTGGAAAATAGAAATTATTTTTTCTCAGATATTATAGTATTTTTTATGGTAGACAATATGTGGGATATATATATTCATTAATGATATAATAAAAATAATATGTCACATGATATATAAATTTTATCCCATGTATAGTTATGAGATATGCAACTTTAATATCCTTCCTTATTTTATAACAGATTTTTTGTTAAGCAATGGAATAAAATTAGTTTATCTAAAGATAAAATAGTGTAGTATATTATAGAATAATTTTATTATTGTAATATAACAATATGATAATTTTTTTTATTTGAATATAATCATGTAACATAATATAAACAAATACATGAATAGATATGGCATAATCAAATTTGGGAATTAATTTAGATTGAGTGGAGATTAATTGAATATTTTTAGCTAATAATATAGATAAAAACACGTGATTATAATATAACACTATTTATTTATGAGGGGATATTCTAATAATGAAAATTAAAAACATTAATTAATTTAAATTCTATCATGGGTATAAAAATGGAATCTTGAATTATATTTGATGTTTTTAATGGATTCTACTGATACAGGATGAACATACCCACAAAGAATGAATTAATATAATGAATATGTAATTTATATGACTCTCAAAATTATATAGATACCAAAATTTGATAAAATAGTGTCTGAGGAGTTATCCATACAAAAATGATACACTAAATATTGTAATATTGGATATAATATTCTATTATTATATTATATATGATATAAACAAATATAATAGAAAAAAAAAATTTGGCACATGATCTATGAGATGAAATTGAGAGAACAAAATTTATAGGCCAATAACTATTAATGGTATGTCTATATAATAGATTTAGACGAGTAAAAATTTAAAGTATACTTATTTTTAGACTATAAATTTATTGTAATTTTCTTTAATAATATTTTTTAATATATAATGTTCTTTTTATATTCAGATTATATAATAATTATTTTTTAAAAGATTAAGGAATTATTTTTGGATACCTAAAAAATTAAAGGTTCTGTATAACATTTCAGAGAAAAGTCAAATAATGTTTTTTCTTAATTATTTTAAATTAGTGGATATACTCTTATTAGAATAGTAAAAAATTGATATATATGTATATATATATATATATATATATATTAAACCAGACAACATCAAATGGAGAATCTAATCTATAATGAAAAATTATTTTAAAACATATATATGTATATATAATTTTAATGGTTGATTATTCTCATGTAACATAATTATCTATACCATAATTGAATAGGTCTAGATCCTTTGTACAATTGGATATGTGAATAACTTGTCTGGAGGTAAACTACATCATCATATCACCGTGTTCTTCATATTTCTAAACTCTCTAAGACATTTAACCTAAAATACAATTCATCAAAACCTTTAAAAATGACACATATGAATGGGTGAGCTTTAATTATAATTCAAGGTATACAAGGGAGATATAAATGATCACTTAATCATAACAAGAGCTTAAAAATATTCAAAACGAATAATTTAATTTTGAAAACTATACCTTGCATAACATAGAAACTAATCGTTAGTTAGGACATAAATCATGATAGTTCATAACAAATGTATCAGAAATGAATCAATGAACGTGTTGTATGAGATCATAACTGAGGAATAAAACATGTATTTTTTGTATTCAAACAAGAATATAAAATAATTTCTTTGATGTTCATGTATTAATGATAAAACAAATATAGTGGAATGAATTTACAACCCAAACCATCGAAGTATTAAAGATTCACTAACAAGACCATCATAGTGGACAATGATCCTTACCAAAGTAGATACATTCCCCATTATAGTTCTATATATCACATGATATATCATTCATTAACCAATTCATTGGATGGATATATAATATAAGGCCCTTCTATAAAATAATTAAATTCATATATATCTTTACCAAAAGATCATAAATAATCAAAAAATAATACCCATTAAATGTAAATTATTTTAATAAACATTACATTATAGAATAAAATGTTGAAAATTTAAGGGATTAATAAAAATTTCATCAATTCATCATGTTATCTCATGTGAAAAAGGAATATAATTAATTTATACTTTTTCTTCATAATAATATATCTTATAGATAAATAATAATTATGGTATCATTGGATCATATCCCTACTAAAGATAATAAAATATCAAAGAATATCAAATTATATTGGGAATAGTTTTTGAAATATACATGGGACATTTATTTAAAACAATATAGTGTTTTACATTTAATTTACAAATTAAAATATAACAATTTTCCAACTTTTTAAGAAAAATTATTCTAAAAAATGATACTTTGATACCCAAATGTGAATATTAAAATCATTGAGCTATCTCGAGAGTAGAAACCAAGAATCTTGTATCAAATATTTTTTATCGTACATTATTCAATAGGAATAAAAGATAATAATCACTTCTATAAGGACTTGATGGATTATTATCATGGTAAACTATATTTATACATGAAGTTATCTTTCGAAAAAATAATTACAATAATTTTTTAGGATAAAATTATTCCATATAGAATATGTATTTATATAAATCACAGTATAAATAATGGATTCTATTGAAATAAAAAAAATTATGGGTGATATTAGAGGATTATATAGGGTAATGTTAAATTTATTATATCATTTCTCAATAACAATAATAATCATTTAATTGAAAATAATTTCACATATATTCCAATTATATAACATGATTTCCAAGATAAGAAAAAGAATAATCATAATGAAAATGTACTTTAGTTAAAACATATATAATTTAATAATTAATTTGATAATGAAATTAATCCAAAGATAATAAAACTATGAAAATATCATTGATAATAATATAATAAAAATCAAAATTAAAAGTTATATAACTAGAAAATATTGAATTTTATCAATAAACACTAAATCAAATGAAACAAATAATAATATCATTGTATAAATAATATGAATAATAGTATCACAACCCTCAATGAAAATAATTATTAATTTTTGGCCCACATGATCGTAGGCACACTTTTACTCTAATATCAAGACATTTCATCAGGTATTTTAAAATTGAAGGGTACATATACACTAGTAAAGTATTTAAGTAATCTTACCTACCTGATTCATCTCATTATAAAACCAATGCATTGAGGGAATATCTATTATAAGGCCCCACCTATATCTAGATTTATAATTATTTCCTAATATATCAATTATTAAATTTAATTTACGGATAATACTACATAACAATATATTTCTATATTGAAGAAAAAATTCATATTATCAATATTTCCAAAAACAATTAAATAATATAAATAGTAAAAAAACTCATGTAGAAATGACATATTTTCTTTGAAATAAGAATATCCAAGATAATTAATATTTATATTTAGGGGAAATATAATATCAAATGGTCATTGTAATGTTGACATTTCAATGTTAATTTCATTAATTTTAAATGAATCAATGCAGTAAAAAAGAATTCTATCTTTGGAAAGAATAATGATTAAATATTTAGAGGAAAAACAAAATGACATTAATACCACATATCCTCAATGATGTAAATATAAAGTAATGGGATGCTGTCATTAATGAATATAAATAAAAAATGAATATTATTAAAAAAATATCTTGAGGAAAATAAACAGTTATTTTTATTGTCATTTTATTAAACTATGGAATCACAATATATTTTTAAAATAATTTTATCATAATAAAAATTGAAACGTATAATCGAATATCTAAAACAATTGGTTGTTCAAAAGGGAGGAAAATTCCACACATGTTGTACGTGTTCCAAAAATTATAATTACCATTGTTCTCCTAAAATTCAAATATTAATGGTTTGGAAAATGAGATAAATATTTCATTAAATATATTTTGTGACAAAATCATTAAAAAATTCTTTAACAAATCATTTTAAATAATATTAAATAATAATTTGTTTTTTTAAAACATGATTTGGATGAAATATGATATTATACATTAGAGAAAAATTATATCAGATATTATTAAAAACATTTTTTTATTATTATGGTACAATTGAGTAGGGAAAGAGTACATCCACATGAAAGATTGATGAATAACCGGAGGAGAAAAAAATAAATGGGACTTCTTTGAAAATGATAAAATAATTTCTTATAAGGGAAAATCATGTATTTAAAATAATTATGAAAGTTATATTGTGAAATAAACCCTTTTACGAATCATAATGATGAGGTGATAATTATTCCACAAATCAATTTTGGGTTTAAAATCTCAATCCTCAAAAAATGTGAGAATAAAAAATATGATAATAAAATATAATTATACATGTAATAATATATTATCAATGAAAATTAAGATTTTATATATCCTAGTGAATATAATTTATTTATAAAATTTATTATGACAAGGTAATTTTGATGTTAAATCCTCGTCGATGAAAAAGTTAAAAATGAAACATATAACACAATCAATTATCAATGAGTCAAGATACTACATGTTTATGTAGATGTATATAGACATATTAATACAATGATGTACATAAGATTACAATATTCTTCAATTAATGTAAATTTAGATTCAAGTTAATATCCTAGGTTTTTTAATGAAGTATATCTTCAATAGTATATTTGATACTCCACATTGAGTAGGAGGGGAAATTGAATATTATTATTTAAATATTTATATTATTAACAATATATTTTATTGGAGGTTATGAAAATTATTGACTTAATTATGAAAATATGTTTCACACATTTTTGAAGAATGATTTAATTTATTACCAATTAATTTAAAATGATAATAACTAATTGAATATGTATGATTTTTTTGGAAAATATTTTTTTTGTGAAAAATGGACTTTTAAAAATAGATTAAAATTAATCATTATTATTGAAATATATTAAAAAAAATTAAATGTTATTAATTTTATAAACATTTTTTAAATACCTTCAACAATTTCTATTCTATTATTATAACAGCAAATCAAATTTTAAGTGTAAATAGTGTTATATTTTTTAAAGGCCATTTTACTACCATTTAATGGATGTCATGTGTTAAAAATATATTTCCAATTTTTTTAACAATATTATATAAAATAAAATTCTTATTTTAAATTAGAATATTAAATTTATTCTTTTTTAATTTTTATTATTCTTTTGATATATTTGATGATTTAATGAAATGTGAAGAATTATGGATATTAAATGAAAACATTTTTTTCTGCCAAATAATTTATAGTTTGAAATTGTACTTATTTTTTATTTTAAAGTATAATTAGATACATAATATAAAATTAAATCCAATTTAGTTAATTTAAATCAATTTAAATAAGAATTTGGATACAAAATCAATATTTGGAATTTTTTCACATTAATAACTTGTTTTCTCAACCCCATTAATTATAATAATGATAAATTAATTTTAGAAAATTGTTTTATTGGTATTTTGAAAAATGGTTTCCATATTTGGAATAATAATGATAATATATATAAATATATATCTTTTATTTTTATAAAATATGAATAGTAACATTTGAATTTTTAATTACAACAATAAAGTGTAAATTGAGTAATTGAAGGTAAAAATAATTTTATAAATTCTATAAAATTACGATATCATTTGTAAGAATTTTATTGTATTGGTTAATGATTTCTAAAATAATTATTTGGCTTAATTTATGTCCATTTAGAGCCAAATGTATGGATTTAATCCATTGATATTATTTGATTTTAAATACAAATCAATGATTTCATACTTATGTATTAATAACTATATCATTTTTTATATCACATTATATAGAACATATAAAATTTTTTATGTTGTATTCTGAATTACAAAATGTTTATCTATTTCATTTAAATTTATTTTTAATTTTTTGGAAATAAATGATTAACTTAATAGTTTATACAATTATGATCTTGTAATTTTTTAATTAAATTAAATTAAAAAATGGTATAAAATTTTTAAAACAAAAATAATTTCAAATAATAAATGTGACCAAATTATTTTATATATTACTGTGAAATGTTATTTATGTGGTACAATAGTTTTTTTCAAATTATATTGTTTTTATTATATTTTTTAAATGGCATGTAATTAGTATTGTACAAATTTATATAATTGATATTTTTAAATATATAATATTTTGGTGTATCATATAATTTTTTTACAAATAAAAATAATCATCCAAATTATTTGTATATGGTTAAAAATACCATCAATTATACAATTATGGTTTATTCGGCATTTTCATGTAAATATATTTACCCTCAAAAAGATAAAAATTCATTTTCTTGAAATATGAGTTAATGGGGTAAAAAAGCGTGAAAGCTAGAGGATATAGATTGTAAAATCATAAAAACATCTAAACGATTCACTATATGAATTTTTTTCAACAACTCAAAATAATATATTCAATATAGAGAAATAATAATTATGGTATCATTGGATCATATCCCTACTAATGATAATAAAATATCAAATAATGTCATATTTGATTGGGAATAGTTTTCGATATATACATGGAACATTTATTTAGGATAATACAGTATTTTATATTTAATTATCAAATTAAAATCTACCAATTTCCAAAATTTTAAAGTAAAAAATATCTCAAAAATCATACTTTGAAACCCTTATGTGAATATTAAAATCATTGATCTACCTTGATAGTAAAAACCATGAATCTTGTATCCCATACTTTCTATTATACATTATTGAATTCGAATAAAAAATAACAATCACATCTATAAGGACATGATGGATTAGTATCATGGTAAACTATATTTAAACATGAATTTATCTTTCGAAAAAATAATTACAATAAATTTTTAGGATAATATTTTTCCATCTAGAATATCTTTTAATATAAATCACAGTATACATCATGGATTATTTCGAAACAAAAAACAATTAAGGGTGATATTAAAGGATTATAAAGGGTAATGTTGAATTGAATATATCATGTCTCAATAATAATAATTATCATTTACTGGAAAATAATTTAACATATATTCCATTTGAATAACATGATTTCCAAGATAAGAAAAATAATAATCATAATAAAAAGGTAATTTAATAAAAACATATAGAATTTAATAAATAATATGAAAATAAAATTACTCCAAAGATAATGAAACTATGAAAATATCAGTGATAATAATTTAATAAAAACAAAAATGGAATGGAATATAATAAGAAAAAATTTAATTTAATCAATAAACTGAAAATCAAATGGAACAAATAATAATGTCACTGTCAAAATATGATGAATAATAATATCATAACCCTCAATGAAAATAATTATTAATTTTGGGCACACATAATCTTAGGCACACGTTTACTCTAATATCTAGTCATTTCATCAGGAATTTTAAAATAGATTGGTATATATACACTAGTAACCCATTTATGTAAGCTTACCTACATGATTCATCTCATTATAAAACCAATTCATTCAGTGGATATATATAATAAGGCCCCACCTATATCTCGATGTATAATGAATATCGAATATATCAATTATTATATTTAATTTAGGACTAAGACTCCAAAATAATATATTTCTATATTGAAGAATGAATTAAAATTATCAATATTTCCACAATCAATTAAATAATAGTAATAGTAAAAATACTATTGTAGGAATGAGATATTTAATATTAAATTAGAATATCCAAGATAACAAATATTGATATTTAGGGGAAATTTAATATCAAACTATGATTGTAATGTTGATATTTCAATGTTAATTTCATTAATATAAAATGAATTAATGAATTCAATAAATATTCTATCATTGGAAAGAATAATGATTAAATATTTAGAGGAACGAACAAAATGACATGAATACCACATAACCCCAATGATGTAAACATATAATAATGGGATGTGGTAATTAATGAATATAAATAAAATATGAATATTATTAAAAAAACTCTAGAGAAAAATAAACATGTAATTTTTAATGTCCTTTTATAATACTATGGGATCATAATATATTTTCAAAATACTTTTATCATAATAAAAATTGAAACATATAATGGAATCTCTAAAACAATGGGTGGTTTAAATGGAATGAAAATTCCTTACATATTATACATGTTCCAAAATTTATAATTATCATAGTTCTTCGAAAATTCAAATATGCATGGTTTGGAAAATGACATAAATATTTCAATAAATATATTTTTTAAAAAAATCATTAAACAATTCCTTAAAAAATAGTTTTAATTAATATTAAATAATATATTGAATTTTTTTAATAAAAAAATAATTTGGATGAAATATTATTTTATACATTAGAGAAAAATGTTTTCAGATTTTATTAAAAACATTTTTTCTATTATTATAGTACCATTGAGTTGGGAAAGAGTACCAGCACATGAAAAATTGATGAATAACCAAAGGAGAATAAAATCAATGGGACTTCATTAAATATGATACAATAAATTCCTATAATTGAAAATCATGTATTTAAAATACTTTTGAAAAATATATTTTCAAATAAACCCTTTTATGAATCATAATTATGAAGTGAAAATTAATCAATGAAATAATTTTGTGTGTAAAATCTCAATCCTCCAAAAAAATTGAGAATAAAATATATGATAATCAAATTTAATTATACATGAATTCATATAGTATCAATGCAAATGAAGATTTAATATATCCTAGTGAATATAATTTATTTATAAAATTAATTAAGTCAAGGTAATTTTCAGGTTAAAACCTCCTACATGAAAAAGTTCAAATTGAAACATATTACACAATTAATTATCAATGAGTCAAGATATTAACTGTTGATGTTGAAGTATATACACATATTAATACAATTATGTACATAAGATTATAATATGCTTTAATTAATGTAAATTGCGATGCAGGTTAATATCCTAGGAGTTTTAATGAAGACCATGTTTGATAGTATATTTGATACTCCACATTGAGAATGAGAGGAAAATTGAATATTATTATTTAAATATTTCTATTATTAACAAATATATTTTATTGGAAGTTATGAAAATTATTGATTTATTTATGAAAATATGTTTCAGATATTTGTGTAGAATCAGCTAATTTATTACCAATTAATTTTAAATGAAAATAAAAAAATGAATATAAATGATTTTTTTGGAATATATTATTTTGTGAAAAATGGAGTTTTATAAAAAAAAATTAAAATTAATCTCTATTATAGAAATATATTTAAAAAAATAAATGTTATGAATTTTATAAACATTTTTTAAATTAATCTAATACTTTTTATTGTATTATTATATGAGTAAATCAAAATATAGGTGTAAATAGTGTTATATTTATTAAAGTCTATTTTACTACCTTTTAATGAAAGACATTTTTTAAAAATATCAATAGTATTTTTATTGAAAAATATTCTTTAAAATAATATTCTTATTTTAAATTATAATAAGAAATTTATTTCATGTAATTTTTATTATTATTTTGAAAAGTTTCATGATTTGATGAAATGTGAAGAATTATGGATTTTAATTGAAACCATTTTTTTCTGCGAAATAATTTGTAGTTTGAATTTATATTTAATGTTTATTTTAATGTGTAATTAGATACATAATATATCATTAAATCCAATTTAGTTAATTTAGATCAATTTATAAACTAATTTTCAAAAAAAATGATTATTTTGAAATTTTTAACATTAATAACTTGTTTTCTCACCCAATTAATTTGAATAATGTTTAATTAATTATATAAAATTAATTTATTATAATTTTGAAAAATGGATTCCATATTTGGAATCATAATTTTAATATATATTTTTATTTATCTTTTATTTTTGGAACATATGAATAGTAACATCTGAATTTTTAAATACAACAATAAAGGTTAAATTGAGTAATTCAAGGTAAAAATAATTTTATATATTTTATAAAATTATGCTAACAATGGTAAGAATATTATTTTATTGGTTAATGATTACTAAAATAATTACTTTCCTTATTTTATTTTCATTTAGAGCCACATGTATGGACTTAATCCATTGATATTACTTTATTTTAAAGACAAATCAATGATGTCATACTTATGTATTAATAACTATATCATTTTTAGGTCACATTATATAGAAGATATAATCTTCATAATGTAGTATTCTGAATTACAAAATGTTTATCTATTTCATTTAAATTTATATTCTTTTTTTAGGAAATAAATGATTAACTTAATGGTTTATACATTAATGATCTAGTAACTTTTAAATTAAATTAAATAAAAAAAATGATATAAAAAACTCTAAAATAAAAATAATATCAAATAATAAATGTAACCAAATTATTTTATATATTACCATGAAATGTTATTTATGTGTTATAAGTGTTTTTTTCAATTTATATTGTTTTAATTATATTTTTTAAAAGGCATGTAATGAGTATTGTCCAAATTTATATTATTGATATTTTTAAATATATAATATTTTGGTGTATCATATAATTTTTTTTACAAATAAAAATATTCATCAAAATTATTTGTATAAGGATAAAAATATCATCAATTATCCTATTATGGTTTATTAGGAATTTTCATGTAAATATATTTACCCCTCAAAAGTTAAAAATTCATCATCTCGCAATATGAGTTAATGGGGTAGAAAAGGGTCAAAGCTAGAGGATATAGATTATCAAATAACCAAAAAATATAAAAATTTCACTATATGAATTTATTTCAACCCCTTAAAATAATATATTCAATATATATTTGTTTTTATCCAGTTTTAATATAAAATTTATTTATATTAATATAATTTTATGAATAATTCCAACAGTCCCCTTCCTCACTCTTATAAATGGGAACCTCCAATTATCATCAACGAACACTTAATAAAAATTATGGATCAGAAAATATCTACCTAATATAATTAATGGAAACCCACCCTGATATATGGAGCTCTAATTTTAGGAAAACCCCTTTCCATAGTGATATTATGTGTCAAAAAAGGGGATTGTCCAATTAAAATGTATCATTTTATATCATATAGTTATCATTTTTTTCCTCATCCAATTACATTAATCTGATTCAATCAAAATGAAATAAATGATAAATTTTCCACAATATATTGAGATGTTATTAAATTAATGTCATCATATATATCCATCTCCACATCCATGAAATGGGAAATGAATTAATCATTCGTGTGTAAGGAGGATTACCAACTCTCATACCAATAAAATTTATTTTACTTCACCATATATCAAGACTAGTTATAATGATGGAATTAATGTTTATATATGATATTAATGACATATTTGACATTATAAGATAATATTATATCATTTATGTAAAGGTACCGGGGTGCACAAGAGAATAATGTGTGCTTAGGATTTTTACATTTACATCATCGGGGTGATGAGACTTGTTGTATTTGAAGATTCAGGCACTGGTATGGTCTAAGGAACATTAATAATTAATTAGAAAAATAAAAAAACAATTTTCAATATGAATATTCTTTTTATATATTGTTATAGTAATCGATCTTCGCTTAATGGATCTATATTGGGGTCCATGTTGATCTTCCACTAATACTAAAAAATTTTACAATAGAATGGATCATCATATTTCAGGTGCCGACATACTGATCTGAAAATATCATCAACATCCTAAAAATCTCCACAATTTATTTCTTTCAATCAATAAAGGATTTCATGGATCAGCACTCAGTGAGATCCTTTATCTCTCTATATGAATTGAGGGTTGATAATCTCTCATACTTGATCAATAAAAAGTTCCATGAGAGTTTATCCACTCATGCTTATATAGTGTAAAATAATACTCACATGGGTCCCCCAACACCCAAACAAATGTCACCCATTGAATGAATTTAAAAATAAATAATAATATTTATAAACATAAATGTATCAAAATATTATGTATTACTTTATCACAAACTGATAATATATATTAAATATATTTATTTAAGAAACTGAGTCATTTAACTAGACATGTCAATCCTTCTTAAAAAATCTAATTTATAATATTAAAATAATATTAGTTTGATTGATATTATTTCACTTATTTATATAACATGAAGATAAATTTAATAAATTAATTTAACTAAATTATTATAACTTAAACAATATGAATTTATGAAATCATTGGTTATAAATTGCATAGGAAACATGTGGACCTAGTGGTGGGTCACACCTTTTCTTTTATACCTATTCAACTGAACACAGAGGACCCTTTAATATGCTAATCTTTGTGAGCCTCTAGGTCTTTATCTCGATATTAGAAAATATTATTCATAGACCAAGAGAGGACCCTAGAAACATATCAAGGCCTCAAATGAGATTAGGAATCTCCTAAAAATGATAACCAACAAAAAAATTAATTATGTAATATATTCTTTTTTTATTTCATATATGATAATGCATGATTCCTAGTTATGTCAATCCCCTTTTCATGGTTTATTATTTGGTGATTTTACTATATGTAATTACCCTTGACCGTTCAACCAAAAAAATACCACCATTGACACACCCAATACAAGAGACCTCACAATAATTTCATTATCATGGGTTTTCATTGAATCAATGTATGTGATCAAATGTCCCACACATGTAATGATCTCAAGTCAAGAGACATATACATGTGTATTTAGATAAGAAAAACTAATGAATCCCAAAACATTCATTGTTCCTATTAGAATGTTTTTCCTAATTATATCACTACTACAAATACCCTTTTTTAACATCATGAGAATATGTTTAAATAGTTATGGACCCCATTACCCGATAGTCATACATCAACTTTGTCAAGTCTGTATGATCTATATATACCCTTGGAAATCTATTTCTGATTAATTTCATAGTATCTTGAGGTTTCCATTATAGCATTGGATCATCTGTACCCTTTTTATATGAAAATTTGTCTATGGAAAATACCACTAAATAGTGTATGAATAAAAGTATAAAAAATAGTTATATGAATTCATCATGAATATCTATCTATATACATAGTATAGAAATAGAAGGTATATTTCATGTTGGGCATTGGAAACACTATTAACAAAGAACCCACTATCAATAGAGCCAACATGTCAATGAAACATATTAGTTATCACTTGATTAGGGTAACTATTTTATTGAGTAAACACTTTAGTTTCTAGGTCATCATCATTTTAACCACATGGCTATTATTCTATATGCAACATCATTTCCTTGATTAAAAATTCTCAAGATTTTATCCTTAAGTATATCCATTTTTTTCCTGAGTAAATCATGACAAACTCGCTAGTTCCAATAAAATATTTATCATTAAGATAAAAAATTTCATGTAATGACTGATTCCATAATCTAGAAAAAATAGTTTCATATCAAGTATTAATATCTACGTAATATATTTCAAGGGACTCACTATTTATATTTCAGGATTACAATATCTTATATGTGATTTTATCACTCAACAACTTACCTTAACTATGATATTAAACCACATTTATCAAAGGAAGAAAATTTTATGTCCCATAAAACTAGTATCCCCCCTTCTCCACAAACAAGGTACATGTATTTTTTATATTCAAAAGTAAAATAATACTATTCTGAGTCCATTAAAAATAGTTCTCCTAGAAATATATTATATTTTCCTACCATAAATTATATAATGGAAATATAATATCTTGTACATATCATGGAATATGTTTTTGGTTAATTGCTAATGTGTATGGAACTCAAATCACTATATAATCACCCCTTATTCCGTTTTATGTCCAATTGAAGATATATATTCTTGGGGATACTGGAAATAATTATTTTGAGGAATTTTCCATCATATTTTTCCAATACCATTAATCTACATGTATGATTAACTATGTTTCGATAACCGTTATATCAACCATATTTGATCATGATTTCTTGAAATCTAATTTCTACATTTCGTTAATCAATTTAAAATTATTTTCATTTTTACCCAAACTAATTGAAAGAAAAATACATGTTTTTAATATTTTCCAAAACATATTCTTCAAAAAAACAAGGCCACTCTCTCAAAACACTAGTAGACATGTGGAAAATATTAATTACAAATAAATCATTTAAGATTCGATTTCTTTCATTAATCCTAAAATGGATTTCAATAACATTGAACTCTTGTTATAGTAAAATGTTCTCATCATCCCTTTCATGATTCATCAAATATACTCCTTCACAAAATTGTAATCGAGATAACCAATGAAAAATTAAATAATCTTATAGGTTTTCATTTATAAAAAAATTCTAATTGAATTATGCATAATGACATGGTGTTAAAAATCGATCATAATTGGTACCGTGCTTATGCAATCCATGTATCAAATAATTTAAATACATGCTATAGTATTTAATTTTTAATCCCATTTTTACATTGATGTAGTGAATACATTATTAAATTTTAAATATCATTGTAAACATTAGATTGTTTCTGTAGATTACAATATTTTATGATTATTATTTATGATGAATAATTTATCCCAATTAGTATTGAATATAAAACCATCACACGGTTTTTATATTTCATACATAATTTGTGTCACTAGAATAGTCTTGTTCTATATACACTTTTAGAACATGTTTCTAATCCCACTATATGTGAATACATGGAATTGACTAATCCTACATAAATATGTCTCCCATTATCTATGACAGATATATGCTTCGGTTATGTAAATTTAGTTTATCACTTCACTAGCACTGTTCTATCTTAGTTATTTTTTTAATATCCTAAGAAACATTTAAGACTATTACTTTAGATGAACAATGTGTTTAACTTCATGGTTGTTTTTTGTATACTAGAAATTTTTATGCATCTGAACACACATATAATGACATAATATATATCTACCATATGTTTACATATCTGATATCCATGTGTCATTGTTTCATATGGCCAAAATTCCTTTTTTTAATAATCAATATTTCAATGGATGATTGGGAACCGTTAAAAGGCACGTTGGATTAAATAATTATATGATTATTATGTCTTATAGTTATACATTTACACTATAACTACATGGAACTGATCCTCCTAAGTTAGTACATCGTGATGTTAGCTATCCACCTTCACATGGCTGTATACATAGGCTTCCCATGCATGCAATGGATGGTCCTGATGTTAATGTTGTACCCACTATTTTTTCTGTATCTCTTATATTTTTCTCTAGTTAATGAGATTTCGCTGAATCCTCATATTGATTCTACTCTATGTAGATTCTTCCAAGACCATTAATCCTAATTTTATGTGGCCTGAAGGCCTTGAGGTGGCCTGATGGCCTTGAAGGACTTGAAGATCAAACCGATGGCCCAAAAACCAAAACAGATGAATATTTATGAATGTTCCATTACCTGTAACAGTGAATTCTACAGTGAATTCTACAGTGACTACTCCAATGACTACGGAAATATGAATACATCACTGAAAAGATTATGTCTCCGACCTAATTTGAACATGGCACTCTTGGATATGCTTTCCAAGTTCTCACTGACTACACTGAGGTTGTTATGCTAGGTGTCATTATAGATTTCATATAATATTTTGATTACACCTTTAGGTTCAATGTTCATTTTAAAATATAATGGTTGTTTTTGGTAAATGGAGGCATCGATACTAACTACATAATGATTTTTTGAATAAAATTTTTGGTTGAGAACTGCTCCAAAATATATATTCTGTATCATTATTAACAATTAATAATTTTCATAGATCCTCCTCACATGAATCATCATCATGAAATGTATAAGTAAATGTTTATTTACCACCAAAATACATTATAATGATCCATGAATGTTTTTTCAGGATATTCGTTAGCATGCTGACTAAAATAATGTCAAATATTATTGACTATACTTATACTTCACAATCACACTACTTTCACTCAAAGGATCCCTTGAATTTATATTTACCGATATCATTCACTAGGAATAGTTCATTCTCACTAGATTAACTAATTCCGAATGATTTGTGGCTTACCATTAGTTCTAATATATTCATTTCCCAAAATGAAAACACCAATAATAATAAAGCCCCTTAGATTTACCAATCCCAAATAAAAAATCGGTATATTCACGATGTATACACATAGTTTTACATTTAAAATAAAAACTATTTCCACAACTTGGTTTTAGTTATAAATTCTATATTCATCATCTATTTCTTATTATTTTAGTACCAATGAATTATTTTTTGAGTATGATACACCACAATAAACATTCACTCGTGAACATTGAATAATGTCTAATTATGTCCAAATGACACATGAGACAAATATTTTGGCAATACTCAACAAATTGATGAAGTATAATCATCAATATGGATATTATATGTTATGTGTTTATCACCACTAGCATATGAGTTATTAATTCATAATTTCATGTTGAAAATAACTTAATCTATTTATATACTATAATATAAACATAGTAACAATATTTTAATTCACAATTTTGAAAGACATATTTTATTTAATACCCAAGGTGTATAATCCAACCAATAATTATATTTGATGAATATACACTAAATATGAAGTGTGTACATTTTTCGTTAATTCATTTATTTTCATTTAAAACACCATGGAATTTATTTGAATTTATGTGATTCATGTAACATCCTATTTAATAATTGACATCACTTCATTGAATGACATTTAAAATATTCCTTTGGAATTATAATTTCACTTGGAATTTTCTCTCTTTTTATGGTTTATTATATTCTATCGTCATCATTATTTTTTTAAAATATAATGATTATTTTGTGAAAATAAAATTAAAAATAAAAAAATAAGAAAAATAAGGAATCTACAGAGGCTTGAAGTGATAAAGTCTGACTGAATCCCCACAAAAATGATTATCCTCATCAATAAAAATGAAATGACTGTTTAAGGGAATAAATACAATGAATACCCTATGAAACCAAAAGTAAATGTTATGAGTAACCATATTTCCATTCTTCCAAGTGTGTAGAATGATTGTTCCATCACTTACAAATGTCCTAAAATTTCTAAAAATATAAGATATAGAATAGAGATTATTATGATTTACATTCTTGGAATCATGGATTATGATGGAATGCATTTCAAATGAAATGAGTCCATAATTTTGATTCATTAAAAGATGATGAAAAATAAGAATTTCCTGATCCTTGTCCTAAAGGGAATTTACTCTACAAATATTAGTAGGAAATAAACAGATAACATGATTAATAGAGTTCCAAACCACTCCACCACCATTCATGTCATTAATAGAGCATAAACTATCAATACTTTACTTTAGAAGAAGGGTATGGGGAACTATCTATCCTAGTGACCCATGTTACTCGAATTGATTCCAAATTCCCCTATATTAATTTGTCTGAAAGATGGTGCTTGATGAAATTTACTAAAAATTCAATCCAAATAATGTACGATTAACATGGTCTAATCCACTAATGAATTTCATAAACAATGAGTACACTCATGTATAGAATTGTTAATTTTCTTCCAAATGTTGTAGCACCCAACTATATGGATGATGGTGTGATCAATCTTCAATGTACTAACATTTCCCACACCATGAAACCAACGATGTAATGAGGATGAATTCATGACATCCAAAGCAACGATAACATTGAATTCAACAAAACTTCTCCACACTTGACATTACCATTCACTTCTGATAATTAGATGCTCCAAACAAGCTTCTCTATACTCCATGTAGCACATATATCATGAAACAAAGATAAAAATATATTTTTTTATATTCTCGTCCATATGTCAATATCAGTTTCTTATTTGATAAATAAGAAGGATGATATTAATTGGGATTTCTTTTACCCTCAAATTGGAACCTAGATGTATTGATGAGCCGCACTTCTAGTCAGCCATTGGTAATCCATGGATGATAATTAAAATAAACATGATATAGTAAAATAATTCAATATGGTTAATTCGTACGATCAATAATATCAATATCCATTCATTGATTACTATCCATCACAATACTGATAAAAACATGGTACATTCAATCTTTTTGGGATGTGATGTTGGTGACCAATAATCTTGTCGACCTGAGGGGAACAACAACCTAGTTATAATTCCAAAAGAAAATTTCTCCTATATCCACAATCAAATTATTAAAAGGATGACAGGACTAGATATGAGGTGAAATCATAAACTGTAGACACTCCTTACTCATGTTATCTCAGTTTCTTCCTCTGATGATCATAGTAGCAAAAAATATACCCTATAGAGTTTGTTCCTCAACAAAATACCTTGATAGAATTTCATGAATTCCATGAAATATACTACAAATAATCTTTACATTAATGACACCCTCCTGAATATGTCTCATGAGCCTATTCTTTGATGTCCAATTCTTTATCCCCTCATAATTTGAATCCCATAAAAGTATGATAGAATAGTGTAAATATTAGTGATGAACCCCTTTGGAACATTGTTGGATGATATATCATTTAATGATATAGATGATCAGACAATATTGTACAAGGTGATCCTTCCACCGAAATATAAGAATCAGTTAATCCAGTTATGAACATGGCCTATTATATTATGAAAATATGATAAAAAATATAGTTATAAATCCTTCCCTAAGATAGTAGGGAACCTATATACTCTATGGCGAAGGATAATTTCAGAATTCCAAGACTTATACATAAAGAAGAAATCCTTTTTTATCTGTATAGTTTTGGGGTGTAAATGTGACTCTCATTCCAGCTAATAATCTGGCTTCTTAATTGGCAATAATCCGGGAGAATTTTTCTACTCCCACAAACAATACACAATGATAGGTAATGTTGGTTGTTTTCATTATTGCATAATTAATGAGGTGACATAGATTGTATGTGGAAATAATAAATAGACTCAAGGATATAGGATCACCTTGCCTCAATCAATATACATATTTATAAAACCCATAATTCATTCCCATGAAATGTAAAACCAACTAAGAGGATTTAAAACACTAAAAAACCATGTCAATATATGAAGAGTATAACCCCATACATGTAAACACATTAAAAATAAATTTACAGCCAATGTTATTATATTCCATGTCAATATACAATTTTACCACCAAATTTGAAGCTTGGAAAATTTTGTTAAGATCATCAATGGAATCTTGGGATAATGAAGTTTTCACATTAATGGTTCATTGTATAACAAATCAGTGCGGTTTATTAAATATCAAATGGGGCATATAAATATTTAATATATTATTGAGAATGTCCAAAATTACCTTATATTTGATATTTCACATACTCATTGTGTGATAATGAATAAGATGAGAGGTATTTTTAATTTTATGAATTTGAACCATTGTTATGGTGCTTGAAACTTGTGGATGGATCCCACAATAGTTGAAATATTAAATAAAAGGAACCATGTCTTCTTCAAAATTGCACTACGAGGCTCTGAAGAAGATTCATGGAAACCTATCCATGCATGGGGAACTTTTTGGATTGGGGCTTTTAATATCCCATAAGATGTATTAATTATGCGGTATGGATTTAATCTTCTCATTTTCATGTCCAAGAACCACATCATAAATAACACTACTAATATCTTCGTATCTTGTCAAATATCATTCTTTTGTCCTGGGGTTAGGTATTTCAAGAAGTTCCTTTAAAATGGTCTCTCTAATACCACTATAAATATTCCCACCATTAGTTTATGAACAATCCACCATCCATATATTATATCAATTAAACCTACATTTTTTTGATGTTGGAATGAAAGAATTTGTGCCCGAATCCCCCCAAATAATCCATATCACTCTAATATTTTATGAGATGAAACTCTTATATTAAAAGAATTTATTTCATTTGTTCATTCATTATATAAATATCTCCATAGATGTTTTCATTCATATCTATTCATAAATTGGATTCTATGTTTTCCATCTCCAGCTAGGCTTTATCCATTCCATGAGAAGGGGGATGTTGGTTATTAATCCACTTCTGAATATCTTCCCTAATATGCCTTAATTTTTTATGTAATCTTTCCCAGGATTTTTTTATTTAAAGAGTTCTCCACTAAATGGTGATATCCAGGATTGAAAATCCATAATTGTGTGAAACTATGGGAATCACTCCTATCCCTACTAGTTAAAATGTCAATAAGTAGTGGGAAATGATCATTGAAACTACATTCCAAAATGGAAATGTTTAAATTTTGGGAATTCGAAATGGGATGGAGAATTTCAAGGTAGCGGCGAAATCTACATCAGGAATGATGTGCACCTCATTTATTATTATAGCATTGGAAATTCATAATTATGAATATGATGTCCAATACACAATTATGAGACATTAACTGAGAAAAATTTAATAATTCTATGTGAGAAATTGTACCCCTACCCATGAGACAAACTAGTGTCTTGGCACAAGGCATAGACAAAATTTTATTTGTAGTCTTGGCAGAAGGCCTTGACTATGTGGTTATTATAGTCTGGAATTTTTCATTCCATCATTATAAAAGTGGTTATTGGTATTGCATGTGATTATTATTCTAGTACAATATCCATTTGAATAAGTAAATGGAATTATTTTATTTCATTTTTTCTATATTCTACTAGAGTTCATGTTTAAAAGACTACTGTTTTAGTTATACATTACCTTAAATTTTTATCCGCATTTATGAATGTTTAAGAAAATATTGTTATCCTTACTCGGAATTTAAGCTCACCCCATTATATGTTTTATTTTTCCTAGGATTTGAAGTAATATTTTTTCAATGACCTATAGGATAGTATGAGGGGATTTGAGTGTGTTCTATGGAGACAAGATGTTGTTGTAATTTTTCACATTATGATTTAATGTAAAAATTATGAATATATCTGGTAATTACAAGGATACTAAACTAATCGGTCTTTCAAGACATTATATTTGGTTATCATGATAATGCTACGTAATAATGAATCGACTCTGGGTAACAGAGTTCAGGGCGTTATAGTTGGTTTTAGAGGATGTTTAGTACAATCCTTGGATACTAGATTTAAATTAAATCTGATTAGAGCACATAGACCTAAGACATACATTGAGGATTAGTATAGAATAACTTCCTAGAATTTAGGTATTATAGAGATTTTGTGAATTTTCAAGGAAATACATCCCTGTCTTGATACAAGCAGGTAGAGGTGGATCTGGCACAGATGTACCTAGGGGTAAAACCCGAAAACACCGCTTTGAGATAGACTTGAATGGGAACTGGTGCACGACAAAAGGCCCTAATACACTCTTGGTTACGATACTCTTAGGGGATATACTTTGGATAACTATTATTTTATTTACAAACCATTGTGAAGGGTTTATGAGTTTATACTTCCTCAAAGAAAACATTTTTATGATTATGGATTATATCCATGGAATCTACAATTCATGTTAAGTGTTTTACAAGTTTGGATTTATGTATTGCGATTCATAAACTAATCTAGTGTATGAAATTGTTTAGAAATGGAGCCTAGTGGAAGAAATGGAAACTGTATAAATGATCTCACTCCATGTAGGGATTTCCCTCCTGCTCAAGATAATAATAGTGGAGCTGCTGATGCAAATGTTGTTGATCAGCTAGTCACCATTCTGGGACAACTCACTCAGTTTATTAATAACAACCATACCCATATAGAGAAGCCAGATCCACAGTGTGTAGGATCAACATTAGATGGCTTCATGATTCAACTACCACAATAATTTAATGGGGGTAAAAATCCCTAGTAGATGGGAAATGAATAAATTCCTTAGAGAATATATTCCATGCCTTGGTGAGAAGTGAAAGGGGAAAAGTTATCATGGAAGTTTACCACCTCACTAGAGATGCTGATCAATGGTGGTCATTGATTCAAAACACGAAGGAAGATGATGAAGTATCAAATATGGAATGAGGTGAATTTAAAGAGATTTTATTAGAAAAATACTTTACTTGTGACCATCGAGAAGATATGAAAAGAAAATTTCTGAGTCTGAAGAATAAAGGAGGATGAGAATGTCGCAAAGCATGAGGCTAACATTACAAGGTTAGCGAGTCATGCAGCAGATTATATAACTAACCCAAGGAGTAATATTGATCGTTTCTTTTAAGGGTCAAAACCATTTCTCCGTCATACATTAGTATCACAATAATTCTCATCATATAATGATATTGCCTCATATGATATCGAGACAGAAAAAAAATCTCTAAGTCTTATGACATTAAAGCAAAGAAAGAGAAGAAGAGATCTGTTGATCACTCTGTGAATGGAGATAAGGGGAAGAAAGGAAAAGTTGAATATTCATCCTTTAGTAAATGTTGGATGAAACACCCTGGTACTTTCTTGAAGTGAATGTGAGTCTGTTACGAGTGTAGTGAAAAAGGACACTAAGATCGTGATTGAAAGGGGAATGAAGAAGCTACCTATGTTCAATGCTTTAATTGTAGGGAGATGGGACATTATAAAAATGAATGTCCTAAGCGTCAAGTGAATATACCCAAGAAAAGGACTAGGGATCAAGGCCAAGATTATGCTATCAATACTGCTGGGGTAGAATCTTCAAAATACATGGTGTCAGGTAATTTAATGGTTTCCTCATGTTTAGAAAATGAATTATTTTATTCTGGATCATCACATTGTTTCATATCGTCCCAATTGCTAAGAATATGAGATATTTCTAATTTGATTTAACAAGTGAGTTTTCAGTCAAAACTCCTAAGGGATGTATTATTACAACAATGTTTTGTGAATCAGTCCCCATTAGAGCACATTAATGTTCTTTATCTGCTAATCTCGTCATCATACACATGATTGAATTTGATATAATACTCGGTATGGATTGGCTTTCAGACCATGATGTGAAGATTTATTGTAATAAAAAGGAGGTTACGATTTTTGATGATGATGATAAAGAACACATTATCTTTAGGGCATAATTGTGACCACCTAATTCTTATCTACATTCACTCGCAGTAGCTCAACTAAATTCAATTATCAGGGAGGAAGACAAAAAGATTACTGTGGGTGGGAAAAGGAATGTTCCAATAGAGGATGTACCTATTGTGAATGAATATGTAGATGTGTTTCCGGATGATTTACCTGGACATCCTCTAGAGCGAGAAATTGAGTTTTCCATTGATTTAATTCCTGGCTCACGGCCAATATCGAAGAACCCTTATAGGCCACTGTTGAAATAGTTGAACTAAAGAAACAACTACAGTAATTTACTAATAAGGGATTTATTCGCCCTCGTTTTCTCCATGAGATTCCTATGTACCGTTTGTTAAGAAGAAGGATGTATCTATGAGGTTATGTATCGACTACATGGAAATCAATGGTGTAAAAATAAAGAACAAGTATCCCTTACCTTGCATTGATGAATTCATTAACCAACAGCATAGAGATCAATACTTTTCAAATATTAACCATCGATCTGGATATCATCAGTTGTGTGCGAAGAAGTAAGACATTCCAAAAACAGAATTTCAAACTATGTATAGGCATTACGAGTTGAGAGTAATACCTTTTGTGATGACTAATGCACCCTCTTTATTTATTTATCTAGTGAAGAATGTTTTCAAGGAATATCTCGATGATTTTATAGTGGTATTTAATGATGATATCTTTGTATAATTCAAAAGCTACGAATATCATGATAATCACTTTCACAATATCATGAAGACACTTAGAAGAAATGAATTTTATAGGAAGTTTAGCATGTCTGAATTCTGGCTTTAGGAGATTTCTTTTCTTGGCCATATTGTCTCTAAATATGGAATCTCTATTGATCCTTCTACGACAAGAGAAATCCAAGAATGTCCAACATAAGCGATTATAACCTAGGTACGTAGTTTTATTGATTTAGCAGGTTATTATTGAAGTTTCGTCCATAATTTTTCTCGATAGGCTAACCCATTAACGAAAATCACATGAAAATGGGTTAAATTTGTTTGGAAAAAAGTGAGTGAAAATTATGTTGTGGAACTAAAGAGAATATTAGTCAATGATCCTATATTGACTCTACAATTAGGGAATGATGGGTTTGTTATTTATAGTGATTCATCAAAGAAAGTACTTGGTTGTGTCCTTATTTAGAATGATAGTGTTATTACCTATGCATCATGATAGCTGAAAATTCATGAGAAAAACTATCCTACTCATGATATTGAGTTACCAGCTGTAATATTTCCATTGAAGATTTGGAGACACTATCTCCATGGTGAAAAATGTGAGATTTATACTGATCACAAGAGTTTGAAGTATATTTTCTCACCAAAAGAAATCAACATGTGGAAAATGAGATGGATTGAACTACTCAAGGATTCTGATTGCACGATACACTACCACCTCGTGAAGGAAAATAAGGTAGAAGATGCTTTGATCAGAAAGAATCATGGAGTTTTTAGAAAGTTGAAAATTGAAAGGGATATTATTTTCATGGATCTAGTGTAACACCCCGAGCTTCCATGTTACGCTTCTCATTCAATAATGTAATAGCTTGCATTGTACGCAACATCGAGTTCTAACACACTGCAACTAATCAAAGTAGCTGTTATAAATAGTAATAACCACTTTTTAAATTTATAGAAATTTTATATTTCAAAATGGACTTCATTTTTGTATTCGTAATATCGAAATTATCCAAAGTTGATTTTTTTTTAATTTTCTGAGAACTTCCAATTTTTATGAATAGTGAAAAATACTCAAAACAACTTTTTTAATCAAAATAATTTATAGTGATAAGTTATACTATTTAGTGGTTTTAAAGTATAATTAGAATATATTTTTACCATTTTATCCAATGGTGGTCATTAGAATTAATTTAACATTGATATTGGACATAAACAATTGCCAATCTTTTGATATAAATTGTTTCTTAAAAACACGCTATTTGTTGTAACAGCGGGAATTAATTATAAAATTAATTAATACAACTTATATGTTTGGAATTTTGTAAAATAGACATCATTTTTGAATTCGGAATATCAATTATAGCTGAGGGTGAAATTTTGGCCTTATTCTGAAAAACTTCAATTTTTGATGAATAGTGAAACCACTAAGTGGTAGTTAAATAATTGATTTTTCATTTAAATAAAATATTACCACTTCTGTGATTTGATTTTCAAAAATCTGACATACATGGTTGTCATTAAGAAGTAAAATGTGGTTCAATGAGATTAAAATAATTTTTTTGGTGAATAGTGACTTTTAAGTTCTTAATCGCGATTAGAGGTAGTTAGTGTAGTTTAAGATACAAATAATGTTTTTATAATATGAGATGAGCATGACACTTGTCCTACTCCTATTGGATGAGTCATGGACGACCAAGACAACCCATGGGTCAACTTGGGGACCCCATGGAGCCACTTTAGTTAGAAAATGACATAAACACCTTTTATTTAATGTTAAAGTAAAAAATGACACAAACATAAAATGTTTTACTAAAACAATTTTTACGTGGGGTTACACAAGTCCAAATTTTGATTATAAAAAATTGATTAGAAAGATAAAAATATTTCCTACATCATAGTATTTTTTTTATAATTTTTAGACATTAAATAAATTAAATTATTTATGACATAATTATGATGCACCGATGACCTCATTATTTAACGATTTTAATAAAATGAAAAGATAATGCAAAATCAAGGCTTACACTTGTCCAAAGACTATTGGATGGGTATATTTAGAACCCTTATCACCTTATCCACAAATTATATAAGTGTGGGACCTTTAGAAACCTAAAAGCATTTTATAATTGAATAACATTTCATTACTTTCCAAAAGTGCCCCTCCTCTCCACTTATAAAAGGCCCCCACCTCTACCACCTCATTCACACTTTCAAGCCATTTGGCTCGGCCAACCTCTGCCCAAATACTCTCCCAACATTCCTCCCTTACTCATAGAAGCCTAACATTGGGCAGAACTCTTCCCAAGGAATCCTTTGGCTCAAATCAAAAAGAGTTACCCGATTTTGAGGAGGTTAAATAACGGTTGAGTCAAGTCGGACATGAGGTAAGGGAACTTCTTAACCCAATTTCCATTATTTGGGTTAATCTCCTATATTCAAATTATGTCATGATATTATTCTGTGATGTCTTGTAATTGTAATTTATTTATGTGTACTTATAGTAAATACACATAATAGATCTATTTTATTTTAAAAAATTATCACTGTAAGGGAATTTCTTAACCCAACTTGCATTCTTTGGGTTAATCTCCTACTTTCAAATTATGTCATGATATTATTATGTCCTATTTTGTATTTTTACCTTCTTTATGTGTACCTATAGTGAATACATATAATATATTTATTTTATTTTAAAAATGATCTTTTTATAGACTTCATCTCAATCTCCTTTCATTGAGGCATATTTGGCTTTATACACAACTTTCTTTTATACAATGTATAAACCCCTTTGACTTTTATTTTTATTCAAAAGGAATATTTTTTATACGAAGCGTTTTACTAAAAGAAAAAAAGGGAATGTTTTTCTTTCCGTACTTATGCGGCGACAACGACTTCTCCGCCGCCGTGACCATTATTTGAGTTTCGGCTTCCTCTACAAGCCATCATTTTTTTTAATGAAAAATAAATACAAAGTTTTAAATTTCTTTTATTTTGGTATTGAAAATGGTTTTGGAAGGGTTTTTATTATATCAATGTGTTGTATTGATATCTTGTGATTGAAATGTGGAAATGTTATGTTTCCTTTATGCATGTTTTTTGTGATACGATTATGTTATGGTTTATGATATGTTTAAACCTATTCATATGAGGAATGCATTGGACTTAATAAGTGACGGGTGGAGCCCGCTATAGCTCCTCGATGCATTGGCATGTCTCATTAGACAAACTAGTGTCTTGGCACGAGGCCTTGACAAAATCTTATTTGTGGTCTTGGCACGAGGCCTTGACTACGTGGTTATGATAGTCTGGCATTATGCATTCCATCATTATGAAAGTGGTTATTGATATTGCATGTGATTATTCGACCAGTAGAATATCCATGTGAAGAAGTGAATGGAATTATCTAATTTTACTTTTTCCATATTATGTTGATGTTCAAGTTTAAAAGTCTTTTGTTTTAGTTATACATTGCCTTACATTTTTATGTTTATTTATGAAAGCTTCCACAATATTGTTATCCTTACTGAGCATCTGAGCTCACCCCTTTCAATGTTTTAATATTTTCCAGGATGTCAAGAAGTATTTTATGAATTACCTACTGGGATAGTCAGAAGAGGGTATTAGTGTGGACTATGGAGACTTTGATATTGTAGTTTTTCACTTTATGATGTAATGTAACGTTTACGAATGTATCTAGTGTTTCCAAGGATACTAAACTAATCGGTCTTTCGGGACTTGATCTTTTGTGATCATGCCAATGTTACGAAGTAATGCACCGACTCTGGGTAGCTGGGGTCAGGGCGTTACAGTTGGTATCAGAGGAAGTTTAGTACAAACCTTGGAAGCTAGATTTAGATAAACTCTGATTAAAGCGCGTAGACCTAAGATGAACTTTGAGGATTAGTATAGAAGAACTTCCTAGAATTTTGGTATGGTAGAGATTTTGTGAGTTTTCCGAGCAATACATCTCTGTCTGGATACGAGCAGGTAGAGGTGGCTCTGGCACAAATGTTCCTAGGGATAAAACCTGAAACCACCTCTTTGAGCTAGACTCGAACGGGAACTGGTGCACGACAACGGGCCTTGCTTCACTCTTGGTTACGACACTCCCGGGGGATATGCTTAGGATAACTCTCATTTTCATTACAAATCATTATGTAGGGTTTATGAGTATATACTTATTCAAAGAAAACATTCTTATGATTATGGATTATATCCATAAACCGTTCAATTTACATTAACTATTTTAAAAGTATGGAATTATTCATTATAATTCATAAACTAACCTAGTTTATGTCATTGTATAGAAATGGCGCCCAGTAGAAGGAATGTGAACTCCAGCAATACGTATGCTCCAAAGAGTAAGAAGGATCGTATCTTTCACAGTATTAAGCCAACATTTCGAAGGGAAATAGTCTCCCATGTGTTCTCAACATATGAAGAAATAGTATCATGTGTTAATAAGATAAGTAAAGAATTCTCTGATTCCTATGGCTTTGAAGAGAAGCAAGAGACGAAAGGGATGGAAGAGAGAATGATGGATAAAGGGATGATGGGAAAGAAGAATTTTCCAACATGTGGTAATTGTGGGAAGAAACATCATGGAACTTGCCTAAAGGGAATGGGAGTTTGTTATAAGTGTAGAGAAAAAGGATACAAAGTGCGTGACTGCAAGGGTAATAAAATGGTTTCAAATGTACAATGCTTCTTCTGCAAGGATTGGGGACACTACGCAAACCAATGTCCAAATCATCAGAGTATGCCCCAAATGATGTTATTGGATAATAATCAAGTTATGATACTACCACAGATGAGGAGTAATGATTAGAGTTCTTATGTTGTTATTAAAGAATTTTTTTTAATTTGAGTGTTGTATCAATGATGTACTGGTTATAATAATTATGGAGTATATAAGGATTGTACTGCAGTACTATTTCATCAAGGACTTGAGATTGTGTGGAACCAAGAAAAGTGACTCCACGGTAGGTTAAATTTTTCGAAAATATATGGTTGAGAGAAAGATAAACCATAATATGGTTCTGATACCGAGATAGTGATTTTGGAATAAGACGTGATTGATTTGGATAAATTATATTGGATATTCTTAACTTCCTTGAAACTGATTGATGATTTGTATACATTTTTGGACAGAAGGAGTATATCTAGTATTCTATAAAGAATAAGGGATCATGGTAATTCAGTATATTTAAAAAGAATACACGATGAAGGTGTTCACATGTTGTTACATGGAAAAAAAGGATCTTCATTATGTTTACCTTCCTTATAAAATTTGGACTGTGAGTTGGACAGAAGTATTTTGGATAACTATAAAGGTTTGAATGGATTAAGTTGATCTTTGGATAGTATTGTTTATGGTTAAAAAATTTATGAAGATTATTTTTGGAATATTATAATAATATAGTTTTAGGAAAAGGACAACCTGCAGGGTGGGGCATAACCTGACGCGTCGGACAAAGCTGCAGGAATCGAACCCACAACCATAGTGCGACATGCCTTTATTTCCTACCACTAGCCTACAGGAAGTCCCTGGTTATTACAAAATAATTTTACTAATCTAAATGGTATGTGTTAACATTTGGAACCTTATACAATTAGGATAAGTATAATATTTTTGGGTTCTATTATCTTTTTGAGTGAAAGGTGAGTTGAAGGTTGAAACTCTAATTGTCAAGCATAAATATATGTATACCTATCTGTTATTCAATGAATAAATTAATTCTTAAACTTTAGTAAAGGGATATTAAAACAAAAAATGTGTTACCCTAATACGTTATGTCTTGTTTAACTGATGATATTTTAAATCAACATAGATTGAAGGCTTTGAGGCCCTCAATTTGAAAGTTGATTGTGATTGATGACCTCAATCACTCCCTACAAATATTTACGTTTTTCCTCCAATTATATGTCTTTAATTTCCACCAATGTTCTCCTAATCAAGATCATAATTGGGTGGTGACTTTTTCATTTCCCTTTCCCTCTTATTAAGGCTAAATTTTATTAATCATATTTCCGATGTGGGTTTTTCCTCAAAGATAATTTCTCTTTTCAACCTTTTATTTACAAAGAATAATTTCAAATTGCGAGGACGCAATTTATTGAAGGAGGGGAGAATGTAACACCCCGAGCTTCATTGATACGCTTCTCATTCAATAATGTAATAGCTTGCATTGTACGCAACATCGAGTTCTAACACACTGAAACTAATCAAAGTAGCCGTTATGAATAGTAATAACCACTTTTTAAATTTATAGAAATTTTATATTTCAAAATGGACCTCATTTTTTGTATTCGTAATATCGAAATTATCCAAAGTTGAATTTTTTGTAATTTTCTGAGAACTTCCAATTTTTATGAATAGTGAAAAATACTCAAAACAACTTTTTTAATCAAAATAATTTATAGTGATAAGTTATACTATTGAGTGGTTTTAAAGTATAATTAGAATATATTTTTACAATTTTATCCAATGGTGGTCATTAGAATTAATTTAACATTGAAATTGGACATAAACAATTGCCAATCTTTTGATATAAATTGTTTCTTAAAAACACGCTATTTGTTGTAACAACGGGAATTAATTATAAAATTAATTAATACAAAATATATGTTTGGAATTTTTTAAAATAGACATCATTTTTGAATTCTGAATATCAATTATAGCTTAGGGTGAAATTTTGGCCTTATTCTGAAAAACTTCAATTTTTGATGAATAGTGAAACCACTAAGTGGTAGTTAAATAACTGATTTTTCGTTTAAATGAAATATTACCACTTCTGTGATTTGATTTTCAAAAATCCGACATACATGGTTGTCATTAAGAATTAAAATGTGGTTCAATGAGATTAAAATAATTTTTTGGTGAATAGTAACTTTTAAGTTCTTAATCGCGATTAGAGGTAATTAGTGTAGTTTAAGGTACAAATAATGTTTTTATAATATGAGATGAGAATGACACTTGTCCTACTCCTATTGGATGAGTCATGCCCGACCAAGACAACCCATGGGTCAACTTGGGGACCCCATGGAGCCACTTTAGTTAGAAAATGACATAAACACCTTTTATTTAATGTTAAAGTAAAAAATGACACAAACATAAAATGTTTTACTAAAACAATTTTTACGTGGGGTTACACAAGTCCAAATTTTGATTATAAATATTAATTTAAAAGATAAAAAGATTTCCTACATCATAGTATTTTTTTATAATTTTTAGACATTAAATAAATTAAATTATTTATGACATCATTATGATGCAGCGATGACCTCATTATTTAACGATTTTAATAAAATGAAAAGATAATGCAAAATCCAAGGCATACACTTGTCCAAAGACTATTGTATGGGTATATTTCGAACCCTTATCACCTTAGCCACGAATTATATAAGTGTGGGACCTTTGAAAACCGAAAAGAATTGTATAATTGAATAACATTTCATTACTTTCCAAAAGTGCCCCTCCTCTCCACTTATAAAAGGCCCCCACCTCTACCACCTCATTCACACTTTCAAGCCATTTGGCTCGGCCATATTCTGCCCAAATACTCTCCCAACATTCCTCCCTTACTCCTAGAAGCCTCACATTGGGCAGAACTCTTCCCAAGGAAGCCTTTGGCTAAAATCAAAAAGAGTTACCCGATTTTGAGGAGGTTAAAGAACGGTTGAGTCAAGTCGGACATGAGGTAAGGGAACTTCATAACCCAATTTCCATTATTTGGGTTAATCTCCTATTTTCAAATTATGTCATGATATTATTCTATGATGTCTTGTATTTGTACTTTATTTATGTGTACTTATAGTAAATACACATAATAGATCTATTTTATTTTATAAAATTATCATTGTAAGGGAATTTCTTAACCCAACTTCCATTCTTTGGGTTAATCTCCTACTTTCAAATTATGTCATGATATTATTATGTCCTATTTTGTATTTTTAACTTCTTTATGTGTACCTATAGTGAATACACATAATATATCTATTTTATTTTAAAAATGATCTTTTTAAGGACTTCATCTCAATCTCCTTTCATTGAGGCATATTTGGATTTATACACAACTTTCGTTTATACAGTGTATAAACCCCTTTGACTTTTATGTTTATTCAAAATGAATCTTTTTTATACGAAGCGTTTTACTAAACGAAAAAAAGGGAATGTTTTTCTTTCCGTACTTATGCGGCGACAACGACTTCTCCGCCGCCGTGACCATTATTTGTGTTTCGGCATCCTCTACAAGCCATCAATTTTTTTAATGAAAAATAAATACAAAGTTTTAACTTTCTTTTATTTTGGTATTGAAAATGGGTTGGGAAGCGTTTTTATTATATCAATGTGTTGTATTGATATATTGTGATTGAAATGTGGAAATGTTATGTTTCCTTTATGCATGTTTTATGTGATACGATTATGTTATGGTTTATGATATGTTTAAACCTATTCATATGAGGAATGCATTGGACTTAATAAGTGATGGGTGGAGCCCACTATAGCTCCTCGATGCATCGGCAGGTCTCATGAGACAAACTAGTGTATTGGCACGAGGCCTTGACAAAATCTTATTTGTGGTCTTGGCACGAGGCCTTGACTACGTGGTTATGATAGTCAGGCATTATGCATTCCATCATTATGAAAGTGGTTATTGATATTGCATGTGATTGTTCGACCAGTAGAATATCCATGTGAAGAAGTGAATGGAATTATCTAATTTTACATTTTCCATATTATGTTGATGTTCAAGTTT
Organism: Viscum album; assembly: GCA_963277665.1. Taxonomy (NCBI): domain Eukaryota; kingdom Viridiplantae; phylum Streptophyta; class Magnoliopsida; order Santalales; family Viscaceae; genus Viscum; species Viscum album. Next base: position 1,808,529,320 of record OY728120.1, read on the forward strand.
AAAAGGCTTTTGTTTTAGTTATACATTGCCTTAAATTTTTATGTTTATTTATGAAAGCTTCCGCAATATTGTTATCCTTACTGAGCATCTGAGCTCACCCCTTTCAATGTTTTAATATTTTCCAGGATGTGAAGAATTATTTTATGAATGACCTGCAGGGATAGTCAGAAGAGGATATTAGTGTGGACTATGGAGACTTTGATATTGTAGTTTTTCACTTTATGATGTAATGTAACGTTTACGAATGTATCTAGTGTTTCCAAGGCTACTAAACTAATCGGTCTTTCGAGACTTGATCTTTTGTGATCATGCCAATGTTACGAAGTAATGCACCGACTCTGGGTAGCTGGGGTCGGGGCGTTACATCTAGTGAAGATGGACATGGGAATAACCATGGAAGGTGAAACATCAATTCTTTTTCAAATGGTTTCCAAACCATTATTACTAGAAAAGATTAAGAGTAATGAGACTGATGATGAAGTGTTTCAAAATAAAATTAAATCTATGAATGATGGGAGATTGAGTGACATTGTATATGATGATGGAATTTTGAAATATGGGAAGAGACATTGTGTTCCCAATATACCTGATCCAAAAAGGGAATTGTTGGATGATGCTCATAGTTCCAATTTGACTATACACCCTGGGAGCACCAAAATGTATAGAGATTTGAATGAACAGTTTTCATAGGACAACATGAAGAGGGAGATTTATGATGTATGGTTTGTCATCAAGTGAAAGCTAGAAGGAAGTTTCCTGGAGGAGTCATGAAACCTCTTCCCATACCTGGGTGGAAATGGGATAATATTACGATGGACTTTGTTATGTGGATACCAAAGAGTCCTAGAAAGAACAATGCAATATGGTTCATTGTTGATCATCTTACCAAGTCAACAAATTTTCATACTATAAGGGAAGATTTACCACTTGAATATCTAGAAAGAATATATGTTAATGAATTTGTGAGGCATCATGGAGTACCCCTATCAATTGTTTCTAATCATGATCCATGTTTTACCTCAAGATTATAGAAGAGACTTCAGAATGACTTCGATAATGAACTTTGTATGAGCACTGCCTACCACCCCCAAACTGATGGATAATCAGAAAAGACTATTCAAACCGTATAAGTCAGGTTGAGATCATGAGAACTTTAATTTCAAGGTATGCGGGATAAATATTTTCCTTTGGTAGAATTTTTCTATAATAATAGCTTCCATTCAAGTATTCAGATTACACCATATGAATCGTTATATGGAAAGAGATGTCGCACACCATCCTGTTGGGATGATTTTGGTGAATGAAAACTCTTTGGCATAGAACATGTGGAGGAAATGATGGAAAAGGTGAAGGTAATCCAATCCCACATCAAAGAAGATTAAATTAGGCTGAAGAGCTATGCGGATAACGAAAGAAGGATTTGGAATTTCAGGTAGTATATCATGTTTTCCTAAATGTATCTCTATGGAAGGGAGTTATATGTTTCAGTAAGTAAGGTAAATTGAGTCACAGGTACATAAGACCTTTTGAAATTCTAGAACAAATAGGGGTTGTAGCTTATCGTTTGGTAATTCCTCCAAATCTCCCCCAAGTTCACGATGTGTTCCACGTATCACTGTTGAGAATATATATGCCTTACCCAAAGAATTACTCACCTATGAGGAATTAGAACTGAAACCCGATCTATCTTATTGCGAAGAGCCTATCAAGATTCTTGATACGAGAGAACAAGTGTTGTAAAACTGGTCGACTCGTCGGTTAAAAGTTCTATGGAGATACCATAGGATGGAGGAGGCAATGTGGGAACTTGAGGAACTTATGATGAAGAACCACGTGGGTCTTCTCATGTGGTAGTATTTAGAAATTTCAAGGTTGAGATTATTTGAATGATGGTAGAATGTAAAACCCCGAGCTTCCATGGTACGCTTCTCTTTGAATAATACAGTAGCGTGTGTTATACGCATCTTCGAGTTCTAACACACACCAAAACCAATCAAACATGCTGTTATGAATAGTAATACCCACTTTTTAAAATTTTATAAATTTTATCATTAATAATGGACTTTATTTTTGGATTCGGAATATCGAAATTAGCTTAGGTTAAAAATTTTTCGGAAAACATTCATTTTTTTATGAATTTTGAAAATTACTAAATTTTAATTAAAAAAATACTTTTTTAATCAAAATAATAAACAGTGATAAATTATGAATTTGAGTGATTTTAAAGAATAATTAGATTAAATTCTTACCATTTAATCCAATGTTAGTCATTTCACACAATTTCACATTTAAACTAGACAACAACGATTGCCAATCTTTTGAAAGTTATTATTTCTTAAAAACATGCTTTTTGTTTTGACAATGGGAATTAATTTAAAATTAATTTATATCACTTTTGTGTTTTTAATTTAGAAAAATAGATTCCATATTTAGAATTAGAATGTACAAATTGTTTAAATAGGTAACATTTAATTTTAGTCATTTTGAATAATTACTTTGATAAATATTTTATTTACCATGTTTAAATGGTAAATACAGAAAATAAGGGTAAAAAATAATATTATAATAATATTAAATTACCCTAAATGTGTCATAACCCTATTGATTGTTATGAGTTCATTTGGTGTTACTATTAGAATAAAAAAAACCATTGTTCTTAAATCCATTAGATGGATTCCACCTATTCCAGGATGGTTGAAAATGAATGTTGATGGGACGGCTTCTGGTGCACTAGGGCCTTCAGGACGTGGTGGGATATTCCGCACTCATCACGGCTTCGTTAAAGGCTGCATCAACCACTATATTGGCATTTTCATGGCTATATATGTGGATCTGTGGTCTAGCATCAATGCAATAATGTAAGCCTCTCATTTTGGATGGAGGTAGCTTTGGGTGGAATCCTACTCCATCACCATAGTTCACATCCTAAATACTCGGTCACGATCAGTACCATGGAAAATGATTCCTTCTTGGATTGAATGTATTTATATGGTTGAACACATACAGCATGATGTCACCCATGTCTATATGGAGGCCAACCAGGTAGCAGATGCACTTTCAAAGAGGGAAATTGTGGAGGCCTCTTCCAGATGGTCTTCTATTTCCCCGGAATTTTGTTCTCCATTTGTCGATTTGGACATGTGTGGGGTTTTATTCTCTCATATTTTTAAACTCCCTTGTACCTCCAATTTCTATTTTTTTTAATTATTAATTTTTTGGAAAGGGATTCCCAACTCCTGGACCTATTTGAATAAAAATAAAAAATGACATAAGAATATATTATTTAGAAAAACAATTTTTACATAGGGTTATATATGTTATATTTTAGATTATAAATACTAATTAAAAATATAAAATATTTCCAACATAATTGGATTTTTTTATAATTTGTAGAAATTTAATAATTAAATTTATATATGACACAATAATGATGCATTATTTTCCTTATTAATGAATGAATCAAATAATTGGTATTAAAAATGTTAAAATAAATATAATTTGAATTTTTTTATGACATCCACAAATTTTATTACCTAATATGACATGTTTGGATGAAATAAATGAATTTGATTTTAATTAATAAATTGGTTATGACTTAAAAAAAATAAATTATAAAATAGTGTCAAAATTGACATAAAGGAGTTTTTATGAAAATATTATATTATTAATTGATATTATATTATAAAAAATATAAATGCCGAACAAAGAACTTATATAATGATTGGTTTATTATTAATGGACCACTTGGGGGTCTCTCGGTAGTATATATATTTTTATTATCTATATAATATAAAAATACAAAGAGACCTGGTAAATGTCAAACTAATTAACTAGGAGTTAAAACTAAAAGACATGGTTAATAATGTGACCCAAACCTGTATAAAACCTATTAGTTGAGTGGTTTTCGACCCATCCCCACCATATAATTTAAATAAGTCACTTTTGAGACATTAGAAACTGAATATTAATTTATTAAAAAAAAATCCAGTCTCTCCTATGGTGCCCCTCAACCCTCTTATAAAAGGGAACTCCCCCTTATCACTAATTCACACCTTGAAAGCCATTTTTCATGGAGAAACTATGCCCAAATATTATATCCACTTCCCTAAAATCATCCTAGAGACCTTTGTTTGATCATAAAGCCAATATATGGAGCCCTTTTGATCAAATCAAAAGGAAGAACCTGAAGAAGAGGTATTGTTTTCCCCACCCTTTTCATGTTCCTTTCTTCTTCCACTTATTCTTTATTTGTTATTTCCATTCTAAAATAATAAATCCAGTATCTTATATATGCATTTATGTTATTATAAATATGGTACAACTATATTCAGTATTCTATCTATCCTTTGAATGACATGTTAGCATATGTGCGTACGTACGGCTTACCGTCTCCACGTCGTGGTGTAATCGTTATTCAAAGCATTATTATTCGGATAGGTATGATAATGATATGTAATTAAAGTAAATAATAAATATAATATTTTAATGATTCTGTGTATATGATATACCATCCAATTATATACTATTTTATTTTCATAAGAATGAAATTCTCGTTTGTGCATACGTACGGTCTACTGTCTCCCCGAATGCGATGAGATTCATTCCCCATCATATCCATTCATGTCTAATTCTCATTTGACGATTAAAAAAATGTTTAAGGACATTATATCATTCTATATATGAATTAGATATAGTATATCCATATCAAACACAGCTTATGTAAGAAAACATATAAAAGGAAACTAGTAAGTTAACACCCGAAACGACAATAATACTAAGATATTATTAACAATGCAATGTTAAAAGATCATATATGATATCATATTAATGTATATAATTATTGTATAATTTAATAAGAATTTTTCCCCATTATATAGATCTTTATCCTACCCTCGAGCAAGGAAAATTACGCGGTAAGGGTTAATTCTACAATCTCTTCATTATCTGAGGTTGTTTATATGTAATAATCTATTAGGACCTCTTTATCAACCACATCATTGTTTCAAAAAAAATGTATTCCAAAAAAAATTTAATATTTACTAGAGTATTTGTTAAATTCATTTATACCCTTATTTGACATTTTATAAAATGTATTGAATGGAATCTTTCACTCGTTTTCCAAATAAGGTCTTTTTTAACCTTTTCAGACAAATTATGGTAAGATTTTCTTTTTTTAACTTATGCGGTGGGTGCAGCTATTTTCCACTGTTATAAAATCATTGAAGCTTCCCTTACAATCTTATAAGAATATTTTCAAAGTAAATGTTTTATTTTATAATTAAGTTACTTTTAAATTATTTCAAAAAATAGATATTTCTCTCAAATAGTTTTTGATTTCATCTATGTCAACATCCTTTGATTGATTTTATGTTTGTTTGAAGTTGATTTATTATGATACAAAATTCCCATATAGTATTGAAGTATTTGTGATATGTTTGACTATGGATGTATTATTTCATACCATTCATGGTTTATGGATAAAGTATTGACATTTAATATGATTGTCTTAAAACAAATGTTTATGTTATGTTTAATCCTTTTCATATGGGGAATGCATTGGACTTTGTAAGTGACAGGTGGATCTCACTATAGCTCCTCGATGCATCGGTAGGTCTCATGAGACAAACTAGTCTCTTGGCATAAGTCATTGAATAAATTTTATTTTTATTCTTGGCACAAGGCCTTGACTATGTGGTTACGATAGTCTCGAATTAGGCATTCCATCATTATAAAAGTGGTTATTGATATTTCATGTGATTTTTAGAGTAGTAGAATATCCATGTGAATAAGTAAATGGAATTATTTCATTTCATTTTTGACACATTATGTTGAAGTTTTTGTTTAAAAGGTTTTTTTAGTTATAAATTGCCCCAAATGTTTATGCTCATTTATGAATGTTTCCGCTATATTGTTATCCTTACTGGGCATCTGAGCTCGCCCCATTCTATGTTTTATTTTTAAAAGGATGTGAAGAATTATTTTATGAATTAACTATAGGGATATTATGAGGGATATGACATTGGTCTATGGAGAAAATATGTTGTTTTAGTTTTTCACTTTATGATGTAATGTAAACTTTATGAATGTAGCTAATGATTATAAGGAAACTAAACTAATCGGACATTCGAGACTTGATATTCTTTTATCATGCTATTGTTATGTAATAAAGAAAAAAATCTAGGTAACTATGGTCTGGGAGTTACATCTTCGATCTGATGAGAAGATTAACTGTGATATTTAATTGTAGATATGTTCCTTGAACCAATGGAATCCAACATAGGGATTAGAGGGGGAGGGTTTGGTAGTTAATGGGAACTTGTGTTGTGATAAATTGGGATAATGGATAAAATATCTAATTCCTCCAAATTAGCACCATAAGAGGTAGAATGCATACCTACTACTCGGTAAATCATGCTCATATGAGGGGTTTCAGAAGGAGGTCACTATATAAGAGAATCCTTATTTTGAGTATGATCACAAGAACCATTAGAATAAGAGGTCACTATGTCGAATGATCCTCCTAAAAATGAGAATGGGGGAGGTCTATAATGGAATCCAAGAAGAACCATACATTCAAATTGGGTGTTTGGATAGATCATGATTCATCATTCATATTTACACATTCCTAGTGCAATTATCACATTCAGAGATTTCATCACGTTCATCATGCAATGTTCTCTTAGTTGATACTTCATGTGTAGTAATCCATGTATTGATGTTGTAACTACATCTAACATCAATCATTGAAGATAAAATTATGACCTAACCCCCAATTTCAAAATTCTATATTTTTGTATAATCAATCATACACCAGCACTTCTTTAGGTAGCTATTAACATGTTTTGGGACACCAGTACCACAAATTTCTAATATCATAGTAATGTGTGCATGCTCCTTCACAACACAAGGAAATTTGTGCTACTCTGAAAATTTACATTGTCCGATATTATCATAGTTGTTGGGGTATTACATTCCATTTTATATAGAAACATTCCAATATATTATTACTTTTATATTGATTTCAAATTTAAAAATTAAAAATTCATTAATTAAATATTTAAAAGCCTCCAAATATTTTATTGAAATCTAGGAACCCTTTCTCATAGAATTGGAATACCCTATTGTTTGTGTATACTATGTGAAAATATCTATAAGCCACCAATTGCAGTCTATAATAATTTCCTCAATAACTACACAAAGGGTTCAAGGAATGCATTTTTCTAGACAACGTAATTAACTTGTGGTTTGTTGGTCTATTGATTTATGTCCATGCATCTAAAATAAAAAACATTATATTTATATAAAAATACCATGAAAATTTTAAAAAAATTGTTTTGGATACTTTGTAATTGTTTCATTAATTAATTAATCCATGATTATAAAAATAACTTCCCTTCAGTAAGAGGAAACCATTACAATGGAATAACAATTTTCCCAAACAGCTGGTTTGGTAGACATTCGAATGATCGAAGGAGGTCATGACATAATATTTATTTGAGAGGGTTTTCACTCAAAAAATTGTAACCCAATTATATTAATATAATTCATCCAATTTTTCGTACTCACAATTGGATATTAATATAAATAATAAATCTCCTATTAATTTTATTTATTGTTTATTATTTTATGTATGTTCCCACAATTATAAATAATATTAAAAAACAAATAAATAAATAAAAGGAAATTTACAAAATCAATTGTCTTGAAAATCTAAAAAGACATAGGGGGTCATATAAGGGTAGTTCATATGGTCATGATCTATCCCATCACAAATTTAGTAAATCTATTTCTCATTTGGATTACCTATTTAAGTTGGTGTTTTTTCATTTTATGTCATAATAATCATAGAGGGGTCCATGTTTTATTTGGAATGCCCCCTTATTGTGGAGGGGTCCTTGAAACATCTGGAGTTCACCTCAAACTAATGGGGTCTATGTGTTATATTGATAAAATCAATTTTATAACAAAAAATCATGCACTGATGAGGGGTCCTAGGGGTGCAATGTACATTACATAAAATAGAAACAAAGGCAATTTTTTAAATTGAATACAAATAAATGAATATTCACGAACCACATTAATTAATTATAGACATCACACACTATTAAATAATTATATAAATAAATAAATAATGTTGACATACACATGTTAATTCCCAAACTAGTAGGTGTGTAAAATTAAAAGTATAATATTATTAAATTTCAGTAATTTATATAGGACGGATATTAAAATTAAACAAACAATCGGACTGAATAGTAATAAAATAAATAAAATGATATTTTTATCACAATATAAGCTAATGTGAGATATTTTATTAAATTTACTCATTTTTGTGTTGATGAGACGTGTCATCTCCAATGACCCGATATTCAGTATGGTTTGGGGATCACACATAAATTTAATTGAGTAGAAAAATTAAAATGAGTACATACCTTATTGGAAACTGAAAATATGGTTGACATATGCTTGTCCCTAGATATCAATAGATAAATGATCCATATAATGATTAATATATATCATCCCCACACATGCTTGATTAATTTTTTCTCCTACTGTTCATATTCATTTGGGTGCTAGAACGCTGATATGATGATGTCTTCAATATCCTGACAATCACTATGATCGTCTACCTATAGTCCTTGAATGTGTTCCTGGATCAACACTTAGAGAGCCTCTTTCTCTCTATATAATTTTGTATAATAGAGAAGATATAATTATTTTTGTTTAAATAGTTTCCGCATTTATTCTTCCATAATATTTATATTGTCACTATAATAAATACCTGGATATGTTCCCTGGGTGATGGAAAAATATATCCCAAAAATAAGTTTTAAAATACTAATATTGAGAAACTAAAATTCATAAAAAATTTATTTGTTATTTTATCAAATACATATATTATATATTATATATATTTTGTTATAAAATAGTGTCAATTAACTCGACTCCTCATTCCCTTTTAAATTTTAAATGAAATAAGAATTTTAAAATAATATTCATTTGATTAATGATATTTCTCGTATTTATTTTTCTTTTAAATACATTTAAAAACTAAATTAAACAAAATTATTCATAACACGAATTAATTAAAAAAAATTATTCATTTGTGGTTGATCACATGGAAAATACTCAGACCCTGTGATGTGTCCCAGAATGTGTAATATATATATTCATATAAATATTGATAATTATTGAATACAATTCTTTGTATGACCCTTTAGGCCCTTATTTATATAGAATGGAATGATATCCATATACCGATAATGAAGTCAAGAGACCCATCATGTCCCCTAAAGAGATGTGGAATGTCATAACAATGACAACCAACCTACCAACATATACTATGTAATATAGTTTATTGAATTTAATATCTCGTATTGTACGATACACACATATGTCAAAATCCTTTTCATTATTTATTATATTTTTTTATAAATAGATGTATTTAACCTCAACTAATATTGTCGCATACATAGATAGATATTAACATATTGTTTAAATAGTCCAATGATATATTACTACCTCAAACTGAAAGTGGAAAATCCATTCTTGACTAATCATCCCATGTCATTCCACCAATGATGCACCGAAAACAAAATGATTTACCACTATTTCATTATCATGTCCTTTTCTCTGATTTAACATACCAGATAAAATCAATCCCACTGGTAAATATCTCAAGTTATGATTCCAATACACATGATTATATAAAAGAACAAATAATGAAATCCAAATCATGTGGTGTTACTATTGGACGATCTATCCTGATGATCTCACTACTATAAATTACCATATATGAATATCATGAATAAAAATATCAATTGTTATGAACCCCTAGAACCAGATAGTCAAACATAAACTATGACTAATCATTATGACACATCTATTCCAAAGGTCCTTTGATTATTCTTCATTTCATTGTATCCTGAGGACCTCGTTATAGTCTAAGATTTTCTAAAACATGTTCTTATAACAATTAATCAATGGATATTACCTTAAATTGTTGACGCAAGGAAATATACATTGTAATGGTAATAATTCATCATGTATATATTATTGTATACCTAATATAGTAATCCAAATAAATATTCATATTGATTCAAGGGATGTAAATATTATGACATTTTGTAATTACCTTTACATGCACATAATAATGAAAACATTGTTCTTGAGTACGTGTGAACAATCAACTCCATGAAGTGATGTGATTCCTTTTTTCCTAGCCACATCACATGTATTATATATATAAGTATATTTAAATTATTAACATAATATTAATGACATTATTATTTTTATATAAATATAAAATAACATATAACTTCTATTAATAATGATCACTGAAAAATTGAAAAGGTACTCATTTGTACATATGGCCTACTATATCCATGATTATAACATAGTTCATTATTCATAAATATACATATTAGATTCATTTAAAAGTTTAATTGATGTGTACAAATGATGACCATGTCCGGAATATTATTCTAGTGATGATGTGATAATAACCACTTTGAATATGGACGTAATTCCAAATACATTTTCAACTCAATTATTGAATAACTCCAAACATCGGATGTGAACATAAATAAATAATTAATTGTTATAACATGATAATAATGATATAAAAGGAATGATGAACATTAAAAATCAGGTCCATAAACTAATTAGATAACCAAGTATTATTATTTAGGATGATAATGATTATACTGGTCATGTGAGATTAAAGGTAGGGTGTTATCTTTTTAAAACGCCATTTAAAGTTACTCTTAGACTACATTAACAAAACAAATATGGAATGTATTTATAATTTATACTACATGAATGTAATTAAATGATTTAATGATTCTATAATGTATTTAATATTCCTTTATAATTTTATAATTTTATTTTTTAATTAGTTTTTTTCAGTTATGTGTGAGCGTCTTTATAAAAATAATGATTTATTTCAATGTGGAAAAGTTATTTCTCTTGTATTTATAATTTATGTGTTGTGATTATGTTATTGTTATTGTTAATATATTGTGACTATTAGTGGTTCCACTATAAATTGTGGTATGGTGATCCCATTATATTTGTTTGATTCAATGGGTAATGGGATGATGTTTTACAGTTTGGTTTCTTTTAAAAGATTAAGGGAATATACTATGAGGGATATTCAAAATGTAACCATTAATGTTTTTATAAGAGTAGTTTTCAGATATACAGTAAATGATAGAGTGATATGAAAATGATATGAAATGTTACATTTATGGTTAATGTTTTCCATGGAGTTCTACAAGATAATTATAAAATCATGAGGTATGTTAGGAGTTAATGTTCTATGGGTGGTATTAGTAACATTGTGAAAATAATTGTATTGGACTATAAGTATAAATGGAATAATGGTCTCGTTATTTTTATTTATATATAATGCTAATTTGTTTTCTATAATACCATGATTTTAATTGTTTTTAACATCATATAAGTATGGGTAAGATAATGAAATAATTAATGTCGAATGTGATGAGGGTTTTTTCCTGGAAAAGAAATAATGTTTTATTTTAAAAGTTTTATATTATGGAAAAATTTATATTTTTTATTTGTATCTACTTTTTAAGAATGTAATATGTTATTTTTGAATGATAAAATAATTTCTAGAAATCTAAACTGGAAAATATTCTCAAAGTAAATAAATTTAATTATTTTACTAAAAATTATGATTATGTAATGTTTATGGTAGGGTCCTTACATTAAGTCACTTGACTCCAACATCATTTTGATTGAAGAAATTTTAAACTCATATATAATTTATTTGAATATGTTATAAAATTATAATATAACGATAATAAATTTTATAATATCATAAATGATCCTTTTATAACATTTTATCACACATTCATTATTAAATTTCACTGTTTTCCTTGTTTTTGGTGTTAATTTTTTTTTTCTCATGCATATTTTGAAATGAAATATCAATTACTACACATATTATATAGAAACATAATATATAGAATTATTTTTTTGTAATAAGAAATATTTTTTATTATTAATAATATTTATAATCATTATACAAATTTATATATGGATAAATGATCACATAACTACTTGGAGAAGATTTTCCAAATATATATACAGGAGATGTTATCATTTTTTTATGCATGAAAAATTAAATAACTGGTTGATATATTAGTTTTAAAAATAAATATCATATATATATTATTTAAATTTATACTTATTTCACTATGTATAAATCAATCGTGAAAATCAAATCGCATTGCTTCACGAGGAGATAGTTCACAGTACACATGAGAGATATTATCATATTTCAAATAGAAGGGAATTAAGTAGTTAAATAAGAAATTAAATATAAATAATTTTAATGGAGTATAATTTTGATAAATATAATTTCATAAACATGATAATACATATTTATATACGAGATACTATTTTTTAATATATTATATGTTTAATGGAAAAAATTATGGTGAAAATTTTATAATGGAAATGAATGATCATTGTTATGACATTTACCATATCTAAGAGAAACCTCCTTTGAATCCTATCTAATGGAACCTTGGATTTGTCATTGGGGAAGTATTTTACCAATATAATTTATATATGGATGGTAGGGAGTGATTGTTTCTAGTTTAGGATGATCCAAATTGATTTATAGCTATAATGAATTTATGGTAGGGAGTTCTTATTATAAGTGAGTAAAGATAATCATCTTGAATATCAAATAGAAATTTATAAAAACATTCAAAAATGATAAAGTCATCAGCATACCAAAATTTATAAAATAAAAAAAATTTATAATGTTGGAGAGTATAAGATGGAAATAAATTATTTTTTTTTAAAAATACTAGAAGGTAGTTTGATCAATTATCATTATAATTTACCTCCTAAAAAACTAATTTCTATACAAACAATAGAAATAAAATTTTACTATATTCCAGATTAATTTTAAAACAAAATTATTTGATATTTATTGATATTATAAATTATTCTAATTAAAAATATGGAATAAATTTTTATAAATTCAATTCACTAATATGGGAAATCAATTTAAAATTATACTTTTAGACGAGATGAAAATGTCTGTTTCCAAGAGAAAATTAGCAAATATATAGATGGATTTAATATAAAAATTTAATATCAAGGTAATTTAAATGAAATGAAATATTTAATTTTTAAAATAATTAAACTAAAAATTATTTAATTAAAATATATAATATAACTTAATATTTTAAATTATTTAAATAAAATTATGTTTTCAGGAAAAATCTATATTTTTCTCTATTCATCAAAATAAGAAACTTTTCCAAAAAATTCAAATAATGCACTATAAGATAATTTTGATTGTCAGATTTTAATAATTATGTTAAATTTATAATTAAATATTCTAAAAGAGGAAAAAAAATAATTTTAAAATATGTGGGTAAAGGACAACTAAACTGACATTTTTAAAAAATATGGTTTTTTGGAAAACAATTTTTTTTGGTTTTAATTAATCATTATATTGTTTATAATAAATAGATACCCAATTAATTATTTTTTATATATTTAAGACATATAAAACTCATAATTTGTTTAGTATTATTCATATATTCCAATTTTTCATTAATGGTCAAATGGTATAATATATTAATGTTTATTTCAGCACATGGATTCATGTTCCACCGCTTATAAATGATATTTAATTGAAATAAACAAAGTGCTTTATTTTTTCAGTTTTTTTCTTAATTACTATGATATTTTATATATTTCTTATTGAAATACTAGTTTTAATGATAACATGATCTTGATTTTGATGATATTAATTAATTTCATTTTTATCTCTAAGTAACATGAATTCTAAGCATGGTGAAGAAATTATCAATGGATGAGACACCATTATGGTTGGCACCAACAACATGTGACAACATTTTTAATGACTCTACAAAAGTATAAAATCACTCTACGTATAATATAACACATGGATATCACACCACCAGAATATCATGTCATTGGACTAGAAAATTGACAATGTTTAAGTCACCAGTAGTCGACACACCATTAAGATGTCATGCCGCAAGAGCTTAAATATGGATAAGTATAACATAACTCCAAATGAGGAACCAAAAGTCTCTTAACAAAAAAATATAAATTCTCCTATGATTAATACACTATTAAAATTCACATTTTCAAACCAGACACTGATAGTTGAGATGCCGCCAGAGTAGTGGAATTTCAGCTATGTCAAATATTTTGTCAGTATGATTCTGCCAGTGTCGTACCACTATTGTTATGCCTCATAGCTGAGAAAATTTTTCTTTTATTATTAATTAAAAATTCTTTATTTATTTAGTCTAAAAGATAATAAAATTTATTTTAAAGTGATTTTCTATATTAATGAATGTCTCTTAAATAATTGACATTTACAATTGAATAGAGTATAATGTCCTGAAGAATGGGGAAGCAGCTAATTCAGATATTCTTCCTAATGTCACTGATAAAAAATGAAGCATACTCCCTCATAATAAATTATCATAAATGAAATAGGTAATTGAATGTAGTGAACTGAAACCATGAACAAAGCTATGACTGGATAAACATGCATAGATAAGAATATTCCTCAAAGATTCTATATTGAAGACGAAATACAAAATAAAAAATAGAAAAATTCCATAGTAAAAGAATAATAGTCTTTAACGCTCCATTTTCAGGATGTTTTTCATGGGATCTCAACTCAAGTATACATAATCAAATCAACAGTCACAAGCTACATTGCATTAGGCCAAACATTTCTAAACACTCACTTTTAGATTCTTTTATGATATTAGTTTTTATTACATGTTGAGTATTATATGTGCGTACACAATTTTTTCAAAACCACGCTATCTCCTATGTTGAACAAGAAGATACTCGATGTCATCTAAAGAAATTTTCTTATTTTGATTTTATTATTGGTAAGAGTGGTAAAGGTTCTTGTGTAGAGAGTATAGTTTTACTTCCACGAAATATAGTATAATAGGTCATGTGTGACTTGGACATTTGAAAACTAATTTTAAACATGATCCAAGAGGAATTTCATCTTGCATATTTTATATACTATGCATGGTGGTGGGTGATCACCAATTGAAGAATACTGTGTATGAACTTAAGATTAAACCACTTATATTCATTATTTCAATCGTGTGTCTTTATTTTGTTATAAATTACATCCAGTCTAAAATTGAATATTGTTTTAACTACTAATAAAATTTTACATTGATAGTTCATCTTATTTTGTGTTCATATAGATATTTTATCATGTAAATTTATTTAAAAGGAATGAATAAGGTTTATTTATTAGTCATTAGGTAGATAATAAATAATTAGAGGAAACTTTAGAAAGAATAATATCTATATAATTATACTTATTTAGATAAACTGTGTAGTTGTTAAACATATGGTTGATTTTAATATATTCTATTTTATAAGGAAATTTTATTGGGTACTCAATTCACACCCTCTTGAGATCTATATTTTTTAACAGGTTTTATTATTGTTTAAATCATTTTCTCCATGAATTTAGTTGTACATTATGTTTTAAAATTTTTATCAACTCTAAATTTCATTCTTCAACAGAATAACCATCAAGAAGGTTCTTCCACTAAAAAAACTCCTTTATTTAATGGTTATAATTAAGACTGATGTGTGATTATAATAAAAATTCATATATATATAATCGGTATTGATTGGTTTTCTTATATAAAAACTGAATATTTTATACCTAATATAACTAGAATAAATTGGAATTATTAAAAACGATAACATTTAATAATATATATAATCCAATAAATGCATTGTACTATTCTCTAGAAGATGGGGAAAATAATACAATATCTGTATGAAAAAAATACTTTGATATTTGGGACATTCTTATTATTTACTATAATAGATGATCAAATGTAAAAGAGATGATGCATACTTCTTAAACTATTATTTATGAAAATATTAAAATGAATCATGATGAACCCACATATGACTTGTATCTTAGGATTAATGACATTGTAAAGAATGAGATCACTTGGAATCCTATAATCTGAGAAGGATCACATCATTCTATTACTCACTTCTATAACAAAACGATGGAGAGGCACATCAGTTTCAATTACGGAATCACTGACATTAGTAAACATCATGTGGATGAGTTGGTCGTAAAGACTACGATGTATGAAAAATAATTATATGTAAACCATGAAGATGAAGTGGAGCCTAAATTTTTTTATGTTTCTTTCAAGACACATTATCCTATAAAAAATTGACAATGTGAAAGAGAAGGAAAAAGCTTCATGTTCTAGTACTAGTGCATATCCCTTTAACCGTTATTAGGAGATGGCTCACCTAGCCTGATGATTGAAGAGTGTTTACTGAAATTAAAAGTTCTTTTGAAAATAAAACTGTTATGAAATATATTACAGTAGAAGAAACTAAAATAATGATTGAAAAAAAGGCCATAAGAATGTAGTTTCCTATTAATAAAATACAAATGTCACATAAAATTAGACTGCTTAAACATCGAGTATAAATGTAATATAAAGAAAATGATGGGAGATACAGAAAGGCCATCATAGAAACCTAGGGTGCTCCGGAGTATAGCTCCACTGACTCTAATAGTTCAACTAAAATAAATTTGTAAAGAGACATCATATTTTGTATGATTAAATTCATTGAGGTATATAATTTACCTACTGATTCTAGTATTTCTCCAATAAATATCTTTGATAATTATGACAATGAAGAACATGATGATAATTTGTACAGTAATGAATTATTCAAATACTATAACATTTTATAGGATAAAATAAATGAATTAAAAGATAAGTATAAATATTTCAAAATGAAGCATGTTGTAACAATAAATATAAATTCTACAATGTCTATCGAAAATGAGAAAAATTCTTAATTGGTCAAAGAAAAAAATGAACATAAAATATTAGATGAGAATATTAATAAATATAATGAAAAGTTCAAAAGTGGTAGAGAAACACTTACACCAATCACTGGAAAACAATTGGATCCCAAATATGTTGTTTGAATTGATATGAAAATAGATTGAAAATAATCTCTATAAATATTTTTATTCTAAAATAATGTCATGAAATATCAATTAATAATCATTTTTATAAAGTACACAACATTATTTTTATTTAAAATATAGATCAATATATTTATAGGAACCCCATTTAGCAATTATGTTACCCAAATCTCTAATTTCTAACATTTCTTTACCCCAACTAATAAGGGTAAAATAATCCCTCCTTTTTATAAAAGTAATTTATATTGAAAATTATTTAAGAACTCTAGTAGTAGACTACGGGTCTAGGACACTGGATTATCAAGACATATAAGAAGTGATTATTCATGCTTTAAGTTTTTCATAAAATTTTTTTTGTGGAAATTTCACCTTTCGATGATAATGAAAAAGTAAAGATCATCAGCCTATGATAGAATGTTAAAATATCAGCTTTAATTTATAATGTCTTATATGTTGATGGTTCGAAGTTAAACATGTTCATTATTTCTCAATTTAGTGATGTTGTTTTTGTTTGGGTTTAATTTGGAAATGATGAATTTAATGTTTTTTATTCCAAATGAGATTTAATTTTTACTTCTTTAACAAATGATAATGTTTACATTGTAAAACATTAATTATATGATTTATCAAATTGTTTCATTCGTTAGTTCCTTTTACAATAAGGCATGGTTTTGGCATTGGAGATTTTTCTATTGTAATTTTTAATAACATACAAATTTTACTATAAAAATTTTACTTAGGTATCCACCTAAGAATGACATTCCAAGTAGTACTATCAACAAGCCCAGTCAAAAATGGAAACAACACAATGTTTTATTTAAATTATTGAAATATAATTCAACTTTTCTACCTCTTCAGTTGGTTCACATGGATTGATTTGAACCATAATGAATTTCAATTCATAATAGGAATAACAATGTTTAAGTTCATGTAGATGATTTATCTATGTATACATGGGAATATTTTCAAAGCTCAAAAAACTGATAAATGTTCTTTCATTACGTAGTATGGTTAATCATCAGAAAAAATTAACAGACTTAAGATTAATACCTTACAATGATACAATGGGAATATGCTTGAAAACTATTATTTGTAATCTATTTCTACACAAAATAGCTATGTCTATAACTTCTTTTCTCCATGGTTATTAAATATATAACCAAGGCTATAAATATTTTCAATAAGAAGACCAAAACTATAGAAGAATCAGTCCATGTAAAATATGATGAAAGATATCCATATGAGCCTAAGGACACAATTTAAAATCATTGGGATGATTTATCTTCTCTAAATATAAATTAAAAACCATTACACATAGTAGTAAAATATGTAGAAAAATAATATATATCATAATAATTTACTAAATTTCCAGAACCAGAACATGAAAATCCATAAGTGACCAGACCCAAATTCTCTAGATATATTAGAACCATTATTTATTATCAAATTGATTCTATTATAGGTGATCTGAATAGATGAACTCAAATTATAGATTCTGTTAGAAATCAGGCTGAACATCATTCTTTTTTGTCTCTACGTGATCATAAGAACATCAATGATGCTATGTGTGATGAATTCTAGAAAGTAGTTCTAACAAACAACAATGGAATCACTACCCTCTTATAATAATTTCATATAATATAAATTACATAAAAAATTTATATACAGTAATAAAGCAATTATAAATGAATAATAAATGATATAAGATGTATTATTCTACGGAACCGAACATATATCGATGTCAAATAACTATACCTTAAGAATAGTAAAATGAATCTTATGAATGTTAAATAATCTAAATGAATAGAAAAATCACCCATAAATGTATATTTTAAATTTATGTATCTTATTAATTGATAAATGTTATAATTATATCATAGTAGATGTAAATAAAAAAATTAAAAAAATTTAACAATGTGTTTGAATTTTGGGAGGTCGTAAATATTTAATGACGATTTTATGATTAATTTAATAATTTTAATCAATATAATTTTTCATAAAATGTATTTATAAACTAATATTTGTATGTCATTTGGTTAAAATATTTTTGTATGGGACATTATGTAATTTCTATAATTGTTACAAAATCAGAAATAATAATTAAATATGTATTTTCCTGGGAAATATTAATTATAATGAAAAATAAATTTAATAATATTTAGAGAATAATATTCATAAAATGAGTTCATTTATGAATAAAATATATTATAAAATTTGTGGGGCGAATTTTATGCATTTTTCTAAATTAATTTAGTATTTATTAAATAGTGAAATACTGTAATTTTTGGTACATATACGTTATAAGATAAATACACTATTCATTGAGTCATAAATGATTTGGGAACCATAATAAAAATAATTCGTTCATTTGTTTATTATTTCTTATGGTAATTTTCAGCATACTCCTAGCCATTACCCAAAAAAATAAACTAATGATTATAATAATGAGAAAACATCACTCACCTCCACTATAAATAACAACCCAAACAACCTATTTTCCTCTCACCTATCAGTCTTTGATCGATATAAAAATTCTTCCCAAACCTCTCCCCAATACACTCTCTCATGTCCAAGATATCATTGTGTCATCAAAAGACCATAACCTCTTCCCTATGGAGGTTTTCATGGAGGATAAATCCAAGGGGTAAAATATTCATCATTTTTCATGTAATTTCTTTTCGATTTCATTTATTTTGATCTCTTCAGCTCACCATCAACTATACAAATGGAATTATTACCTTATTAATTTTGGTATAATGCTATTATAACATGTTAATTAAATATCAATTATTTAAATCCTCCACCGCACTTTTATTTTAAAAATTAAATCATTCCTTGTGGTTTGTCAATTTACCTATATCGTGGAAAATAAAGTTTCATTTTCCATTATCGCCTTAAATAGTGTCAATAAAACCATTAAATTGATTAAAAATGATTTTAAAAAATTTTAATTTCACTTTTAATGATCTATAATTATCATTTCAAGGTAGTAAAAAATAATAAAATGAAACTATTTCGTTGTGAACAAACAACAACCAAAATTAACCAAAAAACAATCCTCATTAACATTAATCTAATGATTCGTCCAAAAAAAATATAAATAATACATTATAAAATAATTTAAACATCAGTAATATCATTAATAACATATAATAACATTTATGTATATTTATCATCATTTTACAAGAACTTCCATTCATGTATACATGTGAACTGATCATGAATACTAAGAAAACTAACAATCAAAATATGTGAAATTAAACAATATAACTCATCAAAAAAGACAATAAATGAACGAAATAAATAGATAATTAATAAAATTCTGGTAGAAGATGTTCTTTCTTTTAAATTAATTAATCTAATTTGATTATAATTGAAATAAACATGATGTAAATGCTCACACACAAGGTAAGGTGTATTCTAGAACCAAAATTTATTTCTTTGGTTTTCCCAATTTCATTGAATTTTCAATATAGATTTTCATTATATATAATTTTTCATATTTATAATAACTTTTATACGATGTACATTTTTTCTAATGGATTTTATGATAAACAAAACATTTTCCAATGTTACTCTTCTTAAAAAACACAGCTTCTACATGTCAAGATTGTTTCTTATTCCATCATACAAGATGATTCTTATATTATTTATGCAATTTCCTCATTCATTAGGGTACCCTATTTTTTTGAGTTTATCATTATTAAATGAAACCAAGTACTTTCAATGGGTTATTTTCTTCCCACTGTAACACCTCGACCCCAGTTACACATAGTCGGTGAGTTATTACGTTACATTGGCATGATACAACGAATAATGTCCAGAAATACTAATATAATTTGTTTATTTTGATGTACTAGATACATACATATGTTTTACACTACCTCATGAAATAATAAAACAACAATTTTTCCCCTTTGAACACACTTATATCCATAATCCTATTCCTGTTGGTTAATCGTATTATACATCATCAAATCTTGGGAAATATAAAACATAAGAAATGGGTGAGATCATATGATTAATAAAGATAAAAATATATCATAAACAATCACAAAAAATCATAAACATTTATGGAAATCTATAAGACTAAAACAAAGGCCTTTTAAAATTAATCCTTAAAATAATGTGGAAATTATAAATCATATAATTAAATTTAATTATTTACATTGATATTATTCCTGTAGAATAATCACATGTAATATAAATATCCAATTTATTATTGATGGAATGAATAATGCTGAACATCATAACCACATATTCAAGCCCTAATTCCACAAATAAAAATAAGATTTTTAGAAGGCCTTCTGCCCAGACACTAGTTTCTCTCGTGAGACCTACTAACGCATCGAGAAGCTATAGCGGGCTCCACCAATCACTTACTTAGTCCAACACATTCTTGATATGAAAAAGTATAATCATAACATGAAAATTAGTATTAAAACTAACCAATGGAATGTTAATATGTTAAATATAAACCATGAATGATATAAAAATAACACACTCATAGATAAACATATCAGAAAACCTTTAATACAATTTGCATGATTGTAAAATAATAAGTCAACTTCAAACTATTGTAGTATAAATAAAAGTATGTTGACATAGATGAAATCACAATTATTTTAGAGAAATATATCTTTTAATTTTGTAATCATTTGAAAGAAACATATTTATAAAAGAAAAAAATAATTTTTGATATATTCTATTAATCATGTAAGGGAAGATTCTATGGTGATATAATAGAGGAAAATTTCCGCACTAACTGTATATGATAAAAATCATTCTTTCTTTATTTTTGTCAAAAAGGACATAAAAGATTTTTTTTTGAAAACGACAAAAATATTACATTATAAAAATCTAATAAAAAGTTAGATAACTGTATAAATGACTTTAACCCATAGTCTAGGATATGATAAATATGTTTTGAAACAAAATTTATGAAACAAGGATGTGGATGATAAAGATGCCTTAATTGATACTCACATATAAAAAACCTCAGATAATGATCAGATTGTAGAATTAACCCTTACCTTGTACTTTTCCATGATCGATGATATGTTAACCACCTTTATAATTGTTAAATCATTGTTATTAAATTATACAAGATCCACATACATTAATATGATATCATATATTATCTTTTAATATTTCTTTGTTAATAATATTTCAGAAGTATCATTATTCCGGGTGTTAACTGATTCATTTTCCATTATATGGTTTGGTCTATAAGAAATTTTTTTATGGATAGGATGCATTTGATTCATAAACAGAATGATATTATATACATAGACATTATTTTTAATCATAACATGAAAATTATTCTTGAATGGTTATGATGTGGAATAAATTTCATCACATTTTTGTTGAAGGTAATCCTTACGTACATACGAGCGATAATATAATTATATTGATTGTGAAATAATATGTAATTGGTAGGTATATCATATAGACAGAATAATTAACATTTTATATTTATTATTAACATCATATATACACATTATTATACCCATCCGAATAATTAATTGATTGAATGACAAACTACACCATGACGTGGAGATGGTAAGCCCTTCGTATGCACATATGGTGACCTGTCATTCTTAGGATGTTTAGATAATGAATATGGTTGTACCATATTTCTAATTACAAAAAAAATTATAATGAAATGAGGTAATTATTTTTGTATGGAAACTCCAAAGAAAGTGGAAGTGGAAGAAAAAAATAATATTGAAAGAGGTGGTGAAATTATTACCTCTTCGTCGGGTGCTTCCTTTTGATTTTATGAAAATGGATCCATAGGACGGATTTTTGATAAATGTAAGGCCTCTATGTTGAATTTATGGTCGTAGGATGGATATTTGAGTTGGGTTTGTCCTGGAAAAAGGGCATTGGAATTGATATTATGAGAGAAGGGGAAGTACACTTTATAAGAGAGATGAAGGTCACTTTTGGAAAAGTTTGATATATTATTTTTTTATACACACATATTCGATTTATAATCGCTCCAAAAGGATTTATTTCTATGAAAAGGTGGGACTGGGTTGATAAAAAATAATCTAATAGGTTTTAGACATGTTTATTTTACCATATTAACATTATCATTTAGATTTAACTCTTAGTTAAATAGTTTAATATTTACAAAGTCTTCTTGTATTTTTATATTACAAGGGTAATAAATATACAATAAATTTTCAAGAGAACCCCTATTGTTTCATCATTTAAATATATATCATTATATATGTCCTTTTTAATATCCATATATTTTTAGGAATATAATATTATTTAATAATATACTATTGTTTTTAGAAACTCAATTTTGTCAATTTTGACAATATTTAGTATCTGGTTATTGTCAATATTTTAAAAACATTATCATTTTGAACAAAAAATCTATTTAATCAACCCAAAAATTTCTTATTATCCAAGGAAATTCTTAGAATACATCTAAATTTTCAATTAACAATTATATTGATATTTATCAAATAAATTATTTTAACATTTCAATATTAAGGTAATTATTGCAACATCATTATGTCATAAATAAATTTAACTATATAATATCTAAAAATTATAAATAATATATAATTATATAGGAAATATTTTTAGTATTTTAATTTATATTTATAGTAAAATTTATATTATTTATATCCTTATATTTAAAATGGTTTTGTTATTAAAAAATGAATTTAACACTTTTAACTATTCTTTAAATAAAATAATAAAAAATGTCATAATCTAATCCAAGTGAAAAAAAATGATCATATATTATTCCTTAGGTTTATTTTGCTATAAATACAATTATCCAATAGAAATAGTATATGTGTTTGGGTATTTATAATATCATTTTTACCTTTAAATACCGTATATAATCATAATTGTGATAAATAAAAATCAAAAGATACTATTCACCAATAAATATTTTCATCCTACTGAACAACATATTACATACGGATGTCATACATGTCTCTCTGGATATTGAAATTCAATTCCTAGAAGCAGTAAAATTACATTTTATTAAAATTTTCAAATGTGCCTAGTAGGTTCCTAAAACACGTTAAAATATTCACTAAAATTTTATTCATCTAATTTTATTATAAAATGGCTCCAATGAATTAAATTGAACTCTTATAAGTATTATATAGCTATTTTGACCAAAAATAAATTTAAATAAAATAAAAAATTATTTAAATAAAAAGTAGTTCTTGAAGAATAACACAGTTCTTTCACTATTCTTCAAAAGTTGAATGTTTTTATAAAAATAAAATAAATTCTCCCTAGGCGAATTTTTATATTCCAAATCGAAAAATGAGGTAATTTTTGAAAAATAAAAATTAAAAAATTTCAAAACAGTGTATTACTATTTATAACAAGTAGTTTGATTGGACATGGTGTATTAGAACTCAATGTTGCATACACTGCATTCTAATGTATTATTCCAAAACAAATGTACTGTGGACTCTTGTGGTGTGAAATTCATCCATCCTTCAAATAATTTCATCCTAAAAATTTCTAGAATACTACTGCATAAAAAAATTTGGGTGGTTCATCATTATAAGTTTCTCTGGTTCCCACATTCCCTATACTAACTTATGGTTTCTCCATATCACTATTACGAGACGAGTCATCTAGTTTCTCAAAACTTGTTATCTAGTATCAAGAATGTTGAAATTCTCTTCAAAATAAGATAGACCGGGTTCTAGTTCTATTTCATCATAATTGAGTACATGTTTTTGGTCAGACATGTATTTTTTCAACAGTGATATGTGGAACACATCATGAACATTGGAGATACAATGAAGAATTTCCAAATATTATGCTACAACTCTAACTCATTCTATAATTTTTAATGGTCTGATGAAGTCAGGATATAATTTACCCATCATACTGAATCATACAACACCCTCCCATAATGATTCCTTTAAGAAAACATGATCTCTTACTTGAAATTCCAAATCCATTGATTCAGTTATCATCATAGCCCTTTTTTCTACATTCAGATGCTTCGTTGTGCATTTGGATAATCCTCACCTTTTCCATTTTTTCCTCAACCTATTCTGGGCCTATGATTTTTATTTCACTAACATCATTCCCACAAGGATGTGGGTGAGATATCATTCTATACAATACTTACTATGGTGCCATTTGAATACTTGAATAGAACCTATTGTTATAGAAAACATCTACCAGAGTTATATATTGATCCCACATACCTATAAATTAATGTGATCAAGATATCAACATGCATTCTACTGTTTCAATAGTCCGTTCTATTTGTCCATCAGTTTGAGAGTGGTAGGCGTTTCTCAATTGAAGTTCAGTGTCCAAGGCCTTCTAAATATTTTCCCAGAATCTAGATGTTTAAAAGGGATCATGATGAGTAAAAATAAATAGGGGAACTCCATTAAGTTTTATAACATCATTTATAAATTTTCATTCTAAACGTTTAATTGGTAAATATTCTCACATAGCATGAAAATGTTCTGACTACGTAAAACATTCAAAAATGAACCATATTGTATCATTTCTTCTATGAGTCCTTGGTAGCCCAATGGATAATTCCATCATAATATCATCCCATTTACACTCAGGTATGGGAAGAGGTTTCACGAATCTTCTAAGATGTTTTCTCCAATCATTCACCTGTTAAAAAACTATACAACTTGACACCTAATCAGCAATCTCTATCTTCAAGTTGTCCAACCAAAAAATTTCCTTTTAATCACTATACATCTTAGTGGTACCTAGGTGTAAAAGGAAATTGGATCTATGAGCATCATCCAAAATTATCTTTTTAGATTCGGTATGTCAAGAACACAAAGTGTCTTCCCAAATTTCAAAATTCTATCTTCATATACGATGTCAATAAATATCCCATCATTCACAAAATTAATTTTACTTTGAAACTCTTTATCATCAATCTATGAACATTTTAACCTTTCTAATAAAGATGGTTTGGAAACTATCTGAAAAATTATTGATGTTCCACCTTGACTTACTATTCCCATAACCATATTTACTAGATCCATGAACATAAGAT
Source organism: Viscum album (assembly GCA_963277665.1). Classification (NCBI taxonomy): domain Eukaryota; kingdom Viridiplantae; phylum Streptophyta; class Magnoliopsida; order Santalales; family Viscaceae; genus Viscum; species Viscum album. The sequence continues at coordinate 1,808,555,398 of OY728120.1, forward strand.
CCCTTTCAACTCTTATCTTATTCAAAACACCATAATACTTTTTCCCAAAACATCCACCACCTTATTATCCTTCCCATGGTGGTAGTGTATAGTGTAATCATAATATTTGAGTAGTTCAAGCAGTCAGTTGTGCCTCATATTGAGTTCATTCTGTGAGAAAATATACTTAAAAATCATGTGATTGGAATATATCTATAATTTTTCACCATAGAGATAGTGTCTTCATATCATGAATGTAATTACTAATGTTGAAAACTCAATTTCATCAGTGGGGTAGATTTGTTCATTAATTTATAGCTGTCGTGATGCATAGAAAATAAATCTATCATTCAATATAAGGATAAATCCATGTCCTTTATTTGAATAATCACTATAAATAAAAAACCCATCATTCCATTCAACCACTTCCAAGGGAGATTCATTCCACAGTTATCAAATTTTAGAAAATCATTCTTTCCATTTTTCCCATTATCCATATTTCTATGTTCCATTCACATTTCTCTAGATTCCCTTAAAATACATATGACTCAGAGAATTATTTACTTATAATATTAACAACGATATTATTTCATCATATGATGAGAGTACATGAGAGACTATTTCACTTATAATTATCAGATTAAGACCATGAATGATATTATCCTTCTTACTCATTGGATCATATGTATTGATGTAGTTCTCATTCCTTCTACTGGGTGACCTTTTTATAATGATGATGTATACTATGTTATATCATATCATATTGTATAATCCAAATAATAGAGAAATTATAAAAATTAATTGAAGGTCTTCACACCTCTAGTATGATTGTCATAAAAATGATTTTTTTCTGGCATATTTACTCATAAATCCATTATAATAGTTTTTATTTAAAATGTGATTTATCTTAAGTATATCCCCTGGGAATGTCATAACCTAGAGTGAAGCATGGACCATTTTCATGTACCAGGATACGCTAGGTGAAGCCAGAAACTCCTTTTCACAGTTTCCACACCTTGGTACATCTGTTTCAGAGCCAGCTCTACCTACTCGTACCCAAACATGGATGTATTTGTAGGAAAATTCACAAAATCTCTACCTTTCCAGAATTATGGGATGTTATTCTATTCTAATCCTCAAATTCTATCTTAGGGTAATGTTATCTAATCAGAGTTTTTCAAAGTCTACATTCCATGGATTGTACTAAACATCCTCGGATACCAACTATAACCCCATAACCCCAGTTACCCATATATGGTCCATTATTACATTACATTTACATGATACAAGGAATCATTTCCATTATGACCAATCAGTTTACTAGCCATAGAAGTACAATATATGTACAGATTTTTTACAGTACGTCATGAAATTTAACAAAACAATATTGTGTCTCCTTTGAACACTCTTATACCCATTACTCTTTTCTAATAGGTTAATCATAATATACTTTTTAACATCATAAGAAAAATAAAACATAAGAAAATTGTGATCTGAGATGCTCAATAAGATAACAATATAGTAAAAACAATCCAAAATAACCGTTAAATTTTAAGGCAATGTATGTGACTAAAACACATTCCTTTTTAACATAAAAATCAGCATTATATGGAAAATATAAATCAAATAATTTCATTCAATTATTCAAAAGGATATTCTACTTGTCTAATAATCACATGTAATATCAATATCCAATTTAAAAATGATGGAATGCATAATGTCAGACATCATAAACACATAGTCAAGTCCTCGGGCCAAGAATAAATGAAAGATTTTGTCAAGGCCTTGTGCTAAGAAACTAGATTGTATCATGAGACATAATGACGCATCGAGGAGTTATAGTTGGCTCCACAGATCATTTACCAAGTCCAATGCATTCCTTATATGAAAAGGTTGAATCATTACCTAAATTTTTTTATTAAAATATTAACCATAAACCATGAAAGGTATAAAAAACACACATCTATATTCAAACATTTCAAAATCTCATTTATACAATATGGAATATTATTTCATAATAAATCAAGTTAATACAATTGTAAAATATTTCAAATAATGTTGACATAAATGAAATAAAAAAAACTATAGATAAATATCTCTTTTTATTTTGAAATAATTTAAATGTCATGTAATTATAAAATAAAACATTTATTCAGAAAATATTATTATAAGCTTTTATTTGAATCTTCAAAAGTGTTATAATGGCCGAAAATTTCCACACTCTAAGTATAAGTTAATGAACATTCATTTCATTTTTTTCCGAAAAGGTCTCCAGGGACCTTCTTTGGAAATAGACGGAATGATTGCTTTATAAAAAATTTATGAAATCTCAGAAAATGGAATCAACAAAAATAACCCATAGTATAATAATTAATTAAAAATATTGGAAGTAAATTTTAATGAAACACTGATGTTGATGATAAAGACGTCCTAGTAGATTCTCATGTATAAACAACCTCGGATAATGAAGTGATTTTAGAATTATCCATTACATTGTAATTATACATGACATATGGTACGTTAAACACCTATATAATAGTTAAATATTTGTTATTATATTATACAAGTAACAAATACATAAATATGAAATCATATAATATCTTCTAATATTTCTTTGATTATAATATTTCATTTGTATCATTATTTCAATTGTTAACTGATTCATTTTCCTTTATATAGTTTGTATCGTTAGCCATATTCGTTATGGTTAGGATGTATTTGGTTCAAATCCAGATTGAAATTAATTTAATGGACATTATTTTTAATCATATAATGAAAATTATTCTTGGTTTATTATGATGGGGAATGAATATCATCATGTTCTTGGAGACAGTAATCCATAGGTATGCATGAGCAACAATAACATTATTTTGATGGTAAAATCATATGAAAATGAATGATATATCATATATACATAATAATTAACATTTTATATTAATTATTTACATAATTTATACTCATTATTGAATCCATCCAAAAAATGAAGTGTTTAAATAACATACTACACCACGACATCGAGATGATTACCGGTACATACGCGTGTATGGTGACATGGAATTCATAGGATGGGTAGAATAATGAATATGGTTGTATCATATTTATAATAAAATTAAATTATTTATAAGGTATTTTAGTTTTTATTTTGGTATCGAAAAAACAATGAAAGAGGAATATGAAGTAGAAAAGAACGTTGAATGAGGTTGTGAAATTATTACCTCTTCTTCGGGTGCATCCTTTTGATTTGATTCAAAGGGCACCATAAGTTTGATTTCGGATCAAATTAAGGACACTAGGTCGAAGTGAGGGTAGTTTGGAGGATATATGAGTTGGTGTTGGGCGATCCAAATGGCTTTGGATGTGTGAGTATTAGAGAAGGGGATGTACCCTTCTATAAGAGAGTTGAGGGTCACTTTAGGAAAAGACTGAAATGTTATTTTATTATACCATAATATTATTTTTATAATGGCTCGAAAATTATTTATTTTGAATATATGGTGTGGATGTTTAGAAAACCACTCAACCAATAGGTTTTAGATATTTTTATGTCACTATATTAATGTTATCATTTAAATTTAACTCTTCGTTAAATAGTTTAACTTTTACAATGTCTTCTTGTATTTTTATATTAATCTGTAAATATGTTAACTATGAACTACCATGTGAACCCCTAGTTGTCCATTAATGACATATATAACATTATGTAAGTCCTTTTTCTGATCCTTATTTTTCTAAAAATTATATATCATTAAATAATATATTATTTTTTAAAAACTCATTTATGTATGTTTTGACATTATTTAGTATATGGTTTTTGTGAAAGTCATAAAAACATTATCATTTCAAAGAAAAACTATTTAATCAACCCTATAATGTCATATTAACCATTAAAATTCGTGGAATACATCAAAAATTTCAATTTACAATTATATTAATATTAATAATATCAATAATTATTACCTTTAAATAATAATATAATTATTACATCATCAATTTGTCACAAATGAATATAATTATTTAATTCCTAAAAATTATAAATAAATTACCATTA